>CM052721.1:35958358-36017743 GCA_028551405.1 Uromys caudimaculatus
GATAAAGAGATGAGGGATAAAGACAGAAGAACGGAGGGAGAATAAGGGGGGGGGGGGGACGAAGACAAAGCCGGGGAAGAGGTGCCTTCTCAGCCCAGCCTCAAAGCCTTAGACAATTGGACCGTATCTCTCGCCACCTGTCTTTGTCTTCGCAGCTATAGGGGGACACCCAAGACTAAGTTCACAGGCAGGAGTTTACGTAGGCCTGGGTTCTGGAGGTGGGAAGCAGCCCGGAAGCTGGTGTCTAGTGGGCTTCCTGCTGCCTGTGGTGGGAAACATGAGGTGAAGCCACACAGGAGCAGGGAGGAGGAGGCCGAGCTCTGCCTGTGCCTGTCAGCAGCACTGGCCTTAAATCTGCCAGAACGCTTAAGACAGAATCATCCCTTAAAGGCCCCACCCCTCCTTACTGTAACCCAGGGATGAAGTTCCAGAAGCTACACAATAGGGGCAGGTTCAAACTACCTCAAAGCCCGACCCCTCAGAGCTCTACGTGCCATTCTCAATCAGCCAGCCAGTGACATTAGCACACAGAAGGCAGAGTGGCCTGACCTTTCCATTTCCCAGATGAGCCAGAGTGATTAAGTCATTTCCCCGGGGCCACCCAGTACCCTAGAGGACCAGCCTGTCTGAATCCACATTTCTTCCTTCCCCTTCACTAGTTCAAAAAGCAGATCACATACTTCCAATGCACACAATGTATACATTGTAACTGTATACATTATATACAATGACACAGAATATACATCACCATTCTGGAAGGGGGGAAATGGTAGTGAGGAAACAAGAGCAAGACCAAACCCCAAACTCCAAATCCTGTAGCTCCATATCCAATGGTCAAAGAGCTTAGATGGCTCCGCCCTTCAAGCCTCCTTGCTGCTACGACACACTTCACTTCTCTTGGGCTGCTTCCACGCCCTGTCTGCAGCATCTCCAGCATCTCGGGGTCTCCAAGGTAACCCAGGAATCACCTTCATGAAATGGGCTCTCTTGGCCTCCATGCAGGACACCCCGGACACACAGCCCCTTATCGCTCAAGACTCTAAAGTCAGAAGCACATGTCCAGTGCTGGCAAACTCCGCTCCCTTCTTGGGTTGGAGCCCGGGCCTCTCCCTGAGTTACATTTTCATAAGCTTCGATTTGTTGATGCTTTCCTTCTTGAATACATTTTCCTTTGCTCTAGGACGCTAAGATGCCTTAGGAACTCGGGTTGGAACAAGTTGGAAGCTTACCTGGGTGGGGTCTTGCCCTGAGAGCACGACTTCCTTTGTCCTTTTAGCACTGGGCCAGTCTTTAGACATCTCAGCCCCTTGAGCACAGGACTTGACTCCAGTGTTACACTCTGTTGTTCTTCTCCTCAACAAACTGTACGCTTTGTAATTCTTTCTGCCCTGCTTACTCCTTTTCATTGTAGCACACTGAGATCACTGATGATCACAAGACACAGTCATTACCAGGCTATCTCGAAATCTCTGCCAGTGAAATGACTCCAGAACTCTTCAGGCAGATTCTTAGGATAAGAGCAAAAACCAAACAACAACAAAAATAAAAATAACAAGAACGAAACACAAACAAACAAAAAATCAGCCACAAATTCTTTGCCACACCACCAGCTGCTAATACCGCTGCCCTCGGAAACCTCTTGAGCTGGGACTTCACGATGCTCTCAGCGCTATGGTCTTCCCTGTTCCTAATACGATGGCCCGTTACGTTCTGCTTACAGCTCTCAACCACTTTCTTAGTCCAAAGTCCCAAGCTTTTCCATGTTCCCCGTGGTCAGGCTGGTCACCGAGACAGTTCACTCCTTGGTATAACCTTCGGTCTCAGTTACTGTTCTAGCGCTGTGAAGAGACACCATGACCAAGGCAACTTAGAAAACATTTAATTTGGGGGTCTCAGTTCCTGGGAGGGCAAGGCCTTCCAGAGGGAGGAGAGGCTGGGCTGGAGCCGGTAGAAGCTGGGGAGGGCTAAGACAGGCGTTGTTGCCTCCGGAGTTGGACTTTAGTATCACAGATGCCATGGGGCAGATACCATTTCTATCCCCGTATTAGAAGAAGCACAGAGACGGAAGTCAGTTCCCCAATGGCACACAGCCACGTGTGGTAGAGCTACCTTGCTTCCCCTGTGTGAAGGATTCCACAAAAGCCCAGATCGTCCCAGGCCCCGCCCCCAGGAGCCCAGAGCAGAGTCCGCGGGCGGGACCTGACCCGAAAAGCTACTTCAAAATGGAAATCATGAGCAAACCGAGGCCAGAACCCAGGAGGAAGCGAAAAAATCAAGTTAAGCGATGTCCGATTCAGTGTCTACCTGTGAGTCAGCTTCGGTTCACATCCTCAGAAACAGAAAGATCCAAAATCACAGGGACACGGTGAACAATTTAACCCTCATTAGAGCAAAGGCGTACATACGATTTTAAGTCCTTTCCATTTGTGTGTCCTTTGCTGCTGACGTAAGGGACATTTGGAAGTTCTCCTGTGACGTGCGGCGTGGTTCCCAAATGCCAGCCACTCCAGAGCCTTCAAAGGCTACGGACAAGCTCTCCTGGCCTCTGGCCCTCTGGTCCCCACTCAAAATGGGCATGAGCCAGAGGCTTTTCCGTGTATTTTACAAAGAGGCTGTGTGTGGCTTTTATGAGAGTCATTTAAAAAAATAAAAATTAAAACTTTGAAAGCATGAAGTATCCTCATGGCAACGGGCTGCCTTTTCCTCTTTTTTTGAAAACTGAGCAGACCACTCCTCCCCTGGCATAGTGAATTTTCTTGCCTTGGCCAAAGGCAGAGCTCAGGAGACGGGGCCTTCAGGATGCCAGCCGGAACCCAGGAGAGCACACCCAGGCCCCCAGCCAGCCTATGTTGATTCTCACCTACCCCACCCAGATTGCCTCTACATAAAGTGTGCACTTGGCCTGCTGGAAGAACTGATTTTAAAAATGGTCTAGCCATTAAGAAAGACTGCTCCCAGCAGCGCTTCCCTTCTCCCTTTGGTAGAAACCTGGGAGGTGACAGGGCAAAGCTGGCAGCATGAAGCCCAGAATCCCAATTTCGAGCATGGGTTCAAATCCCATCCCACCACATTATTAGCTGTGTGACTTAGGCAAATGACCTCACCTCTCTGGGCCTGAAGCTGTGAGCTGTAGTAAGAGCTAAGACAGTGAGCCCTGAGCTGAGGGGCTTATACACTAAGCACATTTCTTAGCATAGCCCTGGAAGCTGAGAGGTCCCAGATCAAGCACTGGCAGATGCTGGGTCCTCTGAGGGCCATCTTCCCATAGATGCCAGGTTCTATCCGTGACTTCATGAGACATAGTGTTAAAGGAACTCTCTGGGGCTCCCTTTATAATTCCAGGTTTTAGGACTCCAGCCTTATGACCCACTCACCCCCCACAAGTCTCCCTCGAGAGCAATACAAATTTAGCCTTGCCTCTCGTAAGAACCCCCATCAGCCATAATTGGGCTGCGTGGTCTTACAATTGCTTACAGACCGGAATAGGGAGCTTTCGTTGGCTTCCTTGGGACCATGAGAGAGTCAGAACACCCAAGAATTTGGATGGGGGAGGAACCAGCCCCTGTCTAGACCAACACATCCACTGGGGACCAGTGGCACATTCCTGTAACCCCCGGCAGTCTGGCGACTGAGCCAGAAGGGCCAGGAGTTAGCCTGGGCTGCCTGGTGAGGCTGTGTCTTTGACACAATCAACTGTGCACTCAGTTTTCCCAGGCATACTTGTTTCCAGATAGGCTCGCTCAAAGAATCCAGGTTCCTAGCTAAGACTGCCCTACCTCCGTCTCTACCTCTCAGCCCTGGGGTCTCACGTGCTTGACGCCATGTCCAGCCTTTTATACAGATCCTTGGTTTTTTGGTTGATTGGTTTGATGGGTGGATGTTTGGGTAGTCATGTGAGTGGATCGATGAGTGGGTGAATGGGTAGGTGGGTGATGAATGCATGCTTGGGTGGATAGATAGATAAATAGGTGGGTGGATGGGGTGGGGTGGGTATGTGGCTAGTTTTATGCCAGCTTGACACGGGCTGGAGTCATCTGAGAGGAGAGAACCTCAATTGAGAAAATGCCTCCATAAGATTGGGCTGTAGGCAAGTCTGCAGGGCATTTTCTTAATCAATGATTGATATGGGAGGGCCAAGGTCAATGTGAGTGGAGCCATCTCATTGTGGGTGGAGCCATCTCATTGTGGGTGGTGCCATCCCTGGGCTGTAGGTCCTGGGTTTTATAAGAAATCAGGATGAACAAGCCATAGGAAACAAGCCAGTAAGCAGCACCCCTCTGTGGCCTCCGCATCAGCTCCTGCCTCTAGGTTCCTGCCCTGCCTTTGATGAGCTATAATAAGTGAAATAAATTCTTACCTCTCTAAGTTGATTTGGTCATGATCTTTATCATAGCAAAAGAACCCTAACTAAGACAGTGGATGTATATGGATGGATGGGTGGGTGGATGGATGGGTGGGTGGATGGGGGGATGGGTGGGGGGGTGGGGGGGGTGGGGGATGGGGGGATGGGTGGGTGGGTGGGTGGATGGGTGGATGGGTGGATGGATGGATGGATGGATGGATGGATGAGTGGATGGATGGGGGGATGGGGGGATGGATGGATGGATGGATGGATGGATGGATGGATGGATGGATGGGCAGATGGATGGATGAGTAGATGGATGGAGGGATGGGGGGGTGGATGGATGGATGGATGGACAGATGGATGGGTGGATGGGTGGATGGGTGGATAGATATGGGTAGATGAGTTAGTTGGATGGGTGAAAGGTGGGTAAATTAGTATGTGTGTATGTATAGGTAATAAGTAGATGGATAGATAGATGGGTGGATAGATAGGTTATTAATGGGTAGATGGTGGATGGATGGGTGGATAAATAATTGGGTGCTTAGATGGTTGGCTGGGTAAAAGGAGGAGTAGATGGACAGAAGGGTGGATGGCTGGGCGGATGGAGTGAATGAGTAGATAACTGAGTTGTAGACGCACCAATAACAGCATGGGACATCTGCCTGTGTGGGGATCAGGACATTTCCTGTATGTTCAGCCGCCACCATTGCAGCATTTAGGAGTAAACTTTTAAAATACCTCTTATCACCAGAATGCAAGAAACAAATGAGGCAGACAAGAGTGGGTGGTGCCCTGTGCTGAAGGTGCCTACTGTCAGCAGGAGAGGGAGCTTGCACCTTGGCACCAAGAGCTTGCACCTCAGCACCGGCACTGAGACCAGAGACATAAGCAGGCTCCCTGCAGAATGTGACTCTGCTGGGGCTTCCTCACTCCAGGGGATTGCTATCCCCAGAGCAGAAAAGAAATAAAACTCTCTCTCAAAAGGGATCCTGAGACCTCACTTGGCCAGTTCCTCTGCCTAGAGAAGCCTGTGATTAGCCTTCGTTGTCTCCTTCACACCCGAATGCAGCATAGCTGAGCCTAGCCCAGCCAGAAAACATAAAACCCAAGCTCTGAAGGACCATTAAAGAAGATTCTTTTGTAAACAGCGGCACTGAAGGGGGCAGCCATCGGTCCTCACCACGGAGGAGGCTGTGAGGCCACAAATCTTCCAGCATTAGCTTAGGCTGTACAACTACACTTCCAGAACGTTATTCCGAGGAAGCCACCAGATTGATACATCGAGATTCATTTGTGGAGCCTGGGGTATCACTAGTAGTGGAGTGAGTGCTTGCCCCGTGTGATCCCCACCGCGACCTCCACCCCACCTCAAAAGATTGGTTCACGGAGATGTATTCACAATAGAATCCTATTATCATATTAGAAAATATTACTAATCTATTATCCGATATACTAGTAATAGCAAAGACTCCAGAAACGCTGTGGTGAATGACAGACGTTAGTAAAATCATGGCTGTGTCGGTGTATCCCAGTTCCAGTCCTCTGGGAAATATAAAGTCAGATCTAAAAACCATGCCTGAAATTACCCTGGAGAACTCACACACACACAAAATTAAAAGTAAGAGCTCTGAAGGATGCATCCAAAACGGAAAGACAACCCATAGACTTGAAGGACGTATTTGTAATTTGTATATCCGTATAAAGGGGCTCCTATGGAGACTGTATAAAGGTCTTTCAAAACTCAACGGGGGCAGAGAGAATAGAATAACTAAGCCAATAGCTCAAAATTCAACAGGGGTAGGGGGAGGAATAGAACAAGCCAATAGCTCAGTTTTCAAGTGGGCAAACACCGGAAGCAGAGGCTGCTGGGAAGACATAACAAGAGCTCACAGCTCATTAGCATATGGGCATTCCACGGCATGCATCACCAGGGAAACGCCAATCCGCATCGGAGTGAGGCACCACTATAACAAAAACAGAAGGCGCTTAACTCCTGCTCGCTGTCAGAAGGACTGGAAAATGGTGTGGCCCCTCTGGCAGGTAAAAATAATAAAAATAAACAAAAACAAAACAGCAGTGACCCAGCAATTGCACCCTTTAATGAAAGTATATGTTCAGGCAAAGAGTCAAACACAAACGTTCGCAGCTGAATTATTTAAGATAGCCAAAAGGAAGGAAAAAACGCAAATGTCTATCAATAGGTGAATAGACAAAATATCTATACGGTGGAGTATTATTGTATTGTTTGGCATAAAAGGTGACGAAGTAGTGATGCGTGCTGCAATATGAATAAACCAGTGAGCCATGAAATGTATAGTTCTATTATGTGAGGAGACTGGGTGGGTTTATAGAAAAAGAAAGCAGGTTTACGGCTGCCTGAGACTGAAGAGAACTGGGAATGGACTGCTAATGTTTACAAGATTTCTTTCTAAAACAATGGAAAGGTTGTAAAATTGATTGCGGTGTTGCTTGTACAATTTTGAGGACTCGATAAAAAAAAAAACAATTGAATTGGGTACTTTCCTTGGGCAAATGGTGTAATGCATCAACCACATGACAGTAAGGCTATTGTACAATGTATGACGTGTATTGCCTATTACAAAGCAGACAGACAGGGGATGGAGAGATGGCTCAGCAATTAAGAGAGCCGGCTGCTCTTCCAAAGGACCCAAGCTCTGTCCTCAGCACCCACATGGCAGCCCACCACCCCCTGTAACTCCAGCTCCAGGAAACCTGACGCCCTCTTCTGGCCTCCGAGGGCATGCCACCCTGTGCTTGCATACACAATTCAAAATAAAATAAATCTTTAATCAAAACATGCAGGTGGGCTTTTCTCCAGTGTCCGGTCCCTGGTGAGCATTATAGAAAGAGACATCCTGAAGGAGACTTCCCCCCTACCGCCAGATCTGGTGTCTGAGGTACAGCCCACACCACTGGTACATTTTAATTTGAAGCCCTGTAGCTCATTTACATAATCCAGGTACATTTACTATTTACTTCCAAGTGTGGCCATGTTCATTTTAATCTAAAAAATAACATATCAGGCTAAGGGTGTGGCTCAGTGTTTAGCCTGCTTGCCAGACACACATTGACCATGAATTTACTCAGTCCTTAGTACCTCATCTGGTTTTTTTCCAAACCCATGAATAAAATTGATGCTCCAGGGGGAAAAAATAGAAAATATTTAGTGAAACGCAGTCCCCTCCGTTTGATGACAAATTCGAAAGCCGAGCAAAAAAAGCCCGTGAACAGAATGGGAACCGACCAGGGGGTGAAAGAGGAAATGGGTGAGATTTAAATGTAGACACCAGGAGAACTTGATGCTCAGAGAGGAAACTGCGGGGACTGTGGGAAGAAGAGGCAGCTGCTGTCTCAGATCAGAGGTTTTCTTCAGCTGAGAGGTGTCCCTCTGCCAAAACATTAGCGAGGGCTAATGTTGCACAACATTAAAAATAAACATGGAGCCGGGCAGTGGTGGCGCACGCCTTTAGTCCCAGCACTTGGGAGGCAGAGACAGGCAGATTTCTGAGTTGGAGGCCAGCCTGATCTACAGAGTGAGTTCCAGGACAGCCAGGGCTACACAGAGAAACCCTGTCTCGAAAAACCAATAAACAAACAAACAAACAAACAAACAAACATGGCTTTCTGCAGCTGGAGACCCTGGAGGGAGAACGGGGCCCTCCCTGTCTTTGGGAAGATGGCTTCACAAAGTCCCCTGGCCAACACACACACCCTGACCTCATGCCGCCCCCACCCGATTCCCAAGAGCCTTCCAGCAGCCTTGCTTCGCGCAGGTGCTCAGAGAGGAGACGAAGCCAGACCCTTCGCAAAGTTCACGGAAGAAAACCATACAGATGGCTCTGAGCACAGCTGGAGGAGGCAAACATAACCAGGCGTGAGGGACGGGGCAGAGCTGGGGAACATGGTTAATTAAGGAGCTTCTGCTCTGCTACAAACTAGACGGACAATCTCAGTCAGGTCGGCTCTCTCTCCAGAACTCAGTTTCCCCTACACAAAGATTCCCCGCAGCTCTCTTACTGTAATGTCTATGATCCTCGGGACTGGACCTGCTGCTTCAGCTCCACCCTCCACAGACCTGTCTGAAGCCCTTCATACTGGCTGCCGGAACCCCCAACCTACCTTCAATGGCCATATGCCCCCCGAAAACCAATCTCTATGTTGACAAGCCGCTCATCCCCTCAACTGACAGCAGAAGATTTCTTCAGAAGGCAGCACGTGCCAGGCACGGCCATGCACACTTGCGATCTCTGTCTGCAAGAGGCTGAGATAGGAGGCCACAGAGTTTAAAGCCAACCTAGATTGTACTGCCAGAAAGTCTACAAACAGAACAGCAAGGCAGTATGGGTAGTGCAAGGCAGTATGGGAAGCAGATGCCCGTCCATTCCCACTCCTTAGTACCATCGTAAGAAGCCTCTTGAGCCTCAGCCTAGGGCTGTGTGGGAATGCAGCAGCTTCCTGTTCTCGGAATGACCAGCCATGAGGGAGGCCCTACCTGTTCCGTGAGAAGCAGAAGCAAACCACACACGGCTCTTTCCTCATGCCCACCCCGTGAGGTGGATGCTCGCTCACAGTCAGTGTCTGAGACATCCCAGATGTTGGCTTGGGGGCGAGAACACGCAATGCACAGTGTCAAAAAAACAAAGAGAGGAGTCAAACCAGACCCACCGAGCTCTGGCCAGGCTCCCCACAAAGACGGCTGAAATTGTCTCTTGCTCTTTTTGCGGTTTTGTTTCTGGGGTTTGTTTTTGATGTGTTTGCTTTACAGAACAAGATATCGAATCCAAAGCCTCACACAGGCTAGCTCTGCCACGGAGCCACATTCCTAGTCCGTTTACATATATTTCATTCATTCATTAATTCATTCATTCTCTCACTTCCAGGCAGGTTCCCATTGGGCTTCCTAGGCTATATACGGGGACAATTCTGAAGCCTGCCAGGCTCTGTCTCAGCCCGGTCAGTACCTCTTAGCCTCACGATTTGGGCCTGTGGTAAAGCAAACACCCATCTCTGTCCTTTGGATACGGCTACTAGAAATAAGCACCGGATAAAAACTGCAGAAAGCCCAAGGCCCAAGTGTCAAACTTGCCGCAGCTCACACGTGGGTTTGTGTGACCAAACAGCACGCTGCCACAAGGACAAGATTGTGAACCAATATGACATCGCCGCAGGCAAAAGCTGTTCTTCCCTGCTCTCATCTGGTCTTCTGCCTCCGGATTGGCTAACGAGTTTTAAACACTTTCTCGAACGCATCACCACAGGGAAGAACACACCTTCAAGCCTTGCTGTTTAGGGGCAGAATGCAACCCACATTGTGCGGACGGCGCATGCGCAGGTGCGCACCCTGTGGAGGCCAGAGGACTATCAGGAGGTGTCCTGGTCTACCATTCACCACCTGATTCCCTTGAGGTGAATCTGGAGCTAAGCTGGTGACCAGCAAACCCTGGTGACACCCGTCTCCACTCCTCACAGCGCTGGGGTTGCAAGGAACTGTGCAGCCATGCCTAGCTTTTATGTGGGAGCTGAGGCCCTAACTCACGCCTGGTGCGCCCTAACCTACTAAGCATGCTCTAGACATTAGGTAAATTGTTCTAAGCCCATTGTGTATGCTGATGTAGGCGTTTCATGTCTACTTTTTAGTCAAGGAATGTCTGGGTTTTGGTTTTTTTCCTTGTTTTGTTTTGTTTTTTAAGATTCACTTTTTTTTTTTTTTTTTTTTTTTTTCGAGACAGGGTTTCTCTGTGTAGCACTGGCTGTCCTGGAACTCACTCTGTAGACCAGGCTGGCCTCGAACTCAGAAATCCACCTGTCTCTGCCTCCCAAGTGCTGGGATTAAAGGCGCGCGCCACCACTGCCTGGCTGATTAACTTTATTTTTAGTTACGTTTTGTTGAGGTTTTGTCCTTTACTGGCTATTGTAATGCTAAGAGCGGGTCCTCAAGACCTGGACCCTGACCCCAAGTTAATTCTGATTGGTAAGTAACGATGCCAACAGCCAGTAGCTGAGCAGAAGAGACACAGGTGGGGTTTATGTTTCTTGGGCTTTGGGAAGAGAGGACCACAAAGAAGAACTTACAGGAAGAGGGAGAAAAGCAGCTATGGGTTAAGAGTCAAGAGAGCGTGGCCCTGTGGGCTGGCCAGTTGGAATTAAGAGAAGCCCAGATGAAACATTGTAAGTGATAACTCGGGGTGATCGATAGGAAAGTAGACTCTAACGGCATGGAGGGTAGGCAGCTGCCCAGCTCTTGTGCTGCTTACGGCTTATTGTAAATATAAATATTATGAGTATTTTTTTATCTGAAAGCTCAATAACCAAAGGCAGGTTTAATCCGGGCTGGGATTAAAGTAATTTCCACTACAATGTTTATATGGGCAAATATGCACACACGAATACAGATGCCCTTGGAGACCAGAGGTGTTGGATCTCCTGAGGCTGGGGTTTCTTGTGATTGGGAGCCAAGAACTGAACTCAGGTCCTCTGGAAGAGCGCATTCTCTTTTCCAGCCCCGGCTTTGTTTGTTTGCTTGCTTGCTTTTTTTCTTTTCCAGTGACAACTGATTCTCTGTTTTACATTGATCTTGAGGGATGGCTACCCTTCTGACTTTTTAAAAACATATTTTTACTACCATTTTACGTGAGTGGGTTTCGAGGGAAACGTTAAGTGTGTGACGTCACAAAGGAGATGGTTCTGCAGCACGAGAATCACAAAAGTGGTTCTGGGAGAGCGGAAGCCTGAACCACACTGCCCCGGAAATTAAAAATAACCCAGCCAAGGGATTGCATGTTCTCAGTGTAGTTTGTGAGCTAGCTAAAGAGGGGCCGTTTACAGCAGTCCAGCTCTGTTGAGGAGGATTTCTGAGGGCTTACGTAGGCTGTTACTTTAGCAGCAGGGGTAATAGTGACCCACATGGCAGCCACAAGGATACGTGTGCAAGAATGTCTAATTATTGGAAAATCATAGACCTGAGAAACACAGCTGTGCTTCACCGTGCGCTGAGGGTTGCCCAAAGCCCTCGTGATAATTCAATAAGCCACATCTGTGGGGAGGGCTCAGGAAAGCAGCACCCATGTCGAGACCCGCATCTCCAAGGACCTCCAGGATTCAGCCACCCAGCCACGCGCTCGCTCACTGAAATTTTCAACAACTTATTTTTAAAAATGTTCCCAGACTGCCAGCCTATATAGACTTTCTCTTGAGAAAATCAATAGGGTTTAGCTACAGCCGGTGAGAGAGAATAGAGAGTAAGGAACAGAACACACTTCCTGGACAATGTGGATGCAACAGTCCAGAAGCCCCACCTAAAAGCAGCATCTTCCCCTGAGAGTGTGGTTGGTCCTCGGCCTCCAAAGTAAGTAAGTACTTCATACGCATGGCCACCAAGCCCAAGCCAGTCATGGCCTGCCCATCCACAAGACAGTACCTCCCCAGGGTCAAGAGTGAGTTAAGACTGAGTCTGCAGGACCGATCTCCATCCAGCCAAGGACACTCATAATCTGACATAGTTAGTGACTTTCAACTGAGGTCAACACAGAACTTCCAACCCGGGCCACACCCATGCTGTGATTTAGCCACGCCCAGCTTCAAGCAAGCCCCACCCATCCACAACCAGGCCACGCCCACCTCATGCCTTAGCCACACCCAACTCCAAGCTAGTCAGAGATCAGGCCAGGTGACTACTTGGCTGCGACCTGTGAAGTGCAGCAAGCCAGGCACAGAAAGACAACACAGACTCACTTACTTCGGGAAACAAAGCGACCTGTCACACTGAGGTGGAGAAAA
The DNA here is from genome assembly GCA_028551405.1 of Uromys caudimaculatus. Lineage (NCBI taxonomy): Eukaryota > Metazoa > Chordata > Mammalia > Rodentia > Muridae > Uromys > Uromys caudimaculatus. The sequence goes on from CM052721.1 coordinate 35,970,501, forward strand.
AGCCCGGTAGTCACTGAGCAGGAGAAGGACCAGAAATGAGGAGAGGCCAGTGAAGCGGCTCCATCCAGCTTCAGTCAGACAAGAGGAAGAAGCTGGCCGTGGTGACAGTTCCTTTAGAATAACGAGGGGGCTGGAGAGATGGCTCAGCGGTTAAGAGCACCGACTGCTCTTCCGAAGGTCATGAGTTCAAATCCCAGCAACCACATGGTGGCTCACAACCATTTGTAATGAGATCTGGTGCCCTCTTCTGGGGTGTCTGAAGACAGCTACAGTGTACTTACATATAATAAATAAATAAATTTTTTAAAAAAACTTAAAAAACTTTAGAATAACGAGTACTTGGGAGGCGGAGGCAGAAGGAACATGAGTTCAAGGTCAGCCAACACTACCTGAGAGTTTGAAGTCAGACTGGACTACACAGAGAGAAGCAAGCAAGCAAACTAGAGTCACCCATTGTCTACATAATCAAGACTGCAATTAGCCAAGTTATATCGTTTATTTCAAAATAGCTAAACGGGAAGATTTGGGGGACCCTCACCTCACCACCAAGAATGACGTGTTCACTAGTTACCTTCATGTGACCATTGCACTGTGTTCACGTGTGGAGACAACGCATTGCACCCATAAATATGTCCAATGAAAATTATCACCCCATGTCTTAGTCTCCTTCCTGACACGTCACAAAAGGGGAGAAAGGAGCTTAGGTTTTGGTTTTTGTTTTGTTTTGTTTTGTTTTTTTATGGATGCATTTGGGGTGGGTGGGGGTTTCAAACATGCTACATCTAGATGTGGAGGTCAGAGGACAGACAGCTGGCAAGAGTCAGTTCTGTCCCTCCACCATGTGGGTTCCAGGCATTGAACTCGTGAGGGTCATCAGGTAAAGGCAAGTGCCATCTCACAGGCCTGAGAACGGGTTTATATCAGCCAGCACTTCCAGATTGCAGCCCACCATTGTAGGATTGTACACAGCCAAAATGGTGGGGTCATGAAGCAACTGGCGCAGCCATAGTCAGGACAGTGCTCAGTTCTCTGTCTCCAGTCTTAAAAAATTTTATATATATATATATATATATATATATATATATATATATATATATATATATATACACACACAGAGACACACACAGACACACACACACATGTATTTACCTATATTTCTTTTTTTTAAGATTTATTTATTTACTTTATGTATATGAATACACTATAGCTGTTTTCAGACACACCAGAAGAGGGCATCCGATCTCATTACAGATGGTTGTGAGCCACCATGTAGTTGCTGGGAATTGAACTCAGGACCTCTGGAAGAGCAGACAGTGCTCTTAACCACTGAGCCATCTCTCCAGCCTGTTATTTACCTACATTTCTATGTGTATGGATGTTCTGTACACCACATGAGTGCCTGGTGCCTCAGAAGCCAGAAGAGGGCATCGGACTGCCTGGAACTGGAGTTCCAGGTGGTTGTGAGCAACGTGTGAGTGCTGGGAATCAAACCTAGTTCCTCTGGGTGAACAACCAGCTCTCTTAACAGCTGAGCCTCTCTCCAGCCTGCTTCCTTTACTCTTATACTGAGATCTCTTTTCCTAGGGAATGGTCTGCCCACAGTGGGTGTGTCTTCCCGCTTCAATTAGGGTAATCAAGACAACCCTCACAGACATGTCCCAAGGCCAACTTGACCTAGACAGTCCCTCGCTGAGACTCCCTGTCCAAATGATAAAGCTAAAAGCATCACAGGGCTCAAAAGTTTACATCTCCAACAAACTCCAAGGTTATATCCATGAGTCACCAGACCCAAACTGTACCTGAGCAGCCAGAGCCCAGCTCCATCTTCCCAACATCCCCACACACCCCAAGTTCTGGGAACATGCTGATAAAGTGGAGGGACAGAACAGGAGGTGTCCTTGCAGCCTGCCACGCTCCAAAGCCTCGTGACAATGCCCAGCTCACACATCCAGGCCATGGTTGCCATAAACAGCAAAGCACCCATCCAAGGGCCTGAGTCCCTCGCCTGGGGCCAAGCAAAAAGCACAGGACAAACGTAACTTAGGATGCATCAGAGGCCTCTGCGAGGAGTCTTCATATCTAACCAACCACCATCACCAGGCTTGATAAGTCAGTAGTATGTGCTTTAAAATCCACACTCCCAGGCGTGATAGGGTGGGAGCTGAGAGCCAGAGGTCTTTGGAGCAGTGCATCTTGGGGTAAGGAGCTCGTGCCTGAACACACACACACACACACACACACACACACACACACACACACACAATGCTCGAAGAGACCAGGCTGGGCACAAGAATGGTAGGGCGAGCAAAGGAGCAGTAGGGCTGCAGCCAAGTGGAGACCGTACGCCCTGTAGGTGGCGCCTTTCGGTGCAGCCCCTCCTCACAGGCAGGAATGCAGAATAACCCTGCAGAAGCATCCTTTTGACTCTTAAAATAAAATTTCCAGCCCGTCTAGACAGCTCCATAGGTAAAGACACTTGCTAACCGCCACAATGACCTGAGTCTGATTCCTAGGGTCCTGGATAGCAGGAGAGAATCAGCTCTGGCAAGTTGTCTTCTGTCACACACCCATCCTTCTACATGCCTGTATGCACACACACACACACATATACTCACACATACAAACATACACATACACACACAAGCACATAAAAACACACACTCACATGCACATACACTCTGACACACACACTCATGCACACATACATTCACACACACAAACACAGACATATACAATCACACACATGTATACACACACACTTATACACAGTCACAAACACATACACACTCACACACAAACACAGACACACACACACAATCACACACACATACATACAAACATGCACACACACATACACACTCACAAACACATACACACATACACACGCTCACACACAAACACACACACGAGTCAATGAATAAATAAATTTTAATTTATGTCATTTCGTTATTTCACGTGGATGTGTACAGTACCTGCAGTTGTGGGGCACAGTCACTCAAGTGTGTGGGTGTGCCCATGCAGACGCCATTAGAGGACATCAGGAGCGTCCCTCTCCCACCCCCACCACTGAACCTGTTCTCTCACTGAAGTAGGAGCTCGTTCTTTTAGCTTGCCAGGAAGCTCCTGGGATCTGCGTTCTTGTGCCCCAATGCTGGGAGTACAGGCCAGCATGGGACACCTGGTTATTTTTATTTGCGTGCTGGAAACTGAAACTCCAGCCCTCCTGCTTGCTCAGTAAGGGCTCTACCCACAGAGCCACAACCCCACCCTTCAGAATATAGTCTTGAAACCATGTTAGCACTCTCTCAGCATGGCAGTGCACACCTTTAATCCCAGCTCTCAGGAGGCAGAGGCAGGCAGATCTCAGAGAGCTAGAGGCCAGCCTGGTCTCAAAGTGAAGTTCTGGGCCAGCCAAGGCTATGAGGCTGAGATCCTGTCTCAAGAGGGAAAAACTGAACTCAGACTTACAGGAGGTGGCTCAAATTGTTTTTGAGAGCCTCCACCTTTTACCCAAATATGTCTGAGAGACACGTGTGGTGTTCACAGCGCCAGTGTGGAGCCCCCAGATGGGAGACTGGAGGAACTGCCTGGAGAATCAAGTCATTTGGTGTTAAGTCCTGGCCCCTCTGGTACGGCTTGTATTGACCTGAAAGGAGCGGTCGGTGTTAGAAGCTGGTCCTCAGTGCAATGACATTTGGGCCTTTAAGAAATGGAACTTAGTGTGAGGGCACACGTCACTGGGGTTCTCGTCCCATGTAGGGCTGGCTGGTTCTTGACAGAATATGTCTTGAGGCTGGAGATGCTCAGCAGTCAGGAGCAACAGAAGACCTGATTTGAGTCCCAGGTACACATGGGACTGCTCACAGGGACTGCGGCTCCAGGGGATCCAGTGCCTCTGGTCTTTGAGTGCACCTGTACCCACATGAGCATGCGCGGACACACACACACACGCACACACACACACAATTAAAAACAAAATATTTGAAAAGAAGAGACAAGTGCATCTTTATATAAGAGAAGACCTTGGCTGGGCAACATAGCACACACATGTAATCTCAGTCGCCTGGAAGTAGATCTGGAGTTTAGAACAGTAAGAGAGAAAAGGAGCCTAGATCCTGAACCTCTCTGGCTTCCTGTCTCATCACACGGTCCTGCCAGGATGCTGTCAGCACACGTAATGTAGCCAATGAGGCCTCACCAGAGGCTAAACAGACCAGGGTGCTCAACCTTGGCCTTTCAGACCACAAAACTATGAGATGAGTAACTTCCATCTCCTTATAAATTACTCGACCTGGGGTATTTTGTTATATCTACAAAAGACAGACTTATTCTTATCAGACTTCTCAGAAACACACCAGACCTGCTCACTCCAAGAGCACGAACTGAGCCACTAGCTCCTAGGTCCCATGCTGAATGCTTCCCATGGACTTTTCCTATGGGCACAAGCATGTCTGTGTCGTCCACTAGAGTGGCACGCACTGCATATGAAGCCCCTAAGATCACATCATGAGTGCCAGGTACTAACCAGCATGCAGTGCAAGATATTTATAGTAGGAGACTGATCCTAATCCCCTCCTGTGTTATGGGCCTTGACCCGAGCAGAGAGTAATTGGTTACCTCCCACGCCCATAATGAATGTGTCACTACCGCACAAGTGTGCAAATCTCGCATGCCATGTTGGCATCATAGTGCATAGGGTATGGCAGTGGGTGCGATCGTGGAGGATTTTTCTCCCCTATAACCTGCATTACACCTTCCAGAGCTATGAAAGCCAGCCAGCAGGGCAACGAGGAGAAATTCCAACTGACTTATTTATATCGCGAATCGAGAAGTGTGGTGTCTTCAGAGTAAGCACTTGCCATGTAGCTCTGATGGACAACCTAGAGGAATGGCAGGAGCCTGTATTATTTGGGGTGGGGGGCTCTGGGGCCTCATTGCCAACGAGTCATAGGGATATATCCCACCCTTGCACCGAGAATTTTGTTTAGCGATCCATAGCTTCTGGGAGAAGGTTTTTAGGGAATCTCTTCATGTCTCTTCTTAATAGATAGGATGGATGGATGGATGGATGGATGGATGGATGGATGGATGGATGGATAGATAGATAGATAGATAGATAGATAGATAGATAGATAGATAGATAGATAGATGATAGATAACTGGAGATATATATATATGTGTATATATATGTGTATATGTGTGTGTGTGTGTGTGTGTGTGTGTGTGTGTGTGTGTGTGTGTGTGTGTATCTGGGTTACAAGATAGTAGATTTCCACATGACTTTTCATATTTCTGTCTAACTGTCGCTTCCCACCTCCAGCCCGCCCTCCTTAATCCTGTCCCTCCTCTCGACTGTCATATTCCCTGTGTTCTGTTGCCCTCCCTCCCAGCAACCCCCCCACCACCACAGCCTCTCTCTAGTTTTCTGGCTTCTACTGATTCTCTAGATTGAACTCACACCGAGACACACGGTACCAGACCCTACATGCGAGGGAGAACGTGCGACCATTGTCTCTTTGTCAGCCTGGGTGACTCGATTTAATTTTTTTTTTTACATGTCTACATACTTATCTACACATTTCATAATTTTATTTTTCTTTAAAGTCCAGTGTGTAAATGTATTTTTCAGATGGTGGACATCTGGGTGGCTTCCATTGCCTTCCCACTGTGAACGGAACAGCAGTCAACATGGATGAGCAGGTTTTCTATAGGAGGGTGGAACACCCTTTGGATGTGTGCCAGGAATCGATTAGCTAGGTCACATGGCATTACTATCGATAGATTCTTGAGAATTCTCCACCTTGTCTCCATAGTGGCTTCGTCTGCTTGCAGTCCCACCAGTGGTGAGTGTGGGTTTTATTTCCCTGAATCCTCTCCTGGACTTGTTGTTATTCGATTTCTTCATTGCAGCCATTTTGACTGGGATGGCCCGGCATCTCAGCATGACTTTGATTTGTATTTTGCCAATGTCTAATGTTGACCATTTAAAAAAAAAAAAAAAAAAAAAAAACGCTTAATAACCATTTGTATTTCTCCTTTTGAGGACTCTTTGTTTTTATCTGTGAACCACTAAAATCGGGCTGTTTGTTTTCTTGATTTTTTTTGTACTTTTTATATTCTAAATATTAATCTTTATTCAGATGTATGGCTGGAAATGATTCCCTTTTGCCCTGCGGGCTTCACTCAGTTAACTGTTCTCTGCTGTACATGAGCTTCTTAGTTTCACAAGGTCCCGTTTGTCAGTTGTTGGCCTTACTTCTTAGACAGCTGGAGCCCTGTATGTACACAGCTCTCCACAGCTTCCAGTGCTTTCAGAGTTTCCAGTTTGATGGTGATGTCTTTGATGCTTGGGGGGTTGGTTTTTGTGGGTTGAAAGATAAAGATCTGGGTTTCTTCTTGCATGTAGACATCTAGTTTCTCAGTGTCACTTGTTGAAGTGATATTTTTTCCTCCAGTGTGTATTTTTGGGTGACTATAAAAAGCCCAGGTGCCCGGAATTGCATGGTGTTGCATTTGGTTCTTCAAATCTATCCCACTGTCTCCTTTGCTGTCAGAACCCTGCTGTTTCTATTACGATGGCTCTGAAGTATGACTTGAGATCAAATATGGCGATATCCCCAGTCATTATTCTGCAAGGAGAGCTACACAGATTCACATCAAGCACTCCCCCCACCATTAGGTTGTGTGTGTGTGCATGTGTGCGTGTGCATGCGTGTGTGCATGTGTGTGTGTTTGTGTATGTTTGCTTGTGTGTGCTTGTGTATGTTTGTGTATGTGTTTGTGTATGTTTGTGTGTGTGTGTTTGTGTGTGTGCATGCCCGAGTGCCCGAGTGTTTGTGTCCTAACCCAGTCTGACCTTCAGTTGCTTAATGGGAATATCAGGGCTGCCTGATTCCAAAGAAATCATCTTCTTCTTGCAGTCTCCAATCCAACACTCCAATAGAACAATTGTTTCTTAATGTTTCTCTATTTATCGTGGGGGGGGGTGCGCGCACATGGGAGTGTGTGTGTGCCCACATGCACACGCATGCACACATATAAACAACATGCCAGGCATGCCTATGGAAGGCAGAAGACAACTTTGGAGAATCAGTTCTCTCTACCATACAGGATGGGGTGTGGATCAGGTCTGTCAGCGAGCACCTTTACCCACTGAGCCATCTCAACAAACACAATCAGCTGGTCTTTCTAGAATGGGGTTACCCCTGACATTCTCCCTCCTGGGAGCCGGGCTCTTCCCCAGATTACTATGGAAAACTCACACAGTAACCTCCACAAAAGCCCCATCTGGGGACTGGGTTCTTGCTAGGTGAGTATGAATCTGCTCTGATCCCATCCCCAGAAATCCTCGCCCAGGATCCACTGAAGCTCTGAATTCATCTCCCTGGGATCCACTAATGCTCTGAGTTCTCTTAATCTCTGAAAATGTAACAGCACAAAGAACATGGCTGACCTGTCGCCAATAAATCAAAAACTCCCAGAGACACTTTTGAATAAATTATGGCTGCTCATCTCGGTGGGTAGGTCGACTGCAGGATGTTTAATGCACCCTGGGAGAGAGTGAAACCCATTCCTGATGGGGGTGGGAACAGGAAGCTGAGAGGCAGAATACAGCCCAGGAATTTGGACAGAATCAGACCTGTGCTCCTTCAGGATGGGGTTGGGGGGAGGACACCAAGACCTTGGCGCTAAAATAAATAAATATTGACTCAAAGACCTCAATTATAATCCCAACATTTTTAAACAATTACATTTTGGCCCTTTTCCCCATTTGTGAGGTAGATGTTCAAAGAGGTTTTCTACACGGGACCCCACTCCCATGTGCCATTAGAGACCACCAGCCAAGTCCATCTCCACAAGAGATAGAGGCTTGCAGAGGAAACGCTAAAGCCAACAAGGCAGCACTCCAACACTGCTCTCCCTCCCACGGGTTGACCCCTGTGTCCTGTTGGCTACGTAACCCCCACGCTTGGGAACTAGAGAGGAAGTCCCAGGCATGCGCCCCACCCAGGTCTTCTGTGGGCTGAGCTGCAAAGAGTGTGACTCATATTGTCTTCCTGTGTGTGCCCAGGTTCTGCTTCTGTCCTGTGAGATTCCCGGAAACAGGCAGTTAGGCAAGCCCAGATGGACATTCCCTCGCAGGGTGCCTGGTGGGTGCTGGGTCCAAGCACATCCAGTGGCCTACCTAGGACGGGTTGGGGGTTCCAGCTGGGCCTGTCTCCAAGGAGCAAGCTCTAGGTCTGCCTGGAAGCCAGTGGTAAAATACAACTGGGCAAGCCTTTCTTGAGAAATGCCAGACAGACACAAGAGTCCCCTGGGGCCTCTCAGAGCAAGTGTTCCCTCACCCCACCTCAGAATACCATGTGCCTGCATCGCAGCGAGACATAAACATCACTGTTGAGCCCTCATTACTTTATGCTCGCCAGACACTCCAGATCCTTCAGGCCTCCCCATTCCCTCGGGTGTAGCCATGACCACCACAGCTGAGAGGGAGACGCCTCTCATCTTTGACAAAATGTCTGCCAAAGCTACTGGAGAAAGGGAGAGTTGGTTTCAGCTCATGGTCTCCGAGGATTTCTGCCAGTCGTCGGAGGGACTCAGTCTGAGGTGGCTGAGCGCCAGGTGGTTGGTCCATCTGACAAAGAGAAAGAAGGACTTCAGTGGGGACTAGAAGGAGGAATTGCCTTCAGTGCCTCCCCAGTAACCAACCTCCACCAGCCACACTGCAGATGCCAGAAGTTCCACAGCCTCTCAAACAGTGTCACCAGCTGGAGACCAAGTGGCCGGCCAGACATATGACCCTGTAGACACTTCACATTCCAACCATCACAGAGGCTCACCTTAGTGGGGCTCTGCTATGTGTTTTTGTTTGGTTTTGTGTTTTCATGTAACCCAGGATAGCCCTTGAACTTGAACTCAGTATAAGCTGAGGGTAGCCTTGAACTCCAAATGCTAGAGGCCCAGATGTGCACCTTCATATATGATTACACAAACCCATGCTGGGCTAGTACTCTACCCACTGAGCTAGACCTCTAACCTAACCCGGGTGCTTAAGTTCGATACTAAGGTTATCAAAATCATTCCCCAAAGAAATCTCTCTCAAAGTCCCAATATAACAATACAGATGAGAGAGTAACATAACAGTGTGAATATCCCAGTCCTCAGCCAGGCAGTGGTGGCGCACACCTTTAATCCCAGCATTGGGAGGCAGAGACAGGCAGATTTCTAGTTCAAGGCCAGCCTGGTCTACAGAGTGAGTTCCAGGACAGCCAGGGGCTATACAAAGAAACCCTGTTTCGAAAAACCAAAAAAAAAAAAAAAAAAAAAGAAAGAAAGAAAGAAAGAAAAAGAAAGAAAATCCCAGTCCTCGATGACTCTCTGTTCTCACCTCCCGAAGCAGAACCCCAGAAAACCCACCTTATAAACCACTGCGCCAGACACCTGGAGAAACAGGCCCAGAAAGGAACTCACCTGGCCCAAGATCCTGGAGAGAGAGAGAGAGATGATGTCACACTGAAGCCCCTGCCCAGCAGACAGCCTGGTCCCAGCCAAGGCCCAGTCTGGTTGTAGGTCTCTTTTTAACAACAGGGGGGAATGATGGGGCTTATTAGGGGACTAGCTGTCTGCTCGAATGTCTGTTGAGGTAGATTGCCTGGCTTATTATATTACTCCATTGGGTCTTCAGCTAGGTGGCTGGGCAATTGACCGGTTGGCCAGTCAGTCCATTGATCAATTGGCCATCTGGCTGATTAAATAATCAGCTGGTTTCTCTGACTGGCTCCTCGTTTGTCTAGGTGAGTGGATGGGTTTATGGGCGATTGAGCAGGTAAGTGAACAGGCATGGGAGTGGGTGTGTGGGTGTGGGTGGGTGAGCGGGTGGGTGGGTAGAGAGTGGAGAGTAGATGGACAGGTGAGTGTGTGGGGGGACTTAGATTGGGACAGGTGAACAGGTCATAGGTGGGTGAGGAGGGGCAGGGGCAGAGGGTGAGTGGGAAGGTGAGTCACCGTGTCCATGGGTGACAGATGTGGGGTTGCCTCCGTGGGCTCTGGAGAAGACTGAGACTTGGATAGGACCCATGGTGGAAGAGGCATCTAGCAGACAGCATGGGCTGAGGACCCACGGCTGTCACCGTGTTACCAGAGCCTTCCACTAGCTCCTAGAATAGGACAGACAGGTGAGCCAGTGACTGGGAGGAGCCTTCTAAATACTGTGTTAATCCAGGACGCTGCAGGAATCCTCGCCTCCTGTCTTAGGGTTTCTATTCCTGCACAAACATCATGACCAAGAAGCAAGTTGGGGAGGAAAGGGTTTATTCAGCTTACACTTCCACACTGCTGTTCATCACCAAAGGAAGTCAGGACTGGAACTCAAGCAGGTCAGGAAGCAGGAGCTGAAGCAGAGGCCATAGAGGGATGTTTCTTACTGACTTGCTTCCCCTGGCTTGCTCAGCTTGCTTGCTTATAGAGCCCAAGACTACCAGCCCAGGGATGGCACCGCCCACAAGGGGCCCTCCCCCCTTGATCACTCATTGAGAAAATGCCTTACAGCTGGATCTCATGGAGGCATTTCCTCACCTCCTGAAGCTCCTTTCTCTGCGATAACTCCAGCTTGTGTCAAGTTGACACACAAAACCAGCCAGGACACCTCCAACCCAGACATCCAGGACATTGCAAGGATCCTCGCCTCCCCAACCTAGACGTCCAGTGACGAATTTTCTCACCTTCCTTCCAAACAGCCCTACCCTCCTGCTTTCTCTTAGAGTGTGCCAGGCAGCAACTAGGCGTGTGTGAGTTGCACTTGTGTGTACTTGTGTGTTTAGACATGTGCACACACACATAACATCCTAGAACAGATAGAGCCCGGTTTGTAGCAGAGAGCCCCTGTGGGGCCCAGTCATCGCAGGCCCCTGACCAGCAGGAGGTGGAGGTGACAGAGCAGTCTTAACCAGTGACCTCAGCTCTGAGCATTGATTTAAGTTCCATGTCGAAGGCAAGGCCTTCAGATCCAAAGAGGGTCAGGCTTTCGTTGTAGCAGAGAGAAAGTCACTCCAGTCTCCAAAGCCTGAACATTGCATTCTTTCTCAGCCTGGACCACTAGATGCTCAGACTCCTCCAGAGCCTCCCTAACCTGCCTTCTCCAGCTCCATGGCTTCAGCTCCCTCCCTGTTGACGTTCCGGACGCCAATGATGCTGCTAATGGTGAGCCAAACAGCAGCAGCCTCATGAACTCAGACAGAACCTCGGATCACAGCCCCGTCCCTGGAGCTGAATCTGTTCTCGGCATTTGTTTGCAAGATTAATGGCTGGTACAAAATTGCTTCTTCACCTTGGGACCAGAAAATCTGGAGAATACCCTGTAACATTCTCATAAATATTCCTTAAGGACATTGTAGCCATCTGCCACACCCTCTGTCCTCTGACAACTGACTGTAGGAGCCTCATGTTTGCCCACATATCCTTGCAAGGCCAGGGAGACACAGTGGGAGACAGGCCTGGTTTTGAGGTATAGAGGAAATTGATCCCCTCCTCCCTGAGGGCTTCACTAGTCACTCCTCTGGGGTATGTGGAGAGAGATGGGGGTTCAGGGCAGCACCAGCTGCTTCCCTCATGTTGACTTCTTCAACAGGGGTTAGGGGCTACAGAAATGGCTCCGTAGGTAAAGGGCATGCTATGGAAACATGTGGATCTGAGCCTGCATTCCCAGACCCCAGTAAAACTCCAGGTAGCAACAGTAAGTTCCTGTAACCCCGTGCTGGCTAAGACAGAGACAGGCAGATCCTGGGTATCTACTAAACAATCAGCTGAGACAAAACACCAGGCTCCAGGTTCAATGAGAGATGATATGTATCCTGAAAAACTAAGGTGGGGCCCTGAAGAGGTGGCTCAGTGGTTAAGAGAGCCTGCTTCTCTTACAGAGGACCTGTATTCTGTCCCTAGAACCCATGCGGTGGCTCACAACTGTCCCTAGGTACCAGGCCTACGCATGGTTCACATACATTCAGGCAAACACTCACACATATAAAAATAAATAAATCCTTCCAAAATGTTTAATAAGATGAAGGGGCTTGGGAAAGACTCACTGTTGAAGGTACTGGCTGCTCTTCAGAGGAACCAGTGCCCTCATGGAGGTTCACAACCACCTGCAACTCCAGTTCTGGGGGGGTCTGATGCCCTCTTCTGGCCTCTGGACGTACTGCATACATGTGGTGGGCATACATACATACATACATACATACATACATACATACATACAAAATATAATTAAACCTTTCACAATTTTTAAATAAAATGGGCCAGGTTTGGTGGTGCACATCTTTAATCCCACCAATCAGGAGGCAGAGGCAGCCTGTGAGTGCGAGGCCAGCCTGGTCTACATAGTGAGTCCAGGACAGCCAGAGCTACATAGAGAGGCCTTGTCTCAAAAATTGTGAAGAATGGCAAAGGAAGATGCCCAGTGTCGATCTCTGGCCTCCGTGTTTATGAGTGCACACACACATGCACACACGTATACATGTATGCACATGCATGCACACTCACACGCACACATAGGCACACACATAGACACATATGTGCACAAACACATGTACACGCACATGCACATGTGACTATACACGCACACACACATGTGCATACACACACAGGCATGCATACATACACACACATACACACACATGCACACATGCATACACACACAGGCACACATGCATACACACACACTCATGCATCCACACACACGCATGCACAAGCACACACACATGAGCACACATGCACACCCACATACATGTATGTACACGCATGCACACATGCATCCACACACATGCACACACGCATACACACATCTAATAACAACAGTGACATGTAGCTGATCCACTTTGAGAGCCTGCCACTGAGCAGACCCCACACATGCTCTCTTGGTCTAGCATCAGCCTCTCAAGCTCCGTTCTCTGCCTCCATTGTACAGATGATGTAACTGAGGCCCAGGGGGAGGAGCCGCTCACAACTGGAGGACTCAGTCTTCTAGAGCTGGAGCACTTTCGCCCCAGTGTGCGCCATGCAGAAGACACAAATTTTATACCTGCCTCAGGGTCACAACCCCTGGCAGAGCTAAGAGAGAGAATTTGACTCTAGGGAACCTCCAGGGATGGACTCTATAAACTGCCTGCTAGGGACTCCTCCACTTCTGTTTGAGCCTCTAAACCTGCTATGTAGGAGCTGAGCAGTCAAGCCTTACGTTCTGGCCTTGGCCTCGACACCTCCCAGTGCTGATGCTTTGAGCCTTCTGAGCTTGTGTCATCTCTGCCAAATTGTCATATGCTCATCTTTATGTTTTACTAAGTAAAATGGGCTCACAATTTAAAACTCCTATAGACACGACACTGCAGGCCTGTGACCCCAGTCACTCAGGAGCCTGAGACAAGTTCAAGGCCAGCCTGGGTTACAGGGCAAGCTGCAGTTCAGAGGTCAGCCTGGGCAACTTAGCAAGACCAGATCTCACAGTAAGAAGCTGACAAAAGAAATCTGGCCGCTGTGCAGCGGTTTCCTCTGAGAGCAAAACCTTCCATCTTGGAGGCAAGTGCCTTCAGACAGGACATGTCCCACACAGCATGTTCTAAGGGGAGAGCCGTCCTTCAGGGAAGCTAAGTTCAGCAGGTAAACAACCGGAAGCTTGAGGTCCCCTAAACTAAGCAGGTGTGCTAGGCCTCTCCCTCCCCGCGTGTATTTAAGCCGTAAGACCTGCCAACACCAGCTGATCTGCCTGGAAAGAACATTTCCATCCTGTTGAGCTGCCTGCAGGCTGTGCAATGTGCTCCAGGTTCCCAGATTTTTTGAGCTGTCTTAGAGTCACTTCTGCTCCTGTAAGTAACCCCAGTAAAACTCATTGTTCACAAAGTTGGACTTCGGTGGCTTCCATACTTTGATCTGATGTGGGATCCCTGTCCTGAGGTGAGTAGACATCTGTTCATATCTCCTCAGGAAAAGTGTCTCACAGTAGCTGATGATACAACTCAGGGAAGATCACACTCCCCTAGCGAGGCCCTCAGTTCAACCCTCAGCCTCTTTCTTTTAAAAACACAATGTCCTTTTATGCTTGTCAGCCTTCTGTTACTGTGACAAAATGCCGGATGCAAGCAGTGTTAAAAGGAAGAGAGGTTGGCTTGGGCTCGGCTCAGCCATGGTTGGCCGGTTCTGTTGCTTGGTCCTGGGATAAGACAGTGTTTTGTGGTGGGAACTCACTTCAGAGCAGCTAGAGAGCCAAAGAGGAAGGAGCCACAGTTCCATGCCCCCTTCAAGGGCAGAGCCCCCTCCACCTTCCTTCCCACACTTGGCTCCATTTCCCAAACCTTCTGTTTTCCCCAAAAAAATGGCACCCACAGCCCAGGGCCAGGGAGGTGCTCAGGGGTAAGAGCACTTGCCATGCAAGCAGAAGATCTGAGTTCAGATCCCAACACCCAGGTGGAGACATCAAGCCTGGTTGTGCTTGCCCACAACCCCAGCTTTGTGTGGGGTGAACGAGAGGATGGCTGGGGCTGCAGGCAGCTAACAAATGTCAAAGCAGGCTCAGCGGGGTCCTGTCCCGAGAGAATAAGGCAGAGATTGGCAGAGCAAGACAGGCCCTCCTCTGACCTGTAAGCACATTCAGGGCACATGATACACACACACACACACACACACACACACACACACACACACATATATACATACACAGACACACATACACACACACATACACACACATAAATACATACACACATACATACACATACACACACATATATACACACGTACACACATATACATACACATACACACATACACATATACACTCATATACACACATACTCTAACATACACATATACACAAATACACATATACACATACACACATACACATATACACACATACATACACATACACACATACATGCATACACACAAATACACATGTACATATATACACATACATACACACATACACATATACACACATACATACACATACACACATACATGCATACACACAAATACACATGTACATATATACACATACATACACACATACAAATACACACATACACACTTATTCACCCACATACACACATATACATACACACACATATACACACATACACACATACACACACATACATACACACACGCGCGCATGTACGAGTTTGCGTGTCCCTTTCCCCTCCTTGTGAAACCCTTTCAACAGAAACCATGATCATTGGGTTCTCTTGCGCTTTTCCTGGGCAGCCTGCTACAGACTGCACCCCAAAACACTGCTTAGCACAGCAGTTCTCACCCCTCCTATCCCTGCGACCCTTTAACACCCTTCCTCACGTTGCAGTGACCCCAGCCATAAAATGACTTCGCTGCTACTTCATAACTGTAATTTTGCTACTGTTACGCACCATAATGTAAACGTCTGATATGCAGGACATCTGATAGCCGAGCCCCCAAAGGGGTCCCAACCCAGAGGTTAAGAAGCACTGGTCTAGGGGGTTCTTGACACACATGTGCCTGCGTATGTGTGTGTGTGTGGTGTGTATACATGCTCATGCACATTCGTGTGAGGTCAGAGAACCACCTATGGGGGTCAGTTCTCTCCTTCCAGCATGAGTCCAAGGGATCAAACTCAGGTTTGGTGGCAAACGCCTTCACCCACTGAGACCGAGCCATCTCTCACCAGCTCCGCTCCACCGACGGTTAATGAATAAAGATGTTGATAGTGGCACGAGGCTGGTCACACAAGTCAGAAACAAGCAACAGACAACATCTATGGAGCAGTGCCTGTGTGCTGTGTGGCTGGCCCCCTTCTAGGCTTTTCCCAGCTCCCAGTTCCAAGTTCCCACGAGAAGCCCAGGGCGTGGGACCCAGCTGCACTGTTCTTCCGCTGGGGACAATGGAGGTACTGAGGTCAAAGCTGGCAGGGTCTCTCCATCAGGAGGAGTTCTGGTTCAAGTTCTGGTTGTCTGAGTCCAGAACCTGGGTCCTTAGCCACAGTAACCCTCAGGTCACTGTGATCCTGGAAGCAGTCCAATAAGACTGTGTTGTGACCCCTCCATTGTGCCAGCGTGGGAGCAGCACTCCAGAGCTCCGCCACCCCACCCTTTTAATCAGCTCTGTCTCCTTCCTGCTCCGTGCTTAAGCCCTTGGGTCCCACCATTGAGTGTGCCCTCGCTCTGTCACCCCCAGTCCTGCCACTCAGCCAAATCCCTCCACCTGTCAGCAGTGCTGAAGTTCAGATATAGGGAGCGTCCAGCAGAGGTCCTCAGGTGCAGGCTTGCTCTAGGGTGATGGGGTCAGGAGATGAGTTGGACCTTGGCTGGTGAACCTTATGCCAGGATCTTCTGAGACCCACTCCAAAGAAGACTCTGGAGCTCTGATAGATTCTTCTGTCTGCTTCCTGGCTCTTGATGTGACTTCTCATCTCGAACATGCTCCCTGCCCTCACATGGACGACCCCACCCCCACCCCCCACCCCACCCCCAGAGCGGAGGTTCAGACAGGCACCATGCCCCTGAGCCTCCAAAACAAATGAACCTCTTTGTACATATGTCAGCAGCTTCCGGTGTTTTCCCATAGACACATAACACTGACTAATATGTTACCAAGGAGAGGAAAACGACTCCGGTGGGTAGGAAGGCAGAGTTGGTCTGCCAAGCCCTGAAGGGGCAGAGGGTCCAACTCTCACCAGTCCTCGGGAGGACCTTGTAACAACAATGTGGTCTTTGAGAGAAGCATGTGACCATGCCACACTCCAGAGGGACTGTGAAAGACATCAGGAGGGTCAACAAATTCACAACCTTCAATCACCAAACATGAGCATAAATCTGACTGGTGAGTAGGTATCTGTGCTTTCAGTAAATGCTTACAGAGCACTGTGATGGTTTGTATATGCTTGGCCCCGGAGTGGCCCTATTAGGAGGTGTGGCTTTGTTGGAGGAGGTGTGGCCCTATTGGAGGAGGTGTGGCCTTGTTGGAGGAGGTGTGGCCCTGTTGGAGGAGGTGTGGCCCTGTTGGAGGAGGTGTGGCCCTGTTGGAATGGGTGTGGCCTTGTTGGAGTAGGTGTGGCCTTGTTGGAGTAGGTGTGTCACTGTGGCTGTGGGCTTTAAGACCCTCCTCCTAGCTGCCTGGAAGCCAGTCTTCCACTAGCAGCCTTCAGATGAAGATGTAGAACTCTCAGCTCCCTGCACCATGCCTGCCTGGATGCTGCCATGTTCCTGCCTTGATGATAATGGACTGAACCTCTGAACCTGTAAGCCAGCCCCAATTAAATGTTGTCCTTATAAGAGTTGCCTTGGTCATGGTGTCTGTCTACAACAGTAAAACCCTAACTAAGACAAGCACCTACTGGTTTCCTGGCTTTGTGCTAGGCACTCAGGAGACAATAGTGAATCAAAATGAGGCCTAGGGATAGGAGTTCATTCTATTACAGCAGGAGGGTGCTCTGAGGGTGTTCGCAGGGGCAGGGGGATGCCTTCCTTCAAAGGATGAAGATGACCAAACGGTCCCCAAGGACAGTGTCCCAGCTGGCTTTCTATTTCTTTGATACACGCCATGACCAAAAGCAACGGGGTTGATTTGGCTCCATCATGGAGCGTTGGTGTGTAAAGCGGGCTAAGAGGGAGTGTGGGAGTGAGCCGGCTGTCACATTTGTCATCTCTGATCTCCAGGGTTGATTCGGCGATCTGGCGAGCTAGGCAAATGTCCCCTTCGTTCCTCACCACGCCACACCGTGTGAGTCTCTCCACGATTTCACTTTAGAGCAAAGAGGGTGCACGCCTTCACGGAGGAGAGCCATCTTCAGCCAAGGGTGTGTGAGTAGCTGTGTTCTGCTGGATAGATTGACCTGGAAACAGAGCCCTGAGGAGTGATTGGGGTGGGGCGAGGATGGGGCAGGGCAGGGGTGGGGTGGGGTAGGGGTGGGGTGGAGCAGGGGTGGGGCGGAGCCGGGGCGGACGGGGAGGGGGAAGGATAGAGGTTGGGGCGGGTAGAAGAGGGTCAGGGAGCCATCTGGGGAATAGAATAAGTAAAGTCAGAGACGGTGAGACTTTTCTCACCGACAGAGGACCCAGCAGAACTCAGTATGGCAGAGAGTGGGATACAGTGAGTAAAGTTCAAGGTAGAAGCTGAGGCCAAGCCTTAGAGACCCTCAAGGGGTTAGGACTGTGCAGAAGGCCACTGGAAGCTGCTAAGGGTTCTAAATGTAGGTGAGAGTTCCTGGAAAGAACCATACCATACCCTTCAGGGATTGTGGGGAGGTTGGGATGGTGCCAGTCCAGCGTTTAATTACAATTTATCTTGGGGTCAACCCATAATAGAATTCCTGCCCACCTCTGAGTCTGACCTAATGTCCTTGTGACTAACAGGTGAAACCTTCTAGAACATACTAATTTAAAAGACAGACTACTACCTTCCACCAACCAAAAGTCTGGGTGCGGCGAGATGTGATCTGAGACCTGTTACCGTCTCGCCTGCTTTGCTCTAACTGCCCACCTCGTGTTTCTAATATTTCTACCAACGTATTTGAAAAGTGCCCTAATTTATTGATTTCTTTGTTCTCTTACTATAAAAACTTCACCAACAGTTACTACCTGGAACACGGAATTTGGGGGGACCTGAATCTGTGTCCCCACTGGTCAGTCATATTTATCTCAGCTCCTCATTTTATGTAACAGCAGCATCTAAGCAACAGCCCTGTGCCTTGTTCAGAGCCCTTCCGTGGGACAGATCACATGGGACGTGAATGCCAGCCGCTTGGGGGGAATCTCTGTGCCCACAACTGTTTTCTTGCCTATGAGCAAACTGAACTTTCTGATGTCTCCTTCCGAGTTCTGGGTTTGAGTAAGACCAGGGCATGGGTGGGGTTCCTCTCCTCCAAGACACCATACCTGCCTCCTAATGCAGAAATCCACTCAGTACCCCAGAAAGGCACCATTACCTCATGCCACACAAAATGAGCAGGCTTGCTGCGGCCACCTGACCTGCTAGGATCAGCCCGGATGAGCACGTGGGTGCCCATCTGGACTTCTTTCTCCTAATCTAACTGTTCCCCTCGGAGCACTGAGGTCCGTGAACACCATCTGACACAGCAAGCCTTGCCAGCCCAGGCAGGCAGGTGTCCCAGGCAGGCAAGCACTGGCTCTGCGGAGGAGGAAGAATGTCCCTTGGCTCCACACTCTATCTGCCATTTTCCACCTGGGTGGCTTCAGTCTGGCTTAAACCATGCCTTAGTAGCCCACCAACCTGGGAGAGCAAGAGCCCCGAGTGGCCCAGGAAGGAAATAGGTGTGTGGGGCTCTGCATCCAGTCAGTCAGGTGTCACAGTCAGGAGATCAGGTGACTGGAACAGGGTGTCCTGCAGCAAGCCATAGGAAGAAAGAAAAGATACAGTGTGGGTCTCTGAGGAGAGCTCCTGCCCATGCTGCACTCAGGTCTAGGCCATCGGCTGCCATGTCTATTCCTACCCATGCCCCAGTTCAGCCCTATACCTGTGAGTACCCTACCCCCAGCACCTGGGTCAGCAGAGGGACCGTCTACTTTCAATGGAAAGCGGGTTTGGGCAAGGGACTGCAGGGTCTAGAGAAGGCAGGAACCGGGCAGCTGTTGCCTTCCCTTTTCTGATCTGGCCCAGGCCCTAGAGCACAGGACACTGGGATGACACCAGCCACAGGTCTGTGATAAACAGAAACTCCTTTCCCACACTTCTAAGGGCTGAGAAGTGCAGGGTCCAGATGCCAACATCTGGCAGAGGCTTCACTGCCACATCATGACTTACCTAAAGGGCAAAGGAGGAAGAAGAAAAGGAAGGAGGGAGAGAGGATGAGAGGGCGGAGGGAGGGAGGGCAGCCAGGTCACTCCCCAAAGAGTAAGTTTTTCATGAAAGATGGTGTCCTAGTCACCATTCTATTACTATGAACAGACACCAGGACCACGGCAACTCTTATAGAAGAAAACATTTAGTTGGGAGTTTACAGTTTCAGAGGTTAGCCCGTTATCATCGTGGTGGGGAGCACGGTGGCATGCATACATGCAGGCAGGTGCTGAGAACCTCACCATGATGTATAAGAAGGGGGGGGCTGGACCTTCTGTGAGATTTTTGAAACTTCGAAGCCCACCCCCAGTGACACACTCCCTCTAACATGACCAGCCCTCCCAATCCTTCTAATCCTTTCAAACAGTTCTACCCTTGGCGATTCAAATATATGAGCCTATGGGTGTTGCAGGATATTTGATCACACTGTGAACCTCAAGATTGTGTTCTTCATTAAAACAACAACAACAACAACAAAAACAGTTTCTAGTTGTGGTGTAGCTCAGCCCTTAGCACTCACCTTTAATCCCAAACAATGAAGGTAAAGTTAGTTTGTAGAAGGAAGCACCCATGTTTGAAGTGATGTCTAATTGAGTGGCAGACAAAGTGACGAATCAGAGAAAGATTTGACAGAACAGGATAAGCCCAACTCTCACAAGAAAAGAAGAAAGGGAAGCTACTTAAGGGGCAGTACAGAGAGAGAAGGGGTTTTTTACTAGGACAGTTAGAGAGAGAGAGAGAGAGAGAGAGAGAGAGAGAGAGAGAGAGAGAGAGAGAGAGAGAGAGAGAGAGGTGTGAAGACAGAACGAGAAGGAGCCAGAAGATTAGAACACAAAACTCACTGGTCTGCAGCAGTTAAGAGTGTTGCCTCCAGAGAACCAGATTCAATACTTCCATCTCCAGGGGATCCGACACCTCTGGCCTCTGTGGGCCCCTGTGTGCACATACCCACCCAGAGACACGCATGCACCGAATTTAAAATAATTTTTAAAAAATCAGTTTAGTAAAAATAGTTTTTAAAAAGCATCGAGTTGTGCATTTAGGATCCTGTGCCTTTTTTGTGGGGAACACCTTGACCTTTAAGGGTCTGAGCTTTTAACAGTGAGCGGAGAGCTCCATTCTTAGAGGTTCTGCCCAAGCCCTCCCCACCACACCCCCTAACCCACCCCCACCACCCCTGTGTGGTCAGCCATCTGTGGCTCCAGACTTCTTAGGGCGGATGGTGAGGGGCGTGGCCACAGGGTGAGGGAGTGGCCACTGGGCGGGGGAGGGGGCATGGGTACGGTCTGGGGCAGGGCCAAACTGCGCTTTGAAGCTGTGGGTACTGTGAGAGTTAAGACGCAGAATTTTCTTCCCAGCCTCCACACGTCTTGTTCACTTATCCATCAGTCTGTCAGGACGGCTGTCAAGGGAGAGAAGCAACAAGACTAATGGCCACATCCAAACAGCCTGAACAGACTTTAGTGCCCGTCTCCACCTATGGGGCCAGAAATGCGGAGCTGATGCTTTATGTGTCCCTCCAGCTCTGCAATTTAATTCCACAGCTTTTGAGGCTCCGAATGTGGGTGAGGTGCAACCATGGACCCTGATGGCAGGGACAGAGAATAGAAACCCAAGCCAGAGCATCGACTTAGCAGAGGAGGCAGGGCGGGTGTTAATGTGACAAGAGACGGATGTAAGCCCACGGGACCAGCTGCTTCTTGGCTGTGTGGTCCTGGGTAAGTTATTCACTGCTCTGACTATAATAGTACCTACATGGTGCCCACTCCAACCTGCACTCACACTAACCCAGGTCAGTACTCCAGTGACCCCGACAGGCAGCCACAGCATCACCCTGTTGCACAGATGGAGCAGCTGCAGCCCAGCTCACCTAGCTGAACCAAAGCTCCTCCAGGCACCCGACCTGGCAGCAATCAGGGCCCCTGTTTAAGCCTAGCAATAAGCATGTGAGGTTGCTGAGCAATGTGTACTTTACCTGGGGAAACTGAGGCAGAGCAATTAAATGGCGTGCCCACAGCCATGTGCACCTACACTAAAAACTTCACTCTGATCTCACACCCACTTCCGCTCCCTTTGCAAAGCTATTGATACCCAGACCCAAATTCGGGGGTTATGGTTTAGAGATGGTTTTATTTTGTTTGAGACAGTTTTGCTACATAGCCCAGGCTGGCCTCTAACTGACAATGGTCCTCTGCCTTCTGAATACTGGGAATAAAGCATATACTATCATACTCAGGCCCAAGTCTAAAGTTGAGTAATCCCAGATAGAGGCACAGATTCCAAAAGACTTGGGTTCAAATCCTGCATCTGTCCCTGCCCGGGTGTATGAGGTGACAGGACTGTTCACCCCAGAATGATGAATGGAATAAAACTCAGTGGGACGGTCAGTCGTGTGGAGCCAAGAGCAAGGAGAGAGAGACAGACAGAGACAGAGATAGAGAGACAGAGACACACAGAGACAGAGAGACAGAGAGACAGAGACAGAGAGAAAGAGAATAGGCCTTGCTACCACTCGGCAGCTTCAGGGTCTTACCTAAGGTTATTTCCTCTCCTGTACAAAACTCATAATCCCAGTCTGGTGGAGTAGGCCAGAGTTCTCGAAGTCACTTTAGCAACATTCCCCATAGACAGACCACAGGAGGCAGCAGACAGCTGTCACCGTATCCCCATTTGCATAGGGCCTTGAGACATAAGCTGACCCGAGAAGCAAGAAAAGACGCCCAGCCACTTTCTCCCTGACCCAGGAAAGATTTCTGACATCCAAGAAAGGCTGAGCTTGCCACCAAGACGCAGGTCACTCTAGAAAGGTTTTTAAAAATATTGAGTGTTTGATTTCTGGTCTGGCTGTACCAAGGGCTGAAAGAAGGTGAACATAGAGCATTCTCAGTGTTTCTGAGCTACAGGACATTCTACACCTGTCCTTGACAGAAAAGGACAAGTAGCCCCTGGCTTCAGCCCCCTGAGCTCTCAGAGAGGAGGCCTTCCACCCGCACTCATGGGTGCATCAATCAGGGTGGGAACAAGTAAAGATATTTTCATCCAGCGGGAAGTTTAGTCAGGAATTCTTTTCTCCTCAGAAGCTTGGGGAAACTGAGGCAGCTCAATACCTAAATGTTCCGCCACTTGGGATAAGGAGAAGCGGGTCTCTGATAACATTAAAGCCTAAAGCATCCTGTCTGATGCTATGATGTCATACCGGAAGCTGGGTCTTTTTTACACATAAGAGGTTTACGTGCTCTGAGTCCTGGAGGCTTGGTAGTGTTGTGGCTACCATCTGCTCGGCTCTGGTGAGAGCCCCAGTGGTGGGTGGCTTCTTGCACCGGGAAAGGAAGCAAGAAACAGGAGGGACTGAACTCACTGGTGTGACCATCTGTTCTAGTGGGAACAGAACCAGTCCTGCTAGACTTGACCTGTTCCCCTGCGAGGACACTAATTCAAAGCTGGAGACCTCACTACCCAGGCACCTTCCACTAGACCCTGCCTCTCCCGTTAGCATCGGCAGGTGAGTTAGTTACTTGTTTCGCTACTGTAGCAAGATGGCTGACAGGAGAAATGAAAGAAAGCAAGGGATTCCAGTTCCCATGGATACAACCCACCAGGACCAGTGAGCCGAGGCAGCAGGATCCTGAGGAAGTGGGTCACATTGTATCCACAGTCAGGAAACAGAGAGAGAAGGATTGTGTATAGTCGTTAGCTCTCTCTCCATCCTATGCAGTGCGGGGCCCTAGCCTAGGGAATGGTGCAGCCCACGATTAAGGGGGCTCTTCGGACCTCTATTTACCTGATCTAGAAAATCCTCTCAACAGCTGTGCCCACAGGTGCCTCTTGGATGACCCTACATTCTGTCAAGTTGACTATCAAAGTAACTATTACAATTAGGGACCAAGTATTTAGCCCTGGAGTCACTCACAGACCTCTACAACCTTGGGAGCAGATCATGGTAACCCCACAGCCTTGAGAGGGAATCACAGTGCCCTCGTGGCCTGCTGGGAAGATTTGCAGTGAACAGAAATGCCAGACAAGTCCTCACTTCCGGCTCTTTTGCCCCCCCAACAGGAAGTTTTAGTGAACCCCTCCAGGCAGAGATTCTCTAACTGCAGCCAACATAGCTACCTTCGTGCACCTTAGGGAAAAGATCCCGAGTGTCTAACCCAACGTCAGGGCCGAGGACAGTTCCCAGCATCCTTAGAGCTAGCTTTGCCCTTCATCAGTGCGCCCTGCCCTCCTTCCCCCCCCGCCCCCCGCCCCCGCTTCCGCGATGCTATTAAGTAGTTGAGCCTTGCAGCTCCGTAAGCAGCAAGGTAGGGAGAGGAGAAAACAGCAATTTCCGAAGGATTTGCGACCGTGTAATTTCCTTTCCCCGCTGGCACCGTCCTCTCATCTCTCGCCGCGAGCAAGCCAGGGAGCGTGAGCGTCCTTCAGCAGTCAATGTCTTCAAAGTTTGAGAAGTCTGCCCTGTCTCTCCCAAGGGGAATTGTGGGAGTGCCGCCATCATTCTTGTTTAGCTCTCGTGGCACTGGAGGGGCGAGGGCTCCTCTGAAGGGCCCTCAATGTCAAAACAATCCCAGCCACTACAGAAAGCATGTCTTTATTTATGCCTGCCTATCTAGGGCTGGAGAGGTGGCTCAGTGGTTAGCAGCGCTGGCTGTTCATTCACAGGATCCCCGGTTTAGTTCTCAGAAGCCTCATGGTGGCTCGCAACCATCTGTAACACCAGGTCCAGATGATCTGATGCCCTCTTCTGGCCTTCACGGGCACCAGACACAAACATGATACACACATACATACATATTACACATACATGCTGGCAAAACACACAGATAAAATACTGGGTAAGCCAACAGCATTATTTAGCAATGAACTTCAAGAAAAGAAACATTGGAAATTACCAGCCAGTACAGAGCCCTGGAATTCAACAGACCCACGGTCAAATCTCTCTGATCTTTATTACGTCTCTGATACAACTTACAGAAACATCAGTTCATAACCGTGTGAGTGTGCGTGAGTGTGTGTGGGTGTGAGGTGGGTGTGGGTGTGGGTGTGAGTGGGTATGTATAAATAAGCTGCAGGAAAGAGGAGGCAGGCGGTGACCACCTGGATAATTCGAAAAGCAACTACTGGGCTGTCTTAGGGTTTCTATCATCACGATGAAACACCATGAGCGAAAAGGAGATGGAGTAGCGATGGGAAGGAATTTAGCGTACACTTCCACATCACTCTTCATCACTAAAGGAAATCAAGGCAGGAGCTGATGCAGAGGCCACGGAGGGTGCTGCTCCCTGGCTTGCTCCCCATGGTTTGTTCAGCGTGCTTTCTTAGAGAACCCAGGACTACCAGTCCAGGGATGGCCCCGCCCACGATGAGCTGGCTCCACCCACAATGGGCGGGGCCCTCCCCCATCAATCACTAGTTATGAAAATGCCCTACAGGCTTGCCCACAGCCTGATCTTACAGAATCAGTTTCTCAACTGAAGAATGGATGGAACAAGCAGAAACAAGGGCTTGCTGGCTTTGTATGCCTCCGCGACACAGAACAAAAGTCAGGCACTGCCTCTGGAATAGGATCAGATCCTGGGCATCCTCAGGAAAGCCAGGATAAAGACGAAGATGGGCGTGTGTAAAATCCTTTACTGACGACTCATAAAGACTCATGGTGCCTCCAACCACCAGTTAGTCAAACCACACAGCTTTTATTAATTATAGCAGAATTATTGCCTTCTACTGCTTGGGACTACCTACAAAAGCCCCAAATCAGGATGAGCTCCTGTCGATAGATCTGTGGCTTTCACCCAGTGCAATAAGCCCCACCAAGATTCACAAAAGACCCACACACTGAAGGCAAGCCAGAAATGCAGAGAGCCTGGGCTGAGAGAGACAGGAGTTTGAAATGGGTTGGAAAGAGGACACCCTGCATCCTTGTGATACAGATTTTGTCTGGAACTCCAGTCATCAGAAAGCTGAGGCAGGAGGACTGAAAATTTTTAGGTCAACCTGAGTTCTGTAGTGAGGTTTTGACAGGAAGGAGAGGAAAAGTTGAAAGGGAAGAAAGAGAAAAGGTGAGTGAGGAGGGAGGGAATTGGGGAGGGGGAAGAATGGGAAGAATTGGGGAGAGGGAGGAATGGGGAGGAGAACTGGGGGAGGGAGAGGAGGAGGGGGAGGAATGGGGAGGGGAGGAATGGGGAGGGAGAAGAATGAGGAGGAGGAGGAATGGGGGAGGGGAAGAAGTGGGGTGAGGGAGGAGTTGGGGAGGGGGAGAGATGGGGAGGGAGAGGAATGGGGAGGGTGAAGAATGGGGAGGAGGAGGAATGGGGGAGAGGGAGGACTGGGGGAGGGGAGGAATGGGGAGGGAGAAGAATGGGGAAGGGACGTGGGGAGGGAGAAGGAGGAGGTATGTGGGGGGAAGGAAATAAAGAAGATTTTAGATCCTCCCTCCTCAGTGTGAAGAAAGAGTCTGGTAAGCAGACGCAGGTCATCTTCTCAGAGAAGGAAGAACAACAGAAAGTCAGAGCCCATACTCTGGAGCCAAGAGCCAGAGGTATTTATTTTTAGGCCTTGAGAACCAGCTTTTAAAGGTGCAACTGTCACCTTCCGTCCTGATGTGTTTCAAGGTTCCCATGGACCAGGAACCTTCAAGGTTCTATCTCCCACCCATCCCAGAAGTAAAGAAATGGGGGCAGAGGTCACCATCCCTCGGATGGTGAGTTATGATAGGACGCCATCCTGGTGTGGGTTGTTGTCTGTCCAGATGTCCATAGATGCTCTGTCGCTTTCATCACGCCTGTCTTAGTCACCGTTCTACTGCTGGGAAGAGACACCAAGACCATGACAACTTATACAGAAAAAAAAATTAATTGTGGGCTTGCTTACGGTTTCAGAGGTTTAGTCCATTATCATCAGTGGCAGGAGAATAGCTGCCCTCATGGTGCTGAAGCAGTAGCTGAGAGCTACATCCTGGTCCACAGGCATGGGGGGGAGGAAGGGCAGAAACACAGACAGACAGACAGACAGACAGAGTGAGAGCCTGAAATGGGCTTTTGAAACCTCTCAGTCCACCTCCAGTGACACACTCCCTCTGGGCTTTTGAAAACTCCAAGCCAGTAACACACTTCCCTCAAACAAGGCCACACCTCCTAATCCTTCTAATCCTTTCAAACAGTTCTCCTCCCTGGTGACAAAGCATTCAACTATACAAGACTATGGGGGCTATTCTTATTCAAACCACCACTGAAGTCCTCCCATCAGTCACAGTCACCAGTCAGTCCATAAATGCTGACTAACAAAAGGTCAGATGTCTGCATGCATAGGTATAAACACCTGGCTCCAGTTTCTTACAGACTTATTTTAAGACAGAGTTCCTTGTAGCTCAGGCTCTCCTGGAACTTGCTATGTAGCCAAGGATCATCCTGCCTCCACCTCCCTAGCATTGACATGTTAACTACAAACCACAGTACCCAGTTGATGCAGTGCTGAGGCAATCCAAGGCTTCAGTTATGCTAGGCAAGTGGTCTAATGACTGAGCTACACCCCCAGCTGGGGAGACAGCTCTGTGGCTCTGTGCTCTCGAGAACACCTGAGTTCCCCAGCACCCACATAAAAGCCAGGTACAACCATTCACGTCTGTAACCCTTTGATGGTTTGTATATGCTCCCCTCAGGGAGTGGCTGTATTAGAAGGTGTGGCCCTTTTGGAGTAGGTGTGGCCTTGTTGGAGTGGGTGTGGCCTTGTTGGAGTGGGTGTGGCCTTGTTGGAGTAAATGTGTCACTGTGGGTGTGGGCTGTAAGACCCTCCTCCTAGCTGCCTGGAAGTCAGTCTTCCACCAGCAGCCTTCAGATGAAGCTGTAGAACTCTCAGCTCCTCCTGCACCATGCCTGCCTGGATGCTGCCATGTTCCTGCCTTGATGATAATGGACTGAACCCCTGAATCTGTAAGCCAGCCCCAATTAAAAGTTGTCCTTTATAAGAGTTGCCTTGGTCATGGCGTCTGCTCATAGCAGTAAAACCCTAACTAAGACAAACCCCAAAGCTGGGGAGCAGGAGGCAGGCAGGTCCTGGGGACTCACTGACCATCCAGTCAAGCCAAAACAGTGAGCTAGGGGTTTAAGAAGAGCCTGTCTCAACAATAAGAGAAAAAGCAATAGAGGAAACATCCCATGTTGACCTCCAGCCCTGAGCCAGGCACACACGTGCACACACATGCACACTCACACACAGTGCACACACACATACACACAAAGTGCATACACACTCAAGCACACGGACACACCCACACACACTGCATACACATGCAAGCACACACGTGCAAATGCACAAGCACACACTGGGGTTTTATCTAAAGAAATGAAGACAATGGGAGAAGATAACAGAAGAGGAACCAATGTGCACCTCCAGAAGATTGCCCTGGGTGAGGGTGCAGAAGTAACAAGAAGCCCAGTGTTGGAAACTACATCCATTCTTCTTTTGTGCCCCTGGACACATACCTAGGACTCTGCCAGGAATAAACAAAGGAAAGCTGGCTCAGGTCACTTGTAGCTCTCCATCTATGTGGCCAGAATATAATAACGTCTCTTCTGCAACTCTCCCAGGCAGGATCCCAGACCAGGGGGAGCCAGAGGTGACTGGAGGTGCCCTTGAGTTAATTGGGAACACCTGGGAAGAGATATGGCTTTGCCTTCGACTTCGTAAGTCTAATTAAGGAAGCTACGGTCTTGCTAAATGGACCGGCTCCAGCGGATGCACACAGCAGAAACTTTTAATCATCTTTCTGAAATATTCTGGGAGAAGGTACAGCGGGATTTGGCAGACACGAATAACCTGGAGAAATTCGATTTCCAGGACTCTGTGGTGCTGTTATATCAGGAGTAAGGCTCTGTCCTTTATTCTACAGTGTGCTGTGTCAGTTGTGAGGGACACAGCTGTGCAGGAGACAGGTCGGCCCCTGCATCCCAGATCATAGTCTGATGAGGGACAGAGATTGATAAGCAGTTATTAAATGCTGATATGAACTTCCCTCACACTAGTCACGCCCTCTTTAGAAGTCTATCTTGCAGAAACGTTTGCCTTGGGTACGTGGTCACATAATCTGTGCCACTGTCCCTGAAAACACCAGTAGTAAAAGATGAATCAACGACACCCTATGATATCACTTCAGATGCAAAATAAAGGTGTCCTCGTAGCTGGACACCTGACTTTTTAAAAGTTCCACAGAGAGAAAGCTTTGTGACCTTGCCTGCATCGTAAAGGCCCATTCCCCAAAACTGACTGAAATGGGCCCCATCCAGTTGTTGTCTGGAGATTATCTCAGCTCCATCTCCCAGATGAGAACTGGGCAGGGAGGTTTCCTGACTCCCAGTTGAAGCGCCAATTTCATCCTCTTGACTAGGGAGCCCAGATGCCACGTCCGTTTGGCAATTCCCTGGGCCTAGAGGAGCTTCAGGCAGTGAGGACCCTGGGCAGATGGCAGTCACCCTGCTTCACCATGCTCTGCGAAGGATTTCCTGATGTCACTGCAGCTACACACCGCTCACGGTTGAAGAATTACTAAACAAGATAGCTCAGCGGCAGCTGATTTATGAATCCGTGAAACCCTGCTGGGCAAGCCAATCAATGGGCAGAAATTTGCATATTAATGAAACTCATAAATAATGCAGCAATGGCATACAGAGTTGATGCGGGCTTCCAGGAAGCAAGGCCCTCTAAGGTGGGGGACTGGGGGACGCTTGGCGCTGGAACCCAGCGGGGCTTGATACAACCTGATGCTACATCCTGTCCCAGGATGTCCCTTTAGGAGGTCTGGAATGTGTGACCTGTGAGTCACACATAATCAGTTGAGAAGAGCTGCTACTGCAACTGCCACCCCAGGAGATACAGGCACACGTGTGTAAGCACGTGAGTGGACTCAGACACACTCCCATGTGGAAGCCAGAAGTCACCCTCCAGGGGTGAATTTTCAAGGCAAGGTCTCTCCTTGGGACGTGAGGCTGGCTGGCCAGTGAGCCATAGGAACCCACCTGTCTGCACACCCTTGATGCTGGATATAGTAATCTGAGCTTTTTGACATGGATTTTGGGGATCAAACTATGGTCCCACTGTTGCACAGCAAGCATTCACCGACTGAGCCATCTCCCCAGTTCCCTCCCCTCCAGGAAGGGCACTAGCCACTGGGAAGATGGGGGGGGGAGGCTGGTTCTGCTGTGCACTGGTCTTGTAGCCCCCACAAGATCCTCAGGCTTGAGAGTCCTCGCTCACCCTGGCTTTAAGATGGGGCCATGAATAGACCTTCCTCAAAGGGTGCTGGGTGTGGTTTTGGCGGTGGTGGTGGTGGTATACGGATGCCTCTCTGTGTGTTGTGTGTGTGTGTGTGTGTGTGTGTGTGTGTGTGTGTGTACACTGTGTGTGAATGTGTGTACATGCCATGTGTGTATACACAGTGTGTGTGTGAGTGTACATACCATGTGTGTGTATACACTGTGTGTATGTGTGTACCTGTTATGTGTGTGTGCACACAGTGTGTATGAGTGCATGTGTATGCCGTGTGTGTGTACACACTGTGTGTATGTGTGTACATGCTAGTGTGTACACACTGTGTATGAGTGCATATGTATGCATGTGTGTGTGCACTGTGTGAGTGTGTGTACATGCCATGTGTGTGTGTACGCAGTGTGTGAGTGTAAGTGTACAAGCCATGTGTATATACACACTGTGTATGTGTATATGTCATGTATATATACACTGTGAGTGTGTGTGTGTGTACATGCCATGTGTGTGTACATTCTGAGTGTGAGAGTGTGTGTGTACATGCCATGTGTATGTACACACTGTATGTGTGAGTGTGTGTATGCCATGTGTGTATGCACTGTCTGTGAGTGTGTGTGTGTGTGAGTGTACATGTGTATGGCATGTGTGTGTACACACTGTGTGAGTGTGTGTGTGCATGTCATGTGTGTGTACACACTGTGTGTGTGAGTGTGTGTATGCCATGTGTGTATGCACTGTCTGTGAGTGTGTGTGTGAGTGTGCATGTGTATGGCATGTGTGTGTACACACTGTGTGAGTGTGTGTGTGCATGTCATGTGTGTGTACACACTGTGTATGTGTGGTGTTGCCTGTGGAGGCTGTCAGATCCCCTATGGCTAAACTTACAGACAGCATGTGCTCTTAAGCAATGACCCCCAGCTTCAAGTGGTTTTCAAGAAGATCAGATGAGAAGAGACACCATGCTGGGCGGGGACCTGCAGGGTAAGAAAACTCCAGGTCCCAGCAGTAGGTCCCAAGAAAACGCCAGAGATGACAGAATGTAGGTCCCGGCAATTATAGCATCATCCTTTCCCCTTTTCCCCTGAGATAACTTCAGATCTACATTGTAAATGTAGCACACAGACTTCCTAAGGCATCTGTGCAGATTCGTCAAACCTGAATACTTCTTCACCACCTCAGTTTGATCACATAAATCTATTCAGAGACAGAACACTCATCTCCCAAGGTTGCTGTGTGACAAAGGACCAACGTTGCAGCTTAAAACCACGTTTTCTTCCTGCTTTGAGGTTAAAGACTGTGACAATGCTGAGGTCAAGGTGTCCTGCGCTGATTCCTGGGATGACGACCTGCCTCTGAGGCCGTCCACAGCATCGGCTCAGGTGTCTCCCTCCATTTTAAGGCTGAGGTCTGAGCACTATCAAAGGACCCTCTCTCCCTGCGCCATCCCATGACCCCATGCTATTTATGACTTGAGATCCACTTGGCCCTCTTTCTGCTGAGGAAGTAAGGGGTTCCTCAGGCCCCTAGACAACCCCGCACCCTCTCCTGGCCTCAGCATCTTCAGCTCAGTCACTCCAGCAAAGTCGTTTTAGCCTCGGAGAGTGACACCTTTTCACGCTCATGATTGAGAGTTGAGATGGAGGGAAATGTTCAGAGATGTATAATTTTTATGTATAAAACAAATGTAATTATTCTCCATTGCACCGAGGACATCTTAACTACAGCGATACAGTAGATAGATGTGTATACCCAGAGATATACAGCAATGAGAGTCATTCTTCAGACCCGAAGGTAACGTCTTCCCATTAATATATCAACATACAAATGTTCCTAGGAGACACAATCTCACAGCAAACTCCCCGGTCCCCTGACTCTCACAGTCTTTCCACTTCCTCTTCTGCAACGATCCCTGAGCTTTAGGTGTGGCAATGTTTTGTAGATGTATCCTCTGGGACTGGGCTCACAGCTCTGCATTTTGATTGGTTGTGCTTTTCTCTAATGGTTTCTGTCTGTTGCAAAGAGAAATCCCTTCGACGAGGGGGTGAAAGAATAAGTATTTGTAAATTGTTGTTAGGGATTACACTGGTTTAGTAAAGGAGTGGCTGCAGAGTCTCCTCCAGAAGCCATGACTTCACTAGCACTGGGTTGTTAGCTAGGTTCCCAGCACCAGGCATAGTCTTCTTCTTGTTGAGCGGATCTGAAGTCCAATCAGAATTGTTGGTTGCTGCCATGATGTGTGTACCACTACTGCACCCTTAGGGTTATCGTGCCATGCTGGTCACTGATGTGGTTCACAGCTGGGCCGTACTGTTGGTTGTTCCTGCCTTTGAAAGTTTGCATGGATCCTTTTGGCATAATGAAAGCAGGTCCTCAGGGCAGGGGTTTCCAGATCAACTCTGGCTCAGTGGGTCTCTGGGCCCTGCCTTTGAAACACAGTGTCTTCTGGCTGCTGTTTTTTAGAAGATTTAACAGGGGTGGGTTGTCCTTTGGTCCCTCCAAAGGGAGGTGGCCCTCTGGCAGCTTCATTTCAGCCCAATGAGAATGGTTTCAGACTTCTGGCCTCCAAAATTATAAGAGACTAAATCCATGTGGTGTGGTATTTTCCATAGCAGCCTCATGGCCCTGACACGGCCACTAAGTACTTGGTTTAGAGCTATTTTGAGACTGTCCTGTTACTCGTTGAGCGACCACCTCCATTTTCTATATATATAATCATCATCACTATTATTATAGTGGTTTACGGAACTCCACCCTCCCAGCGTGACAGCCATTGCTGTCTTGACACCAGAACAGCTGTGATTCCCAGGTCATAGCCTGTTGCGTTCTAGGGAAGATGGGGAGGCTCACCAGGTGAGCAAGAAGCAACGGTGACTTAAATCTAACCACGAACAAATCCTGACCAAGACCCTTATACCCTCCCCAAGTATACAAGAGTGGTTAGCAGTCTGGGTGATGTACAGCTGCCACGGTAGAGCCGCCCAGAAGCTAACGGTTTTATGGAGAGTACCCGATCAACTCACCAAGCCACCGCCTACAGCCAGACGCCCACTGACAGCAGGCGTGGTAGCGAGAAGACAGATGGTCCATGGGGAAAGGGGGAGGAGCTAAGCAGGAAGGGGGCTTAGCAGAGGAAGGGGAGGAGCTAATTGGTGGGGGAGGGGAGAGGTTAGAGGAAAAGGGGGAGGAGCTAATGGGGGAGAAGAGCTTGGGGGAGGAGCTAAGCGGAGGGGGAGCGCTAAGCAGTGTGGGGCCTCCCACCTGTGCTGCTGAACCAGATGCTGCTCTTTAGTCAGAGAAATTAATACAGGTGACAGGATTTTTCAGGCTGTATTGCTCCTTGCTAATGAAGTCTTTAAGGGTCCCTTAGAGGCTGAATCCCAAGACCAATTAGAATTCACCTGGGATGGATGACAATTCGCCTTTCTCCGCGCGCTACCTCAAGGTCACCCTCACAGTTCCATTGTTCCTCATAGATAGGATGGTGACCTAGGACCTTACGGCGCTACCTGCCCATTCTGTGAAAAGGGTGTATTTCGATGATGGTGCAATGCTCACTTCTGGCTGCTTGGTGGATTTAGAAAAGGGGACTGGGGGGATGGTTCGGTTGATAGAGTGACTGCCTGTCACGCACATGAGGGTCTGGATTGCTACCGCGCACTAAAATCCAGGCACAGTGATGCATGTCTGTATTCCTAGGATGGGGTGGGAGTAGGGGAGGGCAGAGACAGATGGCACCCTGGATCTAGTCTTGTCAGTCAGCTCTGATTTGATCGAGAGACCTGTCTCAATAAGAGATGGAGGGAGACGCCTAATGTTGATTTCTGGCTTCCACATGCAAGTGAACACATGTATACCCACACCCCCAAGTGGGTGTACATGTAAGCCCACACACACCAAATGTGTGTGTGTGTGTGTGTGTGTGTGTGTGTGTGTGTGTGTGTGTGCAAGTGAATGGGGGGGCACCTGGAAGAGACACGGCTGCCCCTAAGGATTGAGAATAAGAACACAGTGTGGACTACACAGGCAGAAAAGCCAGGCTCGCTGCAGAACCCTGGGGACCACTGCAGTGTGGTAATAACCTAACAACCTAACAAGGTCATTAAGCAAATGGTACAACAGCCGAGCCTGTGAGTGCAAGCAGCCGCAGGTGTCTGGGCTCCCCTGGGAGCGCTGGAGTCGGTTCATTCCCTACCTCCCTCAAGTTGCCCTCATTTCTAGAACTCCACTTTTTAAAATTGGGGGAGCGGGTCTGCTGTAGGATAGGGACTGAACCTCTTAAGAGGCTTTTGAGCCAGCTAAGGTCCTCGTAGGATGGGCTAGATGGATGTGTGCCCCATTACCCCAGTGCTCATGTGCTGGAAGTTGCTGGAAGCTCAGAGGGTTAAAGCTGGAGTGGGGGAAGGGAGGGACGCTATGGTAGAAACAATATAAAAAGACAACGGTGGCCAGCAGCAGGATCCCTTATAGAGCAGTGGGCGGAACTCTTCCCCAGCTCCGTGGCAGTAAAAACTGGTTAAGAGTTTGCACTGAAGGGCTTCTGGTCTTTCTGAG
This sequence comes from Uromys caudimaculatus, assembly GCA_028551405.1. Taxonomy (NCBI): domain Eukaryota; kingdom Metazoa; phylum Chordata; class Mammalia; order Rodentia; family Muridae; genus Uromys; species Uromys caudimaculatus. Next base: position 36,005,124 of record CM052721.1, read on the forward strand.
ACAGGGCGGAATCAAACTGCAAAAACAGCAGCCATAGTTACAACTGCAAAAAAATGGCAGACCTAGTTACAGTGACCGGTTCTACAGTCCTGCCTCCAATGCTACTCAGTGTGCTAGAACCAGTGTCCTTTCAAGACACTGAGCCTTCCCGAGCGATCAAACCAGAGAAGGCACCGGAAGGGATGCTGTCTGTCCTGTGCCACATGACAACACAAGCAAGGGACCAGACAGGAGTGGCTGCAGCAGTGCAGAGCATGGAGGCCATGTGGCTGGAGACCGAAGGAAGGAGAAGCCCGTGAGCTGAGCTAAGAGCAGCCTGGAGAGAGCTGGCTCACAGGACGCGGCCAGTGACAATCTAGAGTGGCAGCTAGAATGTATTCAGATCCATGGATGGATGGTCTCAAAGGAAAGGAGGGTTGACAGGTGCAGGGTCGGCCATGGTGAGGACCACAGGTGTGCGCTGGAGTGGACAACCAAGCCCAGTGGGAATCAGAGGCCCACTGTAGCAACACACAGCCCACTAAGTCCTCGAGGGAACCAAAAAACAGGTGCCCTTCCTAAAATACAAGCTGCCTGTCCTCGGGTATGCTCCAAGGCTATTCACTGGGTCCATATAAAGTCTGGCCATGGGTGAACCAAGAAAGCCAGGAAGCAGCTAGGGCTTCTGGCACTGCTATGGAATGTCTGACGCTCTGTGTGCAGTACAGACCTGTGAGGCTGGCTCCCCGATTATAGCCACAGTGGACAGAAGCTACGATGAGGCCAGTGTGGGAATCTCTGTGTCCAGCACAGTGTTGGTACAGGGCCCACGTCTGTGAGTGGAGTGTGAATATGTGCCCTGTGTGGGCACTGCCTAGCCCTCTAGAAGTATTTTCATGCAAGCTAACAACAGGTCAAGTGATGACCACCAGAGGTCATGGACACTGTAGCCCAGAGAGTCGAAGACCGATGGTGGCTTGTCTTAGTTAGGGTGTTACTGCTGTGAGCAGACACCATGACCAAGGCAACTCGTAGACAACATTTAATTGGGGCTGGCTTACAGGTTCAGAGGTTCAGTCCATTATCATCAAGGTGAGAGTGTGGCAGCATCCAGGCAGGCATGGTGCAGGAGGAGCTGAGAGTTCTACAGCTTCATCTGAAGGCTGCTAGCAGAAGACTGACTTTCAGGCAGCTGGGATGAGGGTGTTAAGCCAACGCCCATGGTGACACACCTACTCCAACAAGGCCACACCCATTCCAACAGGGCCACCAACCTCCTAACAGTGCCACTCCCTGGGCCAAGCATACACAAACCATCACATTATTAAGTGAAAATCCCAATACCAGGGGTGAGACACTTTCTCATCAGTCATTGGCCAGCAAGGCACCCAAGGCCCACCAAACACGACAGGCTATTGCAAACGATGTTTGCTGGGTACCAGAACTCAATAGTAAGCGTCTGTTGGTGAAGACGGCACACACTGGGTCATGTCACCAACTGACAAGAATGCCCCACAGCTCCCAAAGCTGTTCATCATTTATGTATCCTCAAGTGGCCACAGGACTCTGAGAAATCAGCCTGGCACTGAGATAGAAACTTTCCCTGGATGATTGGCTTTCCTGTAATCAGAAGGCACCGTGAAGGCTGCTGGGAGAGAATGTCAGCCCAAGTCCTGCTTAGTCCTGGGTCCTTCATGCTACACTGCAAAGAGACACATGTTACAGCAACCGACACAACGGTGCTATGACTGTTATACAGACAACCAACTACTTTCCTACTGGACTTACAGTTCACTGCACAAGAAAGAACCCACATTTGTACTGTGAGCCAGAGGGATGGGTGGGGGGTAGGAACTGAGGTTGAGAATGTCGTAGTCCTAAGTGTGGAAACACTATACTTTTTGTTAAGTGGCTGAGATTGTGACTGGGCATGGTAACATATATTTGTAATTTGAGTCAGAAGATTGCTATGATTCAAGACCAGCCTGGGCTACTACACAGAGAGTTCTAAGCCAGCCGGGGACACACAGACCTTGTCTTTAAAAAGTAAAAATTGGAATATGACAAGAATAAATAAATTGTGGAAAGAAAAAAAAAAACAATAAAAGAGGTGGTGTGATGTGCCCGCCAAATTTCCTTCTGACGTCTATGCCTCTACGCAAAGCTTCTTTCACGGTGGGAGGGTATTACTGCCAAGACTGACAGCTCATCAAATGTTCAGGATAAGGTCGAACTGCTTGTGATGTGATTCAGCCTCAAATGGGGAGAAATAACCAGACGTCTTCTCGCTTCCTGCGAGCCCCAGGAAACATGACGGGAGATGAGGAGGAAAGACTGTTAGCGCCACCTACAGTGTGGGATGTTGTGGAACTGTCTTTCAGGCGCGACATGGCCTTAGCCTGGGACTTTGGTGCTGGGGATCTCTAAGTCCAGTTTCTTGGATACCCTAAGCTCAAGCTCAGACTTACTTTGCCAGTAAATTGCACATATTGAAGATTTCCTGGGCTTGAGCACGCATGCCCAGAAAGCGAGCATGCCCAGAAAGCGAGCATGCCCGTAGAGCGTCTGCCCTTTGTGCGTAGAGCGTCTGCCCTTTGTGGCGCAACAGAGGAGCTGAAGCCCTCCTTGAGGTTACTAGGTATCTCTCCTTCCAGACAGATGGTTCCACCCACTCTCAGTTTTACCCCCCCCCCCCCCAGCTCCACGAAGCAAAGTGTGCACACCCGAACCTGCCACGTCACCGCCACCTCCCAGGGCCCAGTTTGGCTCCAGGAACACACAGTAAAAAAGTTAACTATAAAAAGTAGAACCCTGTGATACCACTGGTCAAAGAGGCTTGAAATTTTCACATTCTTCAAGTTCCTCTGTGGGGTTGGATGCTTTGGGCGAGGAACTGGCTGCCTGTGGGGTAGAGGCAGGATTCAAACCCGTATCAGCCCACACCCAAAACTGCGGCTCAACCATGCACACAACCTCTGCCCGCCTCCCTATGGCCAGAGGGACCCAGGTGTGCAGAAGACACAGCTGCGGTCAGCCTGTAAGGATTCACATAAGTCCCCAGAGGCAAAGGATTCCCATGATGGCCCTGTAGTCAGTAAGCAGCAATTGGTCCTACCCACAGCCCAGGGCACCTACTCTTTCCAAGTCCCTTGACAAAAGTCCCCACCCCCCCAACCCCCATAGTAAGGGCACTCGGGTCTCAGGTGTGAGCAGGAAGACAGCTGAGGATGCTCCCTGGAAACCCACGTCTTACCTGGGGGAGAAAAAGAAACAGTTTCAAACAAAGAAATGGGAGGGAAACAGAGACACTATTGTCCTTGACAGCAGGGTCAGAGATTGTATTGTTACCAGGGCAATGGCAGAGGAATGGGAGAGGGGGAGGGGGAGGGAGGGAAGGAGAAATGACTGGCCCTACCTGGAAGGCTGTGGGTTGCTTTCTGTAGTGTAATGGGTGAATCACTCCCGGTGTAATAGACCAAAACAGGGACTGCTCTCAAATAGGACTCAAGAAGCAGCTATTGATTAACCTCCCAGGACCAGCGCCCTTCTCGCTTACCCGTTCAGCTCTGAGAGCTCTGTTGAATGATCCCGTGGCTGGCTCTGGAGGACAGGTTTAGACTTGTCTAAAATAGATTGGGAGGGTAGCAAGATGGCTCAGTGGGTAAAGGTGATTGCCACCAAGTAGAAGGATAGAAGTGAGTCAAAAAAGCTGTCCTCTGACCTCCACACATGCCTGCACAAGAGTGCGCACGCGCGCACGCACACACGCTGAAAGAAGGAAAGGGGGGGAAGCTAGAGAGATGGTTCTGTCAGTGAAGGGTTTCCAAGCAAGCATGAGGACCTGAGTTAATTCCCTAGGACCCATTTGAGAACAAAACAAGCAAAAACAAGGGTATGTGGGCTGGAGAGAGGACTCAGTGGCTAAGTGTGGCTGCTCTTCCAGAGGACCTGAGTTCGATTCCCAGCACCCACATGGCAGCTCACAAACGTCTGGAATTCCTCATCTGGCTTCCATGGTGCACAGAAACGCAGACAGACAAAAACAAAAACAAAAACTCATACACATAAAATTATATATATGTATATATGTGTGTGTATACATATATGTATATGTATGTGTATATGTATGCATGTGGGGGGGGTTGGTGTAACCACACACCAACTGTAAAATCTGGCCCTTTTATGAGGAAGGCAACGACATTCTTTCTCCTCAGAAACAGGTGACTTTGACCTGGCTCAGAGCCAAGATTAGATCCTCCGGGCAAGAATCCACCCAGCTACATTCCTAGGGGTGACTTGACCTGGCCTCAGGACCAGAGGCAAAACGTTTCAGGAACCAGAAACGTTTGTGTACCTAACCTGTGAATAGTTTAAAACAAACCTCACTTCCCCATAATGCAAATTCTTTCCATTCCCCACCCCTTGCTTTGTGAATTCTCTGTTTTATGAGCCTTTTCCTGAGTTGTAATTCCTTCTTTGCCTTGGGGATGTTTCTTCTTTTAAATACCCCCCGACTTCAGCTGCTGGGGGCCAAACCCCTCTGCCTCCGCGTAGGTTACGGGTTCGACCCCAATGCACTGGTCTTCTCACCGCCCCGCCCCCGAATTAAACCTCGTGTGATTGCAGCAAGGACGGTCTTTCGTGAGTTCTTGGGGGGTTGTGCCATCCCGAGACTTGAGTGAGGGTCTCCCCGTCTTGGGGGGTCTTTCACAACCACACACACAAACACACCTACACACCTATAATGCCCAACACTGGGGAGGAGACAGGAACATTCCTGGATTCCACTGTCCAAGCCTGTTAACTCCAGTGAAATCCGGGTGCAGCGGATGTCTCTTCCCCCAGATAGGACAGGACGTGACTGGGTTCTCTGAACAGACAGAGTCCATAAGATTCGTGTGTAGATATATAGATATCATGTATGCGAATGCATGAGGCCATCTTATATTGAAATATCAACAACAGCTCAATCACCCCTGAAAGGCTAAAATTGGAAGTTGCTTGATCCTTGAGGCGGCTGCAGTTGGAGTCCCACGGTGCTGTCTCTCGCTGGAAAAACCAACAACCCAGTAGCTGCTCAGTTCACAAGGCTGCAGGCCCCAGCAGACAAGATGACAACCAATCCTTAGAGGTCCCTGGAGAGCCGCTGGTCTTGTTGACACAAAAACCACAGCTCAGGCTGGAGAGATGGCTCAGAGGTTAGGAGCACTGACTGCTCTTCCAGAGGTCCTGAGTTCAATTCCCAGCAACCACATGGTGGCTCACAACCATCTGTAACGGCATCTGATGCCCTCTTCTGGTGTGTCTGAAGACAGCAACAGTGTACTTATATATAATAAATAAATAAACCTTTTTAAAACAAACAGCTCTTATCTTAAAGGGAATAAGTTTATTCTGGGCCCATTTTGAGTGACGGTGGCCTGGAAGCACAGATTTAGGTTGCCCCAAATTCTAACATGCAATTGATTTCATGAAGTTTTTGTAGTTTTACAGAACAAAGTAAAGCAAGACAAGTTTAAATACATTGGTGGGTACATCGGAGAGGCGGGTACAGAGAGACAGGGCTGCTTTTTCTATAAGCCAAGATGCTGTCTGATGACGTTCTTAGCTTTGGGGTTGGTGGAAGCTAGCTATCTGTTAATAGACTCCAAATAGGTTTCTATCTACGAGTCAGGGGATGTTAGTTCCAACACAGAGGTGGCAAAGAATAGCTGTCCAGGGGCTAGAACTAGCCCAAGGTTAGGTAACTAGTCTCTGGATCTGCAACATTCCAACCTCTTCACGGAACTGTAGTTCTAAAGTCAGTCTCTGCGGACACAGCTTCCCGGACTTCTCATCCACAGTCTTTGGCCCACTCTGGGAGCCTGCGCACTCGGGTTCTGATGTCAGCAAAGGAATCTGCAGCAGCAGCAGGGTCAACCCGGGGACAAGGGAGCAAAAGGGAGTGACCCTCTTTCTGCCACAACCTTCTATCGACACTGCTACCAGAAAGTGTGTCCACAAACTGGGTGGGTCCTCCCATGTCAGTCAAAGCAATCTGGGCAGCTCCTCAGGTGGGGCTCCCTACGCAGGTGAGTCTAATTTGTGGCAAGTTGACGTGAGAACAGCCATGGAAGCCTCTGGCTTCCACGTGACCAAACTCACAGAGAGAGAGAGACATAGAAAGAGCCGTCTAACCCCGTCATGCTGCCTTGTGTATTGCTCAGATCCGAACCAGCGAGGAAGGCACGCGCGTGCGCAGAGAAAGGGCTGCCCGGCTCTCACCTGCCCTTCCTGGTGTTGAGCACTGACTTGAGTCTGGGAGCAGCAGCAGCCATCTTGTTACCGTGAGGATAGTCATTGCCTACCTGATAGAATCAGCAAGACAAAAAGATAGGAAACGCCCATTATACGTCCACTTTCTAGAACAATCTTTTACCAGGCATCTTGGTGAACAAATAAAGGCCTTGATAGCTGAAGCTCCTCTTTGTTTGGGGTTGTTAATTTTTTGTCTGCCGCATTGTAAACTCTTGGTAATAAGGGACAAATCATTTCAAGCTTGCAGGCAGTAATGATCACTTACTTGCACGTCCTAACTCTGGAGATGAAAGTGATACATGCCCACAAGTCTGGGAGAAACTAAGCTTGAATTTGATCTTTTTCCCGGACTGGTGACACACAGTGCTTTCCTTTCTGGCAGGGCCGAACAGTCACCCACGCAGTCACTGTAGCGGCCAGCTGACGTGAGAGAGGAAGGTGTCCGGGTGGGTTGTCAACTTAACACAAGCTAGACCCATCCAGAAGAGAAGCATTGATCGAGAACACACCCTCATCAGATGGGCCTATAGGCAAGTCTGTGGAACATTTTCTCTATCGATAAGCATTGGGGGAGGAGCCAATCCACTGTGGGTATTGACACCCCTAGACAGATGGCCCATCTGTAAGAAAGCAGGCTGAGCAAGACAGTCAGCAGTGTCATTCACCGCCTGTGATCCTGCCCTTTAAGCTAAATAAACCCATTGACCCCAAACTGATTTTGAATTAGTGATTTGCCCAATTGCTTTGATTTGGCAACAGATATCAAAGTAGCTGGGTGGTGGCGGAGGCACACACCACTGTGTTAATCCCAGCATTCTGGAGGCGGAGGCAGATGGATCTCTGAGTAACAGGCCAGCCTGGTCTACATAGTGAGTTCCAGGACAGCCAGGGCTACGTGGAGATGCTGCACAGGAGAAGCAAAAGGGGATGCCTGGGTTATAGGAGCCACCTGTGAGGCTGCATTCTCAACTGACCCACTAAGGAACCGGCTGCTGACTCTGCCTACACCATACCCTGGAACAGGGTGGCTGGTGCAGGTCTTCCCTGCTCAGTGTCAGACTTCCATCAGATGCTGGGAAGCCTCTGGGCTCTCTTCCAAGCCCCCAGAACAAGGGTTAATGCATTTGGTGTAGACCAGGGACTATACCTGACCTAAGCCACCCTGGGCAGGTTTGGAGGGTTGTGCCCAAGCACTCTGGGCAGGAGCAGACAAAGAGACATCAAAGGGAGGGTAGAATGCCCAGACAAAAACGCCCACTGAAAACTCTGGGATTAGGTAGTGTTTTCCTGGGTGTGGTTGGGATGTGGGGCTCTGCGTTATACACATCTGTTTCCTAGTTCCCTTGGGGTAAGGAATCGATGAGACCTGGCTGTGGCTGGCCCTTTCCAGCTGTAAGGAGACACCTGCCTGACCCTCTGTCTCCTCATCTCTAAAAAATTAGTGGCATCCTTCCTGCTCAGCAGGAAGGACTCTAGGGCAAAGCTGACCCTAGCGTGACAGGCATGTGTCTCTTTAATCTATACATTTTGTTGTCTGCAGGGGAGGGTGGGAATCGATGCGTCCCCCACAGCTCCTGTACTGTGAACAATGTCACCTGGAGATTCAGGTCCACCCAGAACCTATGAACTTGACCTTGTTGGAAAACAGGGTCTTTGAAGACGTGATCCTTTTGGGGGGAAGTCACCAATGATCTGGAGAGGGAACTCACTTCCATGACAGGTGTCTGTGAGGGAAGATTCAGGGACATCAGCACATGGGAAGGTGGCGTGTGAAGGCAGGCAGCAGGAAGGGCAGGTATGTACCCACAAGCCAAGAAGAGCAGGGGAAGAGGGCTGGAGGGATGGCTCAGTGGTTAGAGCACTGACTGCTCTTCCAGAGGTCCTGAGTTCAATGCCCAGCAACCACATGGTGGCTCAAAGCCATCCTTAATGGGATCAGATGCCCTCTTCTCAAAAATAAGAAAAAGGAAAAAGGAAAAAAGAAGAGGAATAATAGGAGGAGGAGGAGGAGGAGGAGGAGGAGGAGGAGGAGGAGGAGGAGCCAAGGACTGTCATAGACTGAACAAAAAGCTAGACGCAATCCAATGTGGGCAAGACAGGTCCTATAGATACTTTCATCCTGGACATCAGGCCTCCAGAGCTGAGAATAAATCTGTTCCCCCTTGCCAGGCAGTGGTGGCCCACGTCTTTAATCCCAGCACTTGGGAGACAGAGGCAGGCGGATTTCTGAGTTCGAGGCCAGCCTGGTCTACAGAGTGAGTTCCAGGACAGCCAGGGCTACACAGAGAAACCCTGTCTCGAAAAAAAATAAAAAATAAAAAATCTGCTCCCCCTTTAACCCACCCACCCTCACCCACCTGGTGGCATTTTGTTAGGACAGTCCTAAGACACTAACACAGTTTAATCCAGTACCTGGCACGTGGGTCACCCCAGGGAAGCAATTAATAGGACAGGTGCAAATCTCTAAGCTGGGAGCAGACCAGGCTGGGCTTTAAAGTAGCTCTGCCAGCTCTCTCATATCCATGGCTAGGACTTGGTGGTCTCTCCCGGTCCTGACTGGCTGGTCGCTTCTCATTTATATTGAGCTCCTGCTTTGGGTCAGAGGTTCAGTACTGGCTGCCCACACCATCTTCCCTTGAGGATGAATTGGGGAACTGGCCTCTTTTTCTAGTCCCTATGCACCTGAGTTTTGACGGACGGTTCTGGAGAAGCCACCCAAGCACACCGCCCAATAAAAGGAGAGAGGAAATCTCCTAAGTTTCCAAATGGCCTTCATATATTAAGCCACCCGTAAGTGCGGCAGCTCAGGGTTCTCCCCCGCACCTCCCTCATATTTTCCAGACAAGTTCCCATGTTAATGAATTCTAGATTCTCATTTAATAAATGTTGCGTGGGAAGCCTCGTTATTCGAGGCTTCATCAATCTCTGGCTGGCACACGGGCGCCCCTGTGGAAGTACCTGAGATCGTTAGAGCATGGGGCTCACGTCCTCGGTCCACCGTTCTGCCACCTACAAGAATTCAGTAATTGAAAAGACCTTATAAATCAATACAGCCAAATTGAAAATTCCCAGAGAACACATCATTCAGTGGGGGCATTTGTCAGGATTTCTCTCTGCCTTCCTGGGAGGGGGAAATGCAGAATAGCAGGCAGACCGGAAGACAGCTGTTGTCCTGACCCAGGAAGGGGGTGCTTAGTGCTCCCGGAGTCCATTTAGCTTTGATTGCTTGTCCCGCCTGGTTCATTTTCTTTATGTCTTGGCCTCCAGTCAAACACTGGATTTTACCACTCCAGACAAAGGTTTGAGTTTCTTCTAGGGAGATAGAAGAGCAGAGCTGCCTTGGTGCTAATTACACCCTGGGGAGGGCTCCTCTCCAGCATGAACAGAATGCTAGTAGCTCACCAATCACCAAGCCGAAAGGAAATGGTGTGAAGGCCGGGCGGAGCAGGAGGAAGAGCGGGTATGCTCGCCCAAGGAAAAGGAAGGTGTTTGAGAGCTGAAAAAAAAAAATAAATAAATAAAGGAAACTCGAAACAATAAAAGGAAATCGTATTGTCGACTGGATTAACCGAAACTAATTGCCTGCCCTTGACAGGGCAGAGGGAGGTGAAGACCCTTCAGCAAATAGGCAAGGGCTCCACGCCTCCAAGTCCACCCTGCTGCCTCTCCTACAGAAACGGCACAGACAAAACGAAAAGCTGGAAGCCTGTGTTGGCCCACAGGGGGATAGATACTATTCCGTTAGGTTATGGAAGAGCTCTTTCAAAAAGAAACCAGGTCTTCTTGTGCCTAAGACCTACTTATAAGTCACTAAGAAAAACTTGCAACAGTCTGTGTGCAAACGTGCCCATAGCCAGCGTTCAAATACGGAAGAAAACCCTGTAAGAATCTGCGCCAAGCTGTTCAAAAGTAGACAGGGAGGACAGGCCAGATTGACTGCTACTTTGTATCCTAGGCAAAGAAGAAACGAAAATCTAAAAGGAACCGGATATAGTAACACAACCTCCTGCCTCTGCTGTTCTTTAATTATTTTTTTTTATTATTTATTATTGTATTGGTGTGTGCCCGTGGATATGTGCGTGCTGTGGCACCCGTGTGGAGGTCAGGGGACAGCTTTCAAGAGTCACTTCCTCCATGGACTACAGAGGTCAAACTTGGGCCCCACAGATTATACAGCAAGCATTTACTGACGGAGTCGTCCTTCCCCCTTGCCAAGGAGGACCTCACCTTAACTGTTTAGGGAGCTTTCAGGCATCTGCCTTGCTTGCTCTCCTCTGACTTCTCAGGTCCCTTGGGGTGGGTGACCACCAGAAGTCACCCTAAAGGAACAGGTCTAGGCCATCTCAGGGACTTAGTCAAAGACTTTGAACTCTCCCATTCTTCGTGTTTCTGTAAACCTTTCTGGTTTGTTCCTCTTAACGCACTGGAGTCCCCTGGCAAATGGATATCGTGCTCCTTCAGCCTCTCTTGGCTACAAATGAAACCGAATTAACCGAAGGTGGAACTTATTACACGCGTCCGACAAAACATCTGCTATTCCAGCTGCTTCTAACAAAGGCAGAACTTGGCTGGGTTTCAGGAGCCGCTAGATCCAGGAACTTGCACTTTCTCAGAAAGCACTTCACCTGCTTGTGTTTTCATCTCTTAACTTCACACTGGAGCCTGTCGATTGTCAAAGCGGTTTTACCAAAGAAAAGTGGGGGAAGGGGTCGGTTACCGATGTACACAGCTCCTTCTTACAGGTACAAAACCACGCAAATGGCACACTCACCCAGGAAGCTCTGGAGTGATATTTTATCTAACCTATGTGAACTCGACAGGGTTGTCCCCCAAAAACAAACAAAACCCTTCACATCATCACCCCCTTCTTCCTCCTCCTTCCTTCTTCCCTCCCTCCTTCTTCCTTCCTCCCTTCTCCCTCCTCCCTTCTTCCTTCTTCCCTCCTCCCTCCACCCTTCTTCCCTCCTCCCTCCACCCTTCTTCCCTCCTCCCTCCACCCTTCTTCCCTCCTCCCTCCATCCTTCTTCCTCCCTCCTCCCTCCACCCTTCTTCCCTCCTCCCTTTACCCTTCTTCTCTCCTCCCTCCATCCTTCTTCCTCCCTCCTCCCTCCATCGTTCTTCCTCCCTCCTCCCTCCATCCTTCTTCCCTCCTCCATCCATCCTCCCTCCATCCTTCTTCCCCTCTGTCTTTAGAAACTGACTTCCTGAGGCTGGCAAGATGGCTCAGCAGTTAATCATGATGACAAGAGTTCCGATCCCATTACCCCCATTAAGTGGCTCACAAGTGGTTCTCCAAGAGATCAATCAGCCTCTCGTGGCCTCTGCAGGCACCTGTGCACACATGTGCACACACACACACACACACACACACACACACACACACACACGTGCAAATAAAGCAAAATTATTAAAAAACAAACAAAAACCTGGGTTGCTTCAGGCATCCTAAACTCAGTGGTAGGAACAGGGAACGTATACACCTGCCAACAGCTCCCACATCCACATAGCCTAATTCTCTCAGTGCCAAGCCTCCGAAGGCAGGTCTGTATCAGTTAGCTCCTGCTGCATAACAAAGAGCCCTAAGCTGAGTGGACTGTGATTCCACACAGTACTGGGAATCCAGGTCTCTTAGCTGGATGGTTCTGGCAATGCTATTCCAGAAGCTGTGGGAAGGCTTGGTTAGGGCTGGAGAACCCATCCCAAGACAGTTCACTCAAATGTAAGGCAAATTAGCACTGGGATTCACAGGAGCTGGCAATCCCCTCCACACACACACACACACACACACACACACACACACACACACACACACACACAGAGCTAGCTGCTAGTGTGCCCTGAAGTGAGGGACGCAGATGGTGACCATTCTCCAGGAACTATGCTGTCTGACCAGCTGTGCTCGTGTTTCAGAGCCATCGCGGGGTAAATGGTCGTTCTTAGAATAACTTTTAGAATAACTTTTCTTTTGGTTTTATGAGACAGGGTTTCTCTGTGTAGCCCTGGCTGTCCTGGAACTCACTCTGTAGACCAGGCTGGCCTCGAACTCAGAAATCCACCTGCCTCTGCCTCCCAAGTGCTAGGATTAAAGGCGTGCGCCACCACTGCCTAACTTTTCATCCTCGAGTCGCCAACTATGACCAGCAGTGAAAGCTTCCAGTTACTCTCCCTGTAATCCTTTAGGTATGGATGAGAAAGAAGTTTTCAGAAAGAAAAGCTGCACAAGGTGGGATGGGTTGGGGGAGAGAGAGAGAGAGAGAGAGAGAGAGAGAGAGAGAGAGAGAGAGAGAGAGAGAGAGAGAGAGAGAGAGAGAGAGAGAGAGAGAGAGAGAGAGAGAGAGAGAGAG
>CM052721.1:36017843-36053965 GCA_028551405.1 Uromys caudimaculatus
TGTGGCCAGGGGGCGGGACTTATCGTTAGAATGTGGGAATGGAAACATGAGTTCCCCCGAGTGGTTACCCCGTGTGACATGACATTCTCCACTGGGTGACTTTGGACGTGGAAGGAGACACCATAACCCTTGGAGCTGAACTTACAGGTATTTGTGAGCCACCTTTTTGTGCCCGTTTCTCGAAACCCCAAAAGACCACCAAGGAGCCGATCCCGATGCAATCGCTCCAGGGTCTTCGTCCAAGCTCCAGATTGGGTTCACCGCCATCACTGCTGCAGCAGGACGGGAGGGTGAAGCCCCGAGCCCAGTTTCAAGCAAGCATTTGTAGAGGCAAGCAAACAAGCACGGGGTTTTCACACATCTGATTGGGGGGTCTGTTATGGAATGTACTGCCATTTAAAATGATTGGCTGACGCTGGGAGCCAAACTATAAACTTAACTTCTGCTTTCCTCCCGATTGGTGGTTGTTAGGGAGTGACCTGGAAACCAGTGCCAAGTGCAGGCTTGCTGGGGAGTAACCTGGAAACTGGTACTAGGCACAGGCTTGTTGGTTTACTCGAGTTCAACCTTACTTAGGTCAGGTTCTCTAAGATGGAGCCTGAACCCAAGATGGAGTCGCTCTGGTCTTTCAACCTAACACAGGTGCTGAGATCTGAACTCTGGCCCCCATGACTGAGCAGCAAGCACTAACCACTGAGCCATTTCTCCAGCCCCCACGGAGCCACCAGGCCTTCTGCAGAGTTTCTCTGACAGCAGACAGACCTGTAAAGCACAGTGTTCAGTATCACCAAAGTCAGCTCAGGGTCTCATGGCTGCCTACACATAGGTCACATCTCAGAGAATTTTCAAGTGGGAATTTAAAGGGCTGGGTTGCCCAGTGGTAGCTTGCTTGCCCGGCATGCACAAGAGCCTGCTTTTCACCCCAGCACTGTAAAGAAACACAGAAGGAAGTTGACCCAGAGCCCTGGGTTTCACTCCCCATGTCTGATGTGCTTGAGTCTTTTTTTTTTTTTTTTTTATAGTATAGAATGGAGTTTATTCAGGGCATGGGGAGGGGAGTTAAGAGGGTAGTAGAGGCAGAGAAAGGCAGAGAGTAGAGAAGTAGAGACCGACCATGACCACGTGGAAAGGGGGGGGATGGGGAGAGAGGGGGAGCAAGGGAGCAAGACAGCAAGAAAGGAAGCAGGAGAGGTGCTTGAGTCCTGATATCCACTTGTTTTGGCTAACTGAGGCCTCTTGCCCACCCTGAACCAAGCGCTGTGTTCAGACAAACAGACTGTCTTGATTGCCTCAGTCAAACCAATGAAAGCCCATCCCTGAAGCAGGAGGTGAGTTGGTCCCAGGAACCTGTGGCTGGGTAGGACTGAAATCCAGTTCTCTAAAGAAGGAGGGTAAGGAGTGTGGGTCTGACCAGCTGAAGTCAGGTCAGAAATCAGCTACCCTACCAAATCCAGCCAGCTGTGTGGGGTGTGTCCGTGTATAGGTATGTGGAGCTAAAGGACAGCCTCGGGGTCCTTCACTGTCCACCTTGGCTGTTTTAGTCTTTTTACGTGTATGTGTGTGTGCCTGCATCTATGTATGTGCACCACATGTGTGCCTGGTGTCCTCTGAGGTCAGAACTGGAGTTACAGGTGTGTGAGCTACCATGTGGATGCTGGGAGCCAAACCCAGGTCCTCTGCAAGAGCAGCAAATGCTCTGCACTGCTTAGCCATCTCTCTTAACACCTCCCATGTGTTTTGAGACAGGATCTCTCATTGGCCTGAAACTCACGGATTGGGCCAGGTTGGCCAATGAGCTCCAAGGATCCATCTGCTTCTGCCTCCCCCATGCTGGGATCACCAGTACACACTAGCATGCCCTGTTTTCTTGGTTTTTTTGTTTTGTTTTGTTTTTTGTTTTGTTTTTTCAAGACAGGGTTTCTCTGTGTAGCTCTAGCTGTCCTGGAACTCACTCTGTAGACCAGGCTGGCCTCGAACTCAGAAATCCACCTGCCTCTGCCTCCCGAGTGCTGGGATTAAAGGCGTGCGCCACCACTGCCCGGCATGCCCTGTTTTCTATATAGGTTCTGGAGTTTGAACTCAGATCTTAGGGCCAGCAACCAAGCCCAACCAACCAAACTGTCTCCCTGGAGACAGAAACAGCTAAAGATATTTATTATGGGGTCTTTACAGAAGAAGTTTCCAGATCCTTCTGTGCAGGCAAATGTACCGTTTCCATTGCAATTGCATACAATCGCACTTTCTTTTTCTGCCCCTGTTCCCTCTCTGTTGAGTGACACCGTGACCTGACAGCAGAGCAGACCTCTGCAGGCAAAAGAGTCCTCCCAGGCCCCTTCGCTCCTACCCAGCTTCCTGTGAAGCCCAGGTTCACATCAGGACCAGGAGCAAATGGAAAGAACGTTCACAGCCACGGAAGCACAGACTGACTCCATTACCCACCAGAGAGCCTCCCCATTCAAAGATCAATGTCGTGCATCCTGCCTGAGGCTGGCAGGCCAAGGACTGCCGCCCAGTTTTCATAGGAGACAAACAGGAATCCACCTCGAGCCATTCCAACCAGATGATAGTCTTAGTTAAATGACTTTATCTCCCAGCTGAGCGATGCCTGGCTACAAAGAGAAGCACAGGGTGTACCTGCTAAGTCAGCCCGGCCTGGGCGCGTCCTTCTGTGTCAGCACAGAGCAGAGGCCAGGAAGCCATGCTTCTGCAGCTCCACAGTAAAGATGGAGTCTGTGTCCTTTCCTGATCCCTGAAGCATGTGTCTGATTTTACTCCTTCCTTACTTTTTCATTTTGTTTTGTTTTTGTTGTTTGGTTGGTTGGTTTTGGGTTTTCGAGACAGGGTTTCTCTGTGTAACCCTGGCTGTCCTGGAACTCACTCTGTAGACCAGGCTGGCCTCGAACTCAGAAATCCACCTGCCTCTGCCTCCCAAGTGCTGGGATTAAAGGCGTGCGCCACCAACTAGTTGTTTGTTTTGTGTTTGTTCATTTGTTTTTTGTTTCTTTGTTTTTTGAGACAAGGTCTTGTGACCCAGTCTGGCCTCGAATTCACTACTTAGCCAAGGCTAACCTTGCTCTTCTGTTCCTCCCTCCTCTTCCTCCTGTCTGCTGGGATGACAGTCATTTGACATACCTGATGTACGCAGTGTGAGACTCAAGCCCAGGGCCTCGGGCTAGCTAGGCCAGCCCTTTGCCAGCTGAACCACATCCCAGCCCCCAAAAGGCACATTCCTCTATTTCTCTACACCTTGATTTGTTTCCTTCTTTTCATATGTGCATGTGGTATACATGTGTGTATATGCATGTTCGTGTGTGTGTGTGTGTGTGTGCAGGCCTGAGCTCCAATCTTCCACCTTACTCTTTGAGGCAGGGTCTCCCCTTTCAATGCAGACTTTGCTCATACGGCGAGTCTTGGTCAGCTTGCTCTGGCGAGCCTGTTCCCACCTTCCAGGGCTTGGATCACAAATCCATCACCATCCCTGATGGCATTTACACAGGTTCCGGAATCCAAGCTCAAACCTTGCTTCCACTGGCCTTAACCACTAAGCCATCTCCCCGTCTCACCTCGGGTCTGATGTTGCTTTTAAAAGAGCTGTGTGTTTTACCTTTTTCGTGTGTGTGAGGATGTGCCTGAATTCACGCACGTGTTCCACATACATGCCTGATGCCCGTGAGTGTCAGAAGTAGACAGCAGATGGTCTAAAACTGGAGTTACCAATGGTTGCGAGCCACCATGTGGGTGCGGGAACTGAACCTGGGTTCCCTGAAAGAGCAGTCAGTCTTTTTAACTACCTCTCCACCCCCAGGGTATTTTTTAAATACTTATTTTAGTGTGTGTGTGTGTCTGTGTGTGTGTCTGTGTGTGTGTCTGGTGCTGCAGTCCAAATGAGGTGTCAGATCTGGAACTGGAGTTACCAATGGTTGCGAGCCACCATGTGGATTCTAAGAACTGAATTCAGGTCCTCTGCAAGAGCAGCAAATGCTCTTAAGGACTAAGCCACCTTAGTTTTCAAGACAGGGTCTCTCACTAAATCTGGAGCTCGTTGGAGGGCTAAACCAGCTATCAGCAAAACCCAGGAGCCCTCCAGTCTCTGCCTCCACAGCATTGAGATTACGGGTGTAGGTTGTGACACCCAGCACGTCCATGGGTGCAGGGGCTCACACTGAGGTCTTTCTGCCTAGACAGCAAGCATTCCGTTGACTGATCCATGTCCCCAGCCCCCAGAGACAGGGCAGGCTCTGCCGGACTCTGGCAGGACACTTGTGCCTCAGATGGCCGCTCCTCTCCACTGGAGGAGAGAGAGGCCGACAGTGACTGAGCATCTGTTGGAGCAGCCGTGGCCTGCCCGCCTGCCTCTCTTCCTTCTTCCAAGCTGCACCCAGCAGAGAGGGGGAAATCTCAGACAACCCATCTGTTCTCATCCCTTTCTTGTAGCGAAACAGAACACAAATTAATACCTCGATAAATTATCCTGCCACATAAAATTTCATGCTAAATCAACTATCTTCTCATACCAAACTCTAATACAAGCCAGAAGCGAGAGCCAATGATCTAGTTGGGGCAGAGGGAAGAAAAAGCCAACCCTATAAAGTCTATACGTTCAGGGCTGGCTTAGGGACATTCTTCCCTATGAATTGGAAACATGTTAATTTTGGTAGGAGGGGAGCATCTGGTAGACAGTAGGTGCTCAATAAATGTCTAGCCCAACAGACTTTGAAGGGGTGGCTGAGAGGACTCCTCCAATGAAACACTACCACTCAATCCTCTACTTCACCGCCCCATACCCTGCACATGGTCACAGACCCCTTGATGCCAGTGGTCCTCAGAGCCCTCCTCTGACCCACCATCACCCTCCTGCCTGATTCAGAGAGGAGCTGGGACCAGATGGAGGGCATGAGGTTTAGCCTGTATCCTTAACAAATGACCAGGCAACAACCCGCCTTCCTGACATCACTTCCTCCCGAGTCAAGGGGGAGGTGAGTCTCTGTCACAGTTCCGCCGCCACCTGCCCTCCCAGATAAGCGAGAATATCCGTCATCATCAGAAGGCTAATATTAAAACAGAACAGGAGCTACATCAAGACAGACAAAGCCAAGCTACCTTACCCTTACCCCCAATCCAGTCCAATCTATCACAAGCCCCACTGACTCCTGCCATTTCCTACTGAGGGTGGGGGGGAAGCGGGGCTCGTCTCTGCTCTCTGACCTGCACCTTTGCTCTCACAGTTCGCTGGCCCAATGCACCCAGAGTCCTTCCTTTTGAAATATAAATTGGATCTCGCGTCTTTCCCAACTCCAAAGCTCCAGCAAATGACTTTCCGTGGTACTTAATGCTTTCATTTCTCTCCCTGACAGGATTTGATACATCCACGCTCCCAGACTCATCTCCTGCACTCCCGGACTCCCTCACCCACCCGATTCCTCCTTCTGCCCAGGGAAACCGTAAACTCCCAGCTCTGCCCCTGGCTGGGCACTGCCCCTGATGTGCCCTGCCTCTGATGTGCCCTCTTTGGAACTCCCAGCCTGCAGTGTCCGGGAGTTCTTCCTTCCACTTCAGGTGTCTATCATGTGTCAGCTCCTCGGAGAGGCCTCTGCAGACCCACCCAAATCCCCTCTTCCCTCCCGCCCGCCCTCAGCAGCTCAGCAGCCCGCCTTAGTCAGGGAACTACGAGGCTTCGGCAAATCATCTTGTTCACTTCTCTGTTTACTTGTTCATCTTCTGTTCCAGGCTGATACAAACACGACCTGAGCAGGGATCTGTCCGTCTGCCCACACACCCAGAACACAGGAGGTAAGGAACAGAGGAGAGGCGAGCAAATGGAGGACCTATCTATGCCCACAGCCTTGGCCACCCATGAAAGAACCAGCTAGCCAGGGAGGCCAGCTGTCCCCACCGCCTACATTCAGCTGGCAGTGAGGTTGATCAGGCAGTTAGGACCTTAGAGGAGAGGCCTAGAGCCCTACAGACCTTCTCTCTCTCTCTCTCTCTCTCTCTCTCTCTCTCTCTCTCTCTCTCTCTCTCTCTCTCGTGTGCTGCCACATCTCCACAAATGCTTCTGTTTGTGTGGGGCTGGTACATCTCTCTCCTCACTCTGTGGCACCATGATGGGAAGAGCCGACGGGGCTTTGGCCCTGTGCTTCATACAGCCTTTGGGCAGGGTCTCAAAGAATTAAGACAGAAGAACCCAGCACAAAGTACAAGCGTTTTTGGTTTTGTTGGTGGTATTGCTGTTGGCTTTTTGTTTAGTTGCTTGGTTGGTTGGTTTGCCAAGTGTTAGAGTTCTCAGGTAGAGATGGGACCCAGAGCTGGGGACAGCCCAGACACTAACAGATTGGACTTTTATGTGAGTTTCGTGTGTCCCATGAGACAATTCCTCTCCTCCCTTTTCCTATTGGTCTGAAGGTGTCCAGCACCCTTCCTCTGGCAGGGATTGGGTCTCTGTCCAGAAGCAGGGACATAACTGAATTGTTGATTGGCTGGGGTAAGAGACTGGGCGCCCAACCTCCTTTGCAGTGTAAGGATCTACAAAGACCCACTGCAGCCCAGAACCGACTATGCAGCAGAGACAAGGAAACTTATTCCTGGGGACAACAAGCCATAAAGAAATGGAAAGTTACTGCCCATTGCTGGAGGCACAAGCCATAAAACTCAGACTGGGGTTGCTACATCCCCTCCTCCTATCCTAGACCCCGCATGACAGCCTCACAAGGTGGGAGCCATTCTTGGCTTATTTTATGGTTGGAACCGGGCTCAGACTCAAGCTCAGGTGGGCAGAACGCAGAGCTGCATGGATGACGTAGGAAGGGGGGGACACGTCACCAGGATGCCCCAGCAGTTCACACTAAAGCAGGAATGAGCCTGTCCCAGCCTTGGACAAAGATCTTTTCCTCGCTGGGTGAGGCCCAGGAGCCCAGTTAAATCCAACCTAGCTGTGTCTTTGCAATTCAATCTCATGGCCTCTGTAACAAGAAGAACACAGTATTGATTCTGCAACCTCCCTGGCTAGCACTCTTACTCCAACGGGCAGGTTCTGCAGGACTGGGGAGACACAGCCTAGTTCTGCAAGGGAAGCCATTAAAGCCATCGCACGGCAGCCCAATTGCTGCTGGAAGGACAGACCGGCACTGAAGATTATGTACGGGCATTTGTGGGTCAGAAATGGGGAAGGTTTATGTGATCTGAGCCTACTTCGTTACCCACAGGGAACCGCAGGGCTCTGTCCTGGCATTTCCTCTGTCCTTGGGGAGGTTAATCACACCAGGGGGAGCAAATGTGTGGAGACAACTATTAGTCCATCTCCAGTGGGGTGCCTGTGTGTGTGGACACACGTATGATGAATTTGTGTCTCTGTGTGTAAGCCTAGCTACATCTAACTGTCTTTGTGGCTGTGTTTGTTTGTGTTTCTATCCTGACCACACCTCTCACTCATCTGTCCACATCCCTTTTAAACCTTTTGGGAGATGTCTTAGTTAGGGTTTTACTGCTGTGAACAGACACCATGACCAAGGCAACTCTTATAAGGATGACATTTAATTGGGGCTGGCTTGCAGGTTCAGAGGTTCAGTCCATTATCATCAAGGCAGGAGCATGGCAGCATCCAGGCAGGCGTGGTGCAGGAGGAGCTGAGAGTTCTGCATCTTCATCTGAAGGCTGCTAGGAGAAAACTGACTTCCAGGCAGCTAAGATGAGGGCCTTAAAGTCTACGCCCACAGTGACACACCTACTTCAATGGGGCCACACCTACTCCAACCGGGCCACACCCACTCCAACAAGGCCACACCCATCTATCCAACCAGGCCACACCTACTCCAACAGGGCCACACCTCCAAATAGTGCCACTCCCTAAGCCAAGCATATTCAAACCAGGACAGGAGATGACAAGGTCAACCTTGCTCCCTTGGCTGCACGTGAGATGCCATTCCTACCTGAGGCACCTTCTCCCCTGCTGTTCATAAAGTGAATGTTGGAGCCAGTGTTGGCTTCTGTTCTGGGATAAACGAGAGCATGTGACACAGTGTGCTAATCAGGGGTGTGTGGTGGCGAGGCTTTGCTTCCTTCTTCCACATTCTTCTTTTGTTTGGTTTTCGTGTGTGTGTGTGTATGTGTGTGTGTGTGTGTGTGTGTGCGCGCGCGCGAGCGCGCATGCGCGCGCGCACATTTATCTATGTACGCACACTTTTCTCCGTGTGTATGTGCAAATTTATCTCTGTGTGCGTGTGCACACTTACCTGTGTGTGCATGCACACGGACACGCCATGGCACACGTTTGGATATCAGAGGACGACTTGATTTAGTCAGCTCTCTCCCTCCACCGGGTTGGACCCAGGAACGGAACCTCCGGCCTGGCTGTAATCACCCTCATGCCAGCCCTGTTCATAAGTCATTCTCATTTAGAGCCAAGATTTTCGCTATTGACATACAACACTTATTCCAAGTTACCTATTTTTATGTGGTGGTTATTCCCCTTCACAGACTGGTGATGGCCTCATCCTTTAAATCCCTCCTGGTATAAAATCTTAACCTTTTAGCTGGGCAGTGGTGGCGCACGCCTTTAATCCCAGTACTTGGGAGGCAGAGGCAGATGAATTTCTGAGTTTGAGGCCAGCCTGGTCTGCAGAGTGAGTTCCAGGACAGCCAGGGCTATACAGAGAAACCCTGTCTCGAAAAACCAAAAAAAAAAAAAAAAATCTTAACCTTTGACACCTTGTGAATAGTTGCAATTTACAATTCAAGTCCAGAACCTGAACGGGACTGATAGAGGTGATTTTTAGGTTCCCTGTGATTGTGGACACTCAGCATCCCCTGCCTCCATGGCCTTGGAGCTACACACTGAGGGGACGGCCTGGAGACTTTAGACATCTTTCTCCATCACTCTCCACTTTACGTTTTGAGATGGATCTCTCACTGAGCCTGGAGCTCCCTGATTTGGCTGGGCTGGCCTGGCAGTGAGCACCGCTGAGATCCCCCCGCCCCCCAGCACTAGAGTCATAGGTTTGTGTCATGGTGCCTCTGTGCTGGCTTCATGTGGATCCTGGGTTGTTAAACTCAGGTCCTCAGATGAGCCCATCGACCACCTGAGCCATCTTCTGGCCAGACTTGGTTGGCTCTAAGGTCCTGTTCTGCTCTGAGAGTTGACAAATCTGACCTCTATGATTGGATGAGCCTTTATTTGTTTTGTTTATTACTTTTAAAATATTTAAATCTAGGCTGGGAGATGGCTCAGTGGTTAAGAGCACTGGCTGCTCTTCCAGAGGTCCTGAGTTCAATTCCCAGCACCCACATGGTGGCTCACAGCCATCTGTAATGGGATCTGATGCCCTCTTCTGGTGTGTCTGAGGACAGCGACAGTGTACTCGTATACATGAAATAAATAAATCTTTTAAAAAATGTTTAAATCTTATTTTGAAGGTTCACTTGTTATTTTTCAGTCCACATTTATAAGTTGGATTTCTTTTTAAAATTATTTTAATTGAGACATTGCATCTCTTCCCCTGTCCCTTTCTCTCCTCTCTCCAACCCCTCCCATGTCCCTTCCTTCCACCCTCCGCCATGCCTCATCTCACCCCCCCTCAAACCCCAGGCCTCTTTTTGATTATTATTGTTTTTTGGGGTTTTTTTGTTTTGTTTTGTTTTTTGGTTTTTCAAGACAGGGTTTCTCTGTGTAGCCCTGGCTGTCCTGGAACTCCCTCTGTAGACCAGGCTGGCCTCGAACTCAGAAATCCACCTGCCTCTGCCTCCCAAGTGCTGGGACTAAAGGCGTGCGCCACCACTGCCCGGTGATTATTATTGTTTTACACACACACATACATATGCACGCACACACACATGCAAATATATAAATACACCCTGCTGATCTGTTTAGTGCTAATTGTGTATGTGTGGCTTCAGGGATGAATACATGGTATTGGAGAACCAATTGGGGGATGCATCCCCTGATTAGTTAGTTAGCTGCAGACCTTTGTCTAGGGATGAGCTGGTGAGATTTTTTTCCCCCTTCCACAATAGCACGACTATGGTCATCAATGACTTGTATTCTTGTCTCGGGGGAAGAGGGGAAGCTGGAAAAATTAATCTCAAGCCAACATCACCACCCAGCCCTGTGGCATGTGAGGGTGTAAGAAGACCCACCCATCCTTTCCAGGATGGGTGGCATGATGCCCAGCTTCCCCTGTGACCCTGAGGCCCACAGCCATTCACTAGGAATTGAGCCGCTCCCACAGGAAGAGCCAGATGTGAACCTTTCTCTCTGCAAGTCTCTGTGATCTAAAGATGCTCTTTGACTGGCAAAGTCCCAAGAGTGCTTCCTCTTTGGCCTCAAGTAAGCTGGGTTCCCTGGAATGGTAGGTGACCTGGGTTCAAATCCCAACTGTGGCAACTCCTAGCTGTGTGAACTCTGAAAGCTACTTCCCCTCTCTGGGCCTTGTATGCTTCGCCTGTAAAATGTAGACACTCAGGCAGTCACTGCCTCAGGCTGTCCTGTGGTCTACAGGACAGGAAAATAACCGTTGTGATTGGGTGAAGAGCCACAGCCCTCCCTCCGGGTAGAAAAGAGAAACTGCTCCTGCTTGAACACACTTCTTCTCTAGCCAGACAAAATGATGGACAGCTCTTTGGCCACCATTTGGTCTTGAATGCTGACCCCAGAAATAACCTTGACCTGAGAAGACAGCCCTGCAATTAGCACTGATCTTCACCCGAGCTTGGCTTTGGAGACTGTTGCTGTGACTAAGGGTGGGGTTCAGTGCTTGCTTGGGGGGGGAGGAAGCAGAGGAGGAGACAGAGGAAGAGGAGGAAGAGGAGGAGGTGACCAAGAAAGAGGAGGAGCAGGAGGAGGAAGCAGAGAAGGAGACAGAGGAAGAGGAGGAGGAGGAGGAAGCAGAGGAGGAGACAGAGGAAGAGGAGGAAGAGGAGGAGGTGACCAAGAAAGAGGAGGAGCAGGAGGAGGAAGCAGAGAAGGAGACAGAGGAAGAGGAGGAGGAGGAGGAAGCAGAGGAGGAGACAGAGGAAGAGGAGGAGGAGGAGGCCAAGGAAGAGGAGGAGCAGGAGGAGGCCAAGGAAGAGGAGGAGCAGAAGGAGGAGGAGGCAAAGGAGGAGGAGGGTGATGGAGGGAGGAGCAAGCGTCATGGTCTAGGAATTGCTCTAACCAAGTGACCAGGAGAAGCCCCAGGCAATAAGGAGGCTTCCTATAAACAACATTCAAGTCACTTCACCGTGCTCTCTGGGGTTTCACACACACACACACACACACACACCCCATGATTATATACTTCACTGGTATTCTGAAATATCTGTCACCATTTTTAAAAAGTAGTGGCCCTGTGAGGTTTCATCGTTTCTGTTGGTATCACCATCTTACATTTTTCTTCCATAAAAAAAGCCCTTACACCGGGCAGTGGAGGCCCACGCCTTTAATCCCAGCAGTTGGGAGGCAGAGGCAGGTGGATTTCTGAGTTCAAGGCCAGCCTGGTCTACAGAGTGAGTTCCAGGACAGCCAGGGCTATGCAGAGAAACCCTGTCTCAAAAAACCAAAAAAAAAAAAAAAAAAAAAAAAGCCCTTACAGACCCCAACCCCACCTCCACCCCTTCTCTTTCCTGGAACCTCAACCCACTGGACCAAATGAGTAAAAAAATAAATTAATTAATAAATAAACCAATGTTCTCCAGTTCTCAGGGCCCTCCTGGAGTCATTTGTTCCCCAAAAGGTTGGCTTTTAACGCCACTTAGGTGAGAGCCTAGCTTTCATCCTCCCTCTCTGCTGCTATGGCAACCCGACTAGAAGAGAATCCATTCTCCTTCTACGAAGCTGCAGTGAGGAGACCGCCCAGGGAGAGGAGACTGTTCACGCCGCCTTTGTAAACAGCTGACAGAAAGACCCTCAACTGACTTCAGGACCATGGAAAGCTCCGACAGATGCGGGATGGCTGCGGAGGTGGGGGGCGGAGCTGAAAGGGAGGGCGGGAGCGAGAAGGGGGAAGGAGGGCGGGAGAATGGAAAGGAGGTGGGGGAGGAAGGAGGGGTAACTTCCATTAGTGATTGCATCCTTAGCTTCCCCGGAAAGCGGAGTGGGGGAGGTGGGGCTGGGTTCGTTCTCTGCACCAACAGAGGACTGTCATCAATGTGAATTCAGTTTCTTACAGCCTGCTGGGAAGGAGGGAGCAGCCTCCCAGCCCCTGGGACATTATTGCTTCTGCTCCTGCAGGATCACTCTGTGCAGGCTTGAGTCCTGGGTTGTACTTTTGAAGCATCTCACCAAACAATCCCAACACACATTCAGTCTCAAGGCCGCCCGGTGGACCCACTCTCCCATTGTTTGGAGATGAGGGGACATGGGCTCCTCAGGACGAAGCACAATACCCAGATTCGAGCACCGAGTTACAGCTCCAGAATTTCCCAGAGTTGCCCAGAATTTCTCTCCATACATCTCAAGACACTGTCCTGGTCAGACATGGCAGCATGTCCCTGTAGTCCCAGGCCTGGTCAGCTGAGGAAGGGTGATTGGGAGTCTGACGCCAATCTGAAGGATATATTGAGTTCTAGCCAATCTGAACTACACAGGGCGACCTTACCTGGGCAGGGGGGAAATGTCAGAGATTCAGCAGATAAAAGCATTTGCCAACAAAGCCTGAAAACCCGAGTTTGGACCCCCCAGAAACCATCAATGACAAGACTAGATGGTACATGTCTGGAACGCCAGCATTCTTTCGCTGAGGTGGGAGGCAGAAACAGGAGAACCACCCAGAAGATCATGGCCACTATGTCTTCCTTACTTTTCTATCACGGTGATAAGACACCATGACCAAGGAAATTATCAAAGACAGTGTTTATTTGGGCTTCGGTTCCAGAGGGTTAGAATCCATGGTGATGGACGGAAGCCATGGATGCAGGAGCAGCTGAATCCTTACATCAGAGAGAACACTAGGAATGGTGCTGTTGAAACCCCAAAGCCCGACTCGGGTGACGCACGACTTCCAACAGGGCCGTGACTCCTAACCCTTCCCACACCTGTTCTGTCAACTGGGGACCTGGTACTCAGAACTGAGCCTGTGGGGACCGTTCTCATTCAAACCACCACAGAGCTGAAGCAAGGAGAAACCCTGCCTCAAACAAAGGCGTGTCTTGGCTGTGGTGTTAGCTGGGGCTTCCTGGGTAACAGAAATGGCTCTAGACTTTCATTACTGAGAAGGAGGGTCGGGTGAAGGATGGAAAGGCGGCTCTGAGGATCAGAGACCTCACCCTTCCTGCAGAGGGCCACGTTCTGTTCCCTCTTCTAAGCTCTACGAGCATTTCCAGTCTTGGGGAGGTTGTGCACGGGCGCGCCCACGCACACGCACACACACACACACACACACACACACACACACACACACACACACTATTTAAATAGTACACTGAGTAGTTTTTAAAAGAAACAAACCCGGGGCTTGTTTGTTACAAGGTTGCAGAAGTGTCTAGAGAAGCCTGCCACTCAGG
Source organism: Uromys caudimaculatus (assembly GCA_028551405.1). NCBI lineage: Eukaryota > Metazoa > Chordata > Mammalia > Rodentia > Muridae > Uromys > Uromys caudimaculatus. Next base: position 36,031,314 of record CM052721.1, read on the forward strand.
AGAGCCCTAACCAGCTGCCACTGGGTATTAGAGTGCTGCTTCCTCCTTTCCTGCCCTGAAATGCTTCTCTCTGCACACGAATGCCACTCCGGGTGACAGAAGCTATCAGTGGGACCAAAAGCCAAAGCATCACTCTGTTCTGGTTCTCCCTACAATGCAGACTTCAGGAGAAATGCCCTGACCTGGGAGGCACATCCCCGTGAGTTCATTCACTGTGGCCAGGGAATAGCTAGGCACTGGGCCCAGCACCCAGGAACACTGTGGCTCACAGACAGACAGAAACCGCTTACAGGACAGTAAGCTGGACAATCTTGTAAGCTCTTGGTGGCAATGAGACACCCTGGCCCAAAACCAGGAAAAGGGCACAGTCCACACGTGGGAGAGTTTGTCCAATGTGTACAAGAGCCAGGGATGAGTGAGGGAGATAAGCCAAACCCGTGGCCGGGCCAAAGCACCCACATACTGAGCGTCACTGAAATGGCCCCCGTGAACTGCTAAATAAAAAGTGCGAAGGCAGAATTATGGTCATCAGTTTAATTGAGTGAAATTGGATGCACATTAATATTCATGATTATTAGAGCAGCTAATTTTCCTCTTTATAGAAAGCAAATGGGGGTTCGTTTCAGCTGCCACAGTTTTCCTCCCGTGGATTTGTGCGGGGGAGGGGACGGATAAATGACAAGGCCCTTGGAATCAGCCATCCAGTTCTGAATGCTCTTGCATGATTGTCAAGGACCTTTTAATGGCTTTGACCTCTTAGAGGGGGCTGGGGAGAAACAGCTTATGAATACTAAATAAATGCACCCAAAGGCTCTAAGACAGGCCCCCTGATAGATCAGGGCAGGTCACCAGAAGGAGAGACTCATCCTGTCTACTCTATTGTCCGGTGGCTCCCAAGAGGACTCAGGACCAGAGCGGTAGTCAGACAGGAAATCCAAACCCTGGCGGGATGGACATGGGGTGCACACCTTAGCATCCTTGTGAGATGGAAGACCAGAATGGCCAGTGGGGTGGTTGTAACAAGAAAATGTTTACAACAGCCCAGGGCTGAAATCTAAGGAGAGTGGTAGATCTCCAGCCATTCCTGGAAGGGAGAAGCAGAGGCGGACTGAAGGAGCTGGGTAGTGAAAGACGGAATCCTTCACCTGTGAGATGCTTGTCTAGAAAAAGGTCATCTAGAAAACACACACACACACCACACACACGTGTGCGTGTGCATGCATACACACAAACATACACAAACACACACACATACATACACATACAGACACACAAATACACACATACATACATACAAACATATACAAATATACACACATATATACACACACATACAAATACATACAAACTTACACACATACACACACATATACGCACATGCATGCACATACATACAAACACACATGCATGCACATACAAACACATGTATACAAACACACCTATACAAATACACAAACACACATATGACACACAGCATACACATACACAAACTCACAATACATACACACACAAATACAAACACACATACATACAACAAACATACATACACACACAAGCATACAGACATATATATATATGTACAAACACATACATACACAAACACACAAATACACACACACACACACACACTGCATGTGTCCACCGAAGGGCGTGTAGTGACATGCCACTAACTGCAAATACACCCAACACCGAGATCTTTGTTCTAGATGTTTTCTGTTAAGTTGAAATGGTGTTCCCTTGAGAGGTGTGATGCCAAAGATTCTTCCGGCAAACGGCCATCTTGTTCCAGAAAGCAAGGAGCACTCAAAGAATCAAAGAGAGACAAGGAAGCTCGAAGTGGCCCTGGCTGCCCAACGAGACAACGGAAGCATCAAAATCGACATCAGTGGGAACAGATTACAACCCACGCAAAGACACAGCAAAGATCAACTCGGTTCTCACATACGTAAGTGAATGAATGATGGTCGAATGTTTAATGATTCAGGAAAGATGGAGCCTCAGCCAGGTGTGGTGCACACACCTTCAGTCCCAGCACTCGGGAGATAAGTGGGAAGCCAGAAGTAGGTGAGTTCAAGACCAGCCTGGTCTACATAGTGAGTTCCAGAACAACCAGAGCTATATAGTGAGACCCTGTCTCAAAAAGGAAGGAAGGAGGGAAGGAAGAAAGGAAGGAAGGAAGGCCTCAAAGGATACTCCCGGCCAAACCACTTCTAAGTTGTTTTTTTTTCCGGGGGGGGGGGGAGTTGCATTTTTAACGTGAATGAGTATTTTGCCTGCATGTATGTCTGTACACCACATTAATGCCTAGTGCCTGCAGAGACCAGAAGAAGGCATGGGATCTCCCTCGAACTGGAGTCACATGGTTCCGAGCCAACATGCAGGTGCTGGGAAGCAAACCCAAGGCCTCTGCAAGAGCAGCCCGTGCCCTTACCTGCGGAGCCGAGGGTTCAGTCCCAGAGACTGCGTTCTAATAAAAGCCCCGTGTGCTGCTGGTGCAAAAGTGACTGAGGCGGCCACTGTGGGAATCAGCCTGGAGGTTCCTCAAAAGCCTACAAACAGAGCTACCGTGTGGCTCAGCTATGCCATCACACAAGGGTCCAAGCCAGCATTCCACGTGATTGCTAATCCACAGTAGCTGAGATAGGGAAGAGACCAGGGCCACAACCAGATGGAGAAAAGGAACACGCCACGCACACGATGGAATGGTCGGTTCTAAAGAACCAAAGCGGGACATTGGCAGGGAAGCGGGTGGTTCTGGAGAGCTCCACAACAGGGGGATATGCCAGTCTTAAAAAAAGACAATATTAGGAGCGTGGGATAGAGGGTTTGCAGAGGGGAAACCGGAAGGCGATAACATTTGAGATGCAAATAAATAAAATAACCAATTTTTTAAATGTATATACTAAAAAAAAAAGAGAGACAATATTGTAGATTTCCTCTCATACATGCAAACAAAATTTGTGTAGGTGTGCGTGTGTACATGTATATATGTATGTGTGTGCATGTATGCATGTATGTATGAGTATATGCATGTATGCATTGAGCATGTGTGTGCATGTGCACACACACACATACATGTGTTTACGTGTGTGGGCATGAGAATATATGTGTGCATGTATACATGTGTACATATGTATACGAATGTACATGTATGCATGTGTGTGTGTATATATACATATATATATATATACGTGACCATGTGTGTACATATGTATGTGTGCACGTGTGTACATCAGTGTACATTGTGTAGGCATGTACATGTATATGTGTATATGTGTATGCATGTCTGTGTGTATGCATATATACATTGAGCATGTGTGTACATGTGTGTATACACACATGCATGCGTTTATGTTTGCATATATGAGAATGTATGTGTACCTGTGTATATGCATGCATGTTTATACATGTGTGTAGGTATGAATGTATGTGCATGTATGCATGTGTGCATGTATACATGTGAGCAGGTGTGCGTGTGTGTTTATGTGTGTGTGCATTGTGTGTATGTGTGTGCATTGTGTGTTCTGTGTACATGTATGTGTATGCATGTATATATGTGTGTGAGTGTATGTGTGTGTGTGCATATGTTTGTGTGCATGTGCAAAGGACATAAAAATAGAAAAGCAGCTGTGAGAGGAGAAAAGACAGAAACGGAGAGGAAGAGTGGGGAGCGGTGTGGAATAGATGCGCCCTCTTCTGGTCATTGTGCATACTGCATGCACATGGTGCACATATATACATACACAGGCATGCACAAAAACTCATAAATCTTTAAAAGCATTTTCTATTGCAAAGGGAACAAAAGCTCCAAGAGGACAAGACATCTTTCTCCTACCATTCCCACAAAAGATGCACAGCCTGGACCTACTCACACAGAAACAACACACACACACACACACACACACACACACACACGGGGTGTCTCATGAAGTGACAGCCTGTCCCCTTCAGAACCATCCAGGTCAAATGGTACAGTGACACATGCCTGTCACCCCAGGACTCAGATGGAGATAGGAGGGTCGGGAGGTCATTCTCAGGTACAGTCGGTTCAAGGCCAGCCTGGAACACACAGGACCATGACTCAAAAGCCAAACAATGTCTAGTCCAGGTCACGAGGGTCAAAGAGAGTCTGAGGAGCTTTCCAGATTGAAAGAGACTCAGGAAACAGTGCAGCTACATATACTGGTGATTCTGAACTTGCTCCTTGGGCTCTGATGGGATCTAGGGTCTTAGCGGCCAGATCGCCTTGGGGTTAGTGTCCTGAACCTAAATGTTAGACTGATGGTCCTTAACATGACTTAGTGTAAGAGGCAACTGCTGTGCTCGCAGGTGACAGGACATCATGTTAGCAGTTCCTCAGTTTCCTCAGGGCTAGGAGCAGGTGCTCACCGGAATTGAACTCTCTACTTACTTTCCTGTGCTGGGTACTGAACCTAGGGCCTTCCACGTGCATGGCTGTCCCTTCCTGACATGGTTCCCCTAAGGAACCCCCTGGCTGACCTATCCTGCAGGTTTCTAAAGAGCCCTTTCTACTGAGCCCGGGCCTCTCTGCAAGGCGGGAGGAGAGATCCAAATCTACTTCGTGCCAGTTTGGGGACAGCTGATGCAATCTGTCTCCTACTGAGATGCAGAGCTGGGCCCTGGAGCAGGAGGAGGAAAGGCCTGCTGTGGGGCCAGCTGAGCGCCATGTGGCCAGGTCTGTTACAGCCAGCCTCGCCAGCAGAAAGCCTTAGTTTCCCTTGTGCCCTGAAAAACGAAGAGACCCATTTAGTGAGAGTTGAATACATAGGATTCATTCTCTAACATCAAACTGTGATAGTCTTTAAGGGGCGACTTCCAGCAACCTGGGTTGTTCTCCAGTCACCTTTAGCTCTATCACCAAGCCTTGACCTTGAGCTCCCCAGCACAGCTGAATCCGACTTCGCCCCTCCCCCACCCTAGCCCCACCCCATCCTCTCTCACAGTAATGAACCAGCCTTGTCTGAGATATCCCGGATTCCATTGTCCCACCAACACCTGCCCTCACATACCCTATCTTGAACAGACCTGGTCAGGTTAGGGTGCTCTAACAAACAGTCCCCCAAGTCCCCCAGTGATTGGACCACCAAGGCTCAAGAGGCATGCATTCAACCAGGACATCTGCTAAGTCCCCACTGGAAAGATTCAGCTGCCACCTCCATAGGCAGCTGCTATAGCCCACGAGGGAGGGAATGTGTTCTTCAGCAGGGGTTCTGAGCCCCAACCCAGAACCAGCTGCATGACCTGCCTGGGCTTTGGATGCAGAGAGAAAGTTACCCCAGGGATGGACCTGACTGGTAGGGAAATGGGGGCAAAGGGGGAGCAGAAGCAGAATTGACTTATCCATAGCAGCAGAACTGAGCAAAACGAGGTGTCATCAACCTTTGGTTCCTGTGAAAAGCACATTAGAAAAACAGCTCAGAGGAGGGACGTCCATTTCTGCCCACTGACTCGGGTCTCAGCCCCATGCACTTGGTTTCATCATTGTAAAGCTGAGAGCACCAAGTTGTCAAAAAGCAAAGGGCTGAGGAGTGGGTGAGGGACAAGATATATCCTTTAAGGCACACGAGTGCCTACTTCTGGACAAGTCAACATCTCACCCTCCAGTTAGCAACAAATCCAACCAAGGAGGGTTCCAATAGTGAGTTTGGTACACTCATGAGCCAATTGCCTTTCAACAGCGCCATCTGCTGGTCAAGAAAAGTCATCCACTGAAGAGCCCGTCTGGGAGCCGAAGAGCAGGACCCAGCAGCTGCTCACCTAAGGGAGGCAGCCTCAGCAACAGACAGCTTCAGCCTGAAGGCAAGCATCCTAGACCGGGCGCCAGAGGACCCTGTCACAAGATGTCACGGATACCAACAGGTACGTCACATGGCCAAGTCGTGGACACTCTCACCAAAGACACACAGGATGAGTCAAGGAGAAAGTCCACAGGCTTACACAGGGCCACTCCTAAACAGTCACCAAGAACCTTTTTTTTGTTTTTGCTTTTTTTTTTTCTTTTGGTTTTTCGAGACAGGGTTTCTCTGTGTAGCCCTGGCTGTCCTGGAACTCACTCTGTACACCAGGCTGGCCTCGAACTCAGAAATTCGCCTGTCTGTGCCTTCTAAGTGCTGAGATTAAAGGCGTGTGCCACCACTGCCCAGCCACCTAGAACCTTTTAAGGGCTTTTAAAGTTGACAGTGTAGTGCGTGTGTGCACACATGCAAGGGCACACGTACCACTGCATACACATCTGAGGACAGTTTTTAGAGTCGGTTCTCTCCTCTCCCCTTTTTAACATAGGTCCTGAGAACCAAACAGCCTCCAGGCTTATGTGGGGCCACTGAGCCATCTTGTGGGCCCAAGAATTTTAAAATAAGGCCATGCCTATAAGTTGGGAGCTGATGAGCATCAAGGCATCCATGAGAGCCACTGGAGGAACACTGGCTGTCCAAGGAGAAGCGGCTCCTTATGATAGAAAGGGGGCTGGGCGAGCATGGGTTCACCAGCCAGCCAGGGTAGCGCCATGCTCCACCACAGAAGGCCAGGCCCACCAGGAAGAGCTTCAGGGTGAGATGAAGCCTGAGGCTGTGCCAGGGCCACCCCAGACAGGATCTCAGAGGCCAACTGCCCTAAATAAGAAAGCAGGGCGCTCACTTGCCACCAGGCCAGAAGACATGGGAAGAACAGACTCCTGCAGGCTGTGCTGAGCTACAACTGCTGCAGTAACCTCCCTCCCCTGTCACAGATAGTTTTCTTAAAAAAACACCAGTTATCACAATGCCCAGATGCTGCAAGAGTTCAGGTGACGTCGGCTGCCGCCATCCCTATTGTGTTAAATGAAGAAGAGATTAAGACCACAGGAGGGGCTGGAGAGATGGCTCAGCAGGTAAGAGCACTGACAGCTCTTCTAAAGGTTCTGAGTTCAAATCCCAGCAACCACACGGTGGCTCACAACCATCTGTAATGGGAGCTGATGCCCTCTTCTGGTGTGTCTCGAGATAGTGACAGTGGACTCACATACTGCCAGCCTGGCCCCTCTGGTCAAAGTCCTACTTTGCCAGCTTTTGCTCCAGACACCACTTTACTAAACCAGCAGAATCCCTAAGTACACTCTAAACATTGGTCCTCACACCCACAGGGAAGTGTAGTCCTCACCCCGATCAAGGAAACTTCTCTTTGCAACAGATGGCAACTGTTACAGAAAACCATAACCAGTCAGAACACAGAGTTCTGGAGCCCAGTGCCAGCGGATACATCTCTAACAACTCCTGTACCTAAGGCTCTGGGACCATTTCAGCAGAGGAGGCAGAAAGAACGGAAGAGCCGGAGGGTCTGGGAGCTTGCTGTGGGATTTCATCTCCTAGAAATATCAGAAGTCTCATCAACATGGCTGCCTAACATAACCTGAACAAGAAAGACATCAGCAGACATGCTAAGGTAGACAGGAAAACTCACAAGGCTTCAACCTTAATCAGAGAACTTCAGGCAACTAGGGATTGCTGAGGTGGGAGAGACAGTGTAGGCATAAATATTTGCTTCCTACTTTAACAAAGGTTTGACCTCTCTTCTAGCCCCCCACCCAGCAGAGGTCATGGAAGAGAAAAGTTATCAGGATACAGGGGAAGTGGACCTGTTCAGTGATAGTTCTTTGGGGGCGAGCTTCATCTTCGTTCTTAGCAGTTCAGTCCGGTAGCAAACACCAAATATGGTCAGCAGGCTGCAGACCCGTCCTCTAGGCAGGCAGGCAGGCAGCGCACATGAACTGGCAGCTGTAGTTCAATCCTGAAGAAACCACCAGGCTCAACAATGGGCCCGAGCTGAGGCCCCTTAAGCAACAAGCTGCCACAGGAACCTCAAGAGCAGTTCTTGGGTGAGTTTCTCTCAATGGCGGCGTTACCACACTTGGGCTCAATGTAAGGGGAACCAATACACGTGTGTCATTAGCGAACCTCAGTCAGTGCTCGTCGCCCACTGTGGGGTCACATTCACACTCCTTCATCATGGGTCCTTTCACCTGTCTGCTATCTCCAAACATCCTTTCACCCGGGTCTGCTTCAGGAAAACAGTCTTTCCTGTGTCTGCTCTAGCAAGAAGTCCTTTCACCTGTGTGCCCCAGCAAACCATCATTGGATGTAACCGACTTTCCAAAGAAAATAGAAGTCTCCACTTCAAAACAGTCTTCCCCAAGAGAAGAGCACACCAACTGGCTATCCAATACCAAATGATGAGCCCTGGGAACATATGGACAGGTGACATTATACAGACTGAGCAGCTTGTGTTTATGTATTTGGGAATATATAATGATTAAAGAGACGGCCATGAAAGGAAGAGGTGGGTACACGGGAAGAAATAGAAGGGGGAATGACGTAACTACATTATGACCTCAAGTATATGTTTTAATTCTTTTTTTTTTTTTTTTTTTTGGTTTTTCAAGACAGGGTTTCTCTGTGTAGCCCTGGCTGTCCTGGAACTCACTCTGTAGACCAGGCTGGCCTCAAACTCAGAAATCCTCCTGCCTCTGCCTCCCGAGTGCTGGGATTAAAGGTGTGCGCCACCACTGCCCGGCTGTTTTAATTCTTTCAAGTTTCTCTTATTTAAGGTAAGGACTGAGGGTGGCAGGCGAGGTGGCTCAGCAGACGAAGGCACTTTGCCAGAGGACAGGCTGACTGGGAGCCTTGGGAAAGCTGCCCACCACCTTTGAGCCAGAGTTGCTCACTTGTCTCTCATGTCTTGTGACAGCGGCGTGATGTAAACAAGTGTCTTCAGAACGGACACTGAAGGGAACGGCTTTATATTACAAGAGGAACTGCTGGCTCAGAAGCACCAAATTATTTACAGTGTGTTTCCCAGAACTCAAAGAACTGAACTTTTTTTTTTTTTTTTTTTTGCACAGGCCTGAAACCAAAGCGTAATTTATAACAATACATCAGACTTAACAGCACGTAAATCCTCCCACCTTACAAAAACACAGAAGAATTGCTCACTCTCTGTAAGTGGCGCAAGGCCAGCCTGAGTTCCCATGTCACCATGCATGGGTGGATTCCCAACACGGGGAAGGAAGCTGCTTCTCCTGGAGGTGATTCCCACGGTGGCAGAGGGACCAATTAACACGAGAAACAGAAAAATCCCACAAAGTGGTCTGCAGAGACCTACCCAGATCTGCCCTCAGTGCACGGACCCCGAAACTAGTCTCTTCTTACTGAATTTCTGTCTCTCAAGATGCCCAGTGGTACCAAAGGCAATGCTAGAAAAATCTAAGGGTAGGAACTATGGTTTATGCACTGCTGTAGCCCAAGCACATAGTAACTGCTCAATAAATACTGGTTGTGAGGAGGAAGGGGACAGGAAAAACAGTAGAGAAGAAGGAGGTCTCTGCAGGATACAAATGTATCAGTTACCCGTTGCCACAACACTGCTGTGTAACAAGTACCCAGATTCAGCGACTGAAAACTATTCTTCTTATGGCTGCCTCCCTGAGTCTGAAGGCTGGCTGGAATTCTTCTGGCCCCAGCTGGATTCACCCACATAATTTCCAGTCATTCCGGTTGGTATCTTGTGACCTCAGTTGGGACAGGCAGGCTTCCTCCCTCCTCTCCCCCTGCAAGTGTCCTTTGCATGTTCCCCTGGAAGGCTGCTCTGGGATGCTTTCCAGATGCCTTGGGCGTGTTTTTGTGAGGATAACACGGGTGGCAAAAGAGCAAAGGGAAACACACATGCCTCTGCTGACACAATGCTCGCAAATGTCATTGGACAAAACATGTCACGTGTCCCGCCAGATCCAGGAAGGGAGTGGTAAAATACAGGATATGAATGCAGCCAGCCTACCTCAGAGCGACACGGAATTCCCATGCTCCCATTACTAGCCTGTGCCATGTCTCTAGCCACCTAACCCAGGGAGGAAAAACAGAAACCAAGAAACCAAGTGTGATGGTTTGTATATGCTTGGCCCAGGGTGTGGCACTATTAGGAGGTGTGGCCTTGTTGGAGTGGGCGTGGCCCTGTTGGAGTAGGTGTGGCCCTGTTGGAGTAGGTGTGGCACTGTGGGCATGGGCTTAAGATCTTCACCCTAGCTGCCTGGAAACCAGTCTTCTGCTAGCAGCCTTCAGATGAAGCTGTAGAACTCTCAGCTCCTCCTGCACCATGGCTGCCTGGATGCTGCCATGCTCCCACCTTGATGATAATGGACTGAACCTCTGAACATATAAGCCAGCCCCAATTAAATGTTGTCTTTATAAGAGTTGCCTTGGTCATGGTGTCTGTTCACAGCAGTAAAACCCTAACTAAGACACCAAGAAGCCCCAATCTCTCATGTGGGAAATGGACGGCTGAACACTCTTCAGTTTGAGACACGTTTGTTTAGAGGGCAGACACAAGTCTTTTTTTATTTATTCTTTGATAATTTCACAGATGTATACAATATATGTTGATCAGACCAACCCCACCCCCACCCCCACCCCACCCCACCCCACCTCCTGTCTTCCAAGGCTCTTCTGAGCTTCAGGACGGTACTTGCAAGCCTTCTAAGAAGATGGAGTCTCGGGCAGCTTCAGAGAAGAGGGATGCAGGGGGTGCCCGCTCTGTGTTGGCCGGTCCTTATGCCCAGGCTAGAACGCTGTCTTCAGCGTGAGTCCGGGCAACCTGATGGTCTGCGCTGATTGGCTTTGAAGCTCGGACTGGCTGTGCAGCTAATGACTGGCCTTATCTGTCTGCTAGCTTGTCAGTTAAGGAAAGAAACCACCTCCCGGGAACAAGGCCTCGTCTGGGAGGAACTGTGGGTTCATCCACGCAGCTCGAAAGCACGTCTGCCAACTTCTCCAGCCTCAGCTGTGTCCAAGTGCCCACTGCCTGGGTGTCCGGGGTTCAGTCGGCCATGATGTTGTCCTTTTCTTGGCTTGTCTGATATCGGGCTCCCATAGATTTTGTCATTTCCTAAGAATAGATGTGAGTGGTTTTTTCTGTGCCCATAGCCGGGCAGTGGTGGCGCACGCCTTTAATCCCAGCACTTGGGAGGCAGAGGCAGGTGGATTTCTGAGTTCGAGGCCAGCCTGGTCTACAGAGTGAGTTCCAGGACAGCCAGGGCTACACAGAGAAACCCTGTCTCGAAAAAACAAAAAAACAAAAAAAAAAACGAGGGCCAATGACTTCCAAGGACTCATGAGCCTTCCGAGTTTGCCAATAATCCAGGGCTGGGAGGGGGTTGAAGAGGTGCTATGGTGGGCACTCCAGTCTCAGTCTTTGACAGTGCCTTCCTCCATTCTATGGGCACCTACCCACTGGAGTTGTCTGTCACAGTTCCCATAGCAGTGGGTCTGGTGGAAGGGAGAAACCCGATCTCCCGAGCCGGGCTTCTCCTGGAGTAATCATGTGACTTGACCAAGGCCAATCAAGAACTCTTCCTTGGTAATCTGCCATTGTCCCGAGGAAGGCCGAGCGAGCGTGAGCGCGAGCGTTGCTCTTGGCATGGCAAGGCTGAAATCTGAGTCTGCCGTATGCTCACGCTACTCGAAAACAACCTGGTTCTTCCTGCCAGGTGGCTCCGGATCCAGGGTTCCGATGACGTCACCTCCTCAGGGTCCATCTGGCCATGGTTACCAAGGTAACCTGCTATGGATCCTCTGCGGATCCGCTTATCGACCCATTTGGCTTCTCGCTGTTGCCAGTTACGTTGGCAGCTCCCTCCCTCATCGACCCCGTCCACCCCTCCATCCCCAGGCATCCTCTCGCAAGAACAGCAACCTTCTCAGACGCACATTAAACCAACTTACCTTACTTTGACCCCAGTGGCTTCCCGTAGGCCTTAGAATAAGACCTAAGTTCTTCACTGCCCTCTACAGGGCTGCTGAAGCCCTGCCCGCTCTCTTCCTCATTCACATCCACGCCCTTCTCCACACGGAGCATTCAACCCCCGGCCCTACGCCAATCCCTCGCTACCGCAGGCTCTTTCCTCTTCTGAGCCTTTGCACGTGACTCGCAGGATCTCCTAACTCTCAACCCCTTTCCCCGCTGTAAAATAAACACCAGTATAAATGTCCCTTCATCCAAGACCTTCTACCCCGCCGCCACCACCAGTCAGACATCCGGTAGAAGGCCCGTTGTCACTTGTGATTGTCCCGCTCTCTCCTTCGGCATCATCTCGTTCACTTAACGGTATGTCACCGTTCCTAACTCACTGGCACCGCAGCGCGGATCGGTGCCACCCTCGTATGGTACGACCGGTGCATATTCATCAGGACTCCCTAAAGACACGGAACAGAGAGACAGCGATAGAGTCAGTCTAGAGGCGATGCTGTGTGTTGGGATGGAGGAGGCGGCACCGTGGTTCAGTTCTTGCAGAGCATGCGTGGTATCCCAGGTACAATCCCTGGCGCTTCATAAAGTGGGCCCGGTGGCATCCAGGTTCAACCCGGCGATCCGGAGGTGGGAGTAGAAGGATCAGAAGTTCAAAGTCATTCTCAGCTACACAGAATGAGTTTGTAAAAAAAAAATAAATCTGGCTTTTTATCCCCTTCCCAGCCCCTGCTCCTGGAATGGCGACTCTGAGACTAATTAGTTATTATTAAATGCCTAGGTCATAAGTCTTGGCTCATCCCCTGACTGGCTCGGAACTCCACATGATCAGTTACCTCTCCTTCAGTCCTGGCGGCTTCTTCCTTAGTGTCTTTCTCAGCATCTTGCCAGAATCCCACCCCACCCCACCCCACCCCCCCTTTTTTTTTTCGAGACAGGGTTTCTCTCTGTGTAGCCCTGGCTGTCCTGGAACTCACTCTGTAGACCAGGCTGGCCTCGAACTCAGAAATCCGCCTGTCTCTGCCTCCCAAGTGCTGGGATTAAAGGCATGCGCCACCACTGCCCAGCTCAGAATCTCCTTTTAGTCTCTCTCGCTATTTCCCAGAATCCTCTCTCTCCCATTCCCCGCCTCAGCACATTGGCCTTAGTCTTTTTTTATTGACAGGTGATGCTTGTAAGAGAGTCTCTCTACTTGCATTCAAGGTTATATGGGCATCCTTTGCCCATTTAAATTCACATCTAAACTTAACACGACTCCCACCAGGTCTGGAACCATAGATCTGTCCGATGAAAAACTCAGTAGGGACACAGTCTGGAGTCATTACTGGGGTCATCACTGGGGTCCTGAGGCTGTCTCGGGTTCTCTAGAAACAGGCCCTATGCAAAGTTTGGTTGGTGTAAGCCTTTTTTTTTTTTTTTTTTTGGTTTTTCGAGACAGAGTTTTTCTGTATAGCCCTGGCTATCCTGGAACTCACTCTGTAGACCAGGCTGGCCTCGAACTCAGAAATCCACCTGTCTCTGCCTCCCAAGTGCTGGGATTAAAGGCATGCGCCACCACTGCCCAGCAGGTGTATGTCTTAGAGTTTACTGCTGTGAGCAGACACCATGACCAAGGCAAGTCTTATAAGAGCAACATTTAATTGGGGCTGCTTACAAGTTCAGAGGTTCAGTCCATTATCATCAAGGCAGGAGCATGACAGCATCCAGGCAGGCATGGTGCAGGAGGAGCTGAGCGCTCTACATCTTCATCTGAAGGCTGCTAGCAAAAGACTGACTTCCAGGCATGAGGTCTTAGAGCCCATGCCCACAGTGACACACCTACCCCAACAAGGCCATACCTCCTAATAGTGCCACTCCCTGGGTCAAGCATATTCAAACCATGACAGTGTCTTATTAGGGTTCATTCAGAACTCAAGCAGGACAGGGACCTGGAGGCAGGAGCTGATGCAGAGGCCATGGAGGGATGCTGCTTACTGGCTTGCTCCCCATAGCTTGCTCAGCTTGCTTTCTTATAGAACCCAGGACCACCAGCCCAATGGCCTCACCCACAATGGGCTGGCTCTACCTACAATGTGCTGGGTCCTCTACCATTGATCACTAATCAAGAAAATACCCTACAGGCTTGTCTACAGCCTGCTCTTATGGAGGCATTTTCTTAACCAAGGCTCCCTCCTCTCAGATGACTGTACCTTGTGTCAAGTTGACAGAAAACCAGCCAGGACAGGACAGAAAGAACACACCCCAATGGTGTGCATGTCAGAGAACGTGCTTGGTCCACAGCTTTCATCTTGTTTGAGGCAGGGTCTCTTGTTCTCTGCTGTGCACTTCAGTCTTGCTGGTCTGTGAGCCTCCCCTCTCAACGCTGGTGTGCTGAGGCTGCAAACGCTTGGACTGACAAACGCTGATGCGGCAGGTGCTTTACCCATGGATCCCAGCCCAGAGTTGTTAGTTTGAGAAGAACGGGTTGCCTAGGCACTCAACTTACATCTGGTTCCCCCTAAGAACTCCCAGATGCCACCAACCTCTCTGGTTAGGGCCGAGCTCACTCATTTCCCAGTCATTAAGGAGCGTTTCCTCGGCTCCTGAAAGAAACCCTTGGATGTCTGATCAAAGCCGCCCCCTCCCCAGGAAAATGCTCTCTAAAAGAGAGGCACACAGTATTGAAAACTTGGCTTCCCTGGCCAGCAGGTGCTTGTGTTCATTTCCTGTTACTATGACAACACAGCACTTTTTACCTACAGAGCTTTTGGGTATCTGGTTGAATCAAAGGGTCAGGGAGGTATGAAGGCCCTCTGCCCTGCCCTGGTGGCCTTGAGCAAATGAAGCAGAGGGCCTGGAGAAGCTGGAGATGAAGGGGGTAGCTCCTCTGGGGCCCTACTGCAACCTGATTTACCGTCCCCAAGAGGGAGGAGGAGAGAGTACCAGTCACATCTTGGTGAAGCAGAGTAAGTACACTGAGCGCCTGAGGCAGTCTCCAAGTCAACACTGCATCTTTAGGCTTTTCTGGCCACTTAAGAGTCCTTCAGCTGGGGAAGGCTTGTGCACAGCTCAGGGAGACGGTAACTAGGAAAATTCCCTGTGCATTCAGATAAATGCCAGCCCTGCAGAAGCTCCCGAACTGGATGAAGGAGACCCAACCACTCGGCAGAATTACTGCTGGGCCTGAAGAGGGAAAGGGCCAAAGGTGTACAGTCAGAGGCTTCAAGATGGAAGATAGCCCTGATAGCCTTCCCCCATGACAAGTCTCACAGGAAACCCTCCCACATCATACCAAGAGCAAAGGTGACAGACAGCATGTGGCTTCCAAAGATAAAAGGCACTGCCCAAGAAATACTTGGGAGGTAGAGATCTGGCTGCACCTGCCTCCCCAGTGGTGGGATTAGAGACAGACATGCGTCACCATGCCATGCCTGACTGACATCCACTCTTGAGCCATTCAGCCTGGGAGCTCCGCATCATGCTTTGAGACTACTCAAGCACGCCCATGGAGAGACCCTGTCCAGTGGACCCAAAGGCCCGAGCGCAGGAGACCTTGCAAAGAGGTCTCCAAGCCGTAGAGAAGTCTTCAGACACTGCAGGCCACGACACAGCCTCACTAATCTTAAGAGACACTGCCATCGACAACGGTCCAGCTCAGGGCTCTTTTTTTTTTTTTTTTTAATTTATTCATTTATTTTATGTGACTACACTGTTGCTATCTTCAGACACACCAGAAGAGGACATCAGATCCCATTACAGATGGTTGTGAACCACCAGGTGGTTGCTGGGAATTGAACTCAGGACCTCTGGAAGAACAGTCAGTGCTCTTAACCACTGAGCCATCTCTCCAGCCGCCGCCGCCACCACCACCACCACCACCACCCCCCACCCCCCATTTTAAGATGTATACAGGCTGCCTCAACTGGGTCTGGCCTTTGGAACCAAGACATCCACCTCAACTAGGAAAACATGACAGACATGCAGAGACACGGAGGCTCGTGTTTGGTTTGGGTTTTCATAATGGACAAACTTTTCACACAGCCATTTTCTAGATTCTTTGTCATGAGTCAAGGTGACCGTTTTAAAAACAAAACAAAAACAAGAAAACAAAATAACAACAACAACAACAAAACAAACCCTCCTACTCCTGTGTGCCCCAAGGAGGCAATTTGACCTAATACAGAATGCTTAAGATGGAGAAAGCCAACCTTCCAGAATCTCTTAAGGGACCATATCGTGAACATCCAGCACAGAAAGCCACAGCCACTGACGAGGACTGGAGGAGAGCCATTCCAGCGGAGCTACCGCCCCCTGGTGGCCACATAGCCACAACACCCATCGCTCTGATGCTCCGTCTCTCTCCCCTGCCCATTTTGTGATTTGGGTTTTGTTGTTGCTACATTGTTACATTTTACATTTCTCACTGGATATATTTCGATCATATTCCCTCCATCCCCCCACCTCCCACCCACCTCCCCACACCCCTGAGGCCTCCAAGATCAGCTTTTCTCATATTTCAACCTGGCCCACAGACATGCCTACTGTTAAAAATTCTGAAAATGGCCAGGCAGTGGTGGCGCACGCCTTTAATCCCAGCACTCGGGAGGCAGAGGCAGGCAGATTTCTGAGTTCCAGGCCAGCCTGGTCTACAGAGTGAGTTCCAGGACAGCCAGGGCTACACAGAGAAGCCCTGTCTCGGAAAAAAAAAAAAAAAAATCTGAAAATGTCACCTAACAACCCAGACCTGATGAGTCTTATAAGAACTGAGGCTGGGGTTCTGGGGGGGGGGGGGGCGCAGGGAGCGGTCACCTGTCAGACTTAACCCAGCATAAGATCTGTGGGCTAGACCTCAGCATCTCCAAAGGAAGCCCTGTGCTCTCTCGTACCCCACAGTCCCTGCCCCTCCCCAGTGTCTCCCATTCATCCGCAGGGCCCTTAGACGTTATGAATCTGCCTCTGCTAGTCCAAGTCCATTAGAGATTGTTTATGTCGGCCTCCCAGGAAGCCCTGGAGAGAGGAGGGCCCTACCCATGACAATTTTATGTCTGAGTGCCGAAAACTTCCGAGGCTAAGTGAGTTGCCCAGAATAGTGGCCCTGTGTGTGAATGGCCATCAGTCTGGCCTGAGAGCCCTCTTATCTTCTGTGATAGCAACTCACACACACACACCTCCTCTGGAAAAGGCTTTTACAGTGAAACGACTACTTAGGGTGTCTGAATGACATCTCAGAGGTTGCCCAGAGAACAATGTGAAGACTGTTGATCAAGGGTTAAACACAAGAAACTCTGTGCCCGCCGGTGTCACACCATCCTGACACATGCCAGAGCAGTGGTTCTCAACCTTCCTAATGCAGTCACTACAAGTAATGGCTATTCCTGGTTGTCAGCTTGACTGTATCGAGAATGAACTACAATCCAGAATTGGAGGGCTCACCTGTGATCCAGATCCGGAGGCTGGAAGACACAACTGTCTAACCTGGATCTTGGCAAGGAGATCTCTGAGTTCAAGGCCAGCCTGGGATAAAGTCCCAGATCCAGCCATGGAGGTACACACCTTTAATCTGGGCCACACCTTCTGCTGGAGACCTACATAAGGACATCGGATGAAGGAAGATTGGCTCTTCTTTGCCTGCTTGCATTTACTTGCCAGCACATCTGTTGGAAGCTACTTCTACAGAAGACCGGCTGAAACAACTGGTCTGGTGGGACTGAGCAGCTACTAGATCCTTGGAGTTCCCATTCACAGCAGACCATTGTTGGGGAGTTGGACTGCAGACTGTAAGTCATCATAACAAATTCCCTTACTATATAGAGACTGTCCATAAGTTCTGTGACTCTAGAGAAGCCTCACACTACATTATAACACTATATTTTAACATAGTTTTTCATGCTGTGGTGACCTCAACTATAGAATTATTTCATTACCACTTCACAACTGTGATGAATTGTAATGTAAATAGCTAATATGTGACCCCTGTGGGGTCATGGCCCACAGGTTGAGAATCACTGCACTAGCGTTATCTGGAGGGAAAGGAACTTCAATTGAAAAAAAATGTTTCGGCCTGGCAGTGGTGGCGCACGCCTTTAATCCCAGCCCTTGGGAGGCAGAGACAGGCGGATTTCTGAGTTCGAGGCCAGCCTGGTCTACAGAGTGAGTTCCAGGACAGCCAGGGCTACACAGAGAAACCCTGTCTCCAAAAACCAAAAAAAAAAAAAGGAGGAGGAGGAGGAGGAGGAGGAGGAGGAGGAGGAGGAGGAGGAGGAGGAGGAGGAGGAGGAGGAGAAGAAGAAGAAGAAGAAGAAGAAGAAGAAGAAGAAGAAGAAGAAGAAGAAGAAGAAGAAGAAGAAGAAGAAGAAGAAGAAGAAGAAGAAGAAGAAGAAGAAATGTTTCCATAAGATCCAATTGTAGGGCATTTTCTTAATCAGTGATTGATGGGGAGGGCCCTGCCCATTGTGGGTGGAGCCATCCCTGGGCAGGTGGTCCTGGGTTCTATTAGAAAACAGGCTGAAACCCGGATTTGGCGCTGCATGCCTCTAATCCCAGCACTCAGGAGGCGGAGGCAGGAGGCAGGAGGCAGGAGGCAGGAGGCAGGAGGCAGGAGGCAGGAGGTTGGGGCCAGCTAGCCTGGGCTACACAGTGAGTTCCAGACCAATTTGAGCTACAGTGTCAAAATAAAATAAAAAATGTAAAAAGGCTCCATCAGCACATTGCCTGCAGGTGACAGATCAGTCAACTAGACTGGCATCCAGAACCCGAGGGCTAAGGCAGGTAGGAGCCACCAAGCTTGGTGACCTGAGTTCAATCCACAAACCCTTATGGTAGAAGGAGAGAGCCCAACGTTTGCAAGCTGATCTCTGTGCATGTGTGTGCGCGTACACACACACACACACAAAACATAAAACTTTTTTTTTTTTTCAGTTAAGAAAGGTGGGCTGTTGTTCCATTCTGCGGTTGAGAAAACTGCAGAAGAGAGTAACTTGCTCTAAGGTCACAAGAGGCTGAGGGCAAAATCTGAATATGTGGCCCGTCTGACTCCAGAGTGTGCCCAGTAACCTCTCAAAGCAGGCTTCAGTGGAAGCTTCAGTGCAGTGTTTGTGGGTTGAGATGGAGACCTGCCCCTCTGCACCAAGAAAAACGATCTGATAAACAACAAGCCATAGCCGGCCGCTCCAGAGAATGCAAACTAAAAAGCTCAGGGAGGACATGTTGGCTTTAAAAGATCCCGGTGAATTCTAAGCCAGTTTGGGCTACACGGGAAGTCCTGATCAACCTGGGCTACACCGTGAGAAGCCGTCTCAAAAACAAAAGTAGGTTAGGGAAGGGGAAAGAAAGGGGACAAACAGCGATACCGGGACTAGGAAGTGGAAAACACTGGGTGGCGTGGCTACCGCCATTGCACACTAGAGAAACTAAGGCACACGGAGCCCAGGCCGATGCCAGTGGAAGGTAGCAGTTGCCGGGACTAGGAAACAAGACCTGAGTGCTCGCACTGGCTGGTGGCCTCGACCCCACCCCCTGCCGCTTATTGGCTGCTGCCGGCACGAGACGTACACAAGCCACAACCAATGGGAGCGGCACACGGCGCGCCTTTCCCGGGAATGCCCAGGCGAAATCGAGAACCCGGAAGCGCGGCGGATGGACAAGTGGAGACAGCCAATCCGCCGCGGCAAGGGCGGCTGACCGTCCAATGGAGAGGCTGTGGGGGGTGGGGCGAGGCGATGGGGGCGGTGCCTGCAATCGCGGCTGCGAAGAACAGCCGCGCGGGCTTGGATGGTGCGGCGGGCACGAGCCCTGGGCCGGTTCGCAGAGGGACCTTGCGGCAGCCTCAGTTTCCCCTTTCGGGAGTAAGCCCAGCATGCTGGGCTTGAGCAGCTGCACAAGCCGCGCGAAGTGATGACGTGGCGGGCCAGGCCCTGGAGCTCCGGCGCCGCCTGTCAGAACCGCGTCATTCCTCATCTGTAAACAGGAGCTACAGGTAGCTTGCTCTTGGCAGGGGGCTGACAGCATGCAAGGCTAGCCGCCAGCGCAGTGCCCGGTACACCATAGTTGCCCAATAAATGCTTATTGTTGGCAAGATGGCATTTGCATGCCTGACCCCTCGCTTCCCCCGGCTAGCCCAAGTTTGTGTTCGCCCTCGCTGAGGTAGGGCATCACCCACTGTTGTTGCCCAGGCCCCGGGGCTCGCTATGATGGACAAGCCAGGAAAGGAAGACCAGGAGGGACACAAGACTGTGGGCACCGAGGCGGTATTCGTGTGGTAACATCAGGACACGGAACATTTGTTCTTCTCGAAGTGTGGTGTGTCCACGGGCGTGTGCAGGAGCGATGGCCCAAACACTAGGTGTCCTGTGGCAACAGACGCTTGTAGTGGACTGGTGAACTGAGGGACTTCGCTTTTCTGAGAGGTCGGTGTGAAAACATCACCTCTTGGGGCTGTAGTCTGAGATTATGGAAGTTACTGTATTGTAGTAAGTGCTCTGTAAATGCATTAGATTTCTATCTCGCTGCCCAGGAGGAGCTACGGGTTAGTTAAGATGAGTCTCTCCAGGCTAGCCCTCCACCATGAGGCCCCTCATCTTCCCCTTTTCCCTGGTCCCTAATGAACTAGAAGATGTGACGATTCTCCATGTGGGTCTCTCCATCTGAAATCACGTTTTTTCGGAACAGGTCCACTGCCCTGCCTCTTACTTTACGATGCTTGGTTCCTTGCAGATTCTGCTTTTCCTCTGTGAAGGGACATGCGCTCAGGGCCCAGCCCTCAGTCCAGATGATACTCATGCCGATGGCGTCAGTGGTGGCGGTGGCTGAACCCAAATGGCTCTCAGTCTGGGGCCGTTTCCTGTGGATGACACTGCTGAGCATGGCTCTGGGGTCACTGCTGGCCCTGCTGCTGCCGCTGGGAACTGTGGAAGAGCAGTGTCTGGCTGTGCTCAGAGGCTTCCACCTGCTCAGGAGCAAACTGGACAGGGCACAGCATGTGGTCACCAAGTGCACCAGCCCATCCACGGAGCTCAGTGTCACCTCCGGGGACGCAGGGCTGCTGATGGTCAAGACTAAAGTGTCTCCAGGTGAGCACACCAGCTAATTTGTCCTTGTCAGTTAAGATAAATATTTATAGAGTGCCTGCAAAGTCCTGTGTGTAAGCATAGGATGTCATAGTGAATGACGAGTGACTGAGAACAGTTGTCCCAGTGTTTGGAAGGAGACCCAGAGGGTGGATTCTGAGCTGCCCCTCAGCTCTAAATGGGGGTGGTTCAAGAAGCAGCACCTGAGAACAATGCTCTGGCCAGAAACCACCGGGGATGGGACTGGAGGACACTCCAGGGATTCAGGGAAGCTGCTGGATGTGGGTGCTCACCCTCAAAGGAACACAGAGCTGGGAAGAGGGCTCAGTCCAAAGTGAGGCCCTACCATGCCCCATGTGCACAGTGAGTGTTGCAGCAGCCTGCCTCTGCTGACCGGATGCCAGCAGCACACTGCCCCCAGTGGTAACAGCCAGACATTACCACAGTGGAATCGCATCATTAGAAGCAGGGGCATAGCTCTGATAGCACCTGTCTGGTAAGCACAAGAACCAGGGTCAGGTCCCCAGCACGGCCAGAAAACAGAAATAGTCCAAGCATGGGAAAGGCCTGGGGGTTACCTGAGGGGAAGATGTTGGCACCCCCAGGCCTGAAGGAGAGAGGCTCAAGAGATAAGAGCCACCTGTCCACGGGGAAGGTGGGCCACCCAGAGCAGTCACACTGTAGGGAGAGCACAGACTGTCTACGCCCAGGCAGAAGACAGTTGGCAGAGGAGCCCAGCTGGTATCTCCCAATGTAGGGCGGCTCGGAACAGAGGACAGCAACCAGCATTCCATCCGACAGAATGCCAGTGACAGGTACTGCCTGTGGGGAACGGCAGTACCTGGGGCCTGCTTCACACGCGTGGCGTGATGGTGGTGGTGGTGTCCCTGGGAGGCTGGCACGGGGATAGCCTACCCTCATTAGGCCTCTCTGGTTCTCTTCCAGCAGGGAAGCTGGAAGCCAAGGCGGCCCTAAACCAAGCCCTGGAGATGAAGCGCCAAGGCAAGAGGGGGAAAGCCCACAAGCTCTTCCTGCACGCCCTCAAGATGGACCCTGGCTTTGTGGACGCACTCAACGAGTTTGGCATCTTCTCAGAAGAAGAAAAGGACATCATCCAGGCGGATTACCTCTACACCAGGGCCCTGACCATTTCGCCCTTCCACGAGAAAGCCCTGGTCAACAGGGACCGAACACTGCCCCTGGTGGAGGAAATCGACCAGAGGTACTTCAGCGTCATCGACAGCAAGGTAAAGAAGGTCATGTCGATCCCTAAGGGGAGCTCAGCGCTACGCAGAGTCATGGAGGAGACCTACTACCATCACATCTACCACACGGTGGCAATCGAGGGCAATACCCTCACCCTCTCGGAGATCAGGCACATCTTGGAGACCCGCTATGCCGTGCCAGGGAAGAGCCTGGAGGAGCAGAACGAGGTGATCGGTATGCACGAGGCCATGAAGTACATCAACACCACCCTGGTCTCCCGCATCGGCTCTGTCACCATCGACGACATGCTAGAGATCCACAGGAGGGTACTGGGGTATGTGGATCCGGTGGAGGCGGGCAGGTTCCGGAGGACCCAGGTCCTGGTGGGACACCACATCCCACCCCATCCCCGGGATGTGGAGAAGCAGATGCAGGAGTTCACCCAGTGGCTCAATTCAGAGGACGCCATGAACCTGCACCCGGTTGAGTTCGCAGCCTTGGCCCATTACAAACTGGTGTATATCCACCCTTTCATCGATGGCAATGGGAGGACCTCCCGCCTGCTCATGAACCTGATCCTGATGCAGGCGGGGTACCCGCCCATCATCATAC
>CM052721.1:36054465-36088149 GCA_028551405.1 Uromys caudimaculatus
TTTCTTTTGAGCTTGATCGGATTCCGTCTTGCTCCAACGCATTCCTTTGTTTCCTGCTTCTTTCCATTATCAATGGCTTCCTTCCACAGCATTTCCACAGCACGGAGTACCCGCTGGCGGGAACTTCGAAACTAGTAACAGTTACACTTGGGCTAGGTATTTATGGCATTCATTTACTGCTGTAAGGGTGGCCAAGGAGTACCCGGTGTCTGGAAAGGAGCAGAGGGGGGCAGACACCAAGGAAGGAGGGGCAGGAGCGGAATGTTGAGAGCTCCAGGGCACACAGTCACAACCACACTTAGAAGTGTTAAGGGGCTGGAGGGATGGTTCAGCAGCTGAGAGCACTGGCTGCTCTCGCAGGGGACCTAGGTTCTGCTCCCAGCATCCAAATCGCAGCTCACAACCACCTTAACTGCAGCCCCACGGGATCCCTGCTCTAAACTCCACGGGAGCCAGGCACGCACATGCTGCTCATACACACGTGCAGGGAAAACTCACAAATCATTTTTTAAAACGTTAAGGTAAAAAATATTAAAAAAAACAAACAAACCTTAGGGCTGGGCAGATGGCTTACCAGGTGACAGCCTTACACGAGGCAGCCTGAGCCACCCTGGGACCCCACAGTGGAGGTGAGAAAGTTGTCTTCTGATGTCCACAAGCACACAAGCAGTCATGCACACATGAATTCTTTAAAAACCGTTTCTAACGTAGGAGGAGCTGGAGAGATGCTCAGTGGTTAAGAGCACTTGCTGCTCACACAGAGGACCCGGGTTCACTTCTCAGCAGATGCAGGGGGTTCAGCAATGCACCCTTCTGGATTCCACATGGCACACACTCACACAGACAGGTAAGTATAAATCCTTCTTCCAAGTTTTTCAATGTAAGCTGAGGGCTACAGTGCAGAGAACGGGAGGGGCTTGCACGAGGCCTCGGTTCCATTGCTAACACCTAAACAAACACCAAGGGCTGACTTGCAGGCACACAACACACACAGTCAGCATCCAGCTCACACGCACGCGCGCGCATGCGCACACATACACACACACACATGGCTTCTTCATGTTTTCCTCTGAAGTGCTTTTCTACAGCGGGTCCTTTCCCCACCTCCCTCCCTGCCCTTGCTGAAGGGCTTTCAGGGCAGAAACTGCATGTCGCAAGATGAGAGGTAAAACCTTCCCAGCAGTGTCAGGCTGCCAGAAGCTCTGTCTGTCACTGCGGAATCATATAATCGGCGATACGGAACTGACTTGCATAAGCTGTTAACACACAGCTGAGGAAATCAGAATGTGACACACACCCACCGTAACTCACACTCACCCAGCCGCAATGCGCGCGCACACACACACGCACACGCACACGCACACGCACACACACACACACACACACACACGCTGTAATGAACACACACCCAGCTGCAATGCACAAGGCTTCTGTAAGAACTTTAGTTTAATAAACAAAACTAAACGTGGGAACTGAACTTTGCACTAGACATGGCATTTAGACATGAGTGTTTGAACAGAAGGCTTAGTTAGGTCTCCAGTCATCAGGCAAAGAAAATGGTCCACAGTGGGTGGCACACAATTCCTATGAACAGATGTCACAGACATTCCACTTTTAGGGAACATAAAACAGTCAAAGTGTCAATTACAAATACATAATAGAAAAACTCATAGCCTCTTTGGACAAAAACCCATCGAGCGTGTCTTCTGTGATGGCCCGCACTTCACTAAGCAGGCCGTCCTGATGAGCGACAAGCTCTTCCACTCCATCCTTCTCACTTACAGAGTGATGGGCACACGTGCTGTGCAGGGCCGGGGAGGGGGTTCGTAGAAAAAGGGCCAGAGGCGGTGAAAGGTTCAGGACAAATGACTCGGAAGCCGAGTCCCTCCTTGTTAGGACACTAACGTACCTTGGGACAGCCGGTAGAGCGGTCAGCCTCCACCCTCAATGTGAGGGAACACTCCTCACCCCCATGCTCAACGTAGGCTCTCCCTCCCCATCTACACCAGAGAATCTGAGGGAGCGCAGGCGAGTGCCCAGTCCTTCTGTCCCCAGGGCCCACAGCGGGCAGCCCGGCCGGCACAGAGGAGTAGGTAAGGCATTCCCATCTCAGAGTCCTGCTCACTTTCTCAGAAGCAACTTCGCAAAATCGGCATTGGACATCTTAGGAGCCTCGGTGGCCACGGAGGTGGTGACTGCCAGCCCCGGAGCTGGGCCGTTCTCAGCCTGCGGAGCAGTACCCTGGCGCTGCAGAGCTCGAGGAAGAAGAGAGAGCTGGGTCCTTCCCTTCCCGCGCCTACAAGAGCAAACACAACGACCCTTTGGCAGCACGGACTCATGGCATGGCCCCAGCTGGACTGAGGTGCTGGGATTATCAGGCCAAGTCAGAAGACAAACCTTCGAGAACTTGCTGGCCTGGCATCATAGCTGAGTTCTAACCTCATACCCAGAAAAGAGAGCACAGGCCCCGAGGCACTGATCCCAGCTAGGAGTGAGGGACACCTGAACAGGCTCCCTTCTTTACAGCTCTGACAGTGAGCATCCCTACGCCAGTCACGGAGCTGACAAAGATGGCTGCCATCTCTCCGGCCTCAAGGAGCCTGGCACTGTCAGTTCCTTCTCTCTGTGAGCAGAGCAGCACAGCCAAGCATGTCTTGGAACCAAGCAGCTTCCAGTCTGTCTCAGGCATGGAAACTGCCGTAACACGCACTGTCTTGGGCCTCACCAGACAGATGCTTGATCCCAGCTACGTAGGAGGCTAAAACCCTGTTTAAACATGTCAAAAGCTGAAAGTGCAGCTGTGCTAGCTAGGCTTTTGTTAACTTGAGACATGCTAGAGCCATCTGGGAAGAGGGAACCTCGCTCGAGAGCACGCCTCCACCAGATTAAGCCTGTGCACAAACCGGTAGAGCACTTTTCTTTCTTTCTTTCTTTTTTTTTTTTTTTTTTGGTTTTTCGAGACAGGGTTTCTCTGTGTAGCCCTGGCTGTCCTGGAACTCACTCCGTAGACCAGGCTGGCCTCGAACTCAGAAATCCACCTGCCTCTGCCTGCCGAGTGCTGGGATTAAAGGCGTGCGCCACCACTGCCCGGCTTAGAGCACTTTTCTTGATTAATGATTGATGTAGGAGGTCCCGGTCCCTGAGGGTGGGACCTTCCCTAGGCAGGGGTCCTGGGTTATACAAGAAAGCAGGCTGGGGCCACAGAGACGAGCATCTGCTGCTCTTCTAGGACTGGAGTCTGGTTCCCAGCACCCGACGGCCGGCGGGGGCCCCTAACCACCTGTAATTACAGCACGCACGTCCTCCCTGCGTGTGGACATTCATGCAGGAAAACAGTCATACACATAAAAATAAAGACAACAATATTAAAAAAAGAAAAAGCAGGCAAGCAGGCAGGCTGAGGGGCTGGAGCGATGGCTGCTCTTGCAGATGACCTAGCTCAGATTCCCAGCATCCATACGGTGGCGCTGACAACAATCTGTAACTCTAGTTCTAGGGGATCTGATGCCCTCTTTTAGCCTCTGTGGACACTGCACACATGTGCACAGACACACGTGCAGGCAAGGTACTCATAACACATAAATGTAAATAACAAAATATTTTAAGAGAACAGGCTGGGCCAGGCACGGTGAGCAAGCCGGTGAGCAGTGCCCCCATGACTCTGCCTCAGCTCCTGCCTCCAGGTTCCTGCCCTGCCTTCCTCTGAGGGTGGACTGACTATGTAAGTGGCACACCACATAAACCCTTTCTTCCCCATGGGCTTTATCCAGGACCAGAAACCTAACACTCGCCTAGTACTCGCAAGGCCCTGGAGGACTGGCGGACACCACAGCATGCATCCAGGGCCGCTTCCCTATGGAGACTTGCTATGCACACCTCTGCCAGTGAAACCAAAGGCCACACACAGAGCAGCAGGCCCTGGCTTTTCTGACCTAGCTCACCCTCCCCTCCAGACATGACTCTCGGTCCCTCAGCAATGGCCAGGACAAATCTGCACAAAACAGCCGCAGACACTTACGCTCCATACATCTGCCGGGGGACCATGGAGGCCCCTGGTGCTGTCCTCACTTCGGGCTTCTCTGGAACTTTCCGCTGAGGGGGATTGCTGATGGCCACCTTGATGACATTCTCTTTGATGGTCATGCCATCCATCTTCATCACTGCCTGGGACGCCTGGGACTCATTCTCATATTCCACATATGCCAGGCCCTAAACAGTGCACAGCCAGGTCAGGTAAGAGGCACCCGTCAGCAGTGACCCCCAAAGGCCGCTGTCCTGGCTACAGATTTACTCCTCGGCTATCTGACTGGCTGTCCCTGACTGACATCTGAAAAGCCTCTCACACTGTGTTCGCCCAAAGAAAGAAGCTGAGGCCAGCAGACACAGCGTGGGGTGGAGGAGGCACAAGCAGACCCTGGAGCTCACTGTCCTCAGCCACTTCCATCGCTCTCCCACTCACCAGTGTGAGTAAAGTCAGAGATTGAAGGGTGAATCCAACCGTGTCCCAGACAGGATCCCACAGGTCAGAGGGGAGGACATGGAAGCCTATGCCAGCCACTCCAACGACAGACCCAAAGTCGCCTGTACTCTACTCACCTTTGGCTTGCCAGCCCTGTTAGTAACCAGCCTGAGGTCCTTAACAGTGCCATGAGCCTTACAAATGCCTTCGAGTTCCTCTTTGGTGCAGGAGAAGGGCAGGCCTGAGATGAAGAGCTTGTGTTTCTCCAGGGTGGTGCTGTATCTGAACACCTGCAAAAAAGGCAAAGCCCCTGGGTCAGCAGGCACGCCCAGCATGAGTGTCCTGTGCAGGCACAGCTACTCTCAGAGACTTCCGTGACTCCATCACCCGGCACGCCACCTCTGTAGATGAGCAGCTCTGAACACAGGTGAGGGGTCACCCTTGACACCCTCTTTAAGCACCCAAGGGAAAGCAGCCATCTTCCCAAACGCTAACTATGACCATCACCATCAAGAGAAGGCAGCTCAAAGCGACCAAGCCATGAGGCAGCCTGATCTCTTCACAAGCCTTGCAAAGTCCTTGTGGGCTCCAGGCAGAGCACTGCCTATCTGGCAGCCCACCCTAAAGACAGCCTTCTTCAGAAACCATACCTTAAAATCAGGGTTCTTGCTCTTATCCACACAGGGGGACACAAACATTGGCCTTCCTTCCACGTTCTTCCTGTCCAGCTCCAGGGCCTGCCGGGCTGACGTCTCCTCTTTAAACTCCACATAGCAGTAGCCTCGGAAGTCCCCGCGGTTGCTGAAGATCGGCCTGATCTGGACCAGCTCCCCACAGGCCTCGAAGAGGGGCCGGAGCTTCACCTCTGGCTCTTCTATGCTGTAGGGCAGGTTGCTGACAAAGACGGTGACACTATCCTTACTGCTGTCGTGAGCCACCTTGGGCATGTCCCGCTTAAGGGAGGCGGCCTTCTCCTTCTGCTTGGAAGGAGGGGCAACTTCTATCGTGAGGCACTTCCCAGGGAGGCCTGCTTCGTCCTCCACAGCTGAAGCGGCTCCAGAGGCCAGACTGTTCTCTACCCTCCTGCGTTTGGAAGGCTGCTCTGCAGACATTCAAGAGAAGCAGAGCAGTTAACCAGTCTCCACCCCTTCAGCATCAGGCATGCCCCACCACAGACAAACTGCACCGTGTACACAAGAGGAACCACCACCATGCCCCACAGCGTGGGCCTAATTTACACTGCAGCAAAGGTGCTAGCTACGTCAGTGAAACCAAGAACCTAGGTGCCCACTGCCCAGTCATCAATGCATAGTCAGGAGTCCCACATCTGTCAGCAGAACGCAGAGTCCCTCTCCTACACCCCCAAGTCAGCCATGAAGAACGGAACGGGGAAGCGGTTCCGAAGCCGGCAGGTGACTGCCCCACACACGCACTGTCACTACTGGCCAGAGCCCTTCTCCTGCATCCTGCCAGAGGACATGGGCAGGGCCTGGATGGCCTCCACCACGGCCTCAGGGAGAAGCAACACAGGGCTTGTACACAGAACATTAATTTTCAACTGGGCCTTTAGCACAGAGTCACTGCTGAGAGAAATGGCAGCTGGTGACAGTGCTGAGGACTGGCTAGGAGTCCTGACTGAGCTGGGGCAGCACAAGGTGAGGTCGGTTGCAATGCTCACTGAGGGAGCCAAGCCTCTCTTGCGGTGCGTGTGCAGCCCCGCCTGAGTTTGCTGTTACCTTCCTCCTCTTCGCCCCACTCTCTCTCATCGTCCTCGTCCGCCTTGCGCTTGTCTGCGCCTCGCATCTTTTTCTTCTTTTTCAGGGCTTTCTTCTCAGCCCGCACCTTCTTCCGCTGCTCAGCCTTTTCCTCTTCCTGCTGTACAAGAGCTGCTTCCTTCTCTGCAGCCTAGTAGAGAGAGGGCAGGACGTTCTGGAAGCTGTGTCATGCCCGCGGCTCACTTGTAAGGAGCTGGGGTGGGAGCATTCAAACAGTGAACACAGCAAGGAGACTCACAGTGCATACACTCTCAATATCCACAACCATCACACACCGAGAAAAAGAGGAGGCAGTCCTAACGCAGGCCGTCTGCCACTGCAGCAGAATGCTGACAAAAGCCCCGGGAGAGAAGAGGCTAACCTGAGCTCACACTGTTTACAAGTCTATAGTGGGGCTGAGGACAGGACCCTGAAGCAGCTAGTGCCATCCACAGACAAGAGAAGGAAGAAATGTCTGCGGGCTGTGCCCATTACTTTTATTTCATTTCAGAACCTAGCATAGAAATGGCGTCACCCACATTTAGGGCGGGTCTTCCCACCTCAGTCAATCCAACTCAGAAAACTCCGGCAGGCGGAAGTAAGCGCTAGATAGATGCTCATGCTCCACTCAAGGCTAGCGTGGCTCCTTTAAAAACCTGATTCTTGACCAA
Source organism: Uromys caudimaculatus (assembly GCA_028551405.1). Taxonomy (NCBI): domain Eukaryota; kingdom Metazoa; phylum Chordata; class Mammalia; order Rodentia; family Muridae; genus Uromys; species Uromys caudimaculatus. Next base: position 36,061,350 of record CM052721.1, read on the forward strand.
ACCCCCAGTCTCCCCTCCAGTCCTCTTGGATCCCAGCCCCACATCTCCCTTAACTACACTGACTCTGTCTGTCTTTCTTTCCACTGCGTCCTGCTGGTACCACGGGTGTGTCCAGAGTCCATCCAGTGGAGGGGGCAACCTACCCTAGGCTACACCCTGGAGGAGACTGAAGGCCCCTCCCCAGTAGCTGTTAATTGCCAACAGCTTCCAGGAGAGAGGCTCTGTGAGCGCCTCTGTGTGATCAGGGTGCTCAATTCCTATTGAGTCCAAAGCTCTAAGTGAATCTACAAATGGCAAGGGGTGAGTTTAAATACTGACCCAAACGCTTTTTAACTAGTATCTTATGAAGGGGCATGGGGGATGGTCAGCGGTCACAAGCACCAGCTGCTCTTCAGGGGACCCAGGCTCAATTCCCAGCACCCATGTGACAGCTCACAACTGTCTGACACTCCAGTCCTGGGAGAGGTGATGCCCTCTTCTGGCCACTGTGGGCACTGCCCACACATGGTGCAGGCATCCATGCAGACAAAAGACCCAAAGCAAACCAAGGGGGCAGAGCAGTGCAGTTCCCAACCCTCAGGAAGCATCACTGTCACCTTCATCCTCTGTTCGTTCACACGAGCCAAGCGCGTCTCCGTTTTCTGAATGGCTAGATCCCAATCTTCTAAGGTCCCTGGAGAGACAGAAAAGCAGAGCTCTGGCACACTCACTCCTAGGCTGCTCCAGAGCAGACAGCTCCCTTTGCAAGAACTGCAGTGGCTCTTGCTTTAAGACAATGCACGCCCTAGGGCTGCAAGTCTGTAATTCCAGTAGTCCTTCTGGGTTGCTGCTATGTGTCCTTCTCCTTCCAAAGGCAGACTTAAAAACAAAAATCTGACTTTATAGGCTCTTGGTGGTAAAGCTTATAAAAACATGCCAATACAAAGTGCATGTGAACTCAAGAGCCAGGGAGCTGCTCCAGTGTGCTGGCAACTGTGCTCTGTCTGATCTGCAGGCCTCAGTCTCACCCTAAGCCAGACAGGGCCCAGGAGAGAAGCCACGCTATTTCCCAAAGCTCTACTGTATGGCTTAGGACCAAGGCCACTCAGCCCTGCCTCTCCGTACTCTCCATGTGCGTCTGTGGCGCAGACCCTGCCACAGTGGCAGTGCCCACGCAGGCTCCTGCTGGCCAAGGGGATCTGTTACGAGTCCCATTTGGCTGTGGTAGAGTGGGAGTGTGAGCTGAGGACACGGAACAAGCCTGTTCCTGAGGGCTGCTGTCCTGTGCCTGCAGACTAAGCTGCTGCAAGAGGACTCCCTCTCACAGGCAGGCAGGCAGGCAGCCCATCTGTCCTCACAGACCAGGCATGTCCGCTGGAGACTACTGGCCAAGGACCACAGTCCAAGGCAAAAACAGAGACAAGGCTCCCACCTTCTGTCCTCTCCATGGTGAGCAACACTTCGCAGACATGCTCAGGGTAGTCACTCGTGCACTGGACAGCTCGGTGCAGAGCCTTCCGACAGTGTTGTGTGTCACCATGTGCCCTAGAGCAGAAAACAAACAGCTGACATCACGGCCGTGGCAAAGACCAAGGGCAGGCTGCCTGCTGAGGCAGAGGAGACGCAGCTTTCAGAAGCAACATGGCGTCTGCTCTCCTGCTGCAGGCCTCTGGAGTCACGGGGAGACCTCTGTACACGCTTTCTCTTGACCACACAGGAGCACCCGGCAATAGAGCAGCCTGGAGCCAGGCCTTCTGTGCACATGGGAGGAACAATGCAGCTTCTGACTGCACCTGGACAAGGGTCTCTGCAGTCCACTTGAGGGCTCTGGGAACCCATGAATCCAAAATGGTTTCACTTCACGCTTTACCCTAAAGAGTCACAGAATGCTAATCACACTGGCCTGTGTGTGCGCGTGCATGCGCGCGTGCATGTATTAGCACACTCAGACCTTTAGAGCAGGGGGGCTTTGGCTACGATCAGCACACCCAAGGCCTCGGGAGTATCAGTGGAGCATTCAAATGTCCTGAGGTTTTGCATGGATGGTTGCATGGATGGCTACATGGCGCTGCATGGGTGGTAGAAAAGCAGTGGAGCCTCCCAGCGGGAAGCTATGCACAACACGGAAGTGCACAGGCGCTCCTGTGAGCACACAAGGGTGGCGCTTCCTGAAGAAAGTGGACATGGCAGGATTTCAGCATCAGGCCAAAGGTCTATCGAGTCAAGGGGCAGAAATACAGACAGAGACACTACTACTGTAAACCATGAAAGCTCACAGGCACAGTTCCTGCACATTCCACCTGGCCCTGTTGAGTTTTGCTGCCGTGGAGGGAAACCAGCAAGCTCATCTGAACGGCTGTGGGAGCCCTCCCTGACCAGCTGTCTACAGGCCGATTTCTTTATGCCTGCAGTGACTACAGTACAGCAGAGGGAAGCAGAGACAGACGTGAGAAGCCAGTTAGTCAGCTGTTTCTTACTACATGAATACATTTGCCAAAACACGAGACTCGGGTTTGGAGACATGGCTCAGCGGTTAACAGCACCAGCTGCTCTCGCAGGGGACACAGGTAAGAGTGCAGCACCCACGCGGTGGCTCACAAGCACCTGTGACTCCAGTTCCAGGGCCTCTGTGGACACCAGTCACCCATGTGACACACAGACAAACGTTCATGCAAACACCTGCCCACAGGAACTAAAGTCGTAAAAAAAAGTATTGAGCCAGTTGTGACAGTGTGTGCCTTTGCTCCCAAGAGCTGGGAGAAGAGGAACAGGCAGTTCTCTGTGGGTTTGAGGCCAGCCTGGCCTACACAGTAAGACCCTGTCTCAAAAAAAGAAAAAAATAAATAAATGTTCTGTGGTTTTTGTTTTGTTTTTTAAATCCCAGACTGTGTCACAAAATTATCTGGAGTTTGGAAAGTACAAAAATTTTTCTTTTTTCTTAAAAAAGGGTATTTATTTTAAATGCATAATTTGCCATCTTTTAAATAATTTTCCCCACATAAACACTGATGAAATGTGAGAGTCACTGGAGAAGCACGACGAGCTTGGCTGGTGGCAGGGTCATGAGAAACGCACTCTCTACCACACACCTTTATATGCATTTTAACTGTTTTAATTTGGGCACACTTTTTTTAATGGGAAAAGTATTAGAAATATGGTGGATTTGCACTAGAGCTGAATCGTACAGCTGCAGTGTGAGCTCATGCCTGTCATCTTGGTATCACCTGGAAGGCTGAGCAGGTAAATCCCCCATGAGCCAGCCTGGGCTATATAGACCCTCAATCTTGGGAGGGAGGAAGAGGAGGGAGAACTGCAATAGTCTAGAGGGCCACAGTTCGGACACAGCATGAAGGAGCCCACCCTGAACCCTGGGTGACAAGTCTAGTCTCCTTGCTGGTCTTTTCTCTTTTAGTGCTTTATGCTTTCTTGTACTTAATATAATAAAATAAACAGCGGCCCACACCCCAGTCCAATCGGGCACGTTCAAAACTCAAAAACAGAAACAATTTAGAATTTCATGGCTATAGGATCAAGCGCGCGCGCGCGCGCGCACACACACACACACACACACACACACACACACACACACACCCCACTGGTCTGGAGACTTGCCGGCCACAGGGCCTGCGAAGGGAAGGAAAGAGGGAGGAAGATGCCCGCTGCCAGGAGCAGGCTCAAGTCAGCTCAGCCAAGGCTGGGTAAGGACGTCACCCAGCCGGTCACTCACCTCTCCAGGTTATAATACTCCAGCCACATGTTGGCGTACTTGGCATTTCCTCTGGTCATGATGCTGTCCCAGAGTTCTCGAGCCTTCTGCATGTTATTGCACAGGCGAGCCTAAAATACATTACCAAGATCAGCTCGGACTGCCCTGACCACCTTCACAGGCACGCCTACGATCCCTTCTTGCCCCTGACTGTCTGTCTGTTACGCTGACTGTCCATCTGTCACACTAACCCTTGAAGGTCCCAGGCCTCCCTCCAGCGCTATCGGGCCTGAAGCCCTGCTGCCTCTCTGCAGCAGCAAGCCTCCAAAGGTCTGCAATGCAGTTGTAGCTCAGGCAGAGCCCACAGCACAGTGAGGCCTGCTTCTAAAGTCAGAGGTTTGCCCACAGCCCCTGCGAACATGGACCAGGGGTCTTCAGCACCCGGCAGTCCTGAGTAGCCACTTACTCTTCCTTCATGTCCAGCAAACCTGACTACAGATCTTCACTTGGGGAGCATTCCAGAGGAAGCTACTGATCCAGCAGTAGACGCGGGGTCCACGACTTCACAGTCGCGTGATCTAAGTACAGACCCTGCTCCCTTATCCTTCCAAATTCAACAGAATCTCATCCAGAATTAACCAACAAAGCTTAGTCTCGCTGACCCAACTCCCTTCCAGGAGCAGGATGGGGACTATGTAGCTCTGCCAGCTGGAGAAGATGGCCCCATGGCTCCCTGGCTCAGGAACCCCACCGACTGTTGCTATTGCTCAAATAGTCCATCTTCTGGACAAATTTGAGCCTGCGTACACAGCGCCCTGGGCAACCCCCAGGCAGCGGTGAGGGAAGGGCTGCTCTGGCTGGAAATATCTTCAGCAGGAAAACAAATCAAGCACCCACACCAGGAAAGCACAAAGCCTACACCACAGCTCAGATCCTGGCCCAATCCTCATGGATGCTGACCAAATCTTCAGAGGAGGGTGGGACAGCTCTGTGAAGACGCTCACCTCAACCCGAGCCCAGCTCTGCATGATCAGGCAGCTTGGATCTCCACTCTCGCTGAAACCTTCCAGAACGGAATGGGACAATTAGGATGACCGTAAAGCAAGCACCCTGGCTGGGAGGAGTGGCTCGAAAGCAACGACAGGCAAGGCAGCTGGGCGGACCGCGGGCTGGGCGGACCGCGGGCCGGGCCACTTACGCTCCTCAACCTCCTGCTGCAGATACTCCAGGGCACGCGTGAACATGGACCGCAGCTCTTCCAGCTCCTTGCTAGAGTCTGTTGGAAAAGGTGAGAGACTCCATAAAGCCAAAGCCGACATTTTGAAACCTCATACCAGAACCATGGAGGCCTACTGTGGACACGGGACCCTGTCACAATAATAAACATCGGGAAGGCACAGTGTCACTGAGAAGCACAGGCACTGGCCAAGAGAGACAGGCAGGTGGCACAGGGACTCTATGGAGCAGTGTGTGACCCAGGGACGGGGTGGCACAGGGGCTGTAAGGAGCAACATATGATCCAGGGTTTTTCTAGCTGACCTTTAGTATAGAGCAGGAATCTAAAAGAACGGGTCAGTCTTAATGGAAAAAAGACTTGGGGTTTGTGACAGTCAATGTCAACCCCACAGAATCTAAAATCAGGTAAGGAGACAGGCTCCTGGGCATGTCTGTGAGGGATGATCTCCGTTATAGTAATGGAGGTAGGGAGGCCTGCCCACTGTGGGTGGTGCCATCCTTTGCCTGAATCCTGGCTGTGTGAGGAACAGGGCACAAGCAGAGGCTCAGGAGCCTGCTGTTCTCCCCCTCACCACAAATGTCCTGTGCGGCTGCTCTCAGCTCCATGCCGCAGTTCCCCACTGTGCTGGACTGCGCACTGAATGACTTTAACCCTTCCCCCTGGGCTGCTTTTGTCACAGCATTTATCACAGCAACAGAAAAGACACTAAGACAGGGCTTCCGGAAGGTCAGACATAAAGTGAAGGGCGAGGCCCCAGCGGCAGCCAGGAACCAGCAGAGCACTAGGATGGCCTGACTTCAGTTGGAAATTGCTAAAGTTTCTGAAGAAAAACGTTACTGATGGCCGATCATTCCCCAACCCTTTCCTAGTCACAATGTGTCTGAGGAACAAGGACATATCTCCAAAAGACGTGCTAAGAAAAAGTACAGCAGTCATAAAGTGCTTGCATGCCAGCACAGGGACCTGATCCCAGCACCCAAGTAAAGAGCTAAAGAGGTGACGCATGCTTGTGGTTCCACTGCGGGCAGCTGGGGACGAGGGCATCCCTGGTGCTCACCACCAGGCCAGTCAAGCTAAGCTCAGGATCAACCAATCAAAGACCCTGTCTCAAAAATCAGTGATAGCTCTTGAGGGACACCATCCAAGGCTGATCTCTGGCGCGCACGCGCGCGCGCACACACACACACACACCGTCCAGTCTGAGGAGGCACACAGCTGTACCTTGTCTGAAGTCAACCCTTCTCCTCAGGTAGTCTAGGTACGCCTGCCAGATCGCCACGTAATCCGTGGCCTGGATGAACCCAGCGCTCAGAGCACTCTCGAAGGTTGCTGCAGGAAGACACAACGTTCACAACTACTGGCAGTTCAAAAGACAAAGAAAGCCATCAAACTCAACAAACGTGTGACTTACGCACTTATAAATTACGCACTTATAAATACACAGGCTACGGGTTCCCATCCTCAGCACCACACACCAAGGAAAGAAAAGAACAGACCCAAGTGTTTAAAGGGCGCTGTGGTCTACCGGGGACTCTTCCACAGTGAGTGAGAGGCCCCGGTGGGCAAGGAAGACAGATTGAGACTTCTACAAAGCTCCTGAGTCTCAGAGGCTAAGAGCACAAGGAAACCAAACAGGCACAGTTCGTAGGTCACAAGGGCCTCTGCTGCTGCAAGGCAGGCCTGGGGTGCCGGCTCAAGACTGCCATAGCTCTGCTGCTCAGTGGACACAACAGGCTTAGAGCCGCCAGGCACAGTGCTTCATGCCTGTCATCCCAGCAAGCCTGGGCTCCACAGTGAGCTACACAGGAAGAACATTCTGTAAGAATAACTTCACACCGGAAATCACTTGATGGTCCAGTCCATGTCGCTCCATGGCCAGGAGGTACCGGCTCCACAGGGCCACTGTCCACGGGCAGTTCCTCACAGCTCGGCTGTGTACAGATAAAACCAAATCCTTTACTTTCAGCTGTCGATCCTATGACAAAGAATTCCAGAGTAAGGACAGACTGTAAGGCTCCCGCAGTGTCAGAGCTTGAATGGAAACTCCCCCCACAGGCTCCAGGGTCCCAGCACTCAGTACCAGCTACTGGCACTGCTTGGGAAGTTCTAACACTTTGGGAGACAGGCTCCTGCTGAGCAGGTGGGCCTGGGAAAGAGGTGAGAGCTTTCAGAGTTACAGCTCAACCCTACCCCACCCCTGAACCGTCTCTGGTCCCTGACTAAGGCCATGCCATAAGCAGATACGTCTGCCAGAGCCAACCATCACACGGCCTGCCCCCGCCCCCAGGGGCTGCACCCCTCAGCCTCTTCCTTAAGTTGCTTCTTCTCAGGCTTTTGATCATGAGAAAAGTAACTCATGATCACCAGTGAGACATGGCCAGCACAGCACACTGAAAATGTCTCAGATCACGGTGACATGCACAGGTGTGCACCTGTCACCTCGGCACTCAGGAAGCTGAGGCAGGAGAGTCACACATTTGAGGCCAGCTTGGGGTACATATTAAGACCTGTCTCAAAAGAAATGAAGACAAAAACATAAATAAAAGAATGCTGTGGCCTAGCTTCTTCAAGGAAGCAATCACCAGGGGAGCACAAGACGGGTCAGGCAGGGGAGCTAGGTGTCGGACACAGCCGAGACAATATTCCTGACACATGGACTTCACCGGGGCCCTTTCATGTGCAAGCTGGGTCAGCAGTGAACAACAGAGATGGAGACCCAGGGAAGGATACAGTGAAGCCAACAGGGAGCCCAGCCACACGGGCTGTGGTGTGCAGAAGGCATCACTTGATCCATCTCTCTCACATTTACGATGCTTCCATAACGGAAAAGTAGCATCGAACACTTAATCTGTTAGACAAATTCTCTCTAGAGTTGCCAATCAGTTTAAAGTAGCATCAAATGCAATAAATTCCCATGCAAATGACAGAGGACAGCAGGGACGGCGGGCGGGAGAAGCAGAAAGGGCACCGTGCAGCTCGCGCCTGTCGATCGTGGCCATCCCCCGTGTAAGGCTCTACCTTGAAAGAACAGAACTGGAGCAGTTATCTTACTAGGTACTGACTGTAGCGGATCCACAAGTCTGGAACCAGGCAGTTCTCCACCAGGGCGCGCTCGAAGATCAACTGAATGCGAGCAGGGTCCCCAATCTTCATCTCAAAATCAATGTAAGCTTGGTATTCTGCCAGCCGGGGGGCCTCTGCTTGCAACTGGGTCACAAGGAAATCACACTTGTTAAAGTTAAGCGCTTGACACTTTCAGATAGCACAAAACATCTTCAAACAAGTGAGCCTTGGCAAGAGCAGCTAACCCGGGATGAGAGCCACCAGGTCTTCTTGTTCAGAACTGCCCACGACAGTACAGATCTGTGACCTGTGAGCACTGGGGGCCTCAGCTGTCAGCACCCAAAGCCTGTTCTACAACCTCCTGAGCACACGGAGATGACTGAACAGCAGCCTGCAGACACCCACTGTTCCCCGTTCGTACAGGCTAAGGCGGGCCGGGCCGGGCTGACGGGCCAGGCTGTCGTGACAAACAGCCCATTAACCTCTTCAGTCCCACTCTGCTGACGGCCAGAGTGGAACAAACGGCTTTGTACACTAAATGCACACACACTGTTTACATATGAAAGAGAGAAGAGCACATGGCTCCTGCACACAGCAGCAGGCCACTTTAGAGCCATGTTTTCCATATGACAATGAGCTGGCCATCTAGACGCTGTGCCACTGAAGGGCAATCCCAGGAACGGGCACAGAGGGTGGGCTCTAAGGAGGCACAGACAACTCCAGGTCTGCAGGCCTTTTTTTTTTTTTTTTTGGAGGGAGAGTCTGAGTCAGGGCTTCTCTGTGTTGCCCTGGCTGTCTTGGAACTCACTGTGCAGACCGGGCTGGCCTCAAATTCACAAAGATCTGTCTGCCTCTGCCTCCTGAGTGCTGGGATTAAAGGTGTCCCCCACTGTGCTCAGCTGCTTCCTCTGTCTTTAATAATCTGATCCTCAAAACATGTGTAAGAGGCAGATCTCGGTCCTGCCCCGTCCTACAGCCAGAGGAGCTGACGTGCAGGGAAGCCCACGTTTGCCCAGAATCAGAGCTAGTAAGTGGTGGAGCTGGGCTCAAAACAGGCACATCACGACTCTCACAGTTTGGCCTCTTCCTCACTGTGCTCAGAAAGATACTGAAAGCAGAGACAAGAAGCCCAAGGAAGCTCAGAGACAACAACAGGGCTGCCTGCCCCACCTAAGGTAATGGGATAGCAGGACGTCACTTCAAACCAACGGGAGAGTCAAAGCATAGACACTACTGACTGCCTTCTAAGAACCAGTCTGGGACAGACAGCTGAGCTGTCTGTGACAATACACAAGAGAAGCATGTACTGTTGTCAAGATCACACCAGTGCAGCTACAGCCTGCAGCTGTCAACAACAAAAACAAAGGCAGGGCCTGCCACAGACAAAACAGAAAATTTGCTGCCAGGGAATCCCAGGTGCAGAGACAGTGCACATTAACTTCAAGCCAGAGGGTTCCGGATACAGCGCTGAGATGCAACAGGAAGAGGCGGAACAAAGAAAGCAGCGCTCACAGAAAGGCTGCCAACGTGGACCAACCACAACTGACTGAGGTGGTGCTGCCATCGATGCCTGGAGGGGCAAACCAAAGAGCAAGATAATTCAAGAAAACAAGAGCGCGATGAGGTGTGCGGTGAACGCCGTCCACAAGCGTCACTGCTACCACAAGATACGGAAGACTAACAGTCCTGCGCGAGCAAGCTTGTGGATGACAAACCATCCATGATGTGAAACGCCAACTGCATCCCTGTACATCAGCAACCACAACAGAAAAGAAGTCTTTAAAGAAACAGCTTACAAGTACACCAAAAGCCACTGTGTGCTTCCACAACAGTGGGTGTGCTACTGGGGTTACCACAGCCTCCCAGGTGAGACGGGAACTCCCTCACGCTGAGCACAGACCTATGCAGCAGCAATCAAACATTTAACAGAACTGAAAAGCTGAGTGTAGATCTGACAGAAACAAACTGAAGGAAGCCAAAGTCCCTCGGAAAGACTCAGGGAAGAGCGGTCAACTGTCAGCACTACCATAGCAAAAACAGGGCAGTGGGCAGAGCCACGGCACACACTCAGTCACTGTGTGGTTCCACAGAGAGCCACGGCACACACTCAGTCACGGTGTGGTTCCACAGAGAGCCACGGCACACACTCAGTCACGGTGTGGTTCCACAGAGAGCCACGGCACACACTCAGTCACGGTGTGGTTCCACAGAGAGCCACGGCACACAGTCACTGTGTGACTGGCCCTACACTGCAACAAGGGACACACTTGTTATAATCAGGACCACACTGGCTCTCCACACTGGTTCAGACTGTTACTGCTTGCTCCCGCTAGATGGAGACCCAGACAGGAAATCCAGGCTAAGGTTTCAAGACAATGAACCATCGCCAACATAAGACAGTAGTTCAAAACCAAAAAGACACCATCAGAAGCCAGGACTCCCAAAAAGTACCCAGAAAAAGACAAGGAATGGGGAACAAAGGGCTTTACAACTTCTAAAGCTGAAAAAGCTCACAGAACACAAGACCCCAATGCCAATGCACACGAGCAGCTGCTGTCATTAGTAACTAAGGAGAAAACTCCAAGCATGGTAGCTGAGGACCCGTCCCTGCTGGCAGGGGTACAGGCACACAGGACCTCCTGCAGCATGAGCCCGTGACCCAAGTTCCCTCTTCTAACACATGCTAGAGAAACTCCTCTGTGTGTACAGACGACACTGTGCCCCTGTGCACACACTGCTAAACATACAAACCCACAGGGAAACAAATGGGCTGAACATTAGAACACATAAACTAAACACACATGCACACACACACACACGCACACAAAAAACCCACAGCCTGAATTACCATGTCAAGTTCTATAAGCAGGATCAAGCACTATGCTAAGGGTCCATTCACAGAAGTACAGCTACCCAAGGGGCAGGGCTATCAGGAAGCCATCAGAAGAGCAGAGGAGACTCCCAGGGCACTGGGTGCTGGGAACACGCATGTTCACCTAGGTCTCTGCACTACATGTTACACAGTAGAACAGACCTTACAGAGACTGGTACCGTGGGACTATGGCTGCAAGTTGTGGGAGAGCTTGCGGGGAAAGTCCCCAGGGGCAGGGCACTCACCAGCGCCTCCTCATACGGTTTGTACTTTTCCAGCTGCCCCAGCGCTTTCTGATAGCTCTGAAGCACCGACTCTGGTATGGGCTCTTCTGACCATTCTTCATACTCTGCAAAGGTGGCCTCCATCTCTACAAAAGATGGAATCAGGCTGTGGGTTGTGCCATTGAGCCAGAGACCGCAGTTCGGCCCACCCCTCCCACATCTGTGGTTACCACAGCTCTCACTGTACAGTTCCCAGTTCTGTGGAGATCAGCTGGCCTTGGGACTGATGTCTTAGAACAATGCGGACAGCCCTCCCAGCTAACCTCGTGAGAGAATGATCAAGGCTTCCCAGCACTGACCACAAGGTGCACAGCAGTCCCACACTTCCACCCTCGCCCTCCTGGGGCCTCCACCTCCACAGAGTAAGGTCTACTGTCACCTTCAGGGTGAGGAGAGGGAAGAAGCTAACAGCAGAGCAGCCTGGCAGCCTCAAGCCAGCGTGTCAGCTGGAATCTACAAATAGGTCGGTTCTGGCCTTTTCTGGACCACACCCAACAATTCCAGCAGACAGCACTTGCTAACAAGAGATCTGCAGCCCAGGGAGCCATGAAGTAAGAGATCTCAGGACTCAAGCAGCTTCCCTGAGGTTCTGAGCAGGGCCTGAGATAGACGAGGGCAGAGCCGACCACACACACATGAAGGGCCCTCCTGGCACTGCCCATGCCCGTGCCTGTGCCCACGCCCACTGCTGAAGCCATGCCAAAATGGGCTCATCCACAAGAGACCCGTAGGCAAAGCTGAGACAGAATGGCTATAATCAACTTCTGAAGCAAGTCACTGTAGGACATGCAGAGACAGACCAGCATGGGACTCTTGGTCAACAGTGTCAAAGGAAATGTAGTACTGTGATCATGTCACCCTTTCCAACTATGTCTTAAAGTAGAAAGAAATACCAACTGGGCTCCAGGAAACATGGTCTCCCACCCTGCCTCTGGGCCTAATAACTCCTAGCATTAACAATTTGAAACAGACTTTTCCAACCGTAGGAGAGCACCAATCCTGCCTGCCCCATAGGATGCTGGGGAAGGCCATGAATCAGGGCACTAGCAGCGCAGAGAGCTGCTGACAAGTCTGCTTCTCTTACCGTACAGTGGGATGGCCAGCTGTCGCCGGAAGAGGCTGTGCACTTTCTCCAGCTGTGAATCAAAGGTTTGTTCCCGGTCAGAGGGGGAAAGGAGGGCAGCTACGGGCTAAAGAGGCAAATTGGCAGTAAAGGAAGGCATTGGTTCCTTCTACTTCAGAACAAAACCTCAACAATCTGTCAATTCAAACTGAAAAGAGAGTCTATGATGCTTCACACAGGAGGCGTCACCCATATTGTGGCCTCTAGAACTTACGACAAGAAGAGAAAAGGGAATACAAGGGACCCAGGGGCCAGTGAGGTGGCTGTGCAGGCAAAGAGGACTTGTTGTCCCTAGGTCCACAAGGTAGGAGAAAACCAACTCCCACAAGGTATCTCTGACCTCTACATGCAGCTATGGCACACTGTAACACTAACACACACACACACACACACACACACACACACACACACACAGTAACAAAACAAACAAAAAACAATCTTTCTTTAAAGAAAGAAATTTGGGCTGAGAGATGGCTCAGTGGTTAAGAGTACTGGCTGCTCTTCCAGGGGTCCTGAGTCTGATTCCCAGCACCTACATGGTGGCTCACAACCACCTATAATGGGATCTGATGCTCGCTTCTTCCAGACAGCTGTTCAGGAAAACAGAGTACTCATATACATAAATAAATAACTCTTTAAAAAAGAAAGAAACATAACCGACTACAAGGTGCAGAACCTAAGTATCACAAAGGACAGAACTTAGGATCACAGCATCAGGGACCTGACCACTTACAAAGGGAGTCTGCAAAAGGATCTAGACAGCACAGTGGCAAGACCTAGATGCAGGGCAGAGTCGCAGACTCAGTGGAGTACACTATAGTAGAGTCACAGCAGACAAATGCAACAGTATTTGGAGAGCCAGGCATGGCGGGCATGTGAGCCCAGCACTGGGGAGGCGGGGCAGCAAAGCAGGTGCTGTTGTCTGAGGCCAACCTGTGCCTGTGTCCAGACAGTTTAGGAACAGTGGAACAGATGCTGCAGAGCGCAGGCTCCGGCCTTACTTGGCACTCTCTGCAGACAGGAAGTGGCCGAGGCCGTGTTCGTCCCACGGCTTCACTCAGCACCCTTTGCAGACGTTAGACTATGAACACAAACACAATAAGCCCCTGGCACCCAGCGCAGGCATGAACACCTCGTACACCAGCCTGAGCCATTTTACACAATGTCACAGGAGGTCACAGGGCCAGTCTCCCAGTCCCACTGTCAGTCAGTGCTCAAAAGGAGCACGGAGCATTCTGGATTTCCGGGTTCCAGATTAGAGATGCCTGACCTGTGATGATCACCTGTGAGGGGCCAAGGAGGGCACAGCTGTCCACCAACCCACGGGAGACCTCCCCTCAGTCACCTTGAACATGACAAAGACATGCATACATAATATACACACAGCAAGACACAAAAACCCATGTGCGTGCACACACACACACACACACATGTATATATGCACACACACAGCTAATAAATCAAGAAAACAGTCATCTGCTTCCAGTCAGATAAGTCACTCTCTCTGCCAGCGACCACTGACTTTGCCGTTTCCCGCCCATCCCTTAACAGACTAGCAAAAGCTAATTAGACTCTTGGATGTTTGTTTCAAAACAGCACTTCCAGCAAGCACAGAGACCAGGCACTCACCCGAGCAGCTTCCACGATGGCACTTTCAAACTCTCGGTAGGCCTCCCAGATGGCCAGGCCTTTCGTCATGTGTAAGCCAACAGAGGACAGGGCTCTTTCAAACACAGAGCGGACCTTCTCAAGACCACCTTTCTCACCAATGCCACCAACTGAGTACTGGCCATACTCTAACCAAATGTTCGGGCCTAAAAAAACAAGAAGCAATCTATAAGATCAGCTCATTAACATGCCCCATGTCACCCTCGTGAAGACAAAACGCACGTCCACCAAATACATGTTCTTTTGTACACTGCCAAGGCCACTCCAGTTTCCTACAACGCTTAACTCTCAGAGGAGTCATCTGCATGTTCCTAAGCCAGCAGACGTCCGACCACAGGCAGCACGCCAGGGGCAGGACGTAACAAGTGCGCACACACACACACAGAGTTAAGGGGCAGGACATAACAAGTGCGCGCGCGCGCACACACACACACACACACACACACACACACACACAGAATTAAGGGGCAGTACCTAACTAAGTGCACGCACTTACAGTTCATTGAAAATGAAGGGGTAGAGCACAGAGCCATGCAAGGCCCTGTGGTTTTATCCCCAACAAAGCGATAGACAGACACATAGGGGTTGGGGGCCTGAAAGAACCCACTAACATATTTCAATGACTATAATTGTAAATCTGAGTCACTGTCCAAAATATTTCAGTTCCTAGAGTGTTTCTTGCTAGACTTTAGTCTTGCAAGTCTTCTGGTGAAAAGGGAGAGATAAGCCGAGTTCCAAGCCCGTGGTTAGGAACCCACTTTGAGATTCTGAGGCAAGGTCTCCCCTTCAGCCCTACCTGTCCTAAAACTCTGAGACCTCATGCATACATGTGGAGTTTCTGATAACATCTCCCCATTGAGTGGTACACCTCTGACAACCAATAAGCCTGCCTTGATGGGTGCAGTGGTGATACCTCTACCCAGTACAAGAGAATATGAAGGCACGTGGCCACAGCCCCTTTTGACATACCCATTCTATTTTTGGGTCATCTTGCAGCTAGGACCCAAATGCTGCTCTCAGAGGTTGGTTCTTTCCTTTGAGAAAGGGTCTCATTGTATCCCAGGAGAGCCTTCATCTCACTAGATACTCTAGGCTACCCTTGAATTCCTAATCTTTCTCCTGAGTGCCAGGATTACGCCCCCACTCAATTTCTTAGTGTTTTAATGTTCTTCTCAAAAACATGCTATCCTAGCCAGGCAGTGGTGGCGCACACCTTTAATCCTAGCACTTGGGAGGCAGAGGCAGGCGGATTTCTGAGTTCGAGGCTAGCCTGGTCTACAGAGTGAGTTCCAGGACAGCCAGGGCTACACAGAGAAACCCTGTCTCGAAAAACCAAAAAAAACAAAAAACAAAAACATGTTGTCCATACTGTAGAAGATGCTGTCCAAACCCAATATATCAAACATTTTTTATTTGTTTGTTTTCTGAGAGGGGCACTTACCCTCTTCCCACAAATACTTTGCTCCTTTCATCTTAAGCCCAAACATACTGAACAGTTAGACATCACAGAGAAAACGAAACTCTGAGTTCGAGACTAATGCATCCTTCCCAGGCAACACCTCCCAGCACAGCACAGGGCAGGAGACATCAGGCGCTGCAGCACCCAGGGCACTCACAGATGTAGTCCTTCACGGCTCTCTCGAAGAGCTCGTAGACATGCTCACGGTCCAGGCCGTCCACGGCCATGCTGATCTCATCGTGAAGCCACTCCAGCCAGAGTTCTAGAGATGACAGCACAGCTCAGCACATGCCTTCACCTGCCCACGGCTTCTTCCAGCAGAGCAGACTGCGCTCCCGACAGAGGCCACAGAGGCCCTCACCGCAGATATTCACTACTCTGCAGAGGACTCAATATGCTCCCATGCAATCTGTAAGTCAGTCTTGTAGGATACTGAGCGATGATGACCTGCATCTGGTAACTCAGGGCCAGCTAGCACATGACACACCTGTCCACAGGTGTGGGTCCTACTCTGTTGTGTACCCAGCAAGAACTACAGCTACCCTCAGCTGACTGCTGGGAAACTGAGTCTCCACTGCCTCCATGGTCTGCTATGGTCTGTTAGTGAGAAGCCTTGACAGAACTGTGAAGTGTGGTCTCTCCCAAGCTTCATGTGAGCTCTGCTTTGTGAAAGGGAGGTGGGAAAAGAGATGTGTCTGATGCCAGGGTTACCAAGCTGAGTGGTCTGCTGTAAATACCCACAGGACCAGCCAGAGGTGAAAGGTCTGCTGTAAATACCCACAGGACCAGCCAGAGGTGAAAGGTCAGCTGTAAATACCCACAGGACCAGCCACAGAGCTGCTCACCACCAGTGTGTTTCTCAGGAGCAAGTATATGGACATAAATAAGATGTACAACTACTGCCCCAATCAAACATTTGTATTTGAAACTATAACATTTCCAGGCTGGAGGGATGACTTGGAGGTGAGGAGCTGGCTGCTCCTCCAGAGGACCCGGGTTTGATTCCCAGCACCTAAAAGGAGGCTCACAAGCATCCGTGTACACCAGGTACACACATACATGCATACAGGCAAAAACATCCATATACAGAAAAACTTAAAAGAAATTTAGAACTATAAATATTTCCTAAATTTACAATTCCATGGTACAATAGACTAACTACACACTTGTTGGAATGGAAGAGACCACGGTGAAATTCAATTACGTTAAAGAAAATGTTTCTCGCAGTACTGTGGTAAGAAGCCAGCATCCCACACGTGCATCTGTATGGCCAGACTGCGTTCTACAAAACAGTCTGAGACAATGAAGAACAGAAAGCAGGCGGCTCTCCTCTCCCCGCTCTCCTGCAGCCTTACCTTCAGTCAAGGGGAAGACCTCGCTCATCTTCTGGCGGGCCATCCGCACTTTGTTGAGCTCGCCTTCCAGCCGCAGCAGCCTGATGAGCTCCACGTGACAGTTGTAATCATAGCCATTGATGGACAGCTAAGAGCAAAGGTACAGTCCTAAGAGCCAGCCTCAGCACGGCTTAGCACTTGTCACCACAGCCCTGCCACACAGAAAACACCAGAGGTCCCCCTCAGGCTCTCGAAAGAAACAAAGAGTGCCACCCTTAGCCAAGTGTGTGGCCTGTGACTTCCTCAGCCTCAGGTCCCTAACTCTATGGGGGCCCTGCTAGTCTCTGACCACAGAGCTCATGGGATTTAAAGGCAGATGTGTCATGAGTTCTTTCATTTTACTGAACAGAAGGACAGCGAGAGGTTGGTGTGGAATCCATGACTGTAGCCACCAACACTGGCACACAACCCAGACCTACAAAACAACTCTTGTGTGACAAGACAGCCACTGGTACCTGGGCTGACTCTAGACAGACACTGCCATGGTCACAGCTATTTGGTTGTTTCTTGTTGTTAATATTTTCTTTAATTACGCACATCTGAGGTAACTGACAGCAGCTGTTCTCGGAGTCTAGAAGGCAGACCACCCCCAGCTCAGGGGACAGGTGGTTCCTGACGTGTGCTGAGAACCAGCTTGGGCCCTCTGCCAAGGGTTCTTCATTTACACTGAGCTCTCTCCAGCCTCCGTGACTGGTGTCTGAGAAGGGCTGGTGCTTTCTGGTTAGCCCTGAGCACCCGCCTCCTACTCTGGGATGCAGAGCTGGCTGCGACTGGAGACCTGCACTGAGCTGCACGTGGTGTGGGACTGGCCCCTGTGCCTTGGCAGCCGGATCTCACACCATGGTGGGAGTTGTCCAACACCAGCTGGAATCTGTCCAAGCTCAGCAACAGCTACGGAGAGGCCCATTTCTACACTTGGAACCTTTCAAGGTAAAAACACGTCAATACAAATAGAAGGGAAGAATAGGATTAGCAGCAGCCCCACCCTGAGAGGATCAAAGACAGTCTTCCAACAGGACAGGAGTGATGTTGAGAAGGGACCGTGGAGCCCACAGAACAAAGCAGGAGCAGAAAACAGGTGAGCAGAGGGGAGCCCTGTCTCCTCGGGGCTTTTCTAAGTCATATAAGGAAGAAGCAGACCATCTAAGGCCATCTGACCCCAGGACGGCATTTTATGCGGGGAGTGGGAGTGGCCACTCAAGCTGCGCTATGCTGAGCGGCACCAACACAGAGAGCAGCACTGTGAGTCAGGTGGGGCTATCCCAGCACTGCCCGGGCAGAGGTGGGAAGACTGAAGTCATAGCCTTGGCTACTTTGAGAAATCCTGTTTCAAGGGGAAAAACCAGGTGTGATAGTGCATGTCTTTAATCCCAGCACTCAGGCAGAGGCAGGCAGACCTCTATGAGTTTGGAGCTAGCCTGATCTATAAAGTGAGTTCCAGGCCAGCCATGGCTACATAGGGATCCCGTCTCAAAAACCAGAAAGAAAAAATGACAAGACCCTTTCCTGAGAACCCATGGACAGCAAATAGCATGCTTAGCCAGTGAGGACAAGCACACAAAAACCAGTGTCATCCAATCCAGAGGCTGTCAGACACCACTCCCACCCGCTACAGCTGTACAAGGGCAACTCCTAAGCTTCACCCAGCACCCAGCACCCAGCCTCCAGCCCATGCGAGCCAGCATACTCGAGCTCACGAAGCTTTCTTCCTAGCGCCCAAACTGCAAACAGCCAGCGTCCTTACGGTGCAAGGCTAAGTCAGGCTCAGCACCCACACTCTGCTACTACGCTGCAAAGGGAAGGGACAGTCTTGAAATGGAAAGGTGGTTTTGAGTCTGAAAACAATTAGTGTATTTTCTACTCAGCAGATAAAGGGGAGACAGTGACCTCACTGCAGAAAGGGCATCTCACAAAACCGCGCAACCAGGACTTAAAATTTGTATTTGGTAAAAGAACAGACAGACACAGCGTAGTCTGTGAGCCTCCCCTGGTGCTCCCCAGAGGACATGCACCCAGAAGCTTCTAAAACCCACAGAGACGTCCACAAGTGTTCTCTGGTCACACCCGTAGTTGAGTCTGAGGCTCAAACAGCTAAGGGAAAGAAATGAATGACATAAGAGAAGGGGAAGGTGACAGCTGCACACACACGCCAGGACAGTGTGGTGAACCACGGTGACAGCTGCACACATGCAGAGGTTAACCTACAACTTATAAGAAACAAGGAGCCAACTAGCAACATACACAAGTCAACTTTTACAGGAAGTTTCTGAAGTAGCTAAACTCACAGAAAGGAAGCTCACTGTTAGTCTGGGCTGGGAGAGAGAGAGACAAACAGACAGATAGGGAGAGAGGGAGAGAAAGGGCTACCACATAGGCACTGGGCTCCAGGTCTGAAGAATGAACCTTTCTACAGATCTCCACACATATGAACAGATGTCATACTAAGACCTGCACTTTTGGAAACATTTTGGATGGCAAATTCTACACCAGAAAGTCTGAAAATAGCATTTCAATACGCTGGTACCTGCAAAGTGTGGACAAACCTGTCTCCTGAGTGGCAGCGTGCCCTCAAGGAGGATATCCGCGTAGTTCCTGAGGTATTAAAGACCAACGGCAACAAAGCTTATGCACCAGGTGTGCTTATATCCCTGGGTTCCAGAACTGCGGCTGCGGTGGCCCAAGCCGCTAGTCCCAGCACTCAGGAGACAGAGGTAAGAGGATCTCTGTGAGTTCCGGGACAGCCAGGGCAACTCCAGAGACACCTTACATGAAAAAGGAGGGGGGAAACTGTCTAAAAATAAATAGTAGCCGGGCAGTGGTGGCGCACACCTTTAATCCCAGCACTTGGGAGGCAGAGGCAGGTGGATTTCTGAGTTCGAGGCCAGCCTGGTCTACAGAGTGAGTTCCAGGATAGCCAGGGCTACACAGAGAAACCCTGTGGGGGGGGGGGGGGGGAAATCAAGCAAGAAAGTTGTGTCAGGAAATAAAAGCAGTGCTAAACAGGAAGAGTCCAGGGCATGCAGATGGGGTGGCGTTTGTTCTGTCTACTGAAATTAGTAAACGGCCCATGACAGTGACCCGAGTTTATAGAATGGGACTCAGAGACTAACTCTTAAACCAGACTTAAAGACTAGCTCTCCAACTGCTTGCTATCAGCACACAAAAATGTTGATAAAGAACATAAACAACGACTTAAAAGTGAGCTGGAGAGTTGGCCCACAGGATAGTAGCACTGGCTGTGCTTCCAGGGACGTGGGCTCCCTTCTCAACGCTCAGGTGGCAGCTTGCAATCATCTCTAACTCCAGTTCCAGGGGAGCCATCTGGCTTCCAACTACATGTGTAGTGAGCATTGGGGTTTCTTTAAAAACACAGAAATATTATAAAAATATGGTTTTGTTTTAATCCCAGGTGTGAGATACGGGGCTGCTTCGGACTGTCCACAGCAGCTGACTATGATTGGTCTCCTGCTCTAGGAGGGGCGTGATTTTTCCAGCTGCAGATAGTTCCTGTGACTGTGTGACATTTGGAATTCTGTGGACTTTCCAGAGGATAAATGCTAGGGCCCAATAGCTGGAGGCTGGTTGTTGGTTGGATGCAGCTGATTGCAGTTTGTCAAGCAGTCACTGTGCAGAGACAAGATTAGATATCCTGATGAAGATCAAACTTGTCCCAAGGAACCCGATGCCTCTAGTCCCCTTTCCCCCTCTATCCTTTTTCCTTTCCTACCTTAGTACTAAGGGGTTGAAAGGGTGGAAGGAAAAGGAACCCACAAAGTAGCAAAGACAAGCTACATACATGCTTGTGAGCCCATCTGGTGGCTAGGGCTAGGGATCACCATGCATCTGAAGCCCACAATCTGTCTCCTCATGGCCAGAGCTGGGGCAAGTGAGGTAATCCTGCAGGCTCTGGGAGCTGGGAAAGGGTGCACCTCATATGGCTCAGTGCTTAAGATGGAGCATCAAGCTGACACAAGGTGAGAACAAAGGAGTGAGGTCGGCAGGGATGCACTTATATTCCTGATTCCCACAGCGAGAACACCTTCACAACTCTCAGTCTTGAGAGTCCAGTCTGCCCCACAGGGAGAACACCATCACAACCCTCAGTCCTAAGAGCCCAGTCTGAATGTGCCCTGAGACCACGCCCAGGAGGCCCTTGCTGGTCAGTGCCAGGGAGGACTATATGTCCTTCCCATGAACACCACATGTGATCGTTAGTTCTTGCTGTCAACCTGACACAACCTAGAATCATGTGGGAAGAGTCCCAGTGTGGGATTTCTAGACCAGACTGACCTGTGGTGTGTCTGCAAAGGACTGTCTTGATCGTGCTGGGTGAGGTGGCACTGTGGGTGGCACATTCCCTAGACAGGGCAGGGCAGTTCTGAAGTGAGTTGAGTGCGCACTCACAGGCATGCATGCACTCGTTCTCTCGCACTCGACTGTGTGTGACTGACAGCTGCTCCATGCTCCTGCTGCCTTGACTTCCTTGTAGTGATGAACCAGACCCTCAAGTTGTGAGCAACTTCCCCATAAGTTGCTTCGGTCGGATTCACCACAGCAACAGTGAACAAAACTAAGGAATCACATGGAGGTCTAAGAGCAAAAGCCAGAAAAAAGCCTGGAGTGGACAGGTGGCGTTAGGGGTCAGCTTCTGACTTCCTGAATCAAGGAAGACGCTTGGATGGAGTAGGAAGCTGTGCTTCGGAGCACCTGACCTACACAGCAGGACGGCCCAGGCAGCTGGGGGGGGGGGGAGCACGTGTGGGACAAGCATGAGGACCTGAGCTTGATCTCCAGCATGCACCTTAAAAAGCCAGGCATGTGGCATGCTAACAGTCCCAGAGCTGGGGAAGGAGAGACAAGGGGCTTCAGCAAAGGAAGACCTCCGGCCTTGCATGCACACGCACACAGAGGCACTTCCAAATAGTTTAAGTGATGAGCGGGTACATTCTGCTCTATTCTAGGCTCAGGCCACCATTAATGACATAAAAGGCTTTAAAGAAGAGGCTCAGCCAGAGCTACCTGGTCAAGGCAGAGCACAAAGGACAGCACAGCACATGCACCTAGCATGTGCACAAGAAAGCCCCGGCAGAAAGGACACAGCTGCTCATCTGCAGAGGCAGAGATAGCAAAGGCCTTCACTAACATCTATTATGTACCAAAACCGGCCAGACTTACGTATGGGCCAATGTGAAAGCGCACACAACTTATACTGCCAGGTGTGCGCCATTTTACACAGCCTGACGACATTTCTTCTTCAAGAGCAAGGAGAGCCAGTCTGCTCCCTGTATCCCAGAGTTTCTGCTGAGTCAATGCGACTAACCCCTGGGTATGGTAGCTAAATGCCTATAGCTGTGCATGTGAAGAGGCTGGAGCTGGGGTTGAGGCTGAGGCAGGAAGTTAGAGCCAGCCTAGGCTAGAGAGTGGATTCCAGGTCAGCCTGAGCTACACAGTCCTCTTGGAGCTGAAGAGAGAGCTGGCTCAGCACCTGCAAACAAGCCCAACAACGGAACAAGGAAGGAGAGACCCAGCCCCTACAAACTGCCCTCTGCCATGGCACAGGCGCACCTGCCGTGAGCAACAAATAAATAAGTGTACCATTTTAAAAAGATCTTGTCTCTCAAAACAACAAAAAGGATTCAGAACACATATTACTAAAAAGCAGGAATGATAACCACCTGCTCCAAAAGGCCTCTAATAATCAGACATAGTGACAAGTGGAGCAAGCTAGTCATCTTTTTTTTTTTTTTAATAGACATGATGCCTGGTATTTTAAGATGCCCAGTTTCTTCACAAGCTTTGTCTTATTTTAGTTTTTAGAGATTTATTTACTTTTTATTTATATGAGTACACTGTAGCTGTCATCAGACACACCAGAAGAGGGCATCGGATCCCATTACAGATGGTTGTGAGCCACCATGTGGTTGCTGGGAATTGAACTCAGGACCTCTGCAAGCGCAATCAGTGCTCTTAACCACTGAGCCATCTCTCCAGCCCTAGGTCATCATTTTGTAACTAGAAAAAAAAAAAAAAAAATCAGTGCCATAAATCCAGGTAAGGTTAGCTGCCTGGCCTGAGTCAGCCACCTCGCACCACGGAGGGCGTGTCTGGACCACATATGACCGTAAGAGATCAAGTCCCACTGTGTGAGCTCAGACGACTCATCCTCCCATTTGCCACCACGGAGGGCGTGTCTGGACCACATATGACCGTAAGAGATCAAGTCCCACTTGTGTGAGCTCAGACCATCCTCCCATTTGCTCTGAGCCTTGTTTCCTCACGAGGAGAGGCTTCATCTCTTTGGGGCCCCACTCCTCCACATCTTCTCCTTGTCCTATGAACAACTGGTGCACCAGATTTTGGTCTTCCTGACACAATGATTTACAGCTGGGTTTGCCCAACAGGAGGCACTAGCAGAAGCATGGAGGGGAAACCACATCAGGTCTCGGGTGCGACCTCCATGAACTTGAGGCTTTCCAAGTGACATACTGAAGACGGACATCAAGATATGCTGTGACTAGCTATGGGAACAAAACCCGCATCCCTGGTTCCCTTGCCCACATTTTATATATACAGTGACTATTTGTGCATCTTTGCTCAGATCATTCTAATTTGAATTTATCAGCTATCCCTGCTAGCACACTGGATTACAAAGGAGTTATCACCAATAACAGATCAGGGACCACTTTACTACCAGGGACCAGGCACTGGGGTCATAATTACTATGGCAACTTCGTTATGCAGGTGTCATGGGTTATAACGATTATGATAATCACATTTTACAGGAATCATTGCTCCTAATCTACAGTGGAAGCTATTTTAAAAAAAAAAACCCACCGAGGACACGAGTAGAAGAGCTATTATAGAATTCCAGAAGGATGCTGGCTCAGCGATTAAGAACACTGGCTGCTTTTCCTAAGAACCCAGGTTTGATTCCCAGCAACCACAGAGCCACTGACAACGGTCCGTAATTGCAGTTCAAGGGGACCTAATGCTCTCTTCTGGTCTCTGCTCACATATCACGCAGGCAAAACACTCATACACATAAAATAAAAATAAGTAAGAGGGAGTTGGGGGCCTGCAAATGGTGGCTCTCGCCTGGCAGGGGCAACAGAGAAAGGCAGAGCTCTGTGAGCTCCAGGCCACAGATCTACATAATGAGTTCTAACTCAGCCAAAGCTACATACTGAGATCCTGCGTGAAACCCCGCCCCCACCAAAAAAAAAAAAAAAAGAAAGAAAGAAGAAAAAGAAAAAGAAAAAGGGCTCTAGCCTTCAGACCAAAGCCTCAACCTCTGCGCTTCTATTACAGTCGTGATCATTTTTCCGTTCTACACCACATTTGATCATTATAACTATCCCTAAAGGAAAATAAGTTCTCCTCCGACTGTCAAACAGTTAAACCATTTGGCTAAGAGTGGCAGTCCCGGGTCGGAGAGTTCAGCTGGTAAAGTCGCTTGCTGCCACACCTGATGGCCAGAGTTCAATTCCCGGAACCCACATGGTAAGAGACAAGCGTGTCCGCACATGCATACAAGCACAAGTTTAAAATGCAAAAAGTGTAAAAGCCCTGGATTCAGCTTAAAAAGATAAACACTTTCAGTGAGGTGTCACCTTGTGTAGGAGTCCCCTCCACGAGCCTCGGTTTCCCAGTGAAACCGGATTAACGCTACTTCCCCAGCCGTGGGGAGAATTCAGTGGAATACTTTAGCAAAGCCCTGGCACGCACTGAGCCCGGGACGCGGGGACACAACAGTGGCTGAAGGCGCCCTGGCGACCTCAGCGGTCTCCATAACCACGGAGGACCGAGGGGGCGGGCCGGGCCTGGGGACCCGAGGGAAGGGGACCCGCCGCCCACCCCAGCCCACCTGCTCCTCCAGCCGCTCGATCTCCAGCTGGTTCTTCTCCTCCTCCTCGTCGTACTCCCACTCGTCCTCCCCGGCGGAGCTCTCGGCGGAGGAAGCCATGGCGTCCTCCTCATCCCCGTCGCTCTCGCTCACGCCTTCCTGCTGCACGTCCCATCCCGGACCCTTGACCGCCTCCGCGGCCACAGCGCCTGGCAGCACCTTCCTCCCCACACCCTCCGGCTTTGCCTCAACCTCTTCTCCCTCGGCCTCAGGCCCGGCCTGGGGCTCAACCTCCGGCTCGGACGCAGAGGATGCGGCCGCCGTCGCCATCTTGCGCAGCCCGCGACTCCCGGGTCTTCCCTCGTCCGCCGAAGCCGGGCGAACATAGGGCTGTCCGTGGCATCCGCCTGACCAAAACTCCGCTCGACCACCAGCGGAAGTGGCATGGAGGGCTTTAGGACGCAGGAAACCGTGGAGAATCCACCGCTGATGTTATCCGTAGGCACCTCTAGACACCACTGTCATAAAGAAAGGCTCATTAGCATAACATACATCCGGCTACAACCTTGGACAGCTGTTGGGGCTTAGAACCGGAAGTGGCGGCCATAGCGGAAGTCGTGTGTGCGTGATGTCGGTAGTTAAGGTCAAGACGCCATCTTAGGAAGGTCAAAGTCATTTTTTGGAATAAAGACCTTCTGTAAGGCTCAGACCGCTCCTGTGCGTGGTTTCCTAGCAACTGACCCTTAAGTGCGGACAAAATTCCAGTTCCTCCGCGACCGAATGCACCATTCATGAGAAAAGTCTATCGAATAAAGCTCCCTCCCCTTTGTAACGCCTAGTACCTAAAAGGTGTTAAGCACTGTCTATTTTGTGATTTTATAACCAATATTAATACATTAAGTATTGATTCAGAATGCCGTGCACTGTCGTAAAAATAAATGTGTTGAGGCATGGTGTTCGTTTCTTTTATACTTCTCGTTCTTGAGGTAGAAAAGCATTGCTGTTTTCGTCTGCACTGCCTTTCTCCATCAGCAAGGTTAACGACACAGGATTTGCGTCCGTTTTGCTCTCCTCGGGACCTCCAGGATTTTTTAGTGACACCTAGTGTACACATGCTATTTGCTCCATAGATGAAACGGCTTCCTTTGCATTAGTAAAAAGGGACCCCCCACAGCCTTAACAAGAGTCTAACAGGGACTTAGGCAAGTTCGAATTCCAAATACACCTGAATCTGAGCACCCTTGGGCAAAGTCAAGCCCGGTTCCCCGTGCCAGAGCAGTCCCACGCCCATCGTAGCACCATGCCCGCTGCTTCAGACCTTCCCGCTCAGCGCCCGTCCACGCCCCTTCCGGGGGCGTGGTCAAAGAGACCGGCCAAAACGCAAGCACGCGCTTGGCACGGAGCGCTCAAGCGCAAAGCTGCAGTGACGTCAGATGAGCGCGCCCCTCCTTCGGCGTCGCAGAGGTCGACGCAGGTACAAGCCGGCAAGATGGCGGCGGCTGGAGCGGGCCGTCTGAGGCGGGCGGCGTCCGCGCTGCTGCTCCGAAGCCCGCGCCTGCCCGCCCGGGAGCTGTCGGCTCCAGCCAGGCTCTACCACAAGAAGGTATGGGCGGGCGAGGGGGTGCGCGAACCATCGAAGGGACATGCAGCCGTTGCACAGATAACAACCAACGAGGACCCCGCGGCAACCTCAGCCCCGCCGCGGCCGCCACTCCGAGTGTCCCAATTCTGACAGCCCAGAAGGGAGGGTCCTGGTATGTCATGCCGGGGGACAAGGGGCAGCACACACACACACCACACACACATGCATGAGCACACTCTGTATCACCAGCGTCCTCACCAGCTAGGCCATTGCCCTGGCCAGTTGGCCTTGAGCAAGTCAGTGGCCCTCGCCCAACCTTTCTCTCAGATCTGACAGGAATCTTCTGCAGTCCCTGTGTGTGGAGTACACGGTCCAACAAATGGAAACCACAGATGGCGATTTACTAGTTTAGGAGCTGATGGCCTCATTTTCACCAATTTCTTAGACAGTATCTCCAATACAAAGGTCACTGGGGAGGAGACAGAGTTTGGGTCACACATTGCTCTCCCACCTCTGCCCCATGCCAACAGAAAAAAACTTCGGTTCTCAGTTATTTTGTTTATTTGTAGGGAGAAGAAAGTATAGAAGCG
>CM052721.1:36088249-36128156 GCA_028551405.1 Uromys caudimaculatus
GTTGTGGGGCCTCAGGGCTTAGACTCGATCTGCAGATGAGGGTGCCTCCTGTTAACGGGGGGGGGGGGGGGGGATCGGTTATTAATTAAATCTTGGTGTGTCCGTGACTTTAATGGCTGTTTGTTCTGTTCTGGCTTGGGTGCCTTTGCCCAATGCCGTCAACCCCAAAGGGAAGGTTGTTTTGTTGACATTAGCTACAGGACCTTGGGGGGGCTGGCAGCCTGAAGGCACCAGGGGGCGCTCCTGCCCCAGGGTGGAGATGTGTTTATGTTTACAGCCACCAATGACTCATTGATTCCCCAACCTTGGGCTCCTGTCTCTAACAGTCACCTTGAAACTTCTGAGGAAATCTTCCATTTGGGGCCATTTTTATTCTTGGGATTTTTAAGTGCATAATTCTCTTTGTGTATTGTTTTTGGTAAAAAGAGAAGTTTTGGTACAATGTGTGAGTCACATGATCGCTTCTGGTTGACAGCCCCTTGAAATGAAGATGTGGCTGAGTTTTCACCAATTTCTTAGACCGTATCTCCAATACAAAGGTCACTGGGGAGGAGACAGAGTTTGGGTCACACATTGCTCTCCCACCTCTGCCCCATGCAGATTGCTGATCTGAGGGAGATAGTAGAGCCTCAGTGATTGTTGTTGACGTGTCATTTCAGGTTGTGGATCATTATGAAAACCCTAGGAATGTGGGGTCCCTTGACAAGACATCTAAAAATGTTGGAACCGGATTGGTGGGGGCTCCGGCATGTGGTGACGTCATGAAATTGCAGGTACTGGGTGGATGAAGAGGATCACCAGCTGCACCCTGACAAGACGTTTGCTCACATAGCATTTTGTCCTATTTTGAGTGGCTGACATGGATGGTGAGGATAGAGACTCCGGTCTCGTTCTGAAACAGACAACCTCATTCTCCACCTCACTGAGGCATCAGCTAGAGTCTGCTTTCAGCAAAGGCTTTGTGACTGTTCTGACCAAATGAATATCCCCAAGAACTAGCACTCCCAGTGAGAAAAGGAATGTGTTGACCAAACCTCTCCAGGACAAGGAAGCAGGGTGGAGGTGGCGGGCTGTGCCTCAGTCAGCCATAGGTGTAGCTCAGCCTCCTTCATGGCAAGCAGGAAAGAGCCGCTAATTATAGTTGGTGCCCAAGAAAAAGGTATTGGTGGAGACCTTGGTTGCTCTCAGCGCCTGAGGTGCTGAGAGAGGCAGCAGCTAAGAACAGACCTCTGCAAAACAGGGATTCACGCACAGCAGGCTAGGGCTGAAAACAACCAAGTGGGGTAAGGGGCACCATTTCCCTGCCCCTCTCCCGGTTGGGCCCATGTAGACCCCAAGTTTCACTCTCTGTCGCAGAGCTCTTTGAAACAAAACACAGTAATCGATGACATAGCTTCTGGAGTGGACAGCAAGCCAGGGCTCATGTGGAACTCCCACTGTGGACCTCTGGAAGTTCCCGGCTCTCGGATTCCAGGTGGCAAGCTGTGGCCTCTTAGCTCCTGTCTCTTTTCTAGATCCAGGTGGACGAAAAGGGGAAGATTGTGGATGCCAGATTTAAGACGTTTGGCTGCGGCTCCGCCATTGCCTCCAGCTCCTTAGCTACCGAGTGGGTAAAGGGGAAGACGGTAAGGCTGCTCACAAATGTTAAACAAATGTTTAAACCCAGAACGTTTAAAGCCCAGCAGAGGCAGAAGGATCTCTGTTAAGTTCTAGGCCAGCATGGTATACATAACGAAACCCGTCTCCAAAAAATTTATAGAATTAAATCAGAATTCCCTACAAGCCTGGCTCTGGGAGAGTCTAGTCATGAGTCGAGAAGCAGGAAGCAGGAAGATGAAGGTGGTAAGTTCAAAGCCAGCCTGGGACACCCAGCAGGAACTTGCTCAAAAAAAGAAAAGCCATTTTTCTAAGGTTTAATTTCTCTTCCTACCCAAGTGCTGGTTACATTCCTCACACTGGGAGTTAAGGACTATCTTGTTGCTTGAGGTGACGTGTTAGTCACTGCTGTCTCTGGTTGCGGTTCAGTAGGTGAGGACCACCAGGCCTCCCAGCAGCAGCGCTGAAAGGCAGTCTTGGGCTTTCCCTGATGTCCCTAAGGTCCCCAAGGTCCCCTGAAAGCTGCTGTGCAGCACTCACTGCTTCTCTCCTCCCATCTCCTGCCTCAAGTAGGAGTCTAGAAAGGCAAAAGCGACTGCGTCAGGGGGAGGGGCTAGAAATCAAACCCTGTAAGAGCTGAAACTGCCAATCCAGGGGCTGTGAAACCAGTCACACTAGCATGGCATGGTGGCACACAGCACACACGCCTGTAATCCCAGCTCGTAGGAGGACTGGGCTGTGACAGTCTTCCTCAGCTACTTAGCCATTTAAAGACCACCCCAGACTGCATGAGACCCTGTCTTAAAGCAGTGTGCTCACCCTGTGCCCCTCACGGGGCCCAGTTCAGGAAGCTCAGTCCTGGGTTGGCATGCTCACAATGCCAGCCAGCTCTCCAACAGAGCCGCCTGCTCCACAGGATTCAGTTGCTCAGCCCCTGGAGGCCAGGGGGACCAGGCCTGCTTATTCTATAAGAAATGGCTCAAAGGAAGTTGGTTAAGAACTGGCCTTGGAGAAAGGGGAAGTGAGACTGGACGCAGGACCTGGCATTTCAGGGCCCCGAACTCTGATCAGGCAGTAGGAAAACCCTTCTCTAACCGTGAAGTCTCCTGTCTGAGGAGACTGGCTTTCCTTAATGCATAAGCATGCCTATGCCTCTCAGAGCCTTCAGAGCTCTCAGACCCAGGCATCCTCAGGCAGATGCTGCACAGCAGCCTAGGCAGTGCCTGCCTTCAGTGGCCAGTGAGCGGGTCTTGTTCTTGCTTCCCCAGCCAGGCAGCATAAGTGTGTGTCCCCAGCTAGAGACCCCTTGGCACACAGTGGCAGTCCTGCCCAGGAGTTGTGTTGAATTACTTAGCAGGAGTTTCCCAGACAGCCCACCGTGAGGTGTGCTCTGCCCACCCTCAGCCAGGTCAAGTTCAGTAAAACTACTTTTCCCCACACCTCAGGTGGAGGAAGCCCTGACTATCAAAAACACAGACATCGCCAAGGAGCTCTGCCTGCCGCCTGTGAAACTGCACTGCTCCAGTGAGTGCTCCGCATACCAGGCAGCTTGGGTCTGTTCAGGGTCTGCTGTTCCCACCACACTGTGGCAGGACAGCCGAGACAGGCAGCTCCCCGCTACCCTGCGCTCTGTACTCTCCCAGTCTGCCTTTGCTGTCTGTCTGAGTCTGTCTGCAGTGCCTGAGGCCGGTGTACTACCCACTGCACTGCCCCACAGAAGCCTTGTGCGTCGGAGCCTGCAGTCATCTGACGCCTTCCCATCCTCTTAAGCCTCCCCCAGAAAGCAGGAGTGAGACATCACCTGACATACTCGGCTTTCTGCCAGCTTCCCCGTAGCCTCACCCTCAGTATCCCCCCTCGGGAAAAGCCTTCAGTGTGGGGCTGCGGGAGGTGTACAGACCGACTGCCAGCAGCAGTTGTTCTTAGCTTAAGGCTGAGCTCAGCCAGCACCTGTGACTGCCAGCACACACTCTCTGGGACCTGATCTCTGTTATGTCTCTGCCAGGTGACAGGCACTCTGCAGTGCCCTCACTGTCCCAGCCAGGAAGGCACGGCCGTGCCAGTCGGTGTGCCAGTAGGACACTCTTGGGTCTTCCTGGCTCTAGTACCCTCCAGCTTAAAAAGTTTCTCTTCCTTAACCCTGCCTCCCAGGCCAGGGAGACAGCCCAGGTAAAGGCTGCCACCAAGGCTGACCTAGAGCTTCTAAACCCACTCCCCAGGGTTTCCTGGGCACATGCATACGTATTCTAAATAGGTAGTGGATAACGGCATACAAATACACAGTGATGTGTCTGTGTAAGTGAATAAATGTAATAAAGCCCCCTCCAGGGTCTAGAGATTGAAGCTGTCTGCCTTCTGTGCCTTCCAGTGCTGGCCGAAGATGCCATCAAGGCCGCCCTAGCTGATTACAAACTGAAACAAGAGCCCAAGAAGGAAGAACCAGAGAAGCAGTGAGGCCTGGAGACACTCCAACCGGTCACAGCAGCTGCTTCCTGCCACCTCGCACATCAAAGAAGCTATGTGAAACGCACACTGTTCACCATTTGCACTGTGGCTCTCTCTGATGCAAGCAACATGTGCCGTTGATTACGCCTAATCCTGTGTTCCTTTCAGCTCACGTGTGTCCTTAGTGCAGTTAACGTCTTGATTTAGTTTGTGGCCTGGGACTGAAATCAGCACCGAAGTCTTAAGCTCTGGAGAGTGACGGGGAGTTGTACCTGACCTGGGGGGATTGCCAGCAGAGCGCCTTGTGCTGGCTGGCTGGTAGGATCTATTTCTGAGTAGTAGTTAGCAGATCTGCATATATATTATAATAAAAGAATGTAAGACGATGGTTTTCTCTACTGAACCTGATTCTATCCGTTCCCTGCCCAGTGTGAGTGCCTTTCATGTTCGACTGAACCAAGGACACACGCTGCAGTAGCCCTCAGTTTGTTGCAAATACACGTGCTGACTCAGACATGGGTAGCGGCCGCTCCTGCCCTGAGCTGCCCAGTTGTGTAGCTCAGGGAAGGGCCCTGTTTTCCAGTCTTGGCATTAGAAGATACAGCAAACTTCAAAAGCTAGCTGTTTTCTGATGGTGGCTTTGTATCCCGGCATACACAGGCTGACTCTTAAATTATCCTTTATTTTAAAATATTCTGGGTTCTGGTGAAGGGCCCAGAACTTCAAAGGCCACTTCCTTCAGTCGGGAGAAGACCACAGACCAGAGTCCATCAGAATCTCAAATTAGCCCCTGGGTGGAGCCATGTCAAATTGTCTTGAAGGGCGTGTTGTGGCTGTGTGACTCGTCCCTTCCTTGTGGCGGCGGCCCGTCCTTATTTCGGATTTTAAAATGAGACACTTCTGAACTCCACGCATCAAGTTTGCCGGCACGGCCTAACCCTGATAGTGTGGGGTGTGGCCCACAAACAGGTCCAATTTCGGTAACTTTCTATAAATTTACTCTGCAGGCAGGTCAATTTGGGCCCCATGTACTCGTCGCTGAACTAAGGGGGTTTGTCGGCCTCCATGTGTGTCTCGGAACCCTAAGGGAACTCTACATGCAATGGCTGCTGTTCAGGGGTGGGGGTATCTTTTGGTTTTTGCCTCAAACTTGAAGTCCGCCTGCCTCAGCCTCCTGAATGTGTCACTACAAGTGTGCTGCACCACGGGTGGGTCACAAGGTAGGGTTTAAAGGACAAGGTGAACCTCTGAGGTCCGTCAAATTTCTCCTGTGCTGGCAGCCTCTGAGGGAGCTGCACCTTTAAACACATCAGCTGGCCCAGGCTGAGTGGCCCTGGGCCTACCCTTGTGCCCTGTCCTTCCTGGCAGATCGCGGTGACTCTGAGGGCATTGGAGGCTTCAGCTTGAACCCTACACGAAGACTCATTAGGCCTCACTTGTGACTCTGTCACCTAGGGAATCGCCATCGTGTGGCTGACAGTCTGTTACACACCAGGCACTGTAGCTAGGAGCTCAGTAGAGAGAAATCTAGGTGCTAGGAATTTAACAGTAAAGCTGAAGTGTGGCCTCCAAGGTCACGGCCCCTCCATTGAGGTGTCAGCACCGGTAGACCTTGGCTGCTACTGTAGCTGCCAGGAACACTGGCATCATTCATTCGGCTGCTGCTCGGAGTGACTGATGTTACCATGACAACCATTGGGTGTCTTTCGTAAGAGGATGATCTCAAGGTTTCCAGTCTGGAACTACATAGTACGGCACAGTACTCCACAGTACTGCACAGTGGTGCACAGTACTCCACAGTGCTGCACAGTACTACAGTACTACAGGGTACTACTCAGTACTACACAATACTGCATAGTACTACTCAGTATTACAGCACTCCATAGTACTCCTGTACTACACAGTACTGCACAGTGCTACACAGCACTACACAGTACTGCACAGTACTACACAGCACTACACAGTACTGCACAGTACTACACAGCACTACACAGTACTGCACAGTACTACACACTACACAGCACTACACAGTACTGCACAGTACTACACAGCACTACACAGCACCACATAGCACTATGCAGTACTACACGGTATTCCACAGTGTTCCACAGTGCTACACAGTACTACACAGTACTACATAGATTCTCCTCCTGTCAACATCCATGCAGCAACACCCAGTTCCGTCTGTCACACTCTGTGGGGCAGTGATCTATGACAGGCAATCTGGTACCTGATTGTGCACAGGCATAAAATCTGGGCGACCCAGCAGAACAATTCACAAGGGACTGGAAAACGTTATGCCAATGCTCCCGGGAAGCTCAGGTAGAGGCGTGGTCACACAGCCCTAAGCCATCCCCATGTTAATGAGACACCTAGAGGCTTAGCCACGCCCCTTCCCAGTTACTATATCTGCCTTGCCTCTCCCAGAAAGGCGGAGGCACAATTCCATCCACGCCACTCCACACGAGGACAATAAATGTCTTAGAATTATGGACTGTCTCTTCACCTGGACCCGCCGTGGGAAGCGAGGGATCTGGCCTTCGATTAAGGAGCCGCGTCTAATCTCTCACCGAGGGCTTCCCAGCGCTCCCATACGGTACCCATTCACCCAAAACTAAGCAGCTAGCCCGGTGCCCCAAGCTGCTGAAACCTGGTCCTGGCAGGAATCCCAGCTGCGCTCCGGCTAGCCTGTCTGCAGCACCCTGCGGTGACTGCGGGGTCCCAGGCTAGAGAACCCACGGAGATGGCTGCCACGTGTTCCCTGAGAATGGCCCCCTCCTCCACAGCCCCCACCTGCCTGTCGGACTGTGTGGGAAGATGCGCGGCCACTTCCCGCGTGTCTCCTGTCCCACACAGAGCCACAGCGCCTGGAACAGACACGTGGGGCTTCATCCCACCACGCCAGGCTTGTTCCCACAACACTCCACCGTCATCCTGCCTGCCATGAGACTGAACACTGCCTCCACCCCCTCACCGCCCCCACGGCCCCCACCTCCACCCAGCTGTCTTTGAAACGTCTTCTACCCACCTCCACCTCTGGCCTCACTTCACGGAAAGCTAACTCCCAAGAGTCCCCGAGGGGAGGAACACCCTCACTACCCTGGAGCTTCAAGTGCAGAGCTGTTTCTGGACCCTCCCATGCTGCCCCACGGCCTCTGACCAGTGGATCACAGGAAGCCCAAGGGGGGAACTAGGCTGGATCTTGCTCTGCCCAAGCACAAGCACGCTTGATAGCCCTCTGCCCTACAGCCTGTGAGCAGGGCCATGGGACTTTAACAACTTTGGAAGAAAATTCAAAGACGTGAATTCTGATCCTAACAATGCCACAATCTATCTGCAGAAGATACGTAGGTGTGCTTAACCTCTTGGAGCCTCTTGCCCCTCACTGGGAGACTGGGCCAATGCTGGCTTCTAAGGTACAATTGTGACAGTTAATTCCCACATAGAGTAGAAAATTCCACAGCACCAGGCATCAGGCAAGCACTGGTATTAGGCACCAGCACCCCAGCACCGCCAGCACCGTCAACACACACTGTGGCTGGCATCCTCCCCATTACACAGCAAACTGCATTTCCGCAAATCCACTGCTTCCCTCCAAAGCAACTGTCTCTGGAGACAGCCTTGGTGTGGCCATTAAAGTTGAACAGACGTGCAAGCGTGAGCCTAATCCAACAGGAGTGAAGACTTACAAGAAGGGGCCTCTCTCCACACTCAAAGGAAAGGCAGTCGTGACTATTACACTCCAGGAAGATTCTGCATCAGAAACTGACCCGGCACGGGAACCTGAACCGTTGGCTGTCCCGCCTCTATAAGGTTCTGTTGTGGAAGCCACAGAGTCTACGGAACTTTGTAAGGCAGGCCAAATGCTGATACAAATACCACCTTGACCGTCATCACTATCGCCACTGTCTTCGGGTTTCTATTGCTGTGATAAACACCATGGCCAAAGCCACTTGGGTAGGAAAGGGTTAATTCAGCTCACACTTCCATATCTAGTCCACCACTGAAAGAAGTCAGGACAGGAACTCAGGCAAGGCGGGAACCTGGAGGCAGGAGCTGATGCAGAGCCCATGGAGGGTGCTGCTTACTGGCTTGCTCCCCATGGCTTGCTTAGCTTGCTTTCTTATAGAACCCAGTACTACCAGCCTAGGGATGGCCCCACCCATAGTGGGCAGGGTCCTAACATCAATCACTAATGAGGAAATGCCCCACAGCCTTGCCTACAGACCAGGGCTTTTTTTTTTTTTTTTAAAGCTAGGGTACCACCATGTAGCCCTGGCTATCCTGGAACTTGCTATGTAGATCAGGCTAGCCTCAAGCTCACAGAGATCTCTGTGCCTCTGCTTCTGCCTCCTGAGTGCTGGGGTTGATGGTATGGGCCACCACACCCTACAGGCCGATTCTTCAGAGGCATTTTCTCAGTTGTGGTCCCCCCTTCTCAGATAACTCTAGCTTGTATCAAGTTGGGGGAGAAAAAAAACCTAACCAAGACAATCACCAGCACTGTCCCCACCAACGGGATCATCAACACCCATCTTATCACCATCACCATCACCACCACTATCACCATCATCACCACTACTACCACCACCACTATTATTACAGATCCATTTTCCCCAGAATGAGACTCTCCAATGGATGCCACAAGCCTCTGTTCACTTGAGGCTACACCTGGGCTCTGCCCACACCTGGGGCAGTGGAGTAAGAATGCAAAACCGGGCAGAGAGGAGAGATAGGCATGGGGTAACCACCTAAGGCCTCAGTCCCCCTGCCGGGTGCTCTAGGCCTGACGTTCCTCATGTTGCCCTGTATCAGGACCTCTGTCCAACAGTCCCTCTGCTCCCTCACCCTGTTGCCCTCTCCTTCCCCCCGAAGACTGCTAGCTCACATGCAGGACATAAGACACTGATGACTAAGCCTCTGGAATCCCGAGCATTCTCCAAACTTGCTGTCCGGGGGTAAAGGTCTTGCTGAGAACATCTTGCCCCGCCCATGGGTCCTTCATCTTTAGGCTCCCACCCCTTTCTCACAACAATAGGGTCCCCCAAGAGCACTCCCCATCAGGGGGGTGACTTGGGCATCCTCGGGCTCTGAGCCTCCTCCCGAGCCCCTCCGGTCTTCAGAGGAGCCAAGTGGAGGACATTATGTGGCTCTCTGGTTTGGGGCTAGCCTAAGCTAGGTCCCTAGGGGACAGCCTGAGCTATGTGAGAGCCACCATTTGCTACAGGAGTGGTTTCTGGTGCTGAGAGGGCACCTGGAGAGTGCCAGGAACCATCTTCCCCAGCGCTCCCCAAGATTACTGTCCCCTCAAATGGGTATCACCTGAACACCACCTTGGCACCAGACTGGCTCCTAGCAGCCACAGCTCAAGTGACACAGGCCTGGTCACTACACCATCAGTCTCTCTAGCTCTCTCTCACTCAGAGAGAGATCACCTCTGCAGCATCCCTGACACCAACACAGGCCCTCTCTGTCATCATTCTCCATCCCAGTCCACAGTCAGGGCCCTGGAAAGTCAGGAGGCAGAGCTTGCCCCTAATTCCCGGGCAACTTTCTCTGCTTGCTTGCTTGCTTGCAGCTGCTCTGTCTACAAAATGAGGCAGTTGGATCCCGTGAACCATATTCCCGTCCAGCTCAAACAAAAAGATTCCACAGATTCGGAAAACGGCTCATTTTAGCTAATAACCAGGGCAGGCCAGCGAATGATTCATCCGCGACTCGGCCTAGAACGACTCCTCCCCTCTCCCCAACCTCGCAAGCATTTCTCCCCTACCCCAGCCACAAGTGGGGGCGGTAGATGTCAGGGCATCAAGCCCCTTCTGCCTGTCTGCCACTGGCATTTTTACCCAGCCTCAGGATGTCCCGAGTTCTGTCTGGAACAACTCACGGGGAAGTCCCGTCCCCCTGGGATCCCACCAGCCGGAGGAAACAGCAGCAGAAATGTACAGAGAAAGTGCTGAGCCAGCAGGCAAGCAGGGGATGCTGTCCCAGGGAGGGCTCTGCCAGTCAGCCCAGCTCTGCAGGGTCAGCACTTCAGGGAGACACCAGCCAAGGCAGCGGGAAGAGGGGCTGTGCTCCTCACAAAGCCTGGTCTTTCGGCTTCCTGAGGATCTGTCCACCCAGCCTCCCCCCATGGAGACTGGAAAGCATTTGCTAACCTTCAGTGGCTGTCCTGGCTGGTTTTCTGTCAGCCTGACACAGGCTAAAGTCATCAGAAAGGAGGGAGCCTCAACTGAGAAAATGCCTCCGTGAGCTCCAGCTGAGGGGCATTTTCCCAATTAGTGATTGATGGGGGAGGGCCACGCCCACTGTGGGTGGGGCCAGACCATTGTGGGTGGGGTCATCCCTGGGCTGGTGATCCTGGGTTCTATAAGGAAGCCCGCTGAGCAAGCCATGGGGAGCAAGCCAGTAAGCAGCACCCTCCATGGCCTCTGCATCAGCTCCTGCCTCCAGGTACCTGCCCTGCTTGAGTCCCTGCCCTCATTGCTTTTGGTGATGAACTGTCATGTGGATGTGTGAGTGAAGCTAGCCTTTTCCTCCTCATGGACATGGCGATTCGTCACAGCTACAGTGACCACCGGTGGTCACTGTATCACTGTATCAAGATGGTGGCCACCGGTATCACGAAATCCTAGCAATCTACGAGTAGAAAGGGGTATCCTTACCTCCGAAAAGGTCATTTGCTATGAACAACAGCTGACACCTTGTTGCCAGTGCCCTGGACAGCTCTCTGCCTGACCCTACCTGCTCTTGGGGGTTGGAGGTGAGGTGTCAACAACAGTCAACAATACAGACTCCAGGAGCAGCTAAGAAAGGCTGTAGCAAGCTCATCTGAGCGCTGCTGCCAGCTCCTTTAATACCCTCCACCCACGCCCCATTGGTCCCAGGAAAGCAGCTCTTCTAAACAGCAGTTCCTGATTGGCTGGCATTGTCTGTGTCAGCCATCCTTGGTCTCTCAGACAGTCCTCAATTAGGTCCTCCTGCAGGAGATGCTTTTGTGGCTTCGCGGTCCCCAGCATTTACCTAGAGGCGGCTCCACCGTTCCTGCTCCATCAGTAGCAGAACATTGAAAGCCTTCTCATGGACAACAGACTCAGAGAGTACACTTAGCCATCGCTACTGTGAAGGCCATCATGGCCCCTCACCTCTACCTGTCACCACACAAACATTTCGATCTCCTGCACCCCTTCTCTGCCATCCTCCAGTGTACCACACATCACCTGAACCCCTGGACAACCATCGCTTCTCTCCTGCCGTTTCCCCCACCAACGCCTCCACCTTCTCCATTACCCACGCACCACAAGGGCCTATAGTTTGACTATCACGGGTCCCCACACACTCCAGGGCACATGTCCACCCATGGTCACCTAAAGCCCAGGACAGGAGAAGTCTGAACCCACCCCTTAGACAGGGTAGCCTCTCTGGTCCTTGAGCCCCAGCATCTTCCCTGAGCTCCAGCTGGACGCTGGGCTCCACATCTGTGGTGCTGCCTCAGAGGGGGAAAAGAGAATCTCTAATTTTCTTGTCCTAAAATGACCTCAACCTCTGAGACAGGCAGATCTCTGAGTTCAAGGCCAGCCTGCTCTACGAAGTGAATTCCTGGACGGCCAGGGCTGCACAGAGAAACCCTGTCTTGAAAAACAAAACAAAAAATGAATTCAGGCTGGAGAGATGGCTCAGCAGTTAAGAGCACTGGCTGCTCTTCCAGAGGACCTGAGTTCAATTCCCAGCAACCACATGGTGGCTCACAACCTTCTGTAATGGGATCCGATGCCGTCTTCTGGTGTGTCTGAAGATGGCAACAGTCTACTCATATACATGAAATAAATAAATAAATAAATCTTTAAAAAAACAAAAAAGAACTCGACCAAACCCACCTCACAGGAGTTTCTTACATGCAACCATTTGTGTGAAATGAAGACTGTGTTTCTGTTCCAGCCAGAAGGAAAGCTCTCTGAATATCTTCATTCAAGTGTCAGCTTCTAGGGCTGGGGCTGTAGCTCACTTTTGCCAGGCCTGTGTGAAGCCTTGGGTTCCATCCCCAGCATCACATAAAAACTGGTGTTTGTGGCTCATGCCTGTAACCCCAGGACTCACGGGATGAAGGCATGGGGGTCAGAAGAGCAACGTGACCCTTGGCTACATGGAGGGTTTGAAGCAGGCAGGCTGCAGGGAGCAGGTTGAAAGTTAATCAAGGCAAGGAGGGAATCCATTTCATTGTCATTTCACTCAGTTTCCCCATCCTCAGTCATTCTAAACAAAGCAAACACAGCCTGACTGTAGTGTGCACCTCAGTGCGGACGCGTGGGCATTTCTGTTCACATTTCTAGAAAAGACTTTCCTCACTCATCGATGCCAACTGCCTTCGAGGAGGGTGACTGCCCCCCACCAGTCTGATATGCAGAGAACAAGACCAAGGCAAGATGTGCTGAGAGTCAAGGGAGAGGCAAAACCCCCCGGGGCGGGCTGTCCCCCATGCTGGCCAGGTCTCCAACACAGTTCTGCATAGGCCGGGCCTTGGGGAAATTGGCTTGAGATGCCCAACTTCGGACTAAACAGGATAAGGACATCTCCAGGGTGCAGGGTTGTTGGGTAGTGGAGAAAGTTGCTTAGGCAACAGGGGGATGTGGGAATCTCAAGAGGGGGACAGAAGTGGTTTGGTCCCTCGCCCATGGACTCCAGAAGATGGAGACAATTTCTTTTGAGATCTCACGGAAGGGCTGCGTGATTTTGCTTAGGAAAAAGTGCTCCGGCGTCCTCAGCCCCAACTTAACAACATCTCGGGTCTAGGGAGGACACTTGGCACTCACCCCTGGCTAAATCCAGCACCATCTTCATTCTCTCCTGAGTCAGAGACACAGCTGAGGTCCAGAAAGGGCAAATGACTTGACCCAGGGGGCCCAGCCCTGCAAAGGGCAGAAGCCAGTCCCTCCTCCCAGGGCTCCCTGCCCAGGACCAGGGCCTGCCCAAGGACCCCACCTCCATCACAGATCTCTGCAGAACCTCAGGGTGGTTTGCTGGGCTCCAGAGCCCTGGACTCTCCCCACAGGCTGCACCCAAGGTCCCACATTCAGGGCTCCGTCACTCGCTGCCCCCTGGAGTAGGTCACTCAGCAACTTCCCACCGTAAGAGGAAGATGGACGCCCATACAAGGTTCGAGGCTGCCAGGCACTCTGCCCCATGGGTGCCCCTGGAGGCCCGAGGGCAGCTGCACCATGTGAGCAGACAAACAGGAAGAGCCTGGTGAGAAGCCAGCTCCAGCTAGAGTCTTTGAAGATGCTCTAGCAAACCACAAGAGACAAACAGTGAAGTTACCACAGGCTGCCCGGGGTCCTGAGGAAGTCTGAGCTCACTGACTTTGTGTTCCTTCCCTCAAAGCACTCATCTATTCAGCCAGTCACCCATTCAGCCATCCATCCATTCATCCATTCACCCCTTCACCCGCTCATCTCATTCATTCATCTGCCCATTCATTCACTAACTCATTGACTCCAACCACTGTAGAAGTGCAGGAAACTGACTCTAGAGTCCACCCCTCCAGGTGTTAAAGCTTGACTCACACACTCTCTGGCTGTGTGACTTTGGGCAGGTGGCTTCACCTCTCTGAACTTGTGGGTCTTTCCTTGGCAGAAGGTCAGGGACCGCAGTGCTTCTCTCAGCTTTGTGAGGGCCCAGTGCACAAGGAAGAGCATTATCCCAGCACTGGGGAAGCTGAGGCAGGGGGATCCAGAGCCTGAGACTGCCCTGGGCTACATCCCGTCTCTAAACAAACAAAAACAAGCAGTCGATTGCCATTCCTGGTCTACGATGGTGCCCAAGAAGGGGTGGAGATTCTAAAGTGAGACGTAAATGATGAGGAAGGACAGAGCTATGGGTTGAGGGCCTGGAGCTTCCTAGCACAGGCTTGCCCAGGAGGAGGTACGGGGATCACACAACTCACTGTCACCAACCCGCTCCCAACTCCTCATCTATGGGCCCGGCTTTGAATGGAGTGCCACACTCCTGATTAGCAAGATTAGAAGGAAAAGTCACGAAGCCGGGAGACCCCACAGCACCCTCAGGAGAGCCTCCATTACTGCGAGCACAAAAATATCCCCCTGAAGGTTCCAGGCTGAGCCTCCCAGCCAGGCAGAGCCTGCGGACTCCCAGGCATGGCGTCCAGAGGCTCCAAGTTGGGGGCACCAACCGCTTAAGTCAGGGCATGGATTAAATTCTGAGATTTAACCCAGGCCCTTGGGGACCTGTGGCAGACACCTCACCCCCTCCCCCAACTGTGCCTGGAGGTTGTCCCGGCCCAGACTCCTATAGAGGGAGGAACACAACGCAGGTTCCCTGAAAACTAACCCCAGGGTCCCCCAACTCCCCTACACACAGCCTGGCACTTGGCCCCGTGGAGCAAGGCCTCCCCCATCCCTACAGCCAGACATGTTTCCAGCTGCTGACCCAGACAACGTTCAAGCACTGGCCACGGTCACCTCATCCCCAAGAGGAGACAAAAAACAGCTGAGCTGTGACCCTTGACCTCACTGACCACTCCACATGTGCCCAGGATGTGTGGATCAGAGGGCCAGTCTTTGCTCGGCCAGTCTCTCACCCCTGTGCATAGGGGGTCTCCACACTGCCCTGATGAAGCCTCAGCTCTGATCTCCCAGCCCTCAGGACCCTTTGGCTGCTTTAAGAGTCTCACTTGACTCAGGCCCCAGAGCCTCTAAAGGTACCTCAGAGAAGAGAGGCAGCCTCCTCCCCGCCCCACCCTTCACAGCCAAGCACCCACAGGAGGCCTGTTCCCAAAGAGACTCAGTTCCCACATGGGCCATTGCTCCCATTTCAAACAAGCCCATTCAAGCCCAGAGGGGTTAAGTGACTTGCCCAAAGACACAGAGCTG
Source organism: Uromys caudimaculatus (assembly GCA_028551405.1). Taxonomy (NCBI): domain Eukaryota; kingdom Metazoa; phylum Chordata; class Mammalia; order Rodentia; family Muridae; genus Uromys; species Uromys caudimaculatus. Next base: position 36,103,177 of record CM052721.1, read on the forward strand.
GGAGACAGCATTGAGATCCCAACCCTGTGTTCCAGTCACTGTGCCATGCCCCCCCCCCATGCTCACACTCAGGAGCCCCACATCACTCTGTGAGGGAGGGACATCTAGCTTAACCCCCTTCCCCCCTCCAGTTCCCTTGATTGACCTGAGGGAGAAGCACCCCCACCCTCACCTCCACCCCCTCACGGAGGTCCTTCAAGGGAGGAACGGACGTCACAGGCACCTCTGGCACCAGAGTTCTTGGGAAGGCCGGTTTACAAGCTTGGCTATTTTTCACTGTGCAGCTGCTACCATAAACCCTGCCCTCCATCCCACCCCCAAGAGGGGGAACAGCTGTAAAGGGTCTCCAGGGCCCAGAGCTGGCGCCAGGTCCCCCACCCCCACCCCGCTTGCTATTTCTGAGCAGCCAGAGAAATTTTGAAATTAAAACCTCCTGAAAGAGAAGCAAATCCCTGTTCCACCCCAACAGAGACCCATCCTTTCTCCGAACCAGAGACAGCACAATGTGTGCCCAGCCCCCCTCCCGGCCTCATGTGCCAAGTGTACTGTAAAGACCAGGGACTGGAGAGATGGCGCAGCAGTTTAGAGCTCTGGCTGTTCTTCCAGGGGACCCTGGTTCAAATCCCAGCTCCCACATGGCAGCTTACAACCATCTGTAGCTCCAGTTCCAAAGGATCCAGTGTCCTCTTCTGGGGTCCACCCACACCAGTGACACACACGGCTCACACACACGGTACACACACATGCGCACAGCCAAAATACCCACACGCAGAAAAGAGATTCAGGGCCGCTTTAGTTCAACCTCATCTGTCTCCAGAACATCCAGAGCCCCCAGGCGATTCTCTTAAAAATGTATTTATTAGCCAGGTATGATGATACACACCTTTAATCGCAGCATTTGAGAGGCAGAAGCTAACCTGGTCTACATACCCAGTTCCAGGGTAGCCAATGCTACATAATGTAACCCTTTTTTTTTTTTTTTTTTTTTTTTGGTTTTTCGAGACAGGGTTTCTCTGTGTAGCCCTGGCTGTCCTGGAACTCACTCTGTAGACCAGGCTGGCCTCGAACTCAGAAATCCGCCTGCCTCTGCCTCCCAAGTGCTGGGATTAAAGGCACGCGCCAACACTGCCCAGCTCAACCCTATTTTTAAAGAAAAAAAAAAAAAAAGGATGCTGGTGTTTGTCTTCCTTCCTCCTCACACAGGAGCATGGGCATACAGAGAGCACCGATTATTAGTGAGTCCATGCTAGGCTCTTCCCAGGCCCCTAGAAACCATTATCACCTGCTCACCTGTCACCCTGCCAAGTCCAGGCGGCCTGAGGTATAAAAAGACAGCTCACCCAGCTCTCTCTCTTTCTCTCTCTGTTCACACGTGTTCCCAGACGGCCTCTCTTTCTGTTCTTTTTGCTCTTCCCTGTCCACCCCTTCTCCAGGTCCTCACTGCCCTCCTCCCCCCAAATAACCCCCCCTTAGACCAGGTCTGTCCCTTGGTGTCTCAGGGGACACCTTGGCATGGGCCCGCCAGGTGACCCCCACCCACACTCACGCCACGTTTGTGTACACATGTGTGTATGCACACACTGTCTGACAGCCAGGGCAGCAGTGGGGGGGGGGGGGTGGAGCCCCACACCCCTCTTCTCTTGGACTTTGTATCTCTCCACTTTGTGCCAGGGAGTGGGGCTGGTGCTGCTTTTAGTGGGTTTTGTTTCCTCCTTCTCTGCAGGGTTGGAACTAGGGGACTTGTTCAAGCACTCTACTCTGGGCTACACCTTGGCCCCAAGCCTGGGATAAAACACCCCCTTCTTCACGCAAGAACAAACACCCAGAGAAGTGGGGTGTGCCCAAGGTCAAAAGGTTGAGACTAGAGCTGGCATTGAGCCAGAAGTTCCGACCGCACCGCAAAAAGGATAAAAAACATGTGCAGAGGCTACACTCTGCCTATCTCTGTTCTCACCTGAATGGGACCAGCCCGTCCCTGGGGCTGACCAGAGCAGGGTAAGGAAAGGGGTGTGCCTGCTTCCCTTTGTGGCTTTTCAGCCCCTCCACCACAGGTCACCAGCAACACACACACACACACACACACACACACACACACACACACGTGCACAGGCACACACACATATGCACACAGATGCACGCACCCACATGCACACACACACACAGAGACACACACATGCGCACATGCTTGTGCGTGCATGCAAACACGCACACACACAACACAGTGGCAGCAGGCCTGGCCGGAGACTAACAGGACAAGGACAGCCTGTGCAAACCTCAATCCCTACCCCCCCATCCCCCGGGGTAAGACTGAGGGTGTCTCCCTTGACCTTCAAGCCTAGTTCTGTCCCTGTGGTCCCAGCCCACAACCCATGCTCCCTCTCTGGTTTTCTGGGAGTACCCACAAAACAGGCCTCCTGGGTAAATCCCTGCAGATGTGGAGAAATTAGAGGGCTCTGAGAGGAGTGGAGCCCTGCTGTCTCTTCCCTGAGGGAACTACTCTCTCTTCCCTGCCTCCCTCCACCCATTCACCCACCCACACATCCATCCATTCATCAGGCCTCCTCCGCCCTCCCTCCGTCCTCCCATCCCTCCCTCCGTCCCTCCTCACTGAGCACTCAGTTACAGGGCTAACTGGCTGTGCTGCTCTGGGCCCGTTTCTTTCTTTCTTTGGGTTATGGAAGTCATAATGGTACTTCAGAGGCTGAGGGTCCCGGGAACTAAAGTATCAGGTACAGAGAGTGGTCCTGGCTGAGGGTTCACCGTGGGCCACGGCCATCACTGAGTTCTGGAGGTGTGGATGAAGGACTGGGGGGAGGGGGCAGAGTCTGTTGAGGATCTAGGCCAGGAGCTGAAGGTTGACGAGTTGGGCTCCTGTACCTCCTTAATCCCTGTCCCTCCAGGATCGGAGATACACACTTCCGTTAAGGCCTTGCACCCCCACATTCTCCGGGAAGCTCTCCTGGAATTAGTGGGAGGCTGATGGCCAGAGAATTACCCTCCAGGGTCTTCCGGGTCTCCATGCAACCTAAGGGAAATTATGTGCTTCCCGGCCATGGTCAGAGTTGGTTAATAGGGTCAGAGCCAGACACCAGAGAAACTGAGCCACTTGGCCAGAGCCACACAGCCCACCAGAACAGGAGGCATTTGGGTATTCATATCAACTCTCCTGGTTCTTGGAGCAAGCTGAGCTGGGCTGAGAGAGGCAGGTCCTCTCTCAACAGCACAACACAAAGGCCATTCATTGTGCTCTGCAAGCGTAAGTCCTGGACTCTCAGACTGGATGGAGATCCTTGAAGGGTCAGGGTTGGAGGAGACAGCCCCCATGACACCTCCATCCTGGGAACCTGGCACATGTTCCCGACCCCCACACACCCCCTTCTCCGCCCACAGCTGGATTCCATAGGGCTCAGGCAGGGGGTTATCAACTGGAAAGAGAAAGCTGGGGGGAGGGGGTCAAAGGCTCATCTCTGGAGGCCAAAAGACCTGCCAAGAATGGCTGTCAGCAAGCATTGTCCCTGAGGCCCAGTCAGTTCTCACCCACCTGCAGGGGATGGGCGGCCATGACTTCACCCCTGCTTTGTCCCACAGCACAAAGAGGTGGCTGAGGTACGGCCACACCAGCTGCAGAGCCAGGCAGCGAAGTGTCTGTGTTTGCCACACCACCTCCAGGATTCCTCAGGTATGTGGGTCCAACACTTATGAGCACCCACACACATTCTCAGCTCTCGGACCTGGCTGATCCCATCCCGACTGCTGCCCCCAGCCCATGAAGACCCCATCCCCGCAGACCTGTGCAGCCCCAGATAGTCCAGAGAGACTCAAGCCAGATCAAGATTTATTATGCTAGTGTGTCATATATCCACACCGGAAGAGCTGAGACTCGGGGAGCCCTGAACGGAGGTGTGAGGAACCCCCAAGATCTCCAACAGGACAGAGCCTCAGCACTGTCAAGGACTGAGGAACGGTGTGGGCTCAGGCTGCCAGACCACTGTGTGAGCATAGGACGGGCCAGGCCCCTGCTCCAGGCTGGGTGTCAGAAACCAGAACGGCAGTGGCCCCCAAACACCTCCTTGGCTTCTAGTCTGCTTCAGGGACTGACAGAGAAGAGCTCTGCCCACTTCCCTCACCCCAACATTGACAGCGAGATGTCTTGCACACATCCAAGTCAGGGTCGCTTTCCACTTAAGAAAGAGCCGGACTCCCCGCATCCTGTATTCGAACTCTGAACCAATCAGAAAGCGAGGTGCCTTAGAGGAAACCCAAGAAGAGTATTTCCAGAGCGGGTGCTGTGAGGTTGGACTTTGTAGCTGTGAGGCATCCTGATAATACTCAAGGAGCTTGAGGAAAGTGTAGCAAAACCAGCCCAATGGGGACCCTTAGAGTAGCCGTGTCAGCTTGTGGGGGGGCACCGTGGCTCCTAAAAGCCACATGATTTTGGGTTTGTGTTCCCACGGGGGTGTCTAGGGGAAGCTCTGTGATGTAAGTAGGAGCCCCTTCCAGAAGCTTCCTAACTAATCAAGACCACTGAACAGGGGCAGAGTGACAGAGACATTGCGGGTATCAGGAGATGCACAGGGCTCTGACGCCCCTGGCGTTACCAGACACTGACTGCATCTTGCTATCCCAGCGGGTTGCAAGGGCAGCTAGGGTCACCAAAGGCCCATCCATTTAGTCTTCAGAATCTAATTCCCCCGCTTGTCTCCACAGCCGAGATGCAAGCACCAGCGTCTGCTGTGTCACAGGCGGCCTCTGGCCTGTCCCCTTCTGCTCTGAGGACTGTCTCACTGCAGCTCCAACTGGGATGTGTCTGACCTTCCCCTTCCAGAGAAGTGGTGCTTTAGGATGAAGCCCCCAGGGTGGTAAAGAGTCATTAAGGGCACTGGAACTTGGGGTGATGTTTCCTGGGGTGCACCAGAGGCCATCGGCTCTGCCCATTCGGGGTCAGGCTTGGCACCAGCGATGGCCAATGAAGGGTGTCACGAAGCAGTTAGAGCTGAATGCCTTGCTTGACCAAGGAGGAGGCCCTCGAGGACCCAACAGTCAGGCCCAGCAGTCCCGGGGCCTGTTAGACACTGGGGGAGACTCCGCTGCAAGCACAGGAACTTCCAGGAGGACCAGCTGCTCCCTGGGATTCTTGGGCTAAGGAGAAAGACCCTTCTGGTCCCCGTTGGCCCTCACTGGCTGCAGGGGCCCCTTCTGGGGCCCCCAGCTTCTCTTCAGTGACCCCACATCCTGGGGCTTCCTGGGCCTCCTCCTGGCGGCTGAGCACCTCCTCCTCCTCCTCCTTCTCATCCTTTCCCTCCGACCCACTCTTCACTGGCTTTGTTCCCTCCCCACTGCCTAGCAGGGCTCTAGCTGGAGACCGGAGGTTCTGGGTAGCAGCCAGAATGTCAGCCTGGAGCTGCTGGGAGGAGTCCAGGCCCTCTTCCGGCCGGCTGTCAGGTGCCCTGTCAGGGACCTCGCTGAAGGCACGGGGTCCCCCAGCCCGGTCTCTCTGGTCCACATACTTCTTTTCGGGGAAAGAGGATGGGTAGTAGGCTGTGGCTTTGTGCTTCTGGCGCGTGATGAGTGCGGCGCAGACAATGAACATGATGAGGAAGGTCAGCGAACCCACCACCGCGATAAGCATCACGTACTGGCGGAAGAAGTCCATGATCCCCTCCAGGAGGCTGGTGGGTGGCACGGGGCCATCCAGAGCTGTGGGCTGGGGTCTCCCCGGTGTGGGACTGAAGGCTGGAGTCCGGGGCGGCGGCGGCAGGCTCGAGGAAGAGGCTGAAGAACCCTCAGCTTCCCCACTGCCCGCTACATCTTCCAGGAAGGAGGCCGGGAGTGACACAGAGTAGGCCACCCCAGGCACAGGCCTCACAAGTAGCAGCAGAGACACGAGGAACCAAGGGACCATGTTGACCCACAGAACCTGCGCAAAGAGTAAGAGAGAAGTCAGGCTGAGTTCCCTGTCGCTCCAGGACTCAGGCGTGAGTGGCCTGCTAGTTCCTGAGGACAGCCTGGAAGCCAGAACACAATCCAGCAAGTCACTTTTTTTTGTTTGTTTGTTTTTTCGAGACAGAGTTTCTCTGTGTAGCCCTGGTTGTCCTGGAACTCACTCTGTAGGCCAGGCTGGCCTCGAACTCAGAAATCCATCTGCCTCTGCCTCCCAAGTGCTGGGATTAAAGGCGTGCGCCACCACTGCCCGGCCCAGCAAGTCACTTAGCTGAGCAATCCACACACACTCCTGGGTCCTTCTACACGGGATGCCACCTGTCCTGCTTCCTTCTGGAGATCCAGAGGACAGAAACTGCATCTTATTCCTCTCTGTCCTCGGTGTTTCGAACCCTGAGTATACACTAAGCACTCAATAGTTGCTGTACCAGTGTGGCTGAATTCCCAATCCTAGCTTACACTCATGGTTTCCTAGGCATCAGATACTAGTGGAAGTGTCTTTGTGTATTTGTGTGAGGGGAGGGATGCAGTTGGAGACCAGAGGATAGCCCCAAATGTCCTTCCTCCTCAGGAATCCTCCACCGCTTCCAGGCAGGGTCTCTCACTGGGACCTGGTGTTTACCTGTTAGGATAGGCTGTCTGGTCAGCAGGATCCCAGAATCCTCCTGTGTCTCCACTCTCCTCCTGGCCTCACAGGCACGCCCTGCTACACTGGCTTTTGACGCCTGAGCCATCTCTCTGTCCAATCTGAAGTTTGTCATGGAAGCCTGAGAGTTACCCACCCCAAGAAGAGCTACGATTGTCCCATTTCTAGGTGTACTGACAGAGGCGCTGGTAAAACTGAGGCTCGGAGGGACCGAGTGACTTATCCAGAGACATCTGGAAGGCATAAAAGAAGTACTGAGCTGGGCAGTGGTGGCGCACACCTTTAATCCCAGCACTTGGGAGGCAGAGGCAGGTGGATTTCTGAGTTCAAGGCCAGCCTGGTCTACAGAGTGAGTTCCAGGACAGTCAGGGCTACACAGAGAAACCCTGTCTCGAAAAAACCAAAAAAAAAAGAAGAAGAAGCACTGGCCTGTACTCTGGGAGGCTGGGGAGGGAGACCGGGAAGCCGAGGGGCACCTCTGCACAGGAAGCGGCCCCAGGGCACATTAACCCCGAGGCCTTGGAAGATCCATCGGAGGCTTTTCCAATCCACCCACTTCCTTCTCCAGAGGAGTCTGGGTTTTGAAGTTGCCAGGTCTGCAGGCTCTATAGGAGGCTTGAATACCAGGGCGGGGCTGAGGGTAGCTGTGACTCCTCCCCCCAACTCATGAAGGCCTGGACCTCACTTCGAGCCTCCAAAAACCCCCAAGAGGTTCCAGGGGGAACCACAGTTCCTGGGGAGACAAAGCTAGCTTACACTGCAGCCCCTCCCCACTGCCACCACTAAATGGGAACCAGATGCGCCCCTCCCCCCTGGAAGGCTGCTCCTGGCATGAACCCCCCAGACCCCATCTGGCCCAGACAGCCGGGCTGATTAATAAATTTCTCATTGTCCAAGTTTACACTAACTCTCCCAGTCAGTGCGAATGGGATCTGGGGTTCAAACTTTTGCTGGTCCCGCAGAGAGCTCTGGTCCCTGAGGCTAACTGGAGCTAGAGGTCTAAGCCAGAAGGGTTTAAGGCCCTGTCTTCGGGAGAATCTCCCTTCATGGACTGAGATGGGGAGACAGACGCAGAGGCCCCAGCAGGAGACAAGCCCCACAACAAGTTTCTGAACTGCAGCAGGAAGCTGAGGTCACCAGCACCATGGTGGCTACAGGCAGGTCCTGTTGAATGAGGCAGGTGATATTACCTTGTGTGACAGGGACTCAGGAAGTGAGGAAGCTGGTCATGTAGTGACTGTCTCGGTGGTCTCAAGCTTCCCAGGTATGTGTGGTGAGCCCTCGGTATCACAGAAAGCTGGTACCAGGGTGCCCCACCCCCACCCAAAGGAGCCAAAATGAAGCCATTGGTACAGTTCGCAGGGAGCGAGCGTCTCCCAGCCTCCTGGCCCTTCCAGTCAGCTCCGGGTGGCTCACAACACCACAAACATTCTGGGGGGTCGTTGTATTGTTCGTTTTGATCATTAAATTCTCACGGCTTAAATTTTTAAATTCTCTGTTGGTTGGATCTACAGCAGGGGCAGCTGCACGCACTGATGCCAATTCGGTCAAACTGGCTCAAACAGACGTTCATGTCAGAACATCGAAAGAGGCTAAGTGGGCCAGTGAGGTGGCTCCGCAGGGAAAGGAGCTTGCTGCCTAGCCTGGGGCCCTGAGTCTGATCTCCGGGCCTCACAGGGTAGAAGGAGAGATTCATCTCCCACAGGTGATCCGCTGACCTCTAGTCATTCACCGTGGCCTGCACAGCCCCCTATAAAGATATAACTGTAATAAAAACTTTTCTAAACTGGCTAAATTACCGAGGGGCCGAGCGAGCGGAGCCTCCTGTGCACTAAGCAAGTGCTCCGTTGCTACATCCTCAGGGTCATGCACAGTGATGGCCTGGGGACCCCATGGAGGATAGGTCCAGTCCTACAGTGGCAACACCTTCATGTCCAGAATGGACAGTGACATGTTCAAGGACGGACAGGTGACCCGTGACTGGGCTGGGATTTGAACCCTCTCTCAGGTGTGGGCATCCACGTGTTCTGAGGTGCACATGTATGTGCATGCGTGCATTGCAGGCCAGAGTCTGATTTGTGGTACTACCCCCCCCCCCCCAGGAGATCTCTCCCTGGGAGCTGAGAATCACAAATGACTTGGCTGGTCCCTATCCCTGTCCTTCCAAGGCTGAGATCTGGAGCATCCATCAGTATACTATATAGCTTTTTACCTGCGTGCTGGACCTGAACTCAAGTCCTCATTATTTTCTCGGCAAGAATTTAACTGACCTAGCACGCTCCCTTTTTTTTTTGGGGGGGGGGGTGCAGGGGAATTGGACTTGGAGCTTTACATATGCTGGGCTCTGCCACTGAACCACAGCCCTGGGTCAACACTCGGGAGACAGAGGCAGAGCTGCACATTCAAAACCAGCCTGAGCTACATATTATGGTGCTGTCTAAAAATATAGTTGTGGTAAGTGAGGGTTGTTGTTCTGGATGGGCCACCGGGACCACAATGCCACAGCATCGCATAAGTCCCCAGGCATGCTGTCCCCAAATGCATCAGCTGAAAAGCCACCGGGCCCGCTAGATCTACCTGGTTCCATTGTGTCTAAATCTCCTCTCGACCTCACTTTACCCATCTGAAATGGGCAGCAGTAGAATGACTCCACGTTGAGACTCAAAGAGCCGTCGGGACCGTGCGAGAGAACATTCTAGAAGTGCCAGCCCAGGGTCAGTCCCACAGAAGGCTGGAATTCAGGAATGGAATGCCCCAGGAGACGCCAGCATTTTCCCCTCAGTGCATCCATGGCTGTCCTCACTTGCTCTGGCCCCCAACACCCCCAGCAAAAGAGCAGAATCCAAGTGCACACAGTATGCATGAACACGCATGTGTAGACCGCAATGGGGATTCAAGAAAGCACTGGCCTCTCGGTGGCACCCTGGGATCAATCAAAGGGGTACAGAAGGAGAAGCAGAAACCATTCTTGTCTCTAAAGAGCAAGACCCCAACTCTCAGAGCTCCCCTCCCAATTCCTCAGTCTCTCCTTGCCCCGAGAAAGGTAGCAGGTGGCTAAGTAAGGGGACCCAGGCCTGCATGGAGCTAGCCAAACCTTGCAGGAGATAGTCGTGGGACCCTGAGTGGTTCCCTGAAACTCTCTGAGCCTCAGTTTCCCCTCTGTGGAACGGAAGAACTGACCTGAACAGGTCTGAAATGATTGCTGATGTACCAGGCGCCCTTTGCCTACCTCCTGGGGAGAGCAGGGCCTTCTTGGCTTCCTGGGTCTGTCCTACACAAGGACTTGGGATTTCAGGCTGCTGAACCCTCTGCTTTCACCCCAGAGGGAACTCAGTCAGATTGTAAACAGCCTGCCCAACAGAGAGAGCCCCGATGGAGAGGTGGCTCAGAACAGCCCGATGTGGCTCCAGCTTCCGCATCTATGCAATGGGATTGGGTCACAGCATTGCCTAGCACATAATAAATGTTAGCAAGTGGATGCACTGGTCCAGGAGGCCCTCCTGGACCCTCTGCCTTAGAAGCTTCTGTTTTAAATCGAGATGTCCATGAATATGCAAATGAGGCAAATCCACCACCAAAGGAAGGGCTGGGTACCCCAGTACCTGAGACAGCTAAGCCAAAGCCTCTGTTCCACCAGTCATCACTCAGAAACTGATGGCTAGTGATGGAGAGGCAAGCCATGGAAACCTGGCTTCAATTAGGAGACCTGGGGGGAGGGGGCTCCAGCTGAAACATTGTATCCCCAGCCTATTCCCTCCCGGTCTGCAAGGACAGGGACTTGGGACCTTCAAGAAGAGGCTTGGAAGGAGCCTGAGGTCTCCAAGCCTACACACAAGCACACACACACACACACACACACACACACACACACACACACACACACACACACACACACCAGCAGCAGCAGCAGCACCAGTAGCAGCCAGAGCTCAGAGTCCACAACTCCACAACACTGACTGGAAGACTCACACATAACCCCAAGACACTCCAGCAAGTTCCCACAGTCCCTAGCTTCTGTACAGAGGGAACACACACACACACACACACACACACACACACACACACACACACACACACACACACCAACTGGTGCATCAGCCATCCCAAGCACAGCCTACAGCAGCACACAGGACAATACAAGTTTACACCATCAGCACACTGGCCTTAGAAACGTCTCCCTGGCACTGTCTCTACATCCCAACTACACCACGCCGCCTTCATCCACGCACACACATCGAACCACATGCGTGCTCACGGCCTCAAACACACACGCAGATTGCACACACACTTAAGGACTCCACGAAGTCCTCCAAGAGTCCCCAGCAGCAGCAGGCCGGGACTTACCAGCTCTGGGCGAAGGACCGGGTGCAGCTGCCAGGTAGGCAAGCCAGGCCCGCTAGACGGTGCGACTGTCTGCCCGCCGTCTGCCGCCAGCTGCTCTGGCTGGTGCCTGCCCGCCTCGGCCTCCAGGCCCTCCCCCTTCCTCCTCCCGCTGGGTTGGAGGGCCAGCTTGATTTCATTAAGAGGGTTTGGGGTGGGGACAGTGCGGGGCGGGACTCTGCTGGGCCACCGGCAGTCCCACCCTCTTCGCACTCCAAGCTTGCTTCTTCTTGACCTCGGGTCCCCTGGGCAGGCTCAGACAGACTGACAGACGGAGGGGCTTCCAGGGGCGTCCCCAGAACGTTGAGCGGAGGCCCGTCCCATCCCCCACACTCCCTGAAGGATGAGGTCAGGAGGCTCTGGGGCCCCTGGAAGTGGGAAGAAAAACTCTCCGCGGCGTGGCCCATTCCAGCTGTGACTCAGGATTTCCAGGCTTAGGGTGAGGGGTGGGAATGAGGGTGTCTCGGGAAAGGCTGAGGGTGCTGAGATCAGGCACTGCCCTGGCCCTTCCTCCCCAGGCCTCATTTTCCCCATTCTTGGGGGATGGGGGAGCTCCCTGAGGTGCTGGCATCCTGAACTCTGAGACCTCACAAAACCCCAGTAGGGCAGCTTGAGCAGAAGTTATGAGCCCATTTCACGGAAGTAGAGAGGGGATGGGGGAGTTCAGATGCAGCAGCTTGGTTCTGAGAACGGTAATTAACTGACCCTGAAGCACCATGGGTAACTGACCAGTAATCCATGGGACCCGGCATCCACTCATTCATTCATGCTCTTGTTTGTTTCAGTAAATGGCTGATGCGTCCCCCTCACTGAATGTCAGGGCTCAGCAGGACTCAGCCAGACAGGACATAGACACAGCCCCGCCTCTAGGAGCTCACAGGCTTCCAGAGCCATGTTCACCAAGACTCATCTCGGGGTGTGCGTTGCCCTTCCGCAAACCGGATGGGGTTCCATGTCAGGAATCCCACAAAGGGGGCCTGCATGAGGGACCGAGGGAGAACACGCAAGAGGTCTGCTTCAGGGGTGCTGCCTGGCAGAAGGTGCAGGGCTAGCCTCCAAGGGTTCATTCATCTTGGCACAGTTAGGAGCTGAGGATGGCCCTGGTCCTGCCTAGCCTGTCTTAGACTGGTCATCAGTTTCAGGGGCAAGCAGCCCTCCCCAGGGCTTCCTCCTCCCAGGGTGCAAGCCCTGTTCTCAACAGACTGGGGGCTCATGTCAGAACTCTGGTCTTCAAAGGAGGGCCCAATTCTCAGCCCCACGAGGCTTCTGGGAGTTTCCTACATGCCTTGGTTACAGGCCTCACCCTCCCTCCTTGTCCAGCAGCCATGCAGAATGCTCGGGCCGTCAGCTCAGTGTCCTCTGGCCTCTTCCCTTCCCTGGGTGAAGGCTCACTGGGATGACTGAGGATAATCATGTCTTCAGCTAAGGTTTCTTACCACACTAACAATACCCTACCACAGAAGGCTTCCTGGCACAGTCGCAGGGTAAACCAAGGGTTGGGGTACAGACAGCCTGGGCCCCAGATCAGGAGTCTACACACTCCTGCCTTCTGCCCTAAGGAAGACAAGGGCCTACCTTGGTGCTGGTTGGGGTTGGTTCCAGACTCAGATGCCAGAGTTCAAGTCCCTTCTGCAACTCTACATAGGGTCTGTGCAGACACTTGCCTGCCCCCACCTCCCCCCACCCCATCCCACCTCCCCCCACCTCACCTCACCCCACCCCATCCCACCTCCCCCCACCTCACCTCCCCCCACCCCACCCCCACATCCTTTACCTTGTCTCAGTGACTTGATGACTTTTTCTTTTCATCTCTCTTTCTTTTTTTTTCTTTTTTCAAGACAGGGTTTCTCTGTGTAGCCCTGGCTGTCCTGGAACTCACTCTGTAGACCAGGCTGGCCTCGAACTCAGAAATCCACCTGCCTCTGCCTCCCAAGTGCTGGGATTAAAGGCGTGCGCCACCACTGCCCGGCTTCTTTCTTTCTTTTAAAGATTTATTTATTTGTTATATATAGCTGTCTCTAGACACACCAGAAGAGGGCATCGGACCCCAGACGGTTGTGAATCACCATGTGGTTGCTGGGAATTGAACTCAGAACGTCTGGAAGAGCAGTCAGTGCTCTTAACTGCTGAGCCATCTCTCCAGCCCCCTTTCTTCCTTTCTTTTTCTTCTCTTCTAGACAAGATTCTCCTGCACCCCAGGCTGATTCAAACTTGAGTGCTGGGGTTTCAGGCCCCTGCATGTGCTTCATGAGATCCCAGGCTGCATGCTGCTGAGCCACTGAGCTGCCTCCAGGTGACTGATTCCTGCTGTGTGATGGGTGGGTACAGACAGTCACTCACTAGACTCTGCTGTGGAAGGCACAATGTTAAGGAAAAGTCTGGACATCCTCAGTGAAAATGTGGTCATTTCTGCTGAGCCTGAGGGCACAGAGCCCAAAGATGGCCACACCCTGCCACCTGTGTGACTCCTGTCCCACAGAGCCTGGTGCTGGTGGTTGTGTTTATGGAGATGTGAGAGAATGATGCTCCATACCAGAATGGGAAGCTGAGGCTCACAGTCGAGTGGCAGGCCCTGGGTACTGGAAGGCTGGCCATAGGGCCCCCTCTGATGCACCAGGTTCTATTCCCAAACCTCTGAAAGTGCCACCACCAGGCCGGTGACCCACCTCTGACTGGACTGTTCCCACAGCACAGCCTTCTCCTACCTCCACATGCCTCAGGCAAGGACTGTGGGAAACACACACGTACACACACACACACACACACACACACACATACATACATACACACACACATACATACACATACACACACACCTGTCCACATGTGGAAGTGTTCACATAGCACACACACATTCACACACACACAACCTGTCCACATGTGCATGTGTTCACACAGCATACACACACACACACACACACACACACACACACACACACCTCTGTCCACATGTAGAAGTGTTCACATAGCACACACACATTCACACACACACAACCTGTCCACATGTGCACGTGTTCACACAGCACACACACACACACACCTGTCCACATGTGCATGTGTTCACACAGCACATACACACACACACACACACACACACACACACCTGTCCACATGTGCATGTGTTCACACAGCACACACACACACACACACACACACATACATGCACTCACGCATAGGTACACCATTCCTCTCCTTGCACCACACCCATGACCTGTAGATGCTCGGCAGGCACCACCCATGAGCAGAGACGAGGAGCACAACCACAACACATCACACCACATCCCCTGGGCCGCAGCTAAACATGGCTTCCGGTCAGATGCCGGTGGTCACTCACTGCCAAGCCTCAGGATCCCACCTGAAGACATTCCAAATTTCACTCGTTCTGCAGATACATCCGGAGACCGTGGTATCCAGCTCACAGTCAGATCCTCAGAGCCAGTAACGAGCAGACAGGCTGAGCTCACAAGACGTAGGAGAACCACAGTAAGCAAGTGAACCTCAAAGGGAGACCTGGCACCTCTGACTTACACTGGGCTGCGAGCTGAGAGGGGTTGCTCAGGGCTCCATGCACCATGGGAGTCTAGTCCGGTCCCAGGCTTCCACTGCAGGAAGTGACTACAGTGTTGCCCTCAAAGATGGAGAGGAGGAATTTAGGAAGACACGGATGCAGGACAGTTCCCGGCAGCTGGGCAGGATGTGCAAAGGCCCTGAGGTGGTCGGGAGAGCACACAGTGCCATTGAGGCAGCTCTGGAATATTATTGGGTCAGCATGGATGAGCTGGGTCAGCAGGAACAAAGAACTTTGCTTTTTGGGGACCCCAATCCTAACTCTACGTCTATGTTAGTGGTTCTCAGTCTTCCTAGTTCCGTGACCCTTTTAGCACGGTTCCTCATGTTATGGTGATTCCCCCCACCCATAAAATTATTTCGTTGCTACTTCACAACTGTAACTTGGCTATTGTTATAACCCAAAATGTAAATAGCTGAGATGCACGATATCTGATACGCAACCGTTTGGGGCTTGCGACCTGTAGGTTGAGAACCACTGATTGCCTGGAACAAAATGGGGCTCAAAAAAAATATGGCACTAGCTGTTGGAATGAGGCTCTGCCCTCTGACCCCGAGTCTTCAGGTATTGGTCAGCCAACATTATGGGAGAAGCTCCATCCTTCATCAGTCTCATACCACGTTCCCCCATTTCTGGGACACGTGTGGGGCCCTGCTGTGGCATCTGTGGGGCGTGGGCAGACCTGCGGTGTGGAGCCCAGGCTGGGCGGTTCACTTGCAACCCATAATTTCAGGGGCCCAGAAAGTGCCAGGGTTTCTGCTCAATCTGAAAACACTTCAGAGACCCTGCCCTGAACCCCTTGCAATTAGTAGCCACACGACCCTGTTCAGCAGCCCTGGCCAGTGGAGCTTGGGAGGGCTGGGTAACGCCCCTACCTTGGGTCTCTGCTGAGATGGTTCCTGCCGGCTCCTACAGTGCCAGCCCACCACAGGCCCCAATGCCAGTCCCTTATGGGTCCAGGGCCACACCTCATTATACAACCCTGAGCACCAGGGCCTGCCTCCCAAGCAAAAATAGCTGAGCCTTTCATGTGGCTAGGGAGTCCGGGCCGCAGTACCACCACAGCCCAGGCCTGGCTTGTGGAGGGTTACTCTGGAGGAGCATCTGGCCTGGGGCTCTCAAGAGGCACAGTGGCTATGTCTGACTGGACCAGAGCTCTGGGGTTGCTATGAAACCAGCCTGGATCTCCGTTTTCTCATCAGAAAACAACCTACATTCATTGCTCATCTGTTTATTGAGCATCTACATGTACCTAGCGCTTAGAAACCGGGGCACATTACGACCAGGCTTTTTTTGGACCAGGGTGGCTTACTACCTCTGAGCATCCTGCGATCTTCTGTGTATTTTCCCGTCGAGTGCTGGTGGGACAGAGAAATGGCTGGGTGCCGTGGACAAGGGTCTTAGTTTCTAAAGAGGACTACAAACTTGGCCCATGAGCCAGCGATCGCACCCCCTGCGTATGTGCCCAAGGGGATGAAGACACACCCACACAAAGGCAAGTGTCGGTGGCGGCAGCTTTCTACACAGCAGACCCTTAACTGGAAACATCCCGGCCCTCGGTGGGATGTTTTGCACGCGTGTGGTTTCTTTCTTTTTTTTTTTTTTTTTTTTTTTTTTTTTGGTTTTTTAAGGCAGGGTTTCTCTGTATAGCCCTGGCTGTCCTGGAACTCACTCTGTAGACCAGGCTAGCCTCGAACTCAGAAATCCACATGCCTCTGCCTCCCAAGTACTGGGATTAAAGGCGTGCGCCACCACTGCCCCGTTCTGCGTGTGGTTTCTATTAGTAAATTTTCTTCTCAAGGTAACCACCTGACGGAATAACTTAAGACCAGAAGGTTTTGTTCTGGCTCACCATCTCAGAAGCTTCGGTGGAGAACGTTGGGTGGATGGAGCTTGTGGCAATGACAAAGTGTTTACCTCACAGCAGACAGGAAACCGAGAGAACGGGAACACAGAACGGGGACACTCAAGTGACTCACCACCCCTACCTGTCATGTCATCTGCCTCAAGCTCAACCACAGGCTCAGCCCTCGAGATCTAATGGCCTCTGGAGATGACAAGGTGACATCAAGACCAGCTACAACAAGCTGCAAATGCAGGTAGCCGCACTGGTTGGCTTTTTGTGGCCATCATGAAGCCAGGGCAGGAAGTCAAGTGGGAACATGGCTTCCTGACTTGTTTTCAGGCTGGTGCTTAACCGGCTTCCTCATACAGCCCAGGGAATGGTGCTGCCCACAGTGGGCTGGGCTCTTCTACATCAGTTAGCAAGATAATATCCGACTCTTCTCAGGGGATAGGCAGTGTCCAGTTCACAGAGCAAATAGATTAATAGAACTCAAGTAGCTGAGTGCTCATACACGAGGCCCAGAGTTCATCCACAGCAGCACAGAAAGCAGGCATGGTGGCACATGTCTGTAGTCATAAAAATATGGAAGCAAGAGGATCAGGAGTTCGAAGTCATCCTGGGGTACATAATGAGTTCAAGACTAGCCTGTACTACATGAGAGCCTGTCTCATAAACAAACAAACAAATAAATGTACACACACACAAACTAACAACAAAAAGTTTGTCTCTCGTGCATATGGTAGCTCACAACTGGACAACGAGAGAACAGACTGAACACACACAGGACACACACAGGACAAGGGAACACAGTCTGTGTGGTTCTAAGACAAAGAGCAGACTCAGCCGTGGGTTGGGAGTCAGTAGAGTAACTCTTGGGGGATTCTGGCTGGCAAGAGGCTCAAGAAACAGGGTGATTCTGATACTGTGGCCTTTAGGCTCCCTGGGTCTCACGCAGCATGGACAGGTACAGCTGGACACAGGAGATCTGCCTGGCCTGGCCAGATTATGACTCAGTTCAAAGCTCTTCAGAACCCACATCCCTCCACAGGGGGGTACACCCCCCCCCCCAGGACGGGGTCCAGAACTTCCTGTGGCCGGGTGGCCAGCCAGCTGTGGCTGACTTGTAAACATTTACATTCTCGCTGTGGAAGGAGCCACTTTATGAGACTCACTGGGGGCCACAGGGGAGGGGCACCGCAGTGTGGGGCAGCTGGTGGCTGCACTTCCCATTTGCTGGCTGCTTGCTGGCTCTTTCAGGCTAGTCACCATCCTCCCTGTTCTGTGCACCCCCACACCCCGGGCAGTGCTGTGGGAAATGCAGACTCTGTAGGTCTAATAGCAGAGAGGGACTTGAAGTTCCCAGTTCCAGGATGTCTCTCTATTTCTCCTTGCTATATCCCTCTTGGCTCTCCACATCACCCTCCCCTTCCCTCCTCTCCCCTTCCCTCCCCTTCCCACCCTTTCCCTGCCCTGCTCACCTCATGGTATGTTCTGGTTATTTTCCAAGTGCCACACAAATCTGTCCTGGCTGTAGACCATTTCAAAGATGTCCTGACGGTGGCTCGGTAGTACCAGGCTGGCTGCAGTGTAAGGAGAAAGCAGCATTCCAGCAAAGATGACCAGAGGTGACCAGAGGGTCCAGGAGATGCTCTGAGAAACGGTCCAGGCAGGAGAGTGATGCAGAGATCCTGGGGTGTGGTCACCTGGTGTCATACAAGAGTGGGAAGGAAGAGGACAGGGCCAGAGCAGAGTGGATCAGATGGACATGGGTGGTCCTGAAGTCAGAAGGTGGTGAGCAGGCCTGAAGCTCTGGGGACATTTGAAGGGATTTGGTCTTCTCCATGTTGACCATGTATGTACATATATGTAAAATGTAGCCTCATCTTTCCTCCATTAAGCCTCTGTGTACCCACAATCCCTTTCTCTCAAGGACCTAGAGAAGGAGATATTCAGGGTCCCATCTCCAGGCAGAGCAATGGCTGTTCACCAACCCCATCAAGCTATGCAGGCCTCTGGTCCTTTCTTGGGTTCCTTCCACCTGACCACATAGTTCTGACTCAGCTGGGTCCCCTGGCTTGACTTCCGGCTGGGCAGGCTGCGACTTCAGTCAGCCTTCCGCCACTGGGTCACGGGTTACCCAGGGGCAGCTGCACAGGGAGAGTCTTCCAGGACATCCAGACCACCTACCAAGTGGAACCAGGCTCTGAGGGTGGGATGGAGGAAGCAGCTGGTGTCACCAAGAGCACACTACCTGCCCTGAGGGTCTGTGGCTTGGCAGAGACACCTCGCATTGAGTGGCCAACCAGCCAGGGCCTTTCCCTCTGCTGTCCAACAAGGGTGAGAAACTGTCACAGTGACAGAGACTACTCAGGGAACTAAGGTGAAGGTCCCAGAAGCACCCAGCAGGACTCCACAAGGCAGAAGAAGCCCCAGCCCCCTCCTTAAATGCTCAGCAACCCACCCCCACCCTTGTATCTTTAGAGAAATGCCCTATTCTTGGACAGCTGTGCACACAGCCCTCCCACTGCCCACCAGGCCCCAGGGCCTGGGCAGGTGAAGCAACAGACAGACCCTTAAGCCTGAGTCTAACCTATTGAACTGAACATAGGCTAGCAGCGTGGGTCAGCCGGGGTTGGGGGGGGAGGATGGGGCCTGACAGCTGCAAACATCTGGTTTGAATTGTCACTTAGAAGTTAAGGCCGGGCAGCCAAGGAATTTGTGAGCTAATTTTAGGCCAAAAGACAGAGCGCTCAGCAGGGCGGGGTCTGGCTCCCTAAAACCACAGAGGCAGACAGGCTAAGAGGGATGGGAGGTCCCTCTTGACGATCCTGTCTGCTTCATAGCTGGGGGGTGGGCACAGCAGATGGATACCAAGGGCTCCTCTCTCTACCTCAAGGAGAAGTGAGGCCCAGAGGTGGAATTATCCTATAGCGACACACCCCAAGCATGCACCAGAGTCAGGATTTGAACCCGTGACTTGGAGACCTTTCAAGGCTTCCATTTCCCATCTTAGCCTTTTTCAAAATTTCCCTTGCTATTGACCCATAGATGTTTTTTGTATCCCTACTGTGTGCTATATATAGTGATAGGGAGTATGAACTAAGCCATCACATAGCACAAAATCCACAGTGCCTGGATGAGGGAAAGAGGCCGCTGGGGTGAACCCTGATGGCTAGAATGGTCTTATCTGAGCAGGTGGAGTCCAGGCTGAGACCCAAAACATTCAAAGACGCCAGCCATGCAGAGGTCCGTATGTACCAGGCATCAGAAACAGCACATGCAAAGGTCCTGAGGCAGAAAACTGCACTGAGGAGCAGAAGGCTTGAGGAATGGGGCCTCAAAGGGAGGAGCACAAGGCTTTCCTTTAACTACCCGGACCAGATGTGTGTCTTAAAATGAACAGGGGCAGAGCTGGGGCCCAGAAACTTCCACTGACAAGGTGAGCACCGCCTGGACATAGGTAGCAGATGAGCAGCTATGTCTTCGTGCTGGTCCCGCCAACAAGTGGAGCAAGGGCTATCCCAGAGCTTGTGGCCTGCCCTCCTGTGGATCCCACTCTCCTAAATGGACTGCCTTGTCTGGCCTCAGTGGGAGAGGATGAGCCTAGTCCCACAGTGATTTGACATGCGGGGCTGAGTCGGGAGGGTGGTACGTGTGTTAGTGGGGGTAACACCCAGAGGGGGCTTCCTCTTCTCAAATGAGAAGGGGAAGGTGAAATGGGGGGAGGACTTGTGTGAGGGGTACCAGGAGAAGAGGGGGCACTGATATTGGGATATAAAGGAAATAAATAAATAAATTTAAAGTACATACAAAAATGAAAATAAATTAAATCAAAAAAGTAAAGTTGAGTGGGCTGCACTCATGAACCTTTATATTCAGTGTCTCCATAGGGACTGCTGACATTGTGCCTCTAAGGGACACAGGGACCAGAGCCAAGACCAGACAACCACATATCCAGAATCAGCCACCCTAGGGGAATGAGAGGGCTCCTGTCAAGTACCCCCATGGTAGCTCCCTTCTCCTACTAACCTCAGCCATGGTGGGGGGCTCTGCAGGCCAGAGCTACCAGCAGAGGTGGCTGTAAACTCCCACTACCAAGAGACCACTCCTCAAGCAAGCTCATGAGGACCAAGAAGCCAATGGGGATTTCAGAAATCACTGGGAAGAACATCTCAGAGCCAGGTCCTCACTTAGGCACCATGGACACTGGGAACCACGGTTCCCTGGTGAGCTGCACCCCATATGGCTGCTGGACCTCCCTAGCTGTGACAACCAAAAATACCTACAGGGTGGCCACAATCCCTTGAGAGGTGAAGCTGCCACAGATTTCCTGTGTGGGCTCTGGTACCAGCGCGTTGGGAAGCTGGGTCCCCAATGTCTTCACACTAATGTGTTTTTTATGACCATGAGAAATCTTAAGAAAAAAAGTTCAAAATATAGTTAACATAGATATCATGGACATTTACCCCATTGGTCTTTTTAAATTTGTGTGTGTGTGTGTGTGTGTGTGTGTGTGTGTGTGTGTGTGTGTGTGTACAGGTGCACACAAGCTATGGCATACATGTGAAGTTCAGAAGACAACTTTGAAGAGTCAATTCTTGCTTTCCACTTTCCTGTGGGCTCTGAAGGGATCAAACTCACTTCTCAGGCTTGTGTGGCAAGATGACTCATGGCCTTTACCCCAGGAACCCTCTCCCAACCCCCTCGTTAGTTTTTGTAGTTTTGTTTTCTTGAGACCAGGTTTTACTCTGTAGCTCAGGCTGGCATATTTGCTATACAGCCCAGGTTACCCTTAAACTTGAAGCAATCCTCCAGACTCAGCTTCCTGAGTGTCGAAATGACAGGCATGAACCACCATGACTCAGTTCTATATTATTTTCTTCAAAACATCATTTTCAGTGGCTTGAAGAATATTCTATTGAGATAGGCTGTACCCGCCTCATTTAAATTTCCAACTGTTACAACATTCTCCAAATGTTCCCTGGTCACCTGCAGTCTGCTCAGTCACCAGAGGCTGCAACAGAAGAAAACAAAAACAAAAACAAAAAACAAACAACCACAAAAAACGAGTCTCTCCTCCTGCTCACAAACATGCCCTATCTGTGCCTGGGGACTGAATGTGATATGAGAAAATGGTGGCCTTAAAAGCTCAACAGGGCTGGGCATGGTGAGTTCCAGGACAGCAAAGTCTCTGTAAAAGAGTCTATCTTCTTCTTCTTAGAAAGCCAGTAATGTTGCCATGGCATCCTATACTCATGATCTCTCTGAACTCCAATTACCTCTCAAAAGCTCCACTTCCTAATACCATTGACACATGGATTTTGGGGTTCTTTTCAACACAGTAAAGCTACAGCAACTCATGCTTTTTTCTAGGCAGAAGCTCCAGACTTCCTGGCTTTCTCTCTATGAGCTGCAGTCTCCTGCTGCTAGGTGTGATCACTTTCTGGAGTCACTGCCTGACATATAACACATCAGAGCCTCAGATCTGTTTCCTGCCCCTTGGAGCTACCTCTACAGAGGGATCTAGCACAAACACTCCCAACTCACAGATGAGGAAATGGAGTAGGGGTGCTGAGAGGGTGGCGGCCTATTCCCAGTCTTCTAGAGTTTAACCCAAAGCTGGGGGACTTAGGTGACCTCTCTTCTCTTCCCATCTTAGGCCACTTCCCCTCTTGCCAGATGGGCACCACAGGAGGGCAGGATACACTAGTGGTTTTCCCCCACTTTCCTGTGGACTCAAGGTTCTCTGAGAGAGTAATCTTGCTGTTGTTGAAAAGTCAGACCAGGACCTGACTTAGCAATTTAGAAATTTGGGGGGTTCCCAGCCATCAGTCAGGGAGCTAGGCTGTGGTCATAGTTGATCTCAGATCTTTAGGAGCTAGAGAGTTAACCCAGCAGTTAAGGGTGCTTACTGCTTTTGCAAAAGACTGGGTTTGGTTCCCAGCACCTCTATCAAGGAGCTCACAACTGCCTATTATGCCAGTTCCAGAGGATCTGACATCCTCTGGCCTGTGGGACACATAAACTCACATTCACAAAAAATAAGATTTAAGCCAGGTAATGGTGGCACACACCTTTAATCCCAGCACTTGGGAGGCAGAGGCAGGTGGATTTCTGAGTTCGAGGCCAGCCTGGTCTACAGAGTGAGTTCCAGGACAGCCAAGGCTACACAGAGAAACCCTGTCTTGAAAAACCAAAAAAAATCTTTCAAAATTAAAAAAAAAAGTGCTTAGTCCTGAGCTAATTAAATGCTGAAAGAGCTTTGAAACTTTATAAAATTTTATGCTTTTTACTTTTTTATTTTATTTATGTATTGGTTTTTTGAACAAGATCTCTCTATTACGTAACTCTTGTTGTCTTGGAACTACTTGGAGCCTAGCTCCCTGTAGGCCAAGCTGGCCTTGAACTCACATGTCTCTGCCTCCTAATGTTGGGACTAAAGGTGTGTGCCACTGCACCTGGCCAAAAAAAAAAAAAAAAAAAAATCATTATACAGAGAGAGAGAGAGAGAGAGAGAGAGAGAATGAATCCCGATCTCTGATTTTCAGGCTGTGTGGCTTTAGATAGGTGACTAAGTAGTTTCCATTATCAGTCTGGAAAGGGAGTCTCAAAGAGGAAATAACTAGATTAGGTTGGTTGCCCTGTGGGCATGTCTACAGGAGATTTCCTCCAGCAGGGAGAACCCTCCACTCTGGGTAGCACCATTCCTTAGGAGGGAATTTCAAACTGCACAAGTCTGGAGAAAGGGAGCTGAGCTGAGTGTGAGTTCCTCTCCTCTCTCTGCTCTTGCCTGGATGGGGTGTGAACTATGATCCGTGTCCACCACTTGAGTTCCCCACAGTGATAGATGTGCAAGGATCCTCCTAGGTGAGGAATCAGTGGGAGAGCGTGACAACCGGCTTAGCTAGCAGCAAGGGATCACACTTAGCTAGCAGCAAGGGATCCCTGTTTCTGGGACTGATTGTCTGCAGGGGGGCACAGGTGGGTGGGGGTGGCAGCATCCTCTGCCCTCTGCCCAGGGACCACCCAGGTTTCAGATAAGCATAAGGAGGCCCAAAGAGGCCCTCAGAAAACAGCCAGCTGGGTCTCAGGCTGTGTGTATCCTTCCTGACCCAGGGGATGGAGAACTTGGGAACAGGTGAATGGTGGCCTCTGGGTGACATGAGCAGACACAGAGGCACCCATCCTGAAGGAGGAAGGTGCAGCTGAACAACCAGGCTCATCTCCACATCCAGTACCAGGGCAAGGATGGAGTGAAATATCACTCCCCAGAAGCAGCGTAGGGATGCATAGGAGGCCCGAGTGATGACTAGATCCATCCAGAGCCCGGAAGCAGCTCTGATAAGGGAGCTGAGCCTTTGAATTTGGGGGATTCTTCTGTCTCTGCCTCCAGGTTCACCACAGAGCACTGGGATCCCAGGAACAATCACGTGGCTCTGGGGATTCAAACTCGAATCCTCTGCTTGACAAACACTTTTACTCACCGAGCCCTCTCCCCAATCCTTCTTAACTTTTATAGTTTTTAAATTCTTTAACTATTCATGTGAATGTGTTTCTATAAGGGCGTATGTGGGTGAGTGGAGTTCCCTCAGAGGCCAGAAGAGGGCGCTGGATCCCCTGGAACCGAATCCAGGTCTTCTGCAAGAGCAGCCAGTGCTCTCGATCGCTGAGCCGTCTCTCCAGCCCCTTCCCGGATATTGTGTCATTGGGATCCACTTTTATATGCAGCCGGGCTTCTGTCAGTGAGCTCACCGGGTGTGCTGGGATCCTCTTTGTTTATTCTGAGTACTATCCCAACCGCTGAACCCCTTCACCGGCTGAACGGGCTGTTAGGACTGAGCCTGCTACCAGCCAGTGGACCGGTTCAGATCAGCATGTATTTGCATTCTCTTGGGTAATGTCTGGAGTGGGATACCCAAGTTGTACAGCGACCGGTGAGCCTTATGGGAGTTTGCCCAACGAGTTTCCAAAGCAGACAGAGCCTATGGAACCCCATCAACCATGCCGAGCACCCCAGCCCCTGCCCATCCAACCAGGTGCTGCTCTTTTTCAGTTTCAGTCTCGGCGTGCCCCGATCCTCAGTGGGCTTTCCCTGTGCTTTCCTCTGACGGCTGATGGTGTCAAACAACAGCGCTTGCTTCAGGGAAGCACCTGGAAGGCCTTTATTCTCCTCAAGACGGAAACCCAACTAGGGAGCCCTCCCTTCCTCATCCCAGCCCTCTACAGCCCTCGGCAGCCGTTCCCAAGGGCCCACGTCGGAGCCCTAAGGTCTTGGCTCTCTCTCATCCTCTCGCATCTCGCAGGTGTGTCTCCACCCTCCATTAATCCATCGGGTTCAGCTGCCCGCATCCTCAGTCTCCCCCCACCCCACCCCGCCTCCGCAGCAACTAACTCTTCCTCTTTTGGATACCCCCACCCCCATGCATACCCCCACCCCCATCCATGCCTTGTTCATTTCTCTCACACGCACGACTGGGTCCATGCTAGTACATGCTCTAACACCCTGTGGCTTGTGTGAGTGACACACAGGGTGAAAAACCTGAGTTCCTGCCCGAATCAGCTGGCAGCACCCATGTGGGGGGTGGGAGGGGACAGCCCCT
>CM052721.1:36128256-36155126 GCA_028551405.1 Uromys caudimaculatus
CCCCCCCCCCGAAGACGTGAGTGCGATAATACAAGTGTCAGGCATGCAGTACGTGCAGAATAAATGCCAGTTCTCTGTGCTAGGCCCCAGCTCTGCTTTGTCCTGCTCTGTACAGAGCACCAGTCACCCTTCCAAGTAACTTTGCCCTTTCTCTGTTTCACGGACAATTAAGGGACAACAAGAGAGACTTCCGGGTGACAGGGAAGGTCAGCAGGGTGAGTCTTTGGGGCACAGAATTCCCCTAGAATACCACTGTGATCTGGAGAATAGAATGATGTCAGGGTAAGAGCAGTGGGCCTGGGCTCCCAGATTCTCTGCATGATGGCGGTCGGGCTTGGCTTCACTTCTCTGCGCCTCTGTTTCCTCCTCTGTGAAATGGAGAACACTTGAGAGTCTCCTTCGAAGGCCGTTTAAGGGGTTCAAGACTTACTGTAGACATGTGTGGGTTCGCTGAGCGGGTGCCTTGGCTGACTCAGGCTCTGTCTGCATGGTCAGGGGCAGACAGAGAGGGGGCGGGGGAGGGCAGCTGTGAGTGAGAGACACCGTCCCAAAGGCCAGGTGTCACGTTTTGAGAATCAGTTGTTTAGCGAATATATTACCAGAAAAGCCAAAAGCATCCACACTCGGAACCCCAGGCTGGCTCCTCCTGACACTTTCTCCCTCCAGGAGCAGGTGGCTGGCGCCCCCTGGTGGCTGTTGGCCTCATCCAGCGGGTGCCCCTTCCAAGAAAGAAAACATCTATGTCTTACCCAGCATCCCCAGGAAGGCCCTCAGGTCCTGTATCTGCTATGTCTGTGAATCCTCCCCTCTACTGTTTCTGATCCAAAGGGGAGACAAACCCAGGATCTGCTCTGTCCACCAGCTGGCCTCCTCTGAAGGTCCAGAGGGAAGCAGCAGACATTGCCACCTCCAGATGCTGGGACATCTCCCTACCACTCCCTGCTCTGTCCCTGAGGGCCCCATCGCCTGCCACGTTCCTTCCTGTCTTTCCCTGTGGCTCTCTTCCGGTCTCCATCCCTCTCTCCCATAATGATGCCTTTTCTTCGAGCCCTGGATTTGTGGGTCACACCCTCAGCAGGCAGGGCAAGGCCTCTTCTTCCTAAAGAGGCCCCAGAGGGTGTTTTCTGGAAGAGAAAAAACATTATTGTTCTAGGAGACAGGGTGCTGTGTGTTCTCTCCTTCCGTCTGTGGAAATGATCGGAAGAAGGAATCAGGCAGGACAATCGTGAGAGTTGTGGGGGCCACGCATGACGCCTTAGCGTTCCGAGCGAGGTGGGCGTGTCCACTGTCCGTGTGGCCCACGGATGGGCAGCCCTCCTGACTGCCTGGGGTCGAGGGGCTCTCTGAACACAGGCTAAAGCCAAGGTCAGAAAGCTGACAAACTGTGACTCTGTGTCTCCATGCCCTGCAAGTGGGAGGGCAATAAACTCACAGAGCCGGATCCAGCTTGCTGCCTGTTTGTAAAGTCGCTTGTGTGTGTGCGTGTGTGTGTGTGTGTGTGAATGTGTCTGTGTGTGTCTGTGTCTGTGTGTGTCTGTGTGTGTGTGTATCTGTGTGTGTATGTCTGTGTGTTTAACTGTGTGTGTGTTTGTGTGTATGTGTCTGTGTGTCTGTGCGTGTTTGTGTCTGTGTGTGTCTGTGTGTCTGTGTGTGTGTGTCTCTGTGTGTGTGTGTCTGTGTGTCTGTGTGTCTGTGTGTTTATGTGTGTGTACGTATGCACGCACACATGCATGTATGCAGGCACACATGGAGGCCAGAAGACAATCTCAGCTGTCATTGTTAAGGAATCTTCTGAGATGCTCTCTCATTGACCTGGCATTTGGGTGATAGGGTAGACTCTAGCTGGCCAGTGAACCACCACACCTGTCTCTGCTGCCCCAGGATGGGGTTAAGAGCGTGAACTCACCATCTTAGCCTTGAAAAAAAATCCAACAGGGCTGGAGGGATGGCTCAGCGGCTAAGGGCACTGGCTGCTCTTCCAGAGGTCCTGAGTTCAATTCCCAGCAACCACATGGTGGCTCACAACCCTCTGCAATGGGGTCTGATGCCCTCTTCTGGTGTGTCTGATGACAGTGACAGTGTGTGTGTGTGTGTGTGTGTGTGTGTGTGTGTGTGTGTATAATAAACAAATAAATCTTTTTTAAAAATCAGCCAGCCCCAAACTCTCAACCCATGGGGATGCCTGGGAGGTAGGTAACAGCTATAAAGTGTCTCAGGGGGCAGGACTCCGCCAGTGTGTGATGATCTGCTAGATTTAATGAAGGCTGGGCACACCAGGGAAAGGAGAGAGGTTTCCGGGCAGGACCATGTGGGCACCAAGAGGCGTATTTGTCTGAGAACTGAGGGACCCTCCTCCTTTGGCCCAACTTGGGAAGGGTGGATTCAATAAAGTTCTGTAGTTTGTTTATTTTCGTAGTTGCGTTCATTTGTTACGTGTGAGTGTGGGTGTCGGAGGACAGTTTTGGGGAGTCATGAGGGCCCCCCGTGGAGCTTAGGTCGTGAGGCTTGGCAGCAAGCACCTTTACCCACTGAGCCAGCCAGCCCGTTTTCCTATTCTCTGAGACAGGGTCTCATGTAGCCCAGACTGTTATCTAGCTAAGGATGACTTTGAACCCCTGACCCTCCAGCTCTCTAGTGCTGGGGCGATGGGTATGTGCTACCGCATGCAGCTTAAGCCCTCTAGTGCCCCCTCGCAGCTGCCCAAGCATGGCCTAGAAGTCTCTATTGTCTAAGATCGGCTCGGACATTGGCCTAAGAGCCCCGAGGGAGGGCTGGAGGTGGCACCCTGGGCATGTGAAGGACTCAGCCACCATGTATCATTGAATGTTTATTGAGTGCCCGTGCTGGGCCAGGCCTTGCTGTGGGAGGTCACTCTGTCACTGGATGGAAACTCACTGGTTCACACAGACCCAAAAGAAAGGTCATCCCTCCAAGCCAGGGGCCGGGGAAAGCCAAAACTGCCCCTCGCCATGGACAGAGGAGCAGACGGGGTGGCCTCCCCCAATGCTTCTTTCTTATCGGGTAACCATGGCAACCAAGAGACCCGGCTCTGAGAATGGGATAAGGGAGCGAAGTCTTTCCGGAGAATGTAAGGACAGGAATCCAGTGACCTGCAGGGAGGCACACAGCGGAGGGAGGCACCGGGGAGGGGGGTCCCAGACACAGAACAGGTGGAGAATGTTAACTGTAGTCCTTGACCTGGAGGTCACCAGGATCCATGAACGAAACAGGAAGTTCAGGGCCTTGGGGGCTCTGGACTCTGGTTGGAACGATCCAGGTCCCTTCCCTAAAGACTCCTATGGATAAATTTCACCCAGGTCTACGGCCTTGGCGACCAGTGGGTGAGAGTGGAGCCAGCAAGAATCTTACTCAGCTGAGTGGGCAGGGGAGGCTAAGGGAGGAAGCTGTGCAGGGTGAGGTCATCCCCATCTTGGTCCCCACTGGGCTCTGTCTTCAGGTCCTGGACCTTGGGCAGGCCCCCATTGGCTGTGACAGGGGCCCCATCACCCCCCTCAGGTAGCAGGGATGAGATGCAGATCATCTCCGTGGGGGAGTAGTTCCGCACTGGGTACATGTGGGTCTTCCGGGAGAGGCGGACCGCCAGCACCACTGTGCACACAAGGAAGATGGTGGCCAGAGAAGCTAAGATGAGGATAATCAGCAGGCATTGCTTCACCGGGATGAGGTCTGAGGTCCCTGGTGGGGTTGGGGCCAGAGAACTCCCAGGGGTCACAATCAGCCCTTTCTTCAGGCCACTGTCAGGTAAGTGGCCAACGTCCTTGAGAGTCGCAGATGGCCCAAAGAAGATGGTAGACTCATTGGACTCTGTGGACACCGTCTCCATGGCAGTAGGTTCTGTGGAGGGGGCTTCTGTGGCTGCAGATGTTGTGAACAGACTTTCTACAGCCTGATTCCTGGGAAGCTGGGTGGTCTTTGCCTCCGTGGTTGCTGGCTGAGAGGTCTCTGCCTCTGTGGGTGCTGGCCGTGAGGTCTCTGCCTCTGTGGGTGCTGGCTGTGAGGTCTCTGCCTCTGTGGGTGCTGGCTGTGAGGTCTCTGCCTCTGTGGGTGCTGGTGGAGAGGTCTCTGCCTCTCTGGGTGCTGGCTGAGAGGTCTCTGCCTCTCTGGGTGCTGGGTGTGAGGTCTCTGCCTCTGTGGCTGCTGGCTGTGAGGTCTCTGCCTCTGTGGGTGCTGGCCGTGAGGTCTCTGCCTCTGTGGTTAGACTCCACTGTGTAGCAGATTCTGTGCTCAGCATCCCAGCAGCTAGCCCTCCTGCGTCTGGGCCAGTAGGGCCAGTGGTGGCAACCTTCACAGTGGCTGTCTCAGAGGTTCCAATCCCCATGGAAACTCTCTGCTCTAACATGGCCATCGTGGTCGGAAGCTTGGGGTGAGCAGCCACCGTGTTGGTGACATTTTTCAGCAATTCTGGAGGATCTGTGCCATACATATAGTCAGAGTAGTCAAAATCATCCTCCTCAACCACCTGCCTCCGTCCCCGGAGATGCCCAGGACCTGGGGCTTCTTTGGTTTCGTGACCCCAGGGGTCCCACGGCAGAAGGCTGTTGCCAGGGCCCAAGATGGTCAGCAGCAAAAGGAAGCGTGGGAACATGGTACCTGGGGAGACAGGAGCAGAGATGTGTTGTCAGCCTGCTGAGGACCTCAAGACAGTGCTGGTCTGGTCTGGGGCAGGCACTGTGGTGGCAGACAGCTCCTGAGCTGGGAGCTTCCTGTTTATCCACACAGTGCCAACCATCAGAGAAGGGTCCTTAACCTTCCAGCAGTTTGGGTTAAGTTTTGTTTTCTTTCTTTTCCCCCCTGTATCTACTTTTTAATTTTATTTATTATATTTTTGAGATAAGAGTCTCACCCTAGGCTGTCCTTAAACTAATGATCCTCCTGCCTCAACCTCCTGAGCTCTGAGATTATAAGGAGGAGCTACCATGATCAGTGGTTGAATTTATACTTTTTAAAAAATCTATTTGTTGGGGCTGGAGAGATGGCTCAGCG
Organism: Uromys caudimaculatus; assembly: GCA_028551405.1. Taxonomy (NCBI): domain Eukaryota; kingdom Metazoa; phylum Chordata; class Mammalia; order Rodentia; family Muridae; genus Uromys; species Uromys caudimaculatus. The sequence continues at coordinate 36,133,261 of CM052721.1, forward strand.
GTTAAGAGTGCCAACTGCTCTTCCGAAGGTCGTGAGTTCAAATCCCAGCAACCACATGTTGGCTCGCAACCATCCGTAATGAGATCTGATGCCTTCTTCTGGGGTATCTGAACACAGCTACAGTGTACTTACATATAATAAATAAATAAATTTTAAAAAAAATCTATTTGTTGGGCTGGAGAGATGGCTCAGTGGTTAAGAGCACTGACTGCTCTTCCAGAGGTCCTGAGTTCAACTCCCAGCAACCACATGGTGGCTCACAACCATCTGTAGTGGGATCTGATGCCCTCTTCTGGTGTGTCTGAAGACAGCGACAGTGTACTCACATACATGAAATAAATAAATAAATATTTTTAAAAAAAAATCTATTTGTTGCCAGGCAGTGGTGGCGCATGCCTTTAATCCCAGCACTTGGGAGGCAGAGACAGGCAGATTTCTGAGTTCGAGGCCAGCATGGTCTACAGAGTGAGTTCCAGGACAGCCAGGGCTCCACAGAGAAACCCTGTCTCGAAAAACCAAAAAAAAAAAAAAAAAAAAAAATCTATTTGTTTTATTTCTGTGTGTATGGGTGTTTGGCCTGCTTGGATGTTTGTGCACCACATGTGTGTAGTGTCTGAGGAGGGTGTTGGATCCTCTGGAACTGGAGACACAGTTGTCGGCTGCCATGTGGGGGCTGGGAATCAAACCCTGGTCCTCCGGATGAACAACAAGTGCTCTTAACCACCGAGCCTTCTCTCCAGCCTTAAAATATTTTATTTCTACTAAACTCATGACTATAATCCCAGCGTTGAGAGCCTGAGGCAGAGGGACTGCAGGAGGCTACGCTACAGACTGAGGTCGAGGCCAGGCTGTGTTAACTTTAATGAGATTCTGTTCAAAAGGGGAAAAAAAAATAGCCGGGCAGTGGTGGTGCACGACGCCTTTAATCCCAGCACTTGGGAGGCAGAGGCAGGCGGATTTCTGAGTTCGAGGCCAGCCTGGTCTACAAAGTGAGTTCCAGGACAGCCAGGGTTACACAGAGAAACCCTGTCTTGAAAAACCAAAAAAATAAAAAATAAAAAAAAATAAGAGGGGGCTGGAGAGATGGCTCAGCGGGTAAGAGCACTGACTGCTCTTCCGAAGGTCCTGGGTTCAAATCCCAGCAACCACATGGTGGCTCATAACCATCCATAATGAGATTTGATGCCCTCTGCTGGGGTGTCTGAAGACAGCTACAGTGTACTTACATATAATAAATAAATAAATCTTTAAAAAAAATAAATAAATAAGAGGGCATCAGATCCCCTAGCACTGGACTTACAGGTGGCTGTGAATTGTGGGTATGGGAAACAGAACCCGGATCCTCTGCAAGAGCAGGCAGTGCTCTCAAGGGTGAGCCATCTCTCCAGCCCCTGGCATTCACATTTTTGTGTTAGTTCTCCTTAATGTCTGGGCTTTGCTTGTCTTATTTATTTTGTGTCTGTATGTGTGTGTGTATACCCGTGTGCGTGCTCAAGCAATGGTGAGTAGACGGAGGTCAGAAGACAATCCACAGGGATTTGAACTCACGTCTTTAGGCTTGGCAGCACACACCTTTATCAGCTGAGCCTTCTCACCAGCCCTTAGTGTCTGTTTTAAGTATTAACAGTGTCATGGGAACAAGTTATAAGCAGACCAGCAGGGTTGCACTCCTAATACAGAAGCTGAGCAGAACCCACCCTGGTTTGAGGACAAAGCCAGCTCGTTGGTCGTAATGTTCCTCCTTATCCACCCCCCCCACCTCGACCCCATCTCTCTGTCCCTTCCCTGCCCCACACAATCTTTGCCAGTTCTTGGCTCTTTGTCCTTTTTCTTTTTTAATATTTATTTTATGTATATGAGTGTTTTATCTACATGTACACCTATGTGCCAGAAGAGGGCATCAGACTCCATTACAGATGGTTGTGAGCCCCCATGTGGTTGCTGGGAATTAAACTCAGGACCTTTGGAAGAGCAGTCAGTGCTTTTAACCACTGAGCCATCTCTGAACATGTCAAAGTGGATGGGAAAAGGCCTCAGCCCTACTCAAGGACTACAGGCACCCAAGGAATGCTGAAAGGCGGAGAAACAGTCTCCCTAGGAAAGAGCACACTGACTGGTTATCCACTATGAAAAGTCATCTCCGAAAACATGCACGCAAGTGACATCATACAGACAGAGCGGGTTGGATTTAGGAATAAATGTGTATACACATACGTGTACGCATGTGACGCTGGAAAGGGAAGCCCCGAACTTAAAAGAGAAGGCGGGAAATGATGTCGTTACAATCTCAAAAATTAAAAAAAAACCTGCCGGGCAGTGGTGGCGCACGCCTTTAATTCCAGCACTTGGGAGGCAGAGGCAGGCGGATTTCTGAGTTCGAGGCCAGCCTGGTCTACAGAATGAGTTCCAGGACAGCCAGGGCTACACAGAGAAACCCTGTCTCGAAAAACCAAAAAAAAAATTTTAAAAATTAAAAAATAAAAAAAAGAGGCAGGCGGATTTCTGAGTTCGAGGCCAGCCTAGTCTACAGAGTGAGTTCCAGGACAGCCGGGGCTACACAGAGAAACCCTGTCTCGAAAAACCAAAACCAAACAAACAAACAAACCACCTTTTAGAAAGCTTTTTGAATTATTCATACGATGTGCTTGTGTAGGAGTATGCATTCCTAAGTTCAGGTGTCTGCAGGGGGCAGAGCCGATGCATCCCCCAGAGCTGGAGTTATAGGCAGTTGTGAGCTGCCAGACGTGGGCGCTGGGAGCTGCACTCGGGTCCCTTGGAAGAGCAATGAGTGCTCTGAACCACTAAACATCTGTCGCTTAGTACACCCATCTCTTGTCCTGTTCCCTTTGTGTCCTCGCTTGGACAGTGGGAGATGGGAATGGCCAGACCCACCTCAGAGCCACTGTGAAGATGTCACGAGAGCCACAGCAAGCTCTCAGACAAGACCGGCTGCTCTGGTTGCTTCCGTCCACTTATCCTGTAATCCCTCAGGGCCCTGAGCCCTCAACTCCGAGTTCAGTGTCCAGGAGGAATCTCCCCTCTTAGGGAGCTCAGCTTCCAGACTTGTCTGTAGATGGGACCCCTGTCCTCCCAGCAAGGGAGACGGGAAGAACAACCCCTTTCCTGTAGGCCATCGTCCCCCTGTCCCCTCACTTCCTCCTGGCATTGGCCAGTGGCTATAGAAATCAGAGTCTGGCCCTTAAGAATGCTGTGGGGGTGGGGGCTGGAGAGCTGGCTCAGCAGTTAAGACCACCAGCTGTTCTTCCAGAGGTCCTGAGTTCAATTCCCAGCAACCACATGGTGGCTCACAGCCATCTGTAATGGGATCTGATGCCCCCTTCTGGTGTGTCTGAAGACAGCGACAGTGTACTCACATAAAATAAATAAATAAATAAATAATCTTTTTTAAAAAATGCTGTGGTGGGGCTGGAGAGATGACTCAGCAGTTAAGGACAAACGGCTGCTCTTCCAGAGGTCCTGAGTTCAATTCCCAGCAACCACATGGTGGCTCACAAGCGTCTGTAACTCCAGTTCCAGGGGATCTGATGCCCTCACAGACACACATGTAGGCAGAACACCAAAGCACATAAAATCTTTTTTAAAACTCTGTGGTGAGTGGCAAGCTGGGTATGGGTTGATACCCTGCACACAGTGCCCTTTAGCGGGATACAACCCCTCCAATAGCGTCTCAGCAGCGGACGGCACCCACACCCATCACTTTCTGTAGCCTTTGTGTGACTGGCAGGCAAGAGGGAAGGACAGGGTGACTCTAACCTGTGGACCCTTCTTTGCTCAATGTGATCTCCTTCACAGGTACTTACAATTGCACTGACGTTTTAGTAATGCATCTTTATGACGTTTTTTGTCTTTTGTTTTTTGTTATTGTTTTGAGACAGGGTTTCTCTACATAGTCCTGGCTCTCCTGGAACTCTGTCTATAGACCAGGCTGGCCTTGAACTCACAGAGATCTGTCTGCCTATATCTCCCGAGTGCTGGGATTAAGGCGTGCGCCACCACTGCCGGGCTTAATTACATCTAACAAAGAAACCGTGAAAACAGAGTGAGTACTTGCACGGACACACAGCCCTAGTGTAAGAGCAGAGACTCTGGCAGAGGGCTCAGCTCGGGCCTGTGGGCTGCTTGGGAGCTTGAGTCCTGATTGGGGGAAAGGCCAGGCCCCACGTTGTTCAGGAGAACCACCAAGGTCCTAGAAAGGGCAACAGACTATGGTGTAGGGCGGGAGGAGGGCCAGACACTGCATCTTAGAAACTGTGTGACCTGGAGACAGGTGCTTGCTTCTCTGAGCAGGGTTCCTTCTGGGGAGAAATACATGGCCCCGCCTCGGCCCCACTTTCCTGGGGGTTTGGGGGAGGGAGAGCAATGCAGGAAGAAACCACCGGTGCGGAGGTCCATGTCATCATTACGACACCACCAACTCTTGTGCACAAACACACCTCCCCTTGGTTCCTGGAAGGTAGAGACTCAACCACTTCCTGAAAGAACGGGGTGGGGGCAATGCCGAGGCGAGTTCCTGGGGGCAAGGCAGCTTGGAGGGTCTGAGGGTCAGGAGCCCTAAGGGGCTCTCTCCATAGGCGGCTATCTGTTCTACCCACAATCCCCTGCGCACACACGAGCCCTAAGGTGAAGACAGGGTTGGCCTGAGTCCCACACTCATCCCCACAGCAGCTGTGCGACCCTGAGCGCCCCCTCTGACCCTCAGCTGCCTCGTATGTAAAATGAGTGACATGGCTTCAAAGACGTCCCAGATGTTGGTTTCTGAAGGGAAGCAATCAGGGAGCACTTTCTGTGGGGACGCACGCACGCACGCAGGAAGGCCTCAGACTCAGAAGCCATAGGCAGCCAGGCACAGAGAGCCCTTCCCTGTTGAGGGAAGGCGCAGGAGGCTCCTGGCGTGTTAGCCACTCAGGAGGACCGCTGCAGCCCAGGAGCTCGAGACCAGCCTAGACACCACAGCAGGACCCTGTCTCGCATAAATAAGTAAATACATTAATTAATGTAATTTCTTTTAAAATTATGGCCAGGCAAGCTGATGCATAGCGCCAATCCCCCCGCACTTGGGAGGCAGAGGCAGGAAGAGGTTCAGGTGTAAAAGTAAATAAAGCAGAACTGAGAATAGCTATGCCTCCTGGCTGCGGGTGTGCCTCTGTGGTAGAAAGAACATTTGCTTGATAGCGAAAAAAGGAAGAGATGAGATTCCCTCACCAGCCCTAATCTCTGGGCCTGGGTTTGGCCAGCTTGATCCAGAAGCCATCACAGAAATCCCTCAGTCTCCAACAAACCAGGGCCACTGGCCACACATGGCCGGTCCCTGCCGGCTGGGCACCCCAACAAGACAGACCCTAGGACACCGCATCCTCTCCAAGGATGGAATCCCGGGCCTCCAATGCGAGCCACGCCCACAGCCGGTGAGCCACGCCCACAGCCGGTGGACCCGAGCCCGCCCTCCAGGAGCTACACTGGTGGATAGTTCCCGAGATCCCTGGGTGCTCGGCAGTGTAAGTGACTCTCGTCAGACCCACACCACGCCCCCCCCCCCCGTGGGAGGTTTCTTCAATGGACGAAGTCCCCATCTTCTCCCAGGGAAGCAGCAGATCTCAGGACCCTCATGAGGCAGATGAGGAAGGCAAACCTTGGAGGGATGGATGGCCTGCCCCTCCCCTCCTCAGATGACAGGAAAACAAGGTTGGTGCTGGGCTGAGCTCCCCGAGGGTGAAGACAGCCACATCCGATTTGTCTTGATGCTTGCCTGTTTCCTGTCCTTCAGCCCGAACCAGTAGCTACCTCCCTAAGCCCTGGCGGTTTTATTAGCATTCTTTTTGTTGTTGTTGTTTTGTTTTTGTTTTTCGAGACAGGATTTCTCTGTGTAGCCCTGGCTGTCCTGGAACTCCCTCTGTAGACCAGGCTGGCCTCAAACTCAGAAATCCGCCTGCCTCTGCCTCCCAAGTGCTGGGATTAAAGGCGTCCGCCAAAGTCTCGAACTCCAAGAGAAGCAAAGTCTAGACCAACAACCAGGGGAGACTGAGGCACAGGTACCCCGGGTCCCATGAAGGGTGTTTATCCTGATGGGTGGGACACTGTTTGCAGAGTCAGATCAAATAGTCTAAAAGCTGTGTGACCTTGGGCAACTCAATCTACCCCCTCAGAGCCATGGATATCCCATCTGCAGTATAGCTGTGCCTCAGTTTACCACAGTGTAGTCCCTAGAAGTCCATGGTAGCATGAGCATGTAAGAAATAAAACATCACACTTGACCTGACACACATTACAGAGTAGCCAGACCCACCTAGAGCATGCTGGGAACGCTCACCTTAGCCTGCAGGTGGGCAACATTGTCTAACACCAGCCTACAGGGTCTAAGAATCGATAGCCCAGGGTAGATAAATTCAAAACCCAGAATGTGCATTCTCCAGAATGGCTGTCACTCTCACAGTGCCGTGAGGGCGGAACATCATAAATCATAACATTGATCAGGTCAGTGTGTGCAGAGGCAAGAGAATCCACTCCTTGTGGAGCTGCTGAGGGTGAATGGGGGATGGTCCTCGTGAGATGCTCAGCAAACAGTAAATGCTCAATAAAAGTCAGTTATCATCATCATCACCATCTCCACCACCACCACCATCATCATCATCATCATCATCACCGTTGTCATCAAACAGGGTTTTACTATGTGGCCCTGGCTAGTCTAGAAACTCACTATGTAGACCAGGCTGGTCTTGAACTAACAGAGATCCAACTGCCTCTGCTTCCTAAGTCCTGGTACTAAAACCATGCTCATTGTCATAATTTTGAATTTTGCATTTAGGGCAAGGGGCCCCCTGCTAACCATTTCGGTGTCCTGGGAAATCCCCAACCTTGGAGCAGGCTGTGACTGACCTTTGGCTTCCTTAGAGAACTGAGATTCCCAGAAGCTGGTGTCTAGGGCAGGCCCTAGACACCACCCTCAGTCTCAGCCTCCTCAGGTTCATGAGTCACATGTCCCGAGTGAGGCCTGTGTGCTGGGCACGGCTCTAAAACCTGTCTGAATCCTTGGTGCATCCCCCATTGAAGGATAGGAGCTGTCACCCTGAGGTGACACTGGGCAGCCAGAACGGTGTTTGCAGCGGGTGACCAGGAGCGAGAGCTTGAAGCCAGGCAACTCCCCCCCCCCAAGAGCCCCACACTGTCTGTTCTTGGAGCCGTTCGCATCGACTCAAGGCTTGGTCCAACATCTTCCATTCTGCAAACCTTGCTGAGGTTTGAACCTGTGAACTCCAGAGCTCAGCACCACAACCCCTGCCTTCTGAACCCCCAGCCCTGCACGAGCATGCCGGCTCTGCTGTCTCCAGCCTCTTCATATTTGCCAACGGACACATCTGCCTTTTTTGTCAACCTTTCGAGGACAAGGCCCATTCCCACTTTGTGGTTGCTCCGAGGCAGGCTCATGTAGCCCAGGCTAGCCTACAACTGGCTGTAGCCCCAAATGGTATCGAATTATTGATTCTCCTCCCTCTGCCTCCCAAGTACTGAGATTAGTAACACTCGGGCCTATAATCTGTCTGTCTGTCTGTCTCTAGACATCGTATGTGTCTCTGGGTGGCCTGGAACTCACTATGCACTATGTACACCAGACTGGCCTCAAACTCATAGGAGGTCTGCCCACCTCTGCCTCTATAAAGTGTTGAGAATAAAGGCATGTGCCTCCACTCCTGGGCCCTGTAACTTTTTACGAGTAGACATCCTGTGCATCTACTTAATATCCCGGGGCCCCTCCCAAGGCCATAGGCACAGCGTTAGATCTCTGGGGGCTCCTTAACTCCAGGAGCCAAGCTTGGCTTGTTGGAACCCCAGGGCATTGACCAGTCACAGATGAGGCCTGTGGTTTAGCACAAATTAATGGAAGGAGATCTTTGCCTGGTTTTCTAAAGGGGCCCGGATAGCACACAGCCCAGACAAGCTGTCTCCTGCCAGTGTCCCCCACTACCTGCTTCCTGCTCTGTACAGCAAAGGGGACTGAGAGACCTTGTCCCCATGGGTCCAGGGTCCTGCAGCCAGAAGGCCTGTGCCACACCCTAGCTCAGTGCCTTCTTGGCTATGTCATTTGTAGCTGCTTCTCCCCTCAGAGCCTGGTTTTTTGTTTGTATGTTTGTTTATTTGTTTTGTTTTGGGGGGAGGGTTTCGAGACAGGGTTTCTCTGTGTAGCCCTAGCTGTCCTGGAACTCACTCTGTAGACCAGGCTGGCCTCGAACTCAGAAATCCGCCTGCCTCTGCCTCCCAAGTGCTGGGATTAAAGGCGTGCGCCACCACCGCCCAGCAGAGCCTGGTTTTCCCACCTATAAAAAACAGCACCATCCACCAGGAGCATTTGGGTGACCCCAAAACACCTCTGGTAGCCCACCCAGGACCCAACCCAGGTTTTTTGGAGAGTTTGGCAGGAGGGCCCAGTCCCTTCCATTTTCCAGTTTCAGCTTTCTAGCTACTGGCCAAGCTAGTGAGGAAGGAACCTCCCCACAGGGTGTGGTACCAACAGAGGCACCCAGAAGAGCCACCTCCCTAACCCTTAGACACCAAGAGGCCAGGCCCTTGCAGAGGGAAGTTAGTTATGGGAAAAGGGGACCAGCAGAAACCCAGAGAAGTCCGGACAATCAGAGCTAACCTCCATCTACCGGGCGAAGGGCTGGGGGAGGCTCAGCCGCAGAGCACTTGCTGAGCTTGCAAAAGAGTCTGGGCTCAAACCCTAACCTAGCTCAGCAAAGACAACACAAATCTGCAGGAGTGGGGGATGGGTCCTCAACCCTCCGTTAGTACAAGCTCTTGAGAGCGGACTAGGGGTGTGGCCAGCAGGCAGCGCGCTCTCCTAGCGTGCATGAAGCTCTGGCTTTCATTTCCAGCATCAGTGAACTAGGTGTGGCAGAGGTACACACCACAATCATAGAGATTGAAATGTGGAGGCCCAGAATTAAGGTCATCCTCGGCAAGTTTGGGGCCAGCCTTGACTACATGAGACTGTCTCAAAAACCCTGAGCCAGGAAGAGATGGCTCAGCAGTTAGGAGCATCGCCTGCTCTTCCAGCTTTGATCTCCAGGACTCACACTGAGACTCACAGCCATCTGTAACTCCAGTCCCAGAGTGGGAGAAAACTGACTCCCTGAGTTATCCCCAGACCTCCACACATGCTGCATGACACTCATGTGCCTGCTTGGGCACACAAGTGCACATGCCATGTGCACACACGCAAATAACAACAACAACAACAACAATGAATGAAAATAAAAATTTAGAAAAATCAAAGAAGGCTGTTATGGTGGTGCATGCCTGTAACCCTAGCATGAGGCCAAGACAAGAGGCTAGCCTGGGCTACATAGAGTTACAGGCCAGCCTAATGAACAAATGGAGACCATATTTAATTTGAGAGAGAGAGACAGAGGAAGAGAGAGAGAGAGGGAATAGCCCAAGAATGTCTCATGCCTTAACCACCTCCATACCCTTCCTGGACTCTTCCAGACTTAGTCTCAGCTCTGGCCTTGAGTTTCCCACTGAGGAGAGGAAGGGTGAGATCATTTCTAGGGAGAGGGCCCCATCTTCTCTGAGTCTCCATTCCCAGACTGCAAGGCAGCCACAGCCTGGTAAACAGACAGCAGCTGGGCATTTTCATCTAAGGTGGAGAAGCCCGTCTCCTGGGAGACCTCGGTCAGTGCCACTCAGAAGGGCCCAGGTACCACCAATGCGAAGGTGAGCTTCTTGTCCCTTGGGCCCCCAGCCACTCCCCATGGTTTTGCAAACCAGACTTACCGTGCCCAGCAGAGCATGGGGCAGCTGCCTCGGGGCCCAGAAGCGACTCTGCCTCAGTGACAAGGCCCCAGTCCACACTGCCAGACACTTGTGGTCCCAATCCGCCAACCCCCAACGGCAGGGTGTAGAAGAAGGAAGCGAGAATGCGGTTACTCAGGCTGGTCACGTGATGCCCCACACCCCCTTGTTTGTGACAGCTTTGGTGACAAGTCTGATTAAAGTCGGGTGGGCAGAGTGATGGCGGGATGTTGGGGCTGATAACAATCTCGAATGTTCAAGGAAGGTACGGGCCTTACTGGTGAGGGGCCTCTGCATGAGACCTCAGAGAAAAGTCACAGCGTTATTTCATGGGCACCAGAGAGAGGCAGCCAGGAAGAACCATGCCATGGGGGGCAGAGGCCAGATGGGATGGAGGGCGGGTCTCAGTTCCATTGCAGATTGAGAATGGGAGGCAGAGGGGAAGGAGCTGCGGAGCACCCACCTCTTGGGGGCTTGTGCATAGAGTGACTTCGTGTGTGTGTGTGTTGGTGTGTGTGCACATATGCACTTGTGTGCACTTGTATGTGTGTGTGTGTGTATACATGTGTGTATGCTCGTGTGTGTGTGTGTGTGTGTGTGTGTGTGTGTGTGTGTGGCACATGCATGCCAGCGCATAGTCCCCAACCCCTCCACGTCTCTACAGCTCAGCTTGGCCTCAGGATTCTCCTTCCTCCGGGGCTATAGGAGGCTTTTCCTCTCACAAGGTTCTACATAACCAGCTGTAGTGGCTCCCACTTCTAATCTCAGCAGTGGGGATACCAAGGCAGGAAGAGCACTGTAGGTCTGAGGCTAGCCTGGGCTAAAGCGCAAGACCCCGTCTTAACTATTCCATGGACAATCCAGCAGGTCCCTTTAGCAGCAATCAAGGACTCCCCGGGCAGGGAGGGCATTCCCCAATGCATTTATCCTTTATCTGTTCCTTTGACCCAACCCCACATCTCAGCTTAAACACCAGCCATGGTCTTACGCCATTCCTCTTAGCCATGGGCTGGTGAGGCCAGCCAGTAGACAGGTCAGCAGACCATTCCCACATACCCTCCAGTAAATGTGTCACTCCAGGGTGAGCTCTAGGGCCAGGCAGGAGACAGACAGGTGGTAGCACAGGCAAAGGCTAGCCCGGATCTGGAAGCTGACGAAGGGATTAGCCTCCGGGGTCTGCTCTGCAGTTTTGCAAGGCCAGGCTCAGGGCTCGTGTAGAGAGAAGACCATACCCAGCCAGAGGATGAGGTGGTGTGTACCTGTCATCGCAGCACTTGAGAGGCGGAGGCCAGTGTGGGTTATACAGTGTCAGGCCAACCAGGGTCACATAGCTTGTCTCAAAATACAAAACGGGGCTGATGAGATGGCTCAGCATATAAAGGTGCTTGCAGCCAAACCCTGACAACCTGAGTTCAAGTCCTGGAATCTGCCCAGCAGAACTGAATCCTGAAAAAGTTGTTCTCTGCCTCTCTGTCTCTCTGTCTCTGTCTCCCCCTCTCTCTCTCTGTGTCTCTCTCTCTGTGTCTCTCTCTCTCTCACACACACACACACAGATATGCACAAAACATAAATAAACAAAATAAAAGTGTTTAAAATAAGGCAAGCAAGCAAGCAAACAAAACCAAACCAAACCAACCAACCAACTAACCAGATAGACCCAAGGTTCCGGTGAGCCATGTCAGGGCCCTTCAAGCCGCCTTAGGAAGCCAGTGCTGCGGCCCACAGCTGAGCCTGCCTGAACAGACAGATTGAGCAGCAACAAGACTCAGATCTGGGCTGTGCCGTGAGCAGCATGGGAGCCAATTGCAACTGTTCTTTGCCTAGCATGCTGGCAAGTGCTCTGCCACCCGGCTTCACCCCACCTACTTACAGCCCTTCAGCCCTGTCAGGGTCCATCAAACAGGGAGACCTGCTTCCTAGAGGTTCACACATTGTGGGCATGGGTTCCAGTTCATGCTTTCTCTGGGGCCATAAAGCCCACATCCTCCTGCACCCAACACCTGCAGGGCGCATGCTCGAAGGGAGCAGTTCTGTGCCTCTAGGAACGGAGCCCAGGAGACTCCCCCACCACACTTAAAAACAGAGCAATGATACTCAACTGGAAAGAACATTTGGGAAAACATGTAAGGTCCACGCCATGGAAATCTGTCCCATGGTGGAATATGGCACAGGTGCTAAAAGCCATGTTTATGCTTGTTAAAGCAAACTTGAAAGGAGGTGGATTGAAAGACCCTGAGCAGACAGACAGGTGGTCATGGACAGACAGGCCCTGCTTGATTTGCAAACAGATGCGAGCAAAGCATTAGCCTTTTCTTGGAGCTCCTTAAAGACAGTCCGAATTTGCACTTGACCAATCAGAAGTAGCCAATGCAGTTATAATCAATCACTAGGAAGTTTCCACTTGAAAGCCAGCCAATTGGATCCTTGTTTACCTTTTGTGTCTCCAAGCACCCTTGGCAGGCCTCCTGAACCTTGTCTGGCTTGAAGCTTCTTGATTTATTAGTCTTTACTATGTGGGGTGTGTGTGTGTGTGTGTGTGTGTGTGTGTGTGTGTGTGTGTGTGTGTGTGTGTGTGTGTGTGTGTGTGTGTTTGGGAGCCCTCTGAGTCCTGGGGATTGAACTCAGACTGTGAGGCTTGTTGGCAAGCCCTTTTAGCTATCTTGTCAGCCCTAAGCTTCATAATGTATGAATCAGTTTAAATAAATTTTATAAAAACATTTCTTTCCAGCACTTGGGAGGCAGAGGCGGGCAGATTTCTGAGTTCGAGGCCAGCCTGGTCTACAGAGTGAGTTCCAGGACAGCCAGGGCTACACAGAGAAACCCTGTCTCAAAAAAACAAAACAAAAAAACCATTTCTTTCGTCTCAGTTTACCTTTAGCACGCTGTTCATCTCCAAAGTGCACAGGGATCATGGTTATCAACCATGGATGTTGGCAAGCCCTTTGGCTGGGACAGGCCCTTGCTAAATCCCCAAGGCTGGCTTTGAATCACTCTGTGACCCAGGCAATCCTTGAACTCACGATCCTACTGCCCATATAGCCAGGATGGCAGGCCAGTCTCTGCTCTGCTTTTTAGAAACGGTGCCTGGAAAGTCAAAATCCGTTACAGATCAAAGCAGTGATCATTTGCATAAGAGATTTGAGGACCTGGGTGTGGTGGCACACACTTGTAATGCTGCCACCAGGGCAGGAGGATTACAGCAAATTCAAGTTTAGCTTGAACTACAGATGGCGTTTCCGGGATAGCCAGGGCTCTAGGTCAAAACATACACAAACAGGGTCGGGCGTGGTGGCGCACACCTTTAGTCCCAGCACTCGGAAGGCAGAGGCAGGTAATCTCTGAGGATAGCCTGGTCTACATACTGCACTTCAGGAAGGAAGCTACGGTGAGCCTCTGCTTCAAAACAAACGAAAGGGGGTGGGGGATACTTATAAAGCAGGTCCTACCCCTCGAGGGAAAAGCAGGACACAGATACATGTAAACAGCAAGGCTCAGTTGTGGGGGTGCTGAGGGCTTGATTGGTGTTGAGCTCATGTGGCTGTCCCCAGAAGTGGTATGGGCAGCCCTTCCTTGACCCCCCTCTACTTCGTTTTTTTAAATATGCACATATATTTTAAAATACCCATAATGGTGTCAGGTCATGTGTTTTATTTTTTAGGTCCTACTGATTAAACCCAGATCCCTCACGTGTGCTAGCCTTCAGCCATGGAGCTGAGTTATCATAACTAGGAAGGAGATCTTGAAGAGGGCAAGGGCTTTATAGACTTTATCGTTATTGCCCCCCCGACACCCCCATACACACACACACACACCCAGGGTCAGCCCCTGCAAGCCCAACCACCTGCTTCCTACCATCCATGGCTCCTTTCCAACCATGGTTCCTTCCCACGGCCCCAAATGGCACCTATTCGTTTCCAGATCTCTGTGGAGAACTCTGGAAGGGTCTGGCAGCCTGTTCAGGACTCCCAGAGAGCAACTCATTACCTTCAAGAGAGCTTTTTCTGGAGAGGACCAGACAGTGGTAGATCTCAATGGATCTTCCTCCTCTCCCTCCTCCTTCTCCTCCTCCTCCCCTCTCCTTCTCCCTCCTCCTTCTCCTCCTCCTCCTCTTCTCCTTCTTCTTCTTCTTCTTCTTCTTCTTCTTCTTCTTCTTCTTCTTCTTCTTCTTCTTCTTCTTCTTCTCCTTCTTCTCCTTCTTCTTCATTTATTTATTTTATGTATAATGTATACTACACTGTAGCTGTCTTCAGACACACCAGAAAAGGACATCACGGATCCCATTACAGATGGCTGTGAGCCACCATGTGGTTGCTGGGAATTGAACTCAGGACCTCTGCAAGAGCAGTCAGTGCTCTTAACCACTGAGCCATCTCTCCAGCCCCAGACAGCAGATCTTTACTGTTTCTGTGGATCTGTTAAGTCATAACACCATCTAAATAAACAAATTGATGGACTGTGTTTCAATAAAACTTTATTTACACAGTATTTGTCTCTGTGGTTTGTGTTCCTTCTTCCCTGGGGCATTTTTTTCCCTTTTTAATCAACAATTACCAATTACTCACCAGACCCTAGCTCGTGTGCCTCCCCAAGCCTACTCAGATCCCCACACCCCTCCCCCATGATTCCAGAGCACCCAGTTCTGCCCCTGCTTGATGTGCGCCTGTCTTTCTGGAAGCTTCGGGAGGAAAGCCATGTCTGTTTTGCTTGGCGTTGGCATTTCCTTGTCCTAGCACTAAGAAATAGTTGGTGCTCAGATTCCCCAAGCAGTGTCCTGGGTTCTTTAACCATTGTAATTATCCCGTAAGGAGGTGATACTGCTGCCCGCATTTTAGAGTTAAGAATACCAGGTCCAGAGGAGTGAAGTGTCTTGCCCAGGGTGACCCAAAGGCGGAGTGGATATAAAAGTGCCTGAATCTTAGCTCCTCCCTGCAACCCAGCCTGCTGGGATCAGTTTAGAAGGGTGCAATGTCTTTATGCCCCTCACAAATTGTGAGCCCCTGGAGTGTGGGGCAGGAATTACAATCCTGATGTGTGCTGAAGACCAGTAGCGGGCTAACCTGGGAACTGAGGTCTGTTTCTGGGCATGCTGGGGAACGGGTGCTCCTCGGTGGTCAATGTTGACAGAGCCCATCTCAAAAGTGGAACCGTAAAAAAAAAAAAAAAAAAAAAAAAGTGGAACCGTGGCTTCTGCTTGGTGGACAAGCCTCTCCTGAGTACTCACCGGTGCCCTGAACCCAGTCTTCCTTGTATTAGCTGATTTGGGGGTGGGGTGCGGGGAGGGCTCACAGGCTTCTGGCCACACTGAGTTCCAGGGGCATCACCATGGCCTGTGTGGCTGTGTCTGCCCTGGGTCTTTAATTGCGTTTTACACTAGTTGGGAGAGGAAACGGAAACCCAGTGACTTCATTAAACAAGGAGGAAGTGCTGGGTGGCCAGAGCCGGGAATCTTGGAATTACGTAGATGGTCAGATATTAAGTCTGTCCGTCCCAGGGCAACCCAAGCTTTATAAAATTGCTTTTGTAATTTTTAAAATTGTATGTGAGTGTTTCACCTGCAAGTATATCTGTATTTCACATGCCCTCCTGGTACCTTCCTCAATGGCTTTGCCACCTTTTTTATTTACTTATTTAGAGACCGAATCTCACAGTACCTTGAACTCAAGGATTCTGCTAGACTGGGTACCCTGCAAGCCCTAGGGGACTCTCAAGTCTCTGCCACCCCCAGCATACGCTTTTATGCCCAGCCTTTCTGTGGGGGTTGGGGATTCAAACCAGGTCCCCTAGCTTGGTCAGCAAGCATTCACAAATTGAGCCATCTCTCTAGCCCCGTGGTGGATAAATTTTAAAAGCCATCAACTCAAAGAAATAGGCTGGACTCTCTTTAACCTGGGAGATAGCTCCAGGTTTGGTAGGCCTGATGATTGGGCTCAGATGTACCCACACCGTTTGTAGATTCTCACCTTTCAGAAAGGGAAACAAAAAAAATGGCCGTTTAGGAGGGCAGACAGGATTCTTGGCAGGCTGTGTGTGTGTTGAGTGTGTTCTCTTCCTAACCCCAGTGTTCCTCATGTTCAGGGTCACAAGACAAGCATGTGAGATAACAATTCTCTCAGCAGGCCTATAAACAGCCTTTGGTTCCCAGGCTAGACCACTGATGAGCTCCAGCATGCTTTGGTTTTGCTGCATTCTAAGGGGGCTGGAGAGATGGACCGCACTGGCTGCTTTGCAGAGGACCTGGGTTCAGTTCCCAGCTCCCACATGGCAGCTCACAATTGCCTGTAACTCCAGTGCACCCGTTTGCCCTCTGTAGACACTAGGAAAGCCTGTGGTGCGCATATATATATATATATATATATATATATATATATATATATATATATGCAAATGATTCATACACAAACAATAATTAAAATAAAAGCAAATCTTAATTAAACCTGGCCAGTCAGATAGTCTTTGCCTATCTACGTATTCCTAAGATTCTCCATCTACAGGGGTGGGGAGGACACAAAGGTGTCATAAAATAGAATAGGAAAAGCAGGGAGCTGGCTCAGTGGTTAAGAGCACTGACTGCTCTTGCAGAGGTCCTGAGTTCAATTCCCAGCAACCACACGGTGGTTCACAACCATCTGTAATGGGATCTGATGCCCTCTTCTGGGGTGCTGAGGACAGTGACTCTGTACTTCATATGGTGTACTCAAATACAAAAAATGAATAAATAAATCTTAGAAGAAAGAAAAACGGTGCTTCGCTTTGAAAGGCCCAGCGAGGGGAGGGCGTCAACCGCACCCCCAGGCCCTTCCACTCTAGGGGCTTGGAGGTTTCTCTGACTCATCTGAAGGGGAAATGGCCCCCTCCACTCACCAGATTCTATTCCTTCCTCACACAGGAACAGTGTCGGAGGTTCACTTTCAAGCCCAGCTTCTGGATGCCCACACGCGCAGCACCTGAAGCTGTCTTCGCTGGGAGACCGCAGCGAAGGTCATTTCCTCAGAGCAGTCCCTTCTGCTCACCGGGGGCCTCTAGCAGCAGAAAGCGGCCAACAGCCTCTCCCCACACCTGAAGCTCTAGTGTGGAGGGCAAAGTCAAGCATGCTGAGAGATCGGAGGACAGCCTGGGCTACAGGGTTGACACACACACACACACACACACACACACACACACACACACACACACACACACACACACACACACACACCTAAAGAAACAAGACAAGCAAAATCAATCCATGTCTGCTACAAACTTCCCTAGGCACCCTGCTGGAGCCTGTGCCTGGCTGGGCAGACAGGGCCCCTTCCAGATCAGCTGATGGACACAGTCCTTCTCTGAAGACCCACCAGGGTCTTAGCTGCACACCCAGTCATCATGGGTGTAGGCCGGACAACTGTTGGAATCTGAAATGTCCCCTTTAGGTTTGGGTCTTGAATGCTTGCTCCCCCGGCTTGTGAAGTTTCCGAGGGAAAATTCAGAGTCCCTTGAACTTTCTTACGGGGTCATTTGACATATTGAGCTTTAAGAATCTGTGGTTTGCCGGGCAGTGGTGGTGCACGCCTTTAATCCCAGCACTCGGGAGGCAGAGGCAGGCGGATTTCTGAGTTTGAGGCCAGCCTGGTCTACAGAGTGAGTTCCAGGACAGCCAGGGCTACACAGAGAAACCCTGTCTCGAAAAAACAAAACAACAAAAAAAAATTTGTTGTTCTGGTCAGCGGGGGCAGAAGAATCAGCCACAGATTAACAAGCGACCAGCACCATTTGTGGACAATAGATGCTGGTCATCTGGAGCTGAACAATCAGCAGGGATTTGAAAAGACCAGCATCACTGAGGATCATACATCTTGGGGCTCCTTCCTCCGAGTCAGCACACGGAAGTCTGGGGTCTCCAAACTGGGTACTGTGTAAGAGTTTCCCAGGTGGGTCTGGTTTTGAAAGCATCAAAGGGTCACGGAGAGCAGCTGGGGCTTAGCACGGTGTGGCAGGGTCGGTTCCCTGAAGGGCCCCCCAGGAGAGGCTGTGGGTGGAGGTTGCAGTAAAGACCCCAACATCTTGGAGATGCCCGCCAGTACTGTGGACTCACCACCACAGACAGCAGCAGCTGAGGCACGGAGCTGGCTTGAGCCTATAATAAGACCAGCTGTTGTCTGTTGCAGAGGGCAGAGCTGAACAAGCCACCTGGGTCCTGTGGAGCCCAGGGGACCATGAGTGGGTCCCAGAGGTCAAGCATCGAACTTTCCACACCTGCTAGACTTTGATTTCATCACGACTATGTGCCGGTTCCATCCTCTTGGGAGTAAAGAAAGTATTTGTTTTGATTTTACAGAGGCCTGCAGTGTTTTGAAGAGACTGGAATTTTACAGAGACGGTGGAAATTTTAGAGATTTTGGGTATTTTAGAGTCTTTGAAGGAGTCTTTAGATTTTTTCTTAGTTTTTAAATCTTTACTATTTTAGTATTTTCTGCATGAGTAGTTTGCCTGCGTGTATGTTTGTGCATCTTGTATATAACTGGTGTCCACTGAGGTCAGGGTTAGGGTTATGGGTCTGGAGTTAACACATGGTTGGGAGCCAATAGGTGGATGCTGGGAATTGACCCCGGTTCTGTAAGTACAAGTTAACTGCAGCCAATTCTAGCTCAACTTTGGTTTATAGAGACTTAATATTTGAAATTTTAAAGGCTGTGGGACTATTAAGGATGTTTTATGTTTTTATATAGTTATATTGTTTTATCTTTAGCAAAGCTTCTTGAGAACAAAGAAGAAAGGAACCACTTGACCTTAACAGTGTTATGTCTGTATGTCACAATGATGAGGGGGTCCATTGTGCTGGCTAGCTTTGTCAACTTGACACCAGCTAGTCATTTGGGAGACGGGGACTTTCAGTTGAAAACATGACTCTGTAAGATCGGTCTGGGAGATTTTTCACGACTGACGATTCATGTACGCGAGCCCAGCCATTACGGGGAGTGTCGTGCCTGGGCTGATGGTCCTAGGGTATATAAGAAAATAAACTGACCAAGCCAGTAAGCAGCACTTGACGGCCTCTGCATCCACTCCTGCCTGCCTCCAGGCGTGTGCTGGCTGTTTGTGTGTCAACTTGACCAGCTGAGACAGGCGGCCTCACGCACTGAACAGCTTCTGGATTCTTGGACTTTCCCTCAGGACACCACCATTGCTGGACTGGCTGGACCACAGCCTGTGAGCCTCTGCTCCTCTAGAGACGCTCACCCATAGGTTCCTGCTGCTTTGAGTTTCTACCGTGATTCCCAGTCGATGGATAAGCTCTCTGAGCTGGTTTTACAAACTAAGACAGCAGGATTTTAGGTTGTAGCAAAACAGTCTGCCACGCAGATCTCCCAGGACTGGGGAAAATGGCCGAAATGTACCGCATGTTCAAATTAAAATAACATACATTCTATTTTGGATTATGTGTATCTTTCTGTGGGTGTTGGGTCCCCAGTTGTGAGCTACCCAGTGTGGGGGCTGGGAAGTAAACTTGGTTCCTCTGCAAGGGCAGTACCTGCCCTCAGCTGCTGAGCCGGCTGTCCAGCCCCAGCACGTTCCGACTGTATACAGACACTGGGATGTGGATTTCACGATTCTTCTCACTAAACAGTCTTCCTTTGGGTTTCTGCCTGCTACTTTAAGATGTAAATACCAACAAGGTACGCACACCTTTAGTCCCAGCATTGGGAAGGCAGAGTTCAAGGCTAGCCTGGTCCACAGAGTAAGTTCTGTGCCAGGCAAAGCCATAGTGCAAGACCTTTTCTCAAAACAAATAAAAGCCACCGCCCTGTTGTTATTATTAGCTTTTTTGTTTTTTCAAGACAAGGTTTCTCTGTGTAACCCTGGCTGTCCTAGAACTTGCTCTGCAGACCCGGCTGGCCTCGAACTCTCATTCTTCCAGAGTGCTGGGATTTAGGGGTATGCGGCCATACCCAGCCAGTTATATACACAGACAATATCAACTGCACCTTTCTCTCCATTTCTACAAGATTTATGTTTATGTTTATTTGTGTCTGAACATCGGGATGTGCAGGTGCCTTTGAAGGCCAGATTGCCTGGCATGGGGCCACCCAATGTGGGTGCCAGTAAGTACATACTCCTAACTGCTGTGCACACCTCTAGTCCCAGCTAGAACTTAGTATTTCAATGTCTCTAACTCAGTGTCTTTCTTAAATGACTAAAGAGCCATACGGTGTGACAAGAGCGTGACTAGGAACTGGGGGGGGGGGGGCACTTCTTAGTCCTCAAAGCCTCTGATTTATGTCCCACTGGGGTTTCGAAGGCAAGCTTTCGGGTGAGAAGCTACAACAGTTAAGTCTGGTCCCAGCTGTGAGCCTGCCTTCCAGAAAGGTGCTGTCACTGTGCACCCGTGACTGCTAGCAGTAGCCTATAGGGGCAACAAACACCCTTCCCCGACCCCAATGGACAGTGTGCCCTTGACCATGACTCGTGTCCATGGCCCAGTGACAATGTCAGGATTGTTTACTGCACTGGAAGGAGAAAGGGCCACTCAGAGTTAACAGATTCTTTAAGACCCAACAAAAAGTGTTTCTGGACAGGGCACGGAGCACGAAGTACGGTGAGGGAAGTAACCCCAAAAAGTCAGTTCTCTCCAGACGGCGTCTGGTTCGCTGTCTGGGGAAGACACAAGAAGCTGTTAGGTCTCCTGGCAAAGAGTCAAGGTGGCCAAAACCAGACAACAAGTCAGTCATAAACAGACCACCAGGCCTCTTCCCACAGCTGGGGTCTTCAGAGAGAGGCCAGCCAACTTCCCCTCCCTGCCTGGCGTGTGACCCGGTCCTGCTTCCCTTGCTCAGGAGGAAGGAACCTGGGGAGGGCCTTCCTGTACTTCTCCTCACATCTTCAGGACCAAGGAAGGTAAACAAGGGGGTTTCTTCTGTATAAAAACTGAAATGTCATCGGGCGATGGGGTAACAGAAAAGGGGAAGTTGAAAGGGACAATCAAGACACCGAGGACCTGCTGGGCAAAGGCACAGCCAAGGCTTCCTGTCCATTGCTTTGAAAGCACCTCCCGGTGGATCGTGCAAGCCTGTCACTCAGGATACAGAGGCAGGAGGCTCAAGGCTGTCTACAGTCACAGAGCAAGTTCAAAGACAGCCTAGGGTACCTGGACTTCGTCTTTTTTAAAATCTTTTTGAGACAGGGTCTAAGTAGCCCTGGCTGTCTTGGAAATCACTATGTAGACCAGGCTGGCCCTGCTCTGCCCCTGAGTGCTGGGCTCTGAGGCCTTGTTTCAAACAACAATAAACAAACAAGCCCAGATCTGAGGATGTGGCTTGGCATGGCGGGGCACGCTTGTGATCCCAAGCATTCAGGAGTCGGAGGCTGGAAGATCACAACAAATTTGGGGCCAACCTGGCCTACGTGATATCCTGTCTCAAAGGAAAACAAACAAACAAAAAGAGACCTAAAACAAACAAAGTTCAGGGAGGAGTTCCCCACACTGGCCACGGTGTCCCTGCAAGAGGTCAAGTGGTCAGCTTGGGTGTCTCCCTCCTTACGAGATGACCTTCCTTCCCCCAAACTGGGGAAGAGCCCGGAAGATGAACTTGGCTTCAGGTTACACTGGCCCACAGGCTGGAGGCAGGCTCTGCCAGCAGGTCTGTGAGAATCTAGACCACAGCACTAACGTCTCTTGAACACCCGTCCTTGCAGTGCAGGGCTCACCCTGCTCCCAGTTCTCACCCTCAAGGCAGCGGCAGGGTGCCTGTATCCAGCAGGGGTGTGGCTGCCTCAGAGACAGCTGAGTGAGGCGTGAAAGAAGCACAGCACACGGTTGTAATCAATGTCTTTTATCTCTGAAAACGGAAGCGAGTGTTTTGACAGACACTATGGCCACTCTATAAGAGTGGGTGTAGGAGCGGCTCACTGCCCTCCTCTGTGTCATGGCCTTAAGACAAAACAGGGGAACAGAGCCCACCACGCGTGTCAGGTGCCTACTCAGTCGGGCACGCACTGCATCACTCCTTCCTTCCTTCCTGAACCATTCCCTCGGCTCCGCCACCAGCCTCTACAATTGTTTACTTAATTAATTCAACTGACCC
>CM052721.1:36155626-36185635 GCA_028551405.1 Uromys caudimaculatus
AGAACATTTGTGAATCCTGAAACAGGTCCTCAGCATACCACATGTACAGACAATGCCAGCGTTTTCTCCTCATCTCATTACCCAACATTAAAACACAAGACAGACACAGAAACCCACGAAGGCTCAGAGGCCCTGACGCTGCAGAGCCAGCGGCCCCCATCTTGGTGGCTAAGAGAGAGAAGCTTTTCTTCTCAGCACCCAGTCAGTCCACACTCTCTAAGCAGTTGCTGCCACACTCTGCTCTGCCTCTGTCCTGATAACCTGTACATTTGCTGGCAGCCAGCACTGTGCCCACACCAGCAGGAACACATGCCAAGGCTGGCCTCTCATGATCCCTCGGACACCATCCAGGCCGTCTGCTTCCACAGACATGCAATATGAGACTGTTAAGTTCCGGTAGGGCTAAGTTCCAGCTGCTGCCTGAGGCACGGGCATATCTCAGGAACTGCTGTGCTCCACAGCCACAGCCAGGGCTGGGGAGAAGCAGCCTGATTTGGGTGGCGGGGCAGAGGGCCTGTGCATGACCAGCAGTGGTCTATCTCTGAACTTCCCTTTCTACTTTGTTCTGGGCCTTTCCCTCAGCTGCAACATTCAAGAGCCCTTGAGGACTGGCTGGGCGCCTGAGACAGGAGGCAGCAAAGTAAGGAGGGAAGACAGGCGCAGGGAACCAGAGGGCTTGGGCAGAGGCTGTGTGCACAGCACCTGGGTTCGAGCCCCACACCATACCCAAGGGCCAGGTAAGCTGCCTCAGTGGACAAGGACTCTAAACACTCGGGTATCCGTTCGCCTTGGGTGCCCTTGTCCAAAACAGCCTGGAAGTGAAGCACACTGCTGGGAGGGAAGGGCGCGGCCGTCTGCGGGGGAACTGCAGAAGCGCGTGCTGGTTTGGGTCAGGGTGTAATCACTGAGGCACAGCATCAAGGACCTGAGTCCCACCTGTGCAACCAGCCAACGTCTAGGAGAGAGAGCAAGGAGAGAGAGACGGGACAGGAGCGTTTGATCGAAGACTCAGTGGAAAGGGGGCAGCGTGTGGGCGCATGGGGCTCAAGTCTTCCTTCTGGGCAGTCGTTAGACGCCCAGGTTTGTGCTCTGAGTGAGACAGCCCCGTGCGGCTGCGCTGATTGTTTTCGTGAGTGTTTATACAAAATAATCATCTCATCTTCATTTAGTTTATAAACATACACAGTACTGTCCCTTTCAAATTGAGGAGGAAAAAACCACACAAATACTGTAAAGTAGCAAATACAAAGAAAAAAGCTACTTTCGGTTTTGGCAACATTCAAAAGGAAGGGACAGAGAGCAGAGGTGGCACTGGCCCGGTCATCAGAAGGCATGGGGAGGACGCTGGGTCGGGGCGCTTGCTTTCTAAAATTCAGAATATCTGGCATTTCAAATGTGGCAAAGTTCAACAAGTCCCCAGACCTGTCAACATCAACAGCTCCCTGATACAAAGCTCGGCTTTCGTGTTTGCAAAAATCTGGGAGAGGAACTGAGTTCTTACTGGGATGTGGCCTATTGCTGGCTGGCAGATCTGAAATGGAACGTCTCCGAATGGCAGTGTCTCCCTGTCTGCCCTCTGTGGAGCCCCAATGAGCGGCTGCCGTCCATCGGGGGTGGGCGGGCCTCAGACAGCCATCTTCGCCAGCTGCTGCTCCAACTTTGAGATGCGCTCATCTTGATTGCAGATCGTGTCCTTTATGGATTTGATCTCTCTTAAAATTTCATCCAGCTTGGCTTCGTTTTCCTAAGAAACAAAGAGAACAAGGTGACCAGACAGCATTAACGGAGCGCACCCCCATTCTGTTGATTCTGACAGCACAGAGTGGGGTCCCGAGGCCCCATGGAGGCCGAGACAGACAAGAGCCCCACAACGAAAACACAGTGCCTCAGTGTGGCTCCCACTCCTCTACCTGCACCTGCTGGGCAGAGGCTCTACTCCAGAGCCATCACAGGGCAAGCCTGGGCTCACCAGGGCCTACAGCCCACTCACTCTGCTTTCTGTATGGCGCAGCTCTGCTCTGTAGGATTCGGATAAAAACCCAGTGTTTCCCACTTGAGCTTGTCAACTGGGAACCTCATGGCACCTTCATGCTGCCTTCAGCAGATGCTGCCTTCAGTGCTGCTCTGAGCAGTTCTCCACACCCTTCCCGGCCAGTCTCTCCTGAGGTAGCAGTGCCCTCTGGTGGCAGGCTCCCCAGCTGCCCGCTCTAGCTAAGGTCGTCTGTCTGTATTGCTAGCCCCACATGTCATTACAACACCATGTATGCGTGCAGCCCCTCTCAGACACCCCCTTCTCCAGGAACACTCCCCTCCCTGGCCCCTGTAACCCTCAACTCCTTGACCTCCCTAGATGGTTTACTGGGGAAAGGCAGTTAAGAAAGCCCAGCAGGGGTCCTGTTCACACTCAGCCTGCACAGTAGGCAGTACAAAAGCCAGCGCTGGCTGGCCTAGCAAACCACAGTCACCCAGTGCTTGGCACTGCCCTGGGCAACACGGGGCTCTCCAGAGGATGTAGGCCACGCCCAGGCCCAGCACACATTCCTTACCACACTGGCCGTGTCTGTGGTCTTCTTGGGGGCACAGATGAGATCACTCTTCTTGTTTGCAGTCGGCTTGCTGTCCAGAATGTTCTTCTTGACCACCTTGAGGTCCCTGTTCTTGCCTGGAATGTACCCGTGCTTCAAGGAGATGAGAATGGGGTCTGCGTTCTTCCCCTCAAACCACTCCTCGGCCTCAAGCGCAGCTTCCGGCCCCGCCGTGTCAGGGTACAGGTCATCTTGGAAGAGGTCAGACTGTAGGAGGCATTTGAGGAACGCTAGGTAAGTAAGAAGAAAGGCTGGGGCCCGAGTCCAGCGCTGCATGTATGCAGGGCAAATGTTCCCTTCGGTGTCCCCAGCCTTTCCTGTCTCCCAGTCTGGAACAGCGGGGAAGAGGCATGCACATCACAGTGGTCCGAGTTCTTCAGAACTGGGGACACGGAGCTGCAGAGACAGGGTGCTGCTGCCAGTTTCATGTTAACTCTACACAAGCTAGCAGCATTTACAAGAGGGAAACTCAGTGAAAAAATGCTCCCAGCACACTGGCCAGCAGGAAGCCTATGGTGCATTTTCTTGGTTGGTGATTGATGTGAAAAGGCACGACTCACTGTGGGCGGGGCCAGCCCCGGGCGGGTCTGGGTGCTGTAAGGAAGTAGACGGAGCCAGCCACAAGGAGCGAGCAGTGTTCCTTCACAGCCACTGCATCAGCTCCTGCCCCCAGGTTCCTGCCCTGACAGTGAGCTCAGCAATGCAGTGTGACCTGACAGCTGTAATGTCATCAAGTTCATCACAGCAACAGAAGCCCTAAGTAAGGTAGGTGGCTCAGGGTTACAAACATCCGCTGTCCTGCAGTGGGTCTGATTCCCAGCACTCTCCTGGCTCTCTTGGTGCCAGGGGCTCTGACACATCTGACCTTCTCAAGTACCAGATGGGCATGGAGACGGTGCACAGCAATGCATGCAGGCAAAACACCCTCACACACCGAAACCACATTCCAACAACCTGGGTACTTACCTTCCTGGGGACTGTCATGATAATAGGCTCACACTTTCTCTCATGAAGCTTGAAGAATCTTCAAAGGAGAAATAAAGACAAAGTTACAGAGAGCAACATGTGAGCGACAGCCCCTGACTGCTCTCTACAGTGCCCTGTGGGATCTGAAGCGCATCTCCACTGACCACCTCAGCTGCTGCTGCAGGCTAAGAGCAGCTTGGGCTCCCAATACAGAGGAGACTGTCCACAGTCGCTGGAGTCAGCAAGCACGAGAGGCCTGTGAAAGATGGCTGCAGCTATGCCGAGTGCCAGGTGCTGGGGTAGCACGGCCACCCCACAGTGGCTCACCGTGTCCCCAGACAGCAGAGCACACACCTCACAGGAGGCAGCACCTATGCCCTGGGTGAGTCTCCTGCCAGCACAGGGACTGAACCCACAGCACACATGTGAACTGCAGACTGCTGGGGTTGCTCTGCAGGCCCCTTCCACCTTGTCATCTTTACAGCTTCCTGCTACTTCTGCATGTGTTAGTGTGTGGGTGGGTGCCACAGCACACATGTGCAGGCCAGAGGACAACTATGGAGTCAGCTCCCTTCTTCCACTTTTACAGGGTTCCTAGGATCCAGCTCTGGCCGGCAGGCTGTGTGGCAAATGTCTTTACCCACTGAGCATCCTGCTGGCCCTGCCTTCTACCTTTTGTTCTGGACAGGGTCCCACACTGGCCTGACACTGCCACACAGGCCAGGCTGGCTGACGAGAGCTTCCAGGCAGCTGTCTCCTCTTCCTCCCATCTCATTCGTGCTGGATTACTATGTTCACCGCAGTGTGTAACCATGGGTGCTAAAGACTCAAGCTTACCTATGCTTGTAAGAGGGGGGCTTCACTACCTGAGCCATCCACTCAGCCATCCACACAGAACTCCTCCTCCTCCTCCTCCTCTTCCTCCTCCTCCTCTCTCCTCTCTCTCTCCCCCCCTCTCCCCTCGTGTTCCCAGCCAGCCTCTCTCTCCTCCTTTCTGCTCCTCTCTGCCCTCACAGCTCTGTTCCTGTCTGTCTGCCTCTACCCCTTCTCTCCTCCTTCCCCCAAATAAACCTCCTTTACACCAGGTCTGTGGCATGGCGTGATCTCTCAGGGGACACCTTGGCATGGGCCCACCAGGCAGGCAGGCATGAAGGAAGTGAGCATGCAAGACACTGAGCTATGCTGTGTCACTGCTATGCTCCATGGCAAGGACAGGTCACAAGCTACCATCAACTGTGAACACACCAAGGTGGGCCTGGAGCCGGCCTGCTGCCGTGAGCAGCGGGACACGTTTAATCCTTTACCTGGCGATCTCACACTTGTTGACATCGAGTCCCCGCTTGGGCATGTAGCCCATCCCCCGCTGAGGCTCCTTGCTGCTGAATGTGTTGAGGTAGTGGACGTACGGGGACTCATCCGTGATTTCAAAATAGCGGATACTGCTGTCACCCTATGAGAACCAGAGACAAGTCAGTGCCCACGTTAACGGAGACATTTTGTTTGCGTGGGTGGCACCCACACCACCCAGAATTCATGGGAA
Source organism: Uromys caudimaculatus (assembly GCA_028551405.1). Classification (NCBI taxonomy): domain Eukaryota; kingdom Metazoa; phylum Chordata; class Mammalia; order Rodentia; family Muridae; genus Uromys; species Uromys caudimaculatus. Next base: position 36,160,718 of record CM052721.1, read on the forward strand.
TCTAACTTCAGTAGCTCTCTCCAAACAGTTTTCCCAGCAAGATCAGTCCTTCTTCCAAGAATTCCCTAGCACTTCCTGTAGAAGGCTCCTGTGCCTCTCCTCTCCTGGGCCTAGAAACTGGGTTGGAGTCAGGGCAACAAAGTGAGTGGCGCACAACTGCCCTGAGCACCAGCTTCAACAGTCAAGCAAGCAAAGGAGGCGGCTGAGAGCGCAGCTGCCCATCTGAGGCCTCACTCCCTGGCCACAGCAACAACAGACAACTGGGAAGATAAACACAGGGTCTCTCTAGAAGAAGCATCAGCGTTTCAATGGCTTCCTCTAACTCTGGACAGCACCAAAGGTTCTTGGTGCAGTGTGTAAAATGCCATGGTTAGGGCTGGTAAGATGGCTCAATGGCTAGGAACACTGGCTGTTCTTCCAGAGGTCCTGAATTCAATTCCCAGCAACCACATGATGGCTCATAATGGGATCTGATGCCCTCTTCTGGCATGCGGGTGTACATGCAGCAGAGTACTCATGATAGACAGATTAAAAACAAAAAAACAAAAACTCGTGGTCATCATGTTTTGAGTGGTCAGCTATTTTTTGGCAAGCTACCCAATGCCAGCAACCTGGTCTGAAAGAAGACGAGCATGAATGTGCTTGATCGCTCCCCCCTCCACACACACACACACAGACACACACACACACACACACACGCGCACACTCTCTCTCACATACATTTATGCACACACAGACACATACACTCACATACACATATGCACACACAGATAGACACACACACAGACACACATACGCACGCACAATCACAGTCATACACACACACACACCCACACACAGACACACCCACCCACCCACACAGAGACACACACATATACACAGACATACACACACTCACACAGACACACACTTAAATTAGTTATATTGCCTGGCTTCTAGGGTTCTGAGGGGTGGGCCCTGCCCCTTCTACGGTTGATCTACCATCAGACACAGCGGTGCCTACCTTTCCACATAAGTAAATGATGCTGGTGTCCGGGTCATAGAAGGGGAGCAGCACACCATTGCTAGTGTCCATTTCATGGAGAGCAATTGGTTCCTGCATGTTTTTCTGAAAATAAGTAAAAAAAAAAAAAAACCACACACGTATGTACATTTTCAAAGACCAATTCTTATAACCACCCCATTTCCCCAGCAGAACCTAAAGTGTGAACAACACAGGTGACCTCATACGTGTAAACACTGCAAATCAAACTCCCTGACATCATATGGCTCCACAACAAAAACCTTTCTCCTTTGAGCTGTTTTCTTTTTGAAAAAGATTTTTGTTTTCAAAGGACAACCTGGGAGTTCCAGGCCTGCCGTGTGTGTGTGTGTGTGTGTGTGTGTGTGTGTGTGTGTGTGTGTGTGTGTGTGTGTGTGTGTGTGTGAGAGAGAGAGAGAGAGAGAGAGAGAGAGAGAGAGAGAATGCAGTTGCCTGCTGGGGACCGGAGAGGGTATTCGATCCCCTGGAGCTGGAGTTGTGACCATAGGTGACATAGTTGCTACAATCAGCAAATGTTCTTGACCCCTGAGCCATCTCTCCAGCCACTGCTTTCTTATTATAAAGAATGACGTATGTAGATGAAGTCACAGAACAGAGAAACCAGTCGGTCCTACGACCTAGCAGGTGGCAGGGACACTGTGGACTACTTCCTTCACACATTCCCAGTCTCGGCTCCTTCGGCTCAGGGAGTGTAAACACATGTGCCCGTTCTGAACACTTCCCTCAGCAGGACTGTGTGCTCCGTCCTTGTGAGGTCAACAACAAACCTCATGCCCCAGGTCTAAGCTTCAGTGGAAACCCTGGAGCCCCACAAGTGCACGTCTAAGATTGCTTGTTTGTGCCCCACTGAGGATGAGAACCTCCCGCTAACTTAAGACAGCAAGAGCTTAGAGAATCACACTGAGAAGCCTGTGACCCCTTGCCAGCCCAAAGCCCCACTCAAACAGACAGAAAATTGGAAAGGGAGGAAAACTGGCTTACTGGGTTCCAGAGTGCCAACTGCCGCTCGCTCATGCGGCTAAAGCCAGTAGTGAAGACATTGCCATCAGCCAGGAAGATGGCGCGCATAGGCCTGGCTCCTTCGTGTGCTTTTTCTTTCTCCTGGAAGGAGGGGGAGCAGATATAGATTTCATACACTCAGACTACACTGTGGAAAGATGAGTGGGAAGCCCATACTGAGACCCCTCCTCCAACCCCCACTCCACACACACAGGCCCAGCCAGAGTTGTCCTGGGCAGGACCCTGAGGCCATGGAGTTCTCCTGGTGCCAACTGTCCCTCCTTACGAGAAAGCAGCATCATGAAGTGGTCTGGTCAGAGTCAGAGTCCCCAAATCAGACAGAGGAGCTGGCTCCCCCACATTCTGCTGCCCCTGCCCACACACTACAGCCATTAATCACATGCAAGGGCTCTGCCATACATGTGACCTGCAGGCTGGGGGCAGCCTACAGGTTCTCCAGCGTCACAGGACACACAGAAGGCTGTTCCTAGCCTTTTCTGCTTGAGGAACGTGCCCGAGTGTCCACCCTTGGAAGATGCTGCGTGGACAAGCAGGGCTTGGCAAGTGCCTGTGGTTGGTAAGCACGCACCATGATTGCTGCCCACCACAGACAGTGCTGACAGGCAGCGCCAGGTCAGAGCCTCAGAGCGCCGAGGGGATCCACTCCTGGGCTTCTCACCCACAGCTGCAGCCCTGACAAGACCTCATGTGCATCTTCAGGCAGGGAATGTAACTTTGCTGAAGTCCTACTGGGTGGCAGAAGCCGAGTCTCTGAGCCAACAGCAGGGCCTCCTGCAGGTCTGCAGGGCACCTGGATCGTGTTCTTGGGTCAGGTGGGCATCACCTGGGGTGCAGTCAGTGCAGACAGTTTGGCTGAGGTCATCCAGGCCTGCAAAGCCCTAAGGCATTCTAAACTGTTCAAAAGCACTGCTGTTCCGTGTACGGTGGTGCACACCTTAAATCCAACACTGCAGAGGCAGAGCCTGCTGCAGCTCTGTGCTCCAGGCTGCCAGGGCTATTCTGACTAAGGCCACCATGAGGGGACCCAGCTGAGCTAAGGCTGGACATGACTAGAGAGACAAGAGACTCGGGCAGTCACCTCCCTGCTCAGCTGATGCCTACACTCCATGAGAGCAGTGTGGCTTGTGTGTGGCAGCCTTCTGAGCCCAGGAAAGGTTACTAATCGGCCAGCAGGGCTGTGCGCTGAGGACACTCACCGCCACGATCTCCTGCTTCCTAGGATCGATGACCCTCACTTTCTTGTCTTTGGATGCTGTGCAGATGAGACTACCATTGCGGCTCCAGCTCACGTTGTAAATCATGTCTGAATGCATATCGTCCAAGTTGATGAGGGCTTCCCCTGTCCCCACGTTCCAGATGATAATGGCGTTATCACAGCCTGCGCCAAGCAGATCAGTCACAAGGTGAGAAAGGCCCACACAGCATGCCAGAGAAAACTGCAAGCCCCACAGGGACACGGAGGCAAGGGGAGGAAGGTGCTGGTGACAAGAGGCCCTGCCTCCTAGGCTGAGTGACAAGATCTCTGTAAATGAAGACTATTAAAGTAGTCCTGTGAGACCCTCTGTCAACCCAACAAGAAGAGCAGCACAGCAGGAGTCTCGTTTGGGGGTCAGCTGGACTAATGGAGCCAGTCAGTCCGTCTCCTTTGCTTGCACAAGGCGAACAGGGAAAGGGTGAGCTGCATGGCCCCCACGGGTCCAGGGAGGCCAGCAGACCCTTTCTCCCATGCGCCCCTCAGCTAGCTCCCCATCCCTGTCCTTGTTCGAGACCATCAGAGGGCTCAGGGAGGTCAACAGTGGCTACGTTGGCACTTATGATGTCTTCTGTAACAGGCATTTCCTACCAGTAGATGCCTGGCCATTACATTCTTACCTCACACACCACAAACTGCTCCTAGCCTTAGTTAAAAACCGATCTGGCCAACTTGCAAAAATACATTAAAACAAAATAAACCAGTATTATTAAGGTATAATTCACACTATCCATTACATATATCTAGGCTAAGTTCTGACAAATACTTACAACCCAGAAATAGCTTATCTCCATCACCCCAAAAGCTGAACTAACTACTTACGCTTTCTGTATTCCCACATGCCCGTGTGCGTGCGTGCGTGGCCCCGCTGTGTGCAGGCCAGAGCATGAGCGTGCGTCTTCCTTGAGGTGTCCCTCACTGGCCTGGCCTGCCACCCCATCCCAGGGAACTGCTTTTCTTTCTCTGCTTCCGTGGCCCTGGGCTAACAGACACTCACCAGCACATCGGGCTGCCCTGACAGGGGAACGGTCACGTCCCCAGCAGGCTAGCCTTGAACTTACTGCACCACCACACCCGGCTGATGTGTTGCTTTAGGAAAAAGAAAAGGAGGGAGGGAAAGGAATGAATGAATGAATGAATGAATGAATGAATGAATGAATGAATCTAAAATTTGAGCAAAGGCAACAATTTCTGTAAGATAACTTGGAAATCAGGCCACAAGAAGCGGGTGAGGAGAAAGACGGAAGGTACCAGGGTTCATTGTGGAGCAGTTTAACAGAAAGTCCAAAAGCAGCATCAGTGCCCAGAGCTGGGAGCTGAGCAGATGAGCTTCGCCAGCCGAGGACGGTGTGGGAGAGGATGCCATGGCCTGTGGACAGGCCGGAGCACACACATCAAGGGTCCAAACCCAGGCAGTAGAGTCCGCCAGAGCCCCTCCGTGCTGGTTCTTCGGTGGAGCCCCGCCCACTGCTGCCCACCACAAGGCGAGGGCGAGGCAGCCCCTGGGCTCCTACCTGCACTGAGAAGCACATTGCGGGCCGTTGGATGCCAGGCCACGATGCCAACTCTCTTTGAGTGACCTTCTAAAATCACCACAGGTTCAGTCAGGGAAAGAGTCAGTCCATTTTCCGGGATCTGCCAAACCTGTTGAAACGGGAAGGAGATTACTGGTCTGAAAGCCGCTGTCACCTTTGACTCCCAGATCACTATGGCCACCCAGTGGCACCTGGTGAAAGGTGCATGTGGCTATTTAAAAAATGTAAAGATACTAAGTCCTTGATAACTTTGTGTTTCCTCATCTGTGACCTGCCAGGCCAATGGCACCCTTGGAATCGCAGGTTGTTCATTCTCACTGAGTAGTGTGTTCTCTCTCTTCGGTGAGATTTTCCTTCTACAGTGTGGTAGGAATGTCCCCATACCCCATGTAAAAACACAGAGCCCGTGTTCACACACACGTGCCAGCAGAGGTTTTACCTCAGTGTTCTTTGAGGGATTCAGTCACTTTGTGCTTTTCTCTCAGTGTTTCACCACTGACTAGACAGCTTTGAACTATCATTTATTAAATATCACGTGAGTCTCCACATCCCACATCCCTTTATGAGATGGTGAAAATATTCAAAAATTTGTGTTGGTGGGTGTACGTATTCATCAGCATACTAGAGACCACTGAACTGAACATTTTAAATGAGCACATTCTGTACAAATTGTATCTTAAAAAACCCTTATTTACTGCTGTATGCCTCTGTGTGCATGTGTGGAGTCTGCATGTGGAGGCCAGAGGATAACTTCATTCAGTTGCTTTCTTCCTCCACCCTTGCAGGGATTGAACTCACATCACGAGGCTTGCATGGCAAGTGCCTTTACCTGCGGAGCCATCTTGTTGGCCCGGTGAATTGTATTTTAACGAGGTGTATACTTTTAAAAAAAAAAATCCATTTTGGGGGTTAGAGATGGCTCAGTGTGAGTGCTTGTTCTACAGGAAAATCTTGAGTTTGGACTGCTAGCACCAAATAAGGAGCCAGCCAGGGCCATGCATGCCTGTGGTTCCAGGACTCGCTGAGGCGGGGTGCAGACCCAGGAGGACTCTGAGCTTTCAGGCCAGCCAGGTGGCCCTGCACAGCCGTGGGCTCCTGATTCAGCGAGGATGTGAATCAGAAGGCCACGGTGAGGTAGAGAGCAAGAGAGGCGACGCCTGGCCAACACGGTTCATGCATTAACTGCACAGACACACACCCCGGCTGACTGACGGTGACAGGCAGAAGGGTCAGCACACCCACACTGTCTCACAGGGAGGAAGAGAGGATGCAGCAGAGTGGAGGAAAGCCGACTGCTCAACACTGGGAGCTGAGGGCTGTGTCTTGTTTCTTGTTTTAGGATCTTGCTAGGCAGCCCAGTCCGGCCTCAAATTCAAACAACCCTCCCACCTCAGACCGAGAGAGAGGCAAGAGCCCGCGCCTCAGCCACATACCACGCCAGGCGAAGATGGAGGCTTTCCCAGTCGACACAAAACTCGCCTCTAAGAACTGTCAGAGGTGGGCGGAGTGGTGCCTAAGCCCCAGAAGAACGTCACTGCATGGTCCACTCCATACTCCATAAAGAGTGAGGTTTCAAACAGTTACCCTCTAAAAACCTGGATCCTCTCAAGAACAGCAAGTGCCCTCCATGGCCCAGCCGTCTCTACGGCCTGATGATCAATCTTTTTTCTTTTTTGTCTTTCAAGACAGAAGTTTCTCTGTGCAGTGTAGTGCTGGCTATCCTCGAACTTCAGAGAGCCTCCTGCCTCAGCCTCCCGGGTGATTTGCTCACTGTCATACTTGGATTCCACTTGAGGTAAATATAACATCTCGTGCAAATCACAGCAAAATAAACCAACAGCCTGAGGCCCCAGCTGCCACCACTTGGTAAAGTTTGCACAGGCAGCTGAGGCCAGAGAAGGCAAGTTGACAGTATGCCTTGCCTCAGGCCACCGTGGCAGGACAGGTCTGCCCCCTTGGTGCGCAGGGGCAACTGCTTGACTTTCCGGTAGGGCACTGTGCTTCATCTTGACACTTTTTTAAAATTTTGAATAAAACCTAAAGGTTTCTGATTAGCCAAACAGCTCTGGTTGAACCTGGCTGAGTATAATCACAACTGAGGCCCAACAGAACACATGGAAACAGTACAGGTCACTCTGAAGAAAGTATGCCGTTGGCAGGCCCCGTCATGGACGTGCGTGACTGACTCAAGAGCACTTGGGCTTTTCTTCTTTGCGTCTAACTGCAAGTGTAACTCCACGCACTGCCCCCAGGTGGCGCCCTCACCCCGGCCTGCTGGGATTCCCAAGGCCAGCAATAGTGAGCTTGGTAAACTCAGGCATGGCCGTGAGTCTCAGGGTGTCACCAGCACTTGCAGAGCTTAGCACCGGCTTCCATTTCTCTAAACTTCTCCTTCACCCACCTCTTGCTTGAGTAGAGAGGAAATGTGAACGATGAAAGCAGAACACTGGTTATAGGATAGAATTTTAAAATGTTTCTTAAGTATTTGTGTATTTTACATATGAGCACTTTGTTTTCATGTACACAGAAGAGAGCATCAGATCCCATTACAGATGTTGTGAGCCCCCATGTGGGTGCTGGGAACTGAACTCAGGACCTCTGGAAGAGCAGCCAGTGCGCTTAACCGCTGAGCCATCTCTCCAGCCCCATATGGCAGAATCTTAAACCAGGCCAGCTGGTGTCTGCACTGTACGCTGAGCAGACCTGATGGCAGGCAGATGCACTAGACACAGAGACTCACTCAGCTCCTTTCACCCCTGGGTCCAACACACGTCTCCTGAGGCGCCACCACACAGCAGGTAGTAATGACTCAGTGGCTGAACGGGAACTTGAGCTTTCCAACAGACTGACACCCAAATGTGGGAGGCGCTGGAGCTACACGAGTGTGAGTCACACAAACACACCCCAAGTGTGGACTGAACCCCAAGTGTGGACTGCCCACAGCAGTGCGCTCTGCTGGGCAGAGGATATGCAGTGAGGTATCTCAGGGTACGCACTGAACCTGGGGTGACGGTGGAACCTGGGGTGATGGCGGACGGTGGGCATGCTAACCTGAACATTTAGGATGATGCCCACTGCTGTGCTGCGTAAGCAGGTGCTGACTGGAAATGCAAGCACAGTCAGGACCACACCATAGGAGCTGCTCCATCAGGAGTCTAAGAATGAAAAGGAGTAGGGGGAAGGGAAGAAAAGGAAATCAAGTAGCCAGTTTCAAAAGAACCCTGACAAATACACAAAGGCGTTAACAAAGCCTGGGAGAGGCTGGCTGGGCGGCCAGCAGAGAAAGGAACCAGTCAAGATGATAAGGCCACAGGCACTGGGGCTGAAGAGGTGTCTGGGGCAGTCCGGAAAGCAAAATGGAAAGGCACCAGAAGCCGAGTGGCCGAGAACAAACAGAACGGGATGTGAGCTGGGGAAAGGGCTGGTGCTGCGGTCCTGCTCACGGCTGTCACTATCTGGCTCTCTGCCTGGAGGGACCTGCTACTTCTGGTAATGGCCTGTCAATGTCACTGAAGGTCTTGCTTCTGGAGACACAGAGCAGAGTGCCACTCTATTCTATTCTTCTGCACAAGCTGGCATGCTGGCCTGGGCCTCTGGGGCTCGGATGCTAATTAGCCACATTAGCACTGAACCCTAGGTGCTGGGAGTCAGACTCCTTGTTTATACTAAGGGAGCACGGCCTGGCTTACAGAGGGTTCTGGAAGGTCAACTGAGCTAATGTTCTGCACAGCACTATCCTAACAGGAAACTGCTCACGGGGAGGGACACAGCCCTGCAGCTGAAGGCCTGGGCTCTGGACACTGCCCTCCTCAGCTGCATGAACCTTCTGACAAAGCTACCCTCCTCTGAGCCTGGGTTCCAAGCTATGTGATGCGTTCTGCTCCTCCCCCCACCCCACCCCCCTGCAACATCGCAGTGATCCAATACAAACATGCAGACCAAGGCTTAGACCATTAGACAAGGCTGAGCGCATGGGCCTGCTAGGTTCCTGAGCACACACACCTTTGTCTCCTGTGATCACACACACTTTTAAGTTTGAGCCCCAGAAATTCTGAGAGGACTCTTGTAGTGAACTAATTAGTACCCACTTACACCCCACACGTCCTGTGAGTGAAAACCCTTGTTTATGCCTGGGACAATCAGTGCTGATGCTGTCTGTGTGGGCTGGTGAGTTTTTCTCTGTTCTGTGGCCACAGACTGGTACCCCAACACCAATATGCTTTCTCAGAAACACTCACTGAGCAGGGAGGCAAACAGCAGACACACTCTCCACAGAGGGTCCAGAGAGAACCTCAGCTCGGCAAGGACCAGTCACTCCCCTGCCTATTAAAAAAAAGTCTTCAAGTCCCTAAACATTCTATTGGATGACACATTGCCATAGTAATGTTTTGTTTTGAAAGAAAGAAAGGAAAACAACATAATCAGTCCCAAAGGGCTTCCAGATGAAAGCGGAACTCAACTACCGACACCCACGGAGGTTCACGGAGGTTCTGAAAAGACGCTCAAACAGTGTGCACGCGTGTGCACGGGGTGGGGTTGGGGGAGCACAGCTGCAGGGAACCAGGCCAGCAGGAGGCAGGCAGGGGAACCTGCTCCCCTCAGTAGTCAATGCAATTGGCTTAATGGTTTTATTTTCCAAACATGGCACAAATTTAAAGTACACAAAGTGTTTCCAGACCCCACTCTCCTATCTTGATCACCCATGGGGAACTGACTACTGAGGGACACAATGCAGTTACAGCCATGAAGGGCTTTCTTGCAAAAGAGCCCAGAGCACCGATTTCCAAGGGAACATGAAGGAGAGAAGGTCCCTCAAGACACTAGGTGAGGGATCTGCTGCTGAACAGCCTGGAGACCCCACGAGGCAACGCGTGGCACCTCCGTGTTTTCTAGCGGTCACGCTGGACCTGGGATTAGGGTCAGATCCACCAAAGGCAAATGGTCAACAGCCCAGAGGTGATCTGTACACCAGACACACCACAGGACACGCCACCTCAGGGCTTCTACTTCTGTTGTAATGAATAAAGTCTGCTGAAAAAAATCCCCGATAAAAGCACAGATAAGCCTGGTATAGCGCTTACTCTCGTTCACTTCTACAGGGTAAGGACCAATATGGGAAGAGAGATGAAAATATTCACCACAAATATACAACCTGTGACTGTTTAGGATGTGACAGCTGGGACAGCTAAGGAGACAGGTAAGGGGACAGTAGAGGGGACAGCTAAGGGCATCTTTTCACCTCTCACTGTCTGAACCACATATGCATCTGTGTTTGGTTACTGCTCTCCAGACAAGGGTAGCCAACGGCAGCCACGACCCAACCTAACTGTTCTTGGAATTGTTCCAATCACTACCATTTACTGGGGCTAAGATTTCTCCAAGTAAAACCCTGAGAAACCACAATCTGAAAACTCCATAGGAAGCTAGCATCAAAGAGCAGAGCGCACAGCACAAACCCCTGCACTGGAAGCAAAGGGTGGCTCCTGGGATGAGAGTTTACCTACCACCTGTTAGTGTCAAACACTGCTCTGAACAGCAGGCCCTAAAACCGGAGCTGCTCCCCACACCCCACTTTCAGGCTGCTTAAAGAATATGCCTTCCAAAGGAGAGGCTAGGCTGGCAAGATGGCTCACTGGGTAGAACTGTTTGCTGAATAGCCTGACAGCAGGGTTCAATTCCTGGAAGCCACATGAAGACATGGCTGTGGTGGTGTACTCCTACAGAGACCACAGGCAGACAGGAGAGCCATCTGGGGACCACCAGCTAATCCCGGAATACACGGTGAAGCAGTGACAAGAGGCCCTGCCTCAGCAAGGTGGAAAGAGAGAACCAATTCCCAAAAAGGTGTCCTTTGATCTCCAAAGGTGTCCCCTACAATAATAAGTACAATATTTAAAAAAAAAATATGGAGAAGTAGCCAGTTGGTGGTGCATGCCATTAATTCCAGAACTCCGGAGGCAGAGGCAAATGAATCTCTAAGTTCAAGGCCAGCCTGGTCTACAGAGTTCCAGGACAGCCAGGGCTACACAGAAAAACCCTGTCTTGGAAAAAAAAAACAAAACCCCAAAACAAAAATCAAACCAAACAAACAAAAAGGAGGAGACGCTAGGCATGGCGGCCTACTCCTGTAACCTAGCTTTGGAAGATGGAAGCAGGGGAATCGTAAGTTCAAAGCTATAGATAAATGATGGAGACTGTAGATTTTCAAATCCCTCCCTCCCAACACTGAGACATCACTTCAGCCAAGTCAGCTCATAAAACGAACAGATCCAAGTTTACAACTCAATGGGCTTTAGACATAGGCTTCTCCTCTCAGCTCTGTGAGGAGCAGCTACGGAATGTTGATTGAGGTGTCCTGGCTGCCAGGTATCCATGGCACGCCCCTGCACTCACCACAGAAGTCCTCTACCTGTCCCTGTCCCACTCTGCATGATCCTCTGAGATCCTCTCTCCGCGGCCTGGCCTTATTTACATCCTGCTGTCTATGTGGGTGGAGGCCAAGACCCTGGACCTCTGCCTATTACCTGCAGCTCCAGGGACACTGCCCCTGCCACTAGCCCATGTCTGAGCAACTATCCAGAGCTCTTCTCTTAAAAAAAAAGGGGTGGGGGACTTGAAAGTCTACCATCTCCTGCAAGCTTGAATTGTCCTTAGCACAGTAGTGGAGGGCAGAGTCAGCACAGAGAGGAAGCCCAGCACCCAGAGCGCTCGCTCTGACATCTTAAGCCTGTCAGCACACTCCTGTGGAGCCACTACATGAGTGAACAGTAGCCTCAGTGTGACCCACACTTAAGATTGAAGGAAATTAGGAGACTTAGCCCAGAGCACTACTCGACTAACAAAATGTCTGCTCTGCCAATGCAGGAGCAGCAGCAGGATTTCTGTAAGACAGAGGTCTGAATTACAGGCGGTGTTAGAATTTCCCCAAACCTCAAATAAAAAAAAAGCTGATAACAGACCAAAGCACCCCAAAATCCCAGTGACAGAGGCACCCTACTTCTCTGCCCTAACCGAGCAGGCCACTGACACACTGTAGCAACGGAGAGCTGCCTTTCTTAGCAGCCACTGACCACTGGAGCCCCTCACCTCCACCCCAAGGACTGGAGAGGTAGGTGCACACTGGGCCTAGTGTTCTCAAAACCCACCAGCAAGGGCTCCTCTCCCCAAGACAGCCCAATGGAGAGAAAGCAGAGCGAATGGCTGATCCCATTGGAGCAGGTAGGAATGGGGGAGGACCCACCCCCTGTAACCTCCCCCTGCATAGCATGGGAACGAGAAAGGCCAAACAAAGCCAGGCCAGGAAAGCAGGCAGGTCTCTGTGAGAGCCAGCCATCTTCTGGACACTTCTAACACACACAGGAATTAAGTACAATTAATGTGTAATGCATACACTCAGGCATGCACAAGCGCACTCCCACCCCCACAGTCCGAGAGGTGGACTGAAGGAGATGGCTTAGCAGTTAAAAGCGCTTGCTGCCAGAGGACCCAGGTTCGATTCCTGGCATCCACATGCCAGCTCACAACCATTAACTCCCGTCCCAAAGGATTCAATGCTGTCTTCTGTCTCTGGGGCTCGTGCATGCACATGGTGGACATAAACTCATGTGAGCATACGAACACGTAAAAATAAACATAAATGAAACAAATAATGTAGCGGGCCCAAGATGCTAAGAGGAGCAAAGGCTCAAGGGAAGATGGCAGCTGGACCCCAGCTGCCATAAAAGGCCAAGAAGAAGAGCCTGGTCTGAGGAAGGCAGAGAGTGCCCCAGTCCTGGGGAGCACCGCCCCACACCTGCTCAGTGGTGCAGTCAAAGCCATTCTCTACAATATGCTGCAAACCCCTCCTACCATTCATTCACCAGGTCCCCGTCCCAACTGCTCAAGCTGATCCCGAGGACAGACCAGAGACTAAGCAAGGGAAGCAGTGGACACTGCTGGTCTGGATGAGGAGAGCACCTGCCTGACTCAGCCACTCACGCTGAGAACAGGGCTCTGCTGGTGCTACAGCACACATGCTGTCTTCCCCCTGCCTGCACCACAAGATGGTGCTTCCTAAGCACGCTATCGCCGGGAAGACCGACGGACACCTGGCACACCAGAGCACTGTACCACCACTGCCTTCACAGGCCTCGGGATCACCAGCATGGAGGGCCACGTTCTTCGTCCAAAGTCTGTCGTTCAGCCGTCCAGCCGGAAGGGCAAAGGCTGTAGAACTTGACTAAGGCACATTAAATGAGGAATGAGTAGTATACACAAAAGTACAAGTCCTCCACGGTAACTGATGTAAGAAGCAGCAAGACCTACAATCGAAAGAAAGAAAGAAAAGGCCTAGAGCAAAAGCCAGGTGTGCAAATCAAATCTCACCAGGAGACAGAGGCAGGAGGATCTCCGAGAGAGTTCCAGGACAATCTGGTCTACATAGAACTTCCAGGCCAGAACTACAAAGAGTGTTCCAAAAGACAACAGCAGCCTGCAGCAAACTGACGAACACCGAAGACAGGGACAGATCACAGAGCCTCGGAGCTGGGCATGGTGGAGCACACACAGTCTCAGCCTTCTGAGAACGGAGGCAGGACACTGGGGGCTAGAGACCAGTCTGCAAGACCCAATCTCAAGAAAACAACAAAAAGAAACCTGGTAATTTGGGATAATTTTCCGGGATTGGGGGATGACTTGAAACTAGGGGTCTGGAGAGATGGCTCCACTAGCTGCTCTTGCAGAAGACCTGGGTTCTGATCCCAGCCCCCATGTGACAGACCACAAACACCTGTGACTCTAGTCCCAGGGGATCCGATGCCCTCTCCTGGCCTCTGTGGGCACTGCATGCATGTGATGAACATACTCACACGCATGCGATGAACATACTCACACGCGTGCGATGAACATACTCACACGCGTGCGATGAACATACTCACACGCATGTGATGAACATACTCACACGCGTGCGATGAACATACTCACACGCATGCGAAACCCTCGACACATAATTTTTTTTCTTTAAGCCACACTATTCTTAGAAACCCCAACTGGAGACCACGTCCTTCAGACTGAGCCTCCGCCCCAGACAAACGATGACAACTGGTGGCGCCTGCATTCTCCCAGACCCCGCTGCTTGTAATGTGGGAGAGGATGTGACACGGGTCCGGATGTTCAACCCGGGAAGCAGGACACTCAGAGAGGAAAACAAGAGACAGGGACACAGCCTGCAGGAGGGTCGACTGGGCCCCCTGAGAAACGCAAACGGCGGCTGCAGTGTTACAGCTGTGATGCCTGCACCCCTACATCAGCAGTTCTCAACCTGTGGGTAGTGACCCCTCAGGGTCACAGATCACTAACTACGGTACGATTCATCCCGGTAGCAAAATTTCAGTATGAAGAAGCAACAAAACTCACTTGATGGTTGAGCATCAGCACAGCATGAGGGTCAGAGCACTAGGAAGGTTGAGAGCCTTGGTTCCAGAACCTTCCTAGGTCACTAAGGACAGGAAGCAACATGTAGTCACAATCAGACCAGGATGCAGAAACATCATTTGCCATTTAAAGAGCCCAGGACATAGAGAGACTCTCCTGTGTAGTGTACAGAAACATCACCTGTCAATAAAAAGCCTATGACCAATAGGAAAGTGCAGAGTAGAAGGTGGGGCGTCCCATAAGCAGAGAAGATTCTGGGATAGAGCCAAGCACTTAAGATTCACCCCTGGACATGAAGGAGGAAAATTCATGAAAGCTGAGCAGAGGTAACCAGCCACGTGGCAGAAGTTAGAATAAACAGAATATTAACGTATGAGCTAGTCAGAGACAGGCCAAAGCTTACGGCCAAGGTGTCTGTAAACACAACAAGGGCTCAGAGACATTCTTTCTGACAACAGGGATGCAGCTTACAATACCCCCTATAATACCCGGGGGTAACAGAAGCAGCCAATTCAAAGACTGGCAGAGATGTCCAAGGCCTTTGAATGAATCACAGCAAGGAAGTGATCAAAGATCATTTCAGGTCTCACTGGAGAAGACAGGACAGGCTGAGCTGAGACATGACAGTTTCTAAACCAATCAGATGTGTTCAAACCAATTAGCTCAAATGAAGTGAAGGGAGAAGCTTCACTTTCTGAGGATGAAGGAGTACTCAGTCATCGCCTTGAAAACAGTAAATCCAAGAATCCAGTGCTTATTGACCTTTCCTATTCGATCTGGACTACCAGGCAACTGAACAGGCAGGGCAGGGCCCTCTAAAATGCGGCTCAGCTTAGAAAACAGAATAGAAGCAGCCATGAGAGTCACTCTGGACTCCTTTACTGAGTCACCAGGTGTCGGAACAAAACTCTAGTAGCTGTGCAGACCAAGAGGACGGAACCACAAGCGCCCCCCCCCCCCCCCAGGGACCGGACCTACATAAACTTCAGCATCTGCACCTCTGTAGCAAATTCAGGCCAAGGCCCTGACCCGCTCCAGAAGGATGCAGTCAGCAAAATCCATACTGCTGAAAAGCACAGGCCAGACAGACAACCAACCAGCGCTCTACAACAGCCGCCAGGGAAGAAACAGGGATGGGACAGACAGACTTAAAAGCTGCTGTGCTCTTTATAAACTGCGATGCCCACTTGGTGTTTAGAGAGGCCCATGTGAGCGAGCAGTATCCTCAGGAGAGACGCGTGACCTGCAGGGTGTGACGGGGGCTATGCAGGAGGCAGAGGAAGACGCCACCCGACCCTGCCATCCGCCTAGTGCTACATTCTTCCAACACTGGTGTTTTGTGGAAGTCGTTGTTTTAAAGGGTAACCTCCTTTTCCACACTCAGCTGCATGCCCTGGCAGGTCTAACCTGTGCTCCTTTCCAGTAGTGAGTGTATACAGTCATTAGTTATCAGTCCAGCAAGCACACACACAGGACGCCTTTACTGGTGGCACATGCAATACGCTTTTAGCTGCCGAAAGCCAACAAGGAAAGTGGAGGAATGCTTAAATAACACAGTTCAGGAACTGAACTGTCTGTGTAAACCATTTAGCTAATAAAGCATCCTAAACAATGTTTTGGCCCATAGACAACAGAAAGAATCTAAAAATCAAACAAAACAACAAAACAAGACAAGGAAAAACAAGGAGAGGAGTATGGTTCTCCAGGCCCCCTGCCTGAGGTGAGACCTGACTCACGCTATTTCAGGGCAACAGTAGCCCTACCATGCGTCCATCTAACCTTGCTAATGTATTTGGGAAACTGTTGTGTCGTAGGTTTCTACAACTGTGATAACCACCACAACCAAAGGCCATCTTTGTTAGGAAGAAAGGGCCTCGGCTTTACAGGTCCTCAGCACAGTCCATCCCTGAGGGACGTCAGGGCGGGAGCCTGGAGGCAGAGCTGATGCGGGCCATGGAGGGGCTGCTCACCGGCTTCTTCTACAAGGCTTGCTCAGCCTGCTGTCTTATGGAACCCAGGACCACACACCAAGGGTAGCACAGCCCACAGTGAGCTGGGCTCTGTCTCAGGCCAATCTGGTAGGAGGCACTTTCTCAGCTGAGGTTCCCTCTCCCTAAATGCCTCCAGCTTGGGTCAGGTTGACCCCTGTGATGGGTTGTACATGCTTGGCCAGGGGAGTGGCACTATTTGGAGGCGTGGCCTTGTTGAAGTAGGTGTGGCCCTGTGGGCGTGGGCTTTAAGACCCTCCTCTTAGCTGCCTGGAAGCCAGTCTTCTCCTAGCAGCCTTCAGATGAAGATGTAGAACTCTCCGCTCCTCCTGTACCATGGCTGTCTGGATGCTGCCATGTTCCTGCCTTGATGATAATGGACTGACCCTCTGAACCTGTAAGCCAGGCCCAATTAAATGGTGTCCTTATAAGAGTTGCCTTGGTCATGGTGTCTGCTCACAGCAGTAAACCCTAACTGAGTGTACTGGCCAGTTTTGTGTGTCAACTTGACACAAGCTGGAGTTATCACAGAGAAAGGAGTTTCAGTTGAGAAAATGCCTCCCTGAGATCCAGCCGTAAGGCATTTTCTCAATGAGTGATCAAGGGGAGAGGGCCCCTTGTGGGTGGTGCCATCCCTGGGCTGGTAGTCTTGGGCTCTATAAGAAAGCAGGCTGAGCAAGCCAGGGGAAGCAAGCAAGCCAGTAAGCAACATCCCTCCATGGCTTCTGCATCAGCTCCTGCTTCCTGACCTGCTTGAGTTCCAGTCCTGACTTCCTTTGGTGATGAACAGTAGCATGGAAGTGTAAGCTGAATAAACCCTTTCCTCCCCAACTTGCTTCTTGGTCAGGATATTTGTGCAGGAATAGAAACCCTGACTAAGACACTGAGACAACATCCAACTAGCTAGCACATACTGAGAACTGATCCAGGTCACTAATCTCACTTAGAGAAAAAGGTGACACTCAGGAACACTACCCTGAAAGGCGCCCTGAGGCAGTAGTTGGAGGCTAAAACAGGAGGATGAGCAGAGTCTAGGAGCGTCAGCACCAGCATGGGCCACCTAGCAAGAAAGCTCTTTCTCAAAACACACTTTCTGGTGCTGCAGAGTTGGCTCAGTGGTTAAGAAAATTGGCTGCTCTTAGGGAGGACCTGGGTTCGATTCCCACACCCACATGAAGGCTCACAACCATTTAACTCCATCTCCAAGTGCATTGTCCTCTTCTGGCCGGCCGGTGTAGGTCCCATGTTTACAGGGTGTGCAGACAGACAGACATGCACACAGGTAAATCACCCACACATGGAAAATCAAGGTTCCTCTTCAGCGGCAGAAGAAAACACTGTCCAGCATGAGCTCGGGACCAGCCTTGCTCCACTCCCACCATCCCCACCCCGCCTCGTCCCACGTCACCTGCACAGTGGGTGACAAGTTTTTCCACCTCTTTTGGTAGGAGGAGCACATTCAAATGTCAGTAATAAAATTATTAGAAAGCCATCTTACTTGCACCCAAATCTTCCTATAGATATCAACTGTTGGTGAGCAGCCCCCCTCTCAAAAAAGAAAACCAAGAAACAGTACAACTGGCTGATACAAGGGCTGTAAAGGGCTCACCTCTCACAAAGCCGGATGGTGTAATCCAATGAAGTCAACACTGCTGAGATTCCCACTGTCTAGCTCTGCACATGTGTGTGCCGGCACACAGCACTGACAGCAGGACATGGGTCCCAGTGGTTTGCGTCACGCCACACCCTGGGGACTTACCATAATAGTGCAGTCCTCTGAGCCGCTGGCGATGACTTGATCATTATGAGGACACCAGTCTATGTCCAGCACTGGTCCTGTGTGGCCACACACTGTAGGGTAGGATTTGTCAATTCGCCCTGTCTGAAAGAAGAGACAAACAGATCATGTAACACTGTGACATCAATACATCAGCACCTGTCAGTCGCTGCCACCCAACCTCTGCTGTCATAAGTGATCACCTTCATCCTTGATGCCAACTAATAAGGACCGTCCATTTCACCCTAGAACACTCACTACTAACAGGGCTCCATCGTTACGAAGACCTGAATTCCAGAGCCAAAATATTTAGTTTGCATTAAAAACAATGCAAAGAGAACTCATAAGTCCTTTCACGGAAGTGCAATTCTATAGCAGCAACACTGTTGGAGACAAGTTTTACTAGGTTAAGGGGGAACCCTTGGTATTACTCAAAATGTAAAATATAATTCCCTTTTTGGAATTTTATTTTAATTTAAATTATGGGGTCTGTGTGTACGGAAGGACCTGGAGGCCAGAGGCACAGGATCCTCTTTCAGCTGGAGTTATAGGCAGCTGTGAGCTGCAAACTGAACTTGGGTCCTCTGCAAGATCAGTGCAAGCTCTCAACTGCTGAGCCCCTACTCCTGCCCCATTTAGTTAAGAGAAGGAGCTATTGGGACATGTACACATGCTGGTGGTTCTGGAAATAAAAGGAAAGCCACAGCCACTGTGCAGAGGCTGAAGGGCGAGGCTGTGACCTTCCGTCAGGATGGACCTCAGCGCCCAGTTCCACAGCCCACTAAGAAGAAAATGCTTACCGCTACTCTCAGTCACCACAGGCGCCCACGTTACCTGTTTGAATCTAACGAGCCAACCTACTGATCTGGGGTCAATTAAGACAACCACTGTGTCACCAATAGGCACACAGACGCTATTTCCTTTCTCTGGCAGCTGTCTGCTCTAGGAGACTCACTGCCCGTGTGACAGACAGAGCCACACCACACAAGAGTGCTGCCGCTGACTGTATCAATCACCCCCCGCACAGTGGTGGGCTTCTTGGCAATTTTACAAGTAAACTCTGTGTGAAACCTGACTCCACCATGGGTGTGCTAACCTGACAAGCCCACATGCTCAGCAGCAAAGACACAGCCTGAATCCAGGCCCCACTGCTGAGAGGTGAGCACACGGAAAGCCGATAGCTCACACAGCCCACCACTGCAGAACAGGTAGCAGCGGCACCCATCCCCGGGGCCTCCGGTGAGAACCCAACAAGAGAACACATGGAGGGAAAGCAAAAGGTCCTTTTACGGTGGTCCAGGTAAGACACAGAGGTGACGTAAGGCATCTTTGATATAATGAGGACTCTATAAACCGTCACTGTCAGTTCTTCTAGCATGGTATTTACATTACCCCACCACAAATTCACCAATACATGATATCTGTAATTTCTAATGACGAGACACTGAGTACTAGAGCTGGCTGTGGAAGGTGTGACCCTATGCTGACCAAGGAGTGGAGTCAAGTGACAGTGTGTGTTGTCACAGCACAGGCAAGGGTTTCTGCCAAGAAGGAATTATGTGAGGCGTAAAGATTCCCCTACCCCCGGGCCTATGGTCTAGGCAGAGAGTACCTTTCCAGGCAAGTCATTAAATGCAGGGCTGAGGACCCGGCTCAGTGGTAGACTGCTCACCTAGCATACACAAGACCTTGGGCTTAGTCCCCAGCACTGCAAGCAAGCAAACAAACAAACAAACAAACAACAAAAAGAAAGAAAAAGAAAGAAAACCAGGGCATACTGGTTGACACCACATCATGAAAGATTCTGGCGAAGCACAGCATTCAGAACCACGACTGTCCAGGCCAGAGTGAAGTCTGCCATTTCCCATGTGTGGGCTCTCTCTCAGTCACCTTACTCCAGCTGCTGAGCCTTACTTACCCAGTTTTCCTTCTGTAACAGATGTGACAACCAAGAGCCAGTGTGTGTCAGTGCCCAGCACGGGAAGCACTTCAGAATTCAGCAAAGACTGGGATTCACCCTCCCGTATCTTCACTGGGATCTGTGCCATCACAATGTGGGCACAGAGGCCCCTGTGCACCAGGGGTCGGGAATGTTAAACACACTGGCCTGTTCCTTCAAAGGACCCTCGAAGAAGGCTGGGAGCTAATGTGGCTAACCTGCTGACCTTTGCTCTATCCTCCACTCGACCGTTACCACGAGCTTGTCGATCTATAGGATCTATCTATATGGAACGTGTCACATGCGGTCAACCTACAGAGCTCACCGTCATGGGAGATGTTACATACAGTTTACAGAGTTTCGATATAATCACACCTTCATCTTATTTGTGTGCACAGGATTGAGTTAACTGTCACCAGAGACGATCTCACCAACTTAGGCTTGAATATACCTATAATAAAGTACTCGGGGTCAGACTCCTGAACTTTGAGCCATCACCAGCTGCTTAGTCATGTTGAACCAAACTGTGACCTCTTGAATCGATACACTCTGCTGGTCGTGATGGTCACAGAGACACCCCCCCACACACACACACACCGCCATCTCTGCTTAAAGGAGGAACATCTACCGAATACAGACCAGGTGGCAGCTGGTTATCTGACTTTACCCCTGGTTATATTCTACTGTTTAGGCTGGTGCAGGTGGGCTCACGGGTGTTCTGTATGACATTCTAGAAACTTCTAACTCCCATTTCACTATAGTTTTAAAGTTACCCTTTTCAATGTGTGATACTCCATAGCCTAAAACCTCCTAAGACAGAAAGACCAGAATGACATCTGGCTCCCATGTCAAAAGACAATCCCAGAACAAAGGACAGACAGACAATGTAGCTAATGGTCAAGAATTGCTCAGGGTTCATCAGAGGCCTAAGAATCTTTAGACTCAGCAGGCATAAATCTCATAGTATTAGCCTAATACTATGGCATGTACACACACACACACACATACACACACACACACACACACACACACACACACACACACCCCGACCTCAAAAGCAGCCAACGAAACAGCAGAGAATGCCCATGGACGTACTCAGATGGATTGTATCATCACTTAAGAGTGATTCTCTTTAAAAAGCAAACAACTAAACTGGACATTTTCCACAAAAATAATACCACAAATGTATCTTTGTTCAAAAGATTAAATAATAAAAAGAAAACAGCATACTCAGTATGGTTTTTCAAATGAATCACCAGTGTACTCAGCAGTAACGATGGCTGATGGGTACAGATCAAAACAAGGCAGAAATGAAATACTACACAACAATGACAAAAATAAGAGTGAAATCAGACAGGCCAGGAATCAGAAGGAACAGATACACACAAGAACACAAAGCGGGACACAAGGAGTCCAGGAGCTGCATCAGAGTCATCTGAAAACTCCAGATGCAACAATCCTAAGCACAAAACGTAACCTGTCAAAACTTAACTTAAAAAACGAAAGAAAAAAACCCTTGAAATACTGGAAAATGAGTTGCAGGCCATCGGGGACACACAATGAGATCCTGGCAAAACAGACAGCCTGAACCCGCTTCCCAAAGAACAGAGATAGGGACAGCACTGAGACCAACTCACAGAGACCTGAGGAGAGAGACACTCAAGCATTCACGCCCACCACACAGACCATCAGACAAACAAGCACTGGGCTGGAGAGATGGCTCCACACTTAGAACCAGAGCACCTAGGCTTGGTCCCCAACACTGAAGTGACAGCTGATTCAATCATCTGCAACTCCAGATCCAGGGGATCTAGTGCTTTCTTCTGGCCTCAGAGGGTGCCAGGCAGGCACTTAAGCAGGCAAAACACACACATAAAAATTAATAAATGTATACCTCTGAAGGAAGGAAGGAAGGAAGCCAGCCAGCTCAGCGTGAGTCATGCCTGTAATCCCGGCACTGAGGAAAATGAGCAAGAGGCATGTGAGTTGAGACCAGCCTGGGCTACAAAGAGACCCTGTCTCAAAACAAAACAAAAGAACAAACACACTCACATAGGCCAACGAAAGAGACAAGTCTGAAAGCAGGCAAGACAATGACACAGCCAGCAAGTCAGCACAACCAGCCAGCACATCGGCAGATGACAGGAGCGGACGCTCACACGGGAAACCTGGGAACCAGCAGATATAAGAAGATATTCCAGCTCACTGGTAACCAGACAACCTCTAGTTAAAATGACAGGGCTGGGAGATGGCGCAGTCGTTAAGGCCCTTGCTGTTCTTCCACACGGCTTGTGTTCAGGCCCCAGCACCCATGTTGGGCAGCTCACAACCATCTGTTACTCCAGCTCCAGGGAATCCCACACACTCTTTGGCTTCCATGGGTACCTGCGTGTGCACACTCACACACCCACAAATCAATTAAAGATGACAAGGAAGCGTGTGACAGGAACCAGGTGACATCCATTACAAACAGCACACTCTCGAACATCTAACTGGAAGTACCATCGTCACATTCTTCCCGTGTGTGCGTAACAGTGACAGGTAAAGTGTCACCTCCTTGGTAAGGGCATCAACCATTCCTATACCTTCCACGTGAGAAGGGCTCCCTGGAGCAGCACTGCAAGCAGAGGCAGGATGAAGTACCAGCTTGCTGTCCTCTATCATGGGATCAAATACTCACATGCACGTTCCCTACCACAAGCCTAAAAATGGAGGAGACATGCTCTCGGACAGTGCCGGGGCCGCCAGCACTGCCGGGGTTGCCATGGACTGAAAGGACCACAGTCTAGGACACGAGCACATGAGCAGATCTGAGAAGAGGAGCCTCTCTGAGGAAGAAGGGGTGGCAGGCCAGCCACAGCTGCTGTCCTGGAAAGAGATGAAGCCAGTATGACAAAATGCTGACATCTGTCCAGCCTGAGTGCTTCACTGTATTTGATGCTCCCTATAAAAAAAATAGGGAAATTCAAACAACTCAATGCACTGTTATGAAGTTACACTAAGCCTTTAAATTGCATTATTTGTGTGTGTGCATACAGAATGAGTCATGGCAGCCCAGGCATGTGGAAGTCAGAGGACAACTCTTGGGAGTCAGGTCTCTCCTTTCACCATGTGGGTATCTCAAGGACAGAACCCGGTTGTCAGGTGTGGTGGCAGAAGCTCCACCCACTGAGCCGCCTCCCTGGTCCTTTGTCTGCTGAATTGTCTTGTCCCAGGCTTCTGTATGCCAAGCCTCACCTCAGCAAGCCCCACTTGGCATTGTAACAGAAAACATAGTACTGAACTTGACTCCCCGGAACAACAGGTGGTGTTTTGGTCTGGGCTACGTGGGGCCACTGATGAGAGCCAGGCAAGTCGAAACTGAACGTGGAGTCCCAAGCCTAGTTAACTAGCTTAACTACACACGGGAAGTTTCTCTAATCGCCCCAGCTTAAACAGCACCGGCCACAAGTTAATAGGTAGGTGCCCACACGAATCCTTTAACCAGGTAGGATCTCTGAGAAGAAGCAGAGTGTCTGCCGTCCCCACCTGAGGCACAGCAGAGGACCACGCGGTATCCCAGGATCCCGCCTGATGCGGAAGGAGGGCTTGCATACTTCCTTTCCACTGAATGCCCAAACAACAGGAAGCAGGAGAGTTCAAATTATCAATGCACTGTTAGGAAGTTTACATGGTGGTACTGCACACCTTTAATCCAGCACCTGGGAGGCAGAGGTAAGTGGCTATCTGTGAATTCCAGGCTGGCCTGGTCTGTAGAGCAAGTTATAAGCAATAACTTATATCAATAGACATACAAACAACACAACAAACCACAACAGTGCTTTCGGTGTGGACAAGACCACTGATCATATGGAAACTCAATTATCCAGAAATAAATGGAGGCACAGTACCCAGGAGGTGGCTATCTGAAATGTCACTGGTCATCAATACTCGGTTTGGATAGGGAAAAACTTCCCACGAGGGCACGGGCTGTGCAAACAGCCCAACAGTAGCCTGCGATCACTGGCAGCCAGCCATCACACACATAGAGTTAGTAACACCGGATACTCTGCAAGCAGCTGCTTCCTCTGGCTGTGACGTCACCATAAATCCTACTAACAACTAAATACAGCAGCCTCACACCGCAGCACTGCACGAAAGGCACTGATGACACACAGTGAGGCGGGCATGGGCAGAGGGAGGGATGCGGTCTAAGTGCATGACGAACAGGATGGTAGCTCTCTTGTTCTCAGAAGGTAACCTCCAGGTACCTTCTCGCCCATAACAAAATCAAATTACACTAAAGTACAATCTAACTTTTACCAAAGGGTATCTACTATTCAGATGTGACGACAAGGCCCAGCAGGACGGCTTGGAGGTGAAAAGGACCTGAGCCAAGCCAGGGAGCCCAAGTTCAGTCCCAGCAACCCTGGCAGCAATTTACCTTCCGACCTCCATGTGTGCACTTGGTATCCGCCACCACTGGTACCAAACAAACAGCGTATCGTGTGGCACTCTGGTTACTGTGACAATGGACATAAGAACAGGCAGACATCACCAGGGGGACACGGGGAACCCAGGGCACTCAGTTCCCATGTACCCCAAGACACATATTCATTGGCCATCCCACGGACAATGAGGACCGTCTACTCTGAGGGTCTGCTACACACCCCTGATGCCGCAGCTTATCTCAGCAGCACGTGCAAATAGCAGCAAGGCTGCAGAGCTTACAAATTCAAACTAGTTTTCCGGTATCTTTTTCTGACTAAAAGGTGACATTTTAAGGACTTCTCTCCAATTTTCCAGTGTTCTATATAGAGTTATTTCTTTTTACTAATGCTGATTCCTTGGGGGTAAGTCACCTCAACTGCACCACTTAGAGTATCTTATTTATTATTAGTGCTCATGGTTTGCTTGCACGTGGTGGGTGTGCTAGCCATGGAGGTCACAGAGAGGTCACAGAGCTGGGGGTCTA
>CM052721.1:36186135-36197595 GCA_028551405.1 Uromys caudimaculatus
GAAGAGAAGAGAAGAGAAGAGAAGAGAAGAGAAGAGAAGAGAAGAGAAGAGAAGAGAAGAGAAGAGAAGAGAAGAGAAGAGAGCAGAGCATTTCCTGCCCCGGGCTTGGGAGGGTGTTGGAGAGGAAAATCAAAACAGAAGGGAAATGTCAGTGATCATAAGGCCTTGTCTGGTGGCCCTAAAAGAGGAACGCTCTAACTGAGAGGACTGTATGAAGGCATTCCTCTTTAAGAACTTAAAATACAGCCTAAGTCTCTAGTTCCAATGTCTTCCCATCAATTCCCAGAGAAAAGCAGAGAGGCTTCCTGTGCGTCGGCCTGTTAGCGTCTGCTTCACCTTCCCTCCCTGACGATACAGCCTCTGTGTACTAAGGTCATACTGCAATCAAACTGAATGTATACCATATAATACAACACAGGGCACTCCCCACAGACACTACCATAGAGGAAATCACCCTGTGAAGACGGCCCTGGGCGTTCTCACATCACGACCCTCACAACACCCGTTAATGTGTGCTGTGTGGCTTATACAAGAGCATACAGAGTAAGAGCACTCCTCACTCACTACCTGTGTTCCCCATCAGTCAACTAGGCACAATGGAACTGGTGCAGGAAGGACCAGTGAGCAGAGACTGGCCCCTTCCAGTGTGGAAACGTAACATGTTAACATTCTCATAAGTTCCTTCCAAAGCTAGCAGACGACTCCAGTGACAAGCAGCACACATCCTCAGTTTCAAATGCTCTCTGGAGGTGCTGAAACAGCTGCACAGTTCATCCTAGCGTCTACCCCGAAATTCACCAAGGGGCCCCGTTTTCTGCGTCTCCTAGGAGTCTGGGCAGCTGCCTTGCTTTCCTGTCCTTCCAACTCCTCAGCTGTTCCTCTGTGCCTCTGGCCTAAACTGGGTGTGGCCGGGCAAATGTGAGGGTCCAGAGCACCAAAGGGCTCAGGTCTCATGACTCTCAGAAGAGGAACGAGCAGCCCGGTGTTCCCAGACGTTTGCTTTTTAAGGAAAACAATGAGGACCAAACCCATTTGATGTGCCCACATGTCAGGAACAGTTCATTTCAACTGAGGACTCGTGAACTTCAGCACGGAGACTGGAATCAAACACGTGCTCGGAAGCAGAGGAAAGTTCCAACCAAGCATAAGGGCTCCATTCACATGCAAGGGTTCAAAGGAGTCAGGAAAGGGCACCCATTGAAGCCACTTCTTTTTCTCCACTTCCTTTTCCTATGACAGAATTATTTATGTGAGTGCGTGTTCTGCTGGAATCTGTAGCCTCAGCTGCTCCACAGGGAGGAGCCATGGTGACTGCAGATGACAGGGGTGGCCTCAGCTATGGAGATGCACACTTGTGTGACTTGCTGATGAGAGGCATGGAAACTCTGCTGCAGGGGAACAGAAGCACCAGCCCTGGGCATAGGGAGGGAAGCCAGCAGCCAAGGCTAACGGGAGGTGTGGCCTCGGGAGAAAACAGCGGGAAGTAACTAAGGCACACAGGTAACCTTTGCGTGACAGGCATCCCCAGAGCTGGGCTCGCCAAATTCCCTTTTCTTTCCTTTGTCTATGATGCAGGGTCTCTCTGTGTAGACCAGGCCGGCCTGGAACTCAAGAGATCCACCTGCCTCGACCTCCCGAGTGCTGCGTTACAGTGTATGCCACCATGCTCATCCTTTAACGTAACTTTTAGGTTGGTTGTAATGTGTGCGCGTACATCACACACGTGGAGCTTGGAGGGCGAGTCTGTGAACAACTTCTCTCTTTCTACTTCACACACATTCCAGGACTAAATGTGGATCACCAGGCTTGTGCAGCAATCACCTTTGCCCACTGCGCCATCTTGCTGGCCCAAATAGTGGTACTGGATTTAATACACACCCAGACTTAAAGCCCACTGAGAACTTGAGAAGGTAAACTGTTAGTGTTTACCTGAAGGAAAAAAAAAGTGAAAAGGTAACATGTTCTTATTCAGTACACCAAGCTGGGATTGTAGGTCAATGCTACAGCCCTGGACACACACAGGCAAGTCCTAAACTCAATCCCTGTAGCAACAGAACAATAAAAGCCCCACGCTGAGCCTGCCCTCCCCGTCAGCCTGGGCCCCCATCTGGAAGAGTTCTTTCCTAGGCTTCCTTTTTTATTTTTTGGTTTTTCGAGACAGGGTTTCTCTGTGTAGCCCTGGCTGTCCTGGAACTCACTCTGTAGACCAGGCTGGCCTCGAACTCAGAAATCCGCCTGCCTCTGCCTCCCAAGTGCTGGGATTAAAGGCGTGTACCACCACTGCCCAGCTCTATGCTTCCTTAATAATCAGTGTCCACTCTGTTTTCAAAAAATACAAAATAGCAACCTAAAAATACGTATTTCCTTTTTGGTCTGGGGGTTTAGTTTATTAAGACAGGGTCTCCCTATGTCACCTTGGCTGGCTGGAACTTACTATTCAGACCAGGCTGGCCTGAAACTCGGAGATCTGCTTACCTCTGCCCCTAAATGCTGGGATTAAAGATGTGTGCCAACCTAACCCTAACCCTAAGGCTGGCTAGATATTTCTTTGGTTACTTGAAAGAAGAACTTGGAAACGAAAACCCGGTCTTGACCACTGTTGATTCCATGTGATTCTTGTGAGCTGAGAACAAAGATCACGAGCCCACAGTGGAGCAGAACTGAGTCAGAACCAACGTTCCAGCTTAAAAGTTACAAGCACGAGAAGCACGGATCGAAGTGTAGGATAGAGGGAGTGTCCCCGTCATTGAGGAGAGTGGGCGCTTGTCTGGTCCAGTCCAGTGAGCAAGGTCAGAAGCAGCCCCGGGGACTCCAAGGTGGCAGTGAGAAACAATGTCCTGCCTTGGAGGACAGGAGAAGGCCTCGGGATCACTGCAGGACCAGAGTACAGACCCAACTCTGTGGTCTGTGTCCCTTATGTAGGACAGAGCTCAGCCAGATGAACCAGCAGACGTGCCTCATCCCTCGCCTCCCAGCTCAGTCTTCCCTGGACTCTACACCCAACCAACAGAGACCTTCAAGGAGGCCAGAGCAGCGTGCTGCATGTGTAGATGACATTGCAAAGCGCGTTCAATCCAAACTGGGCGGACTGTGAGGGCAATGCGCATGTGCTCAGAACCCTTCTCGGCCTGAGGATGGGTGGCCTGGCATACCCAGCAGGGGCTCTCCGGCTCCAGAAGCCCAGGAAAGAGTTAAAATTCTCTGCACTTGACTAGGTGGCTTCTCACCACACTTCAGATCCCACCATTCTCTAAGCAGCTGTGCAGCCAATCAAAGCAGAGGAAGGAAATTATCCTGGCCAGCTGTCAGCCATGAGCACTGATGGCCATATATGGTAAAAAGCGCTGTCAGAGCTTGTCAGGCCTTCAGGCCGGCTGCTGGGACAGGGCAGTGAACGGCAGAAGCAGAAGCTGGATGAGGTGAGGGGTGCACAAAGGACAGGCTGCCTGCTGCTCATCTCTGGGGAGTGGGGGAGGGTGGACACATCATCTGCTGGGCACACTCTCAGTGAGTCACAGCCCCAGGGCGCACCGAGGCTCCTCTGCCAGCACTTTGGGCTTCATTGTTAACTGGGGGCGAGCACAACAGCCCCCCCTCCTTGCTCCCTCCAGTGAGACTGGAGAACACAGGCCCTGAGAGAAAATGAAAGGGCCCTTCTGTGGCACTTCATGTGGTAATGAGGCCACGCAGCACTCAAGTGGCTGGCAGCTCAGGACACAATTTACAAGTCATTGTTCTGCACCTGGTGCCCTCCCCCCCCCCCAATCCCTAGCCCATTCCCCAGCCTTTCAAGACCCACACACTTCAGAATTTAGGTGCCAAAGGCATCGGACAGAAGCTGTTTCAGTAAGCAGTGAACCGGCAGGTCACAACACACCAAGAAATGGCACCTAATAAAACCATCCACCATCAACACCAATGGCTATGCAGCGTCAGCCAGCCACCTCTACACAGTGGACAATCAGCACAGCTCTCTGCAGAAATGAAAACCGCCTGTCAGCATCTTCAGCAACACAGCAATGCAGCCAATGCAAATCTGGCAGGTGCTAGCAGAGTGGATCACACAGGACATCACCGTGGGAGCCTGGGCTCCCCCCCCCCTCCTGTGAAGGGAGGGGCTTATCAGTACAGCGGCTGGCATGTAAAGGAAGCCCTGGGCAGACAGCTGCTCAGGTCTCACCACAAGGCACAGCACACACTGAGACTGGAAAACTAGCACTACTGTGGGCCTATGGGCCCGAGACACGAAGGCCAGGCTACTGTCTTGTTGAGCTTCCCTTCCAGGAAGAGAGCGCAAAGGAGGTTCAATTGGACTCCAAGTCCCTAAGGCCCCCAGACCTTCACGTCATGGACAGAAATAACATCAATTTACACCGGGGAAGTCACAGGAAGACGTAGACATGGAAGGTCTAAAAACCACACCTGCAGCCTGGGACAGTCACTCCATCCAGACTCGAGTTCTGAAGAACAGGAGAGGCAGCAGGTGGACCAAGCTCAAAGGTGACAGTTCAGGAAGGACAGACACAACTGGACGCTACCGACTATGAAGTCTCACTTCTGTCTGACTCAAGCCGCTGCCTGCTCCTGAGATGGCGAAAGGAAGACGCCTGGCTGATGGAGCTGTCCCAGGACCTGGTTCTTCACAGGCTCTCAGGGAAAATGTCAATTTTACACAATTCATACTGGAAATAAAGAAGGAAAGCAACAACAAATGTGTGATTTTTCTACCATAACTACGTTCAACTACTTCTGACTTACATGCCAGTTCACGTGATACACAGATGGTCAGACCCATTTACTCAGCATTTCCCCGATGCCAAGGAAGCCAACCTACACTTGAAGTACCAGTCTGGGAGAGATGTGACCACCGCCCTTGCCCTTCTGGAGGGGAGCACCTCCTCTTCTCAGACTATTCCCTCTAGCTCCTGGATGCACACTCACAGAACCTGGAAGCAAACAATCTCCTTGTGATGTCTTCCAGTCTCAGGTGGGATTCATCAACCAGGGCCTGAGTGCTTTATGCAGTCAAGGCTCAGCACTAGGCAGACCCAGGGCAGCTGTTTAAAAGCAATTACCCAGGCAAGCTGCTCCTGCCCACAGGGAGAGCTGGCAAAGCAATGACCCTGCAGCCACCGGCAGCTGGGGTGGCACTCTGCCACTTGGTCCTGCGCTCTGAGCCCATGTGAG
Organism: Uromys caudimaculatus; assembly: GCA_028551405.1. Lineage (NCBI taxonomy): Eukaryota > Metazoa > Chordata > Mammalia > Rodentia > Muridae > Uromys > Uromys caudimaculatus. The sequence goes on from CM052721.1 coordinate 36,191,323, forward strand.
CTGTAAAATGCTACCTGTGGGGGTGCTACCAGCAAACAAAGAGAAGCACCAACCAACTGGTTCCTCTCATCACAGGCAACTTGTCCGATCCAGATGTCATTTCCTCAGTGAGATGATCCTGTCCCACACCAAGATTGCAATCACACCGTGGTGCTGTCCAAGGACCTGCACACACGCATCCTCAGGGTGAGGGCCTGAACACACACACACACACACATCCCCAGGGTTAGGACCTGCACACACGCATCCTCAGGGCTGCGCGGACCCTTCTCATCAGCAGTGACCACTGTCATGCAGAAACCAGGCTGACCCAAGTTTTGTGATTCCTGGACAGTGACAATCAAGACTGTCACTGTGCATTATAGCCAGCTGGGGACTGTCCACAGAGACTTCAGTGTTGTCCCCATGAAGAAGTGACTAGTATCCTAAGGGGTGCCTCAAGTGGCAATTTCTGGTTTCTGTGGAGACTCAGTTATGTCATGTGATGTTTGGCTGAAGCAGACACAGGGAAAGGATGTTGTGCTGAAGCAGACATGTGCTGTTTAGAAAGAATAGAAATACAACCCTATAGATAGTGACGAGGCTCTGGCATTGGTTCGCCTTGCACTGCACTGCTGATCTTCACATGTGACGACTTCATAAAGAGTAACTTGCCAAAGAACGTCTCACAATATTCTGGCAGCTTCTTGCTGCTTCTTTGGACTTGTGCTGATTTGGTAGAGCCTTTCGGTTTCTTCTGGATCCAGCTGCTGCTGGATTTGTGTTTGATGTTTGCTGATTTGACAAGACTGCTGCTACTGCTGATTGTGTTTGATGCTGTCTCAGTCAGGGTGTCACTGCTGTGAGCAGACACTATGACCAAGGCAACTCTTATAAGGACAACAGTTCATTGGGGCTGGCTTACAGGTTCAGAGGTTCAGTCCATTATCATCAAGGCAGGAACATGGCAGCATCCAGGCAGGCATGGTGCAGGGGGAGCTGAGAGTTCTACATCTTCATCTGAAGGCTGCTAAGAGACTGGCTTCCAGGCAGCTAGGATGAGGGTCTCAAAGCCCACGCCCACAGTGACACACCTACTACAACAAGGTCACACCTCCTCTAACAAGGCCACACCCACTCCATCAGGGCCACACCATTTAATCCTGCCACTCCCTGGGCCGAGCATGTCCAAACCATCACAGATGTTTTGGACTAGACTGCTGATATCCTAACAATGAAGATTGGGATCTCCCCAAAGAACTACTTCTAAATAGGTCCACAAACCCCATTTCCTATTAACCTTTCTTTCTCCTTGCCTCCTGGTAGGTGGGCTAGAAGGGAGGTCAAAGTGTTTAATTAAAGTAGGTTTTAAAAACTCTAAGCCTACAGGTATCACATGGCCCTGAAACAAATGAATGACATTATGGGAAGAGTTCTCAGGGAGCACCACGGGGCACAAGGTCATCTTCCTACCTGAGATGAGGCTGCTGTCTGGTGTGAAGAGCAGCACTGAAGAGTGTGCACGCCTGTACAAAGATGTCCACGTCAATGGAACAGCATACAGAGTGACAAGCATAGTGTGAGCAGACGTAAGGCGCTCATCACCACCAGCCCCAGCAGCTCGTGGACAAGGGGTGAGGCATGTCACTGGAAACACCAGTGGGACCAGGTCCATGTGGTCACTGTTCAGGCCAAGCAGCTCAGCTCCCTAGTGGCTAAGTGGGACCCCCTGAAAGGTAAGAGAATGGTGTCTGACTCTGGGATACACCCTGACGCTGCAGAAAGGCTGGTGTGCACACAGCTTACTGGATAGAAAGTTGCCAGAGTGCTGTATTTTAGTGACTACGTACACAATAAGCTGGCAGACACGATGCTGATGAGCACCTGGAGGACTGGCGTGCACTGTCTAAGATCACAACCAGGAATATGAGGGAGTCCCCCAGCACACCTGACAGGGCGGTGGGAACACACGTAGGCTCAGGACAGGATAAGCTGCTGCTGGTTTTGCAGGAGTGGAAGGAGAGGAAGAGAATGAGAGAAAAGACCACTTTCTTAATGCTGCATTCAGGAGCTTGTTCCGCACCAACCAGAACTCAGCCCTTCCCTGAGGTCTACAGGTCACAACTCACAGATCTACATGGCATTTCTGAGTTGTTTAACGATGACTTCTACTACATGTTCTACCCCAGGAGAACCCCCTGCAGTACAGCATGCTGCAAGTCCCTCTGCCTTCGGAGAACTGCTGCTGCAAGAGGCTTTGACCCAGTGAACTGGTACCTGTTCAATGTGGCTATGAAAAAGCTCTGACCCCACCCAGGGCCAATGTGACAGGGTCAGCTTTAAATGAGACTGAAGGCCGTCTCCTGAGAATCAAATCAACATGGCTTTGGGTATTTGCTTTCTACCTTGTGGATACACCCAGGGTGAGACAGAGGTTAGCCACCCGGGGTGTGGCCTTCCACACAGGGCCCAAGTTCAGGCTGCAGTGAAACTGATGCAGCCTTCTGGGACAGATGAATCCACTTGATGCCATCTGCACTCAGCAGGTCAAGGGTGGAAACTGTTCTCAACAATTTATGAAACATTTCCTGATTGTTTACCTGCACAGCATTGGCACCTGCAGGGGCAGAGTGACATACAAAGACAGCTCTCTGTCAGAGGCAGATGATTCAGGGAGCAAGCAGCCCCACACTGCAGCAAGCAGCAGAGGGGAGCACCACCAGCTGCCAGTTCCAAGCCCTCTGAAGGTTCTTGGGCTTTCTCAGACTTTCTCTCCCACTGCTCCAAAAACATGCAGCCTCCTGGAAGGACTTCCTTGAGTCCTCAGAGTGCTTTTGCCCTGACTCATGCTGGTGAAGGAATGACCAGTAGGTTCCTTCTTATACAGAAAAGGGGCGAGGTGAGGAGACATGGGCTCTAGTTAAAGTGCTTTGAGGCCAATGGGTCACCGTAGAGTAAGGCAAGAACAGAAATGAGACCTCAGGGCTCAGCCTGGGTGGGGGACAGGCGGCTAAGGCTAGGGAGGGACTCACGGAGACATGTGAGGGCACGTCATCCCCATCCCTCCGGAGGGAGGACTTATGTCCATGTCTGCAGTGTCTTTCAGCATGTCTGCTGCCCTCTGAGAGTCACAGGAAGGCCGGAGTCGCGCCTGTTCAGTGGTGGTTTCAGCGCAGATGCTGGCTGGTGCCTGCCTGCTTGCGGCTACACGCCCCGTAAGCTTTGCTCTGACCTGACCTCAGTCTTGGAAGTCTCAAATGACGAGATCCTAGAGTGGGTATTAAATCTGGAGAATGGCAGGAACTCACAGGAGGCATGCATCCCACTACAAAGTCCAGGGGTAAATGAACTGTGTATTGTCTACTGTAGTGCCACGTGTCCCTGTGGGACCCCAGCATCCTCTGCTGGGTAAAGCCATCGTGGCGAAGGTGACTCTCCAGACCACCTCCTCCTGCTGTACTGTACACACAGTGGAGCCGAGGTCCCTATGTCTGTAGCTGCAGCCAATGCTGACAGGCGACGCTCATGAGGTTCTGCCCAGTGTTGGGGTCTGCTCTGGAGAAGCAGATGGAGGACTAGGAGGAGAATTCTAGTTTACTTGAGAGTCGGGTGGCTGCATTCTGAAGACCTGGAGTGTGTGAGCTAAGCCTGTGGGGAAGGAATGTTTGCTGGGTACCAATCATGACTGTTTTCTTTTAGAGAGAAGGTCTCTCTACATAACCTCATTGTCCTGGAACTCGCTCTGTACAGCAGGCTGGCCTCTAACCCACAGAAATCGCTGCCTCTGCCTCCCCAAATACCAGGGTTACAGGTGTGCAGCGCCCCACCCAGCTACAGATGATATAAGTTTTACAACTTAGTCCATGCAGGAGGTCTCAGTCTTGGGGACAGTAAACTTGGCGGCGCCGCACCTCACACAGAAGCGGCCTGCCAGACTGCAAACCCACAGCCACGCCAAAGCAGCACAGCTGGGTTAGCGTCTCCACAGGGGGCAAAGGTGTCTTCCCATTTTTTTGTTTTTATTATCTTCTTTTCCATGTTATTTGTCAGTCTCTATAGCTCAGTGAAGACGGGCTCTCATGTGTCATGACGTGGCTGGGGCATGACCTACTACGACACAGGCATCTTGTTCTGTCTGTCTGTCCTCTGCTACAAGGGAAGCGGATCTGACTCCCATCATCTAGTCATCAGCAAGTGAGGTGAACAATAAGATTAGTCTCAAGCTTTAAGTAAAAGAATGTAATAACCCAGGCAAAAGGCACTCGGGCTGAAAAGATGGCTCATCAAGAAAAAGCTGCTCTTCCCGAGGACCAAGTTCAGATCCTGGGGTGCTGGGGCAACAGCTGAGAGCTCGCATCACAGATGGAAGAGTCACCTGGGAATGGCCTGGGTTTCTGAAACGTCAAAGCCCACTCTCTCAGCGACAGGCCACGCCTCCTAATCCCAAACAGTTCCACCAACCAGGGACCAGCATTCAAACACATGAGCCTACTGGGTCCTTTCCCAAGCAAGCACCACTAGGGGTGACTCTGAACTCAGGACCCTCCGACCTCAGCCTGCCAGGTATCAGGCTCATAGGTATGCATCGCCAAGCTTGGTCTGTGTGGCTGGGAACCAAACTCATGGCCCTGTGTGTGCTGGGCAATCATCCTACCAACTGAGCACAACCCTAAAAGACAGTTTGAATGCACTCTTTATATTCCATTCAAGCTTCCTTCAGAGGCGTGCGCTACACAAGAAGACCCGATCTCAAAAAGAATGTTTATATTCACACACACACACACACACACACATGCATTTATATTCTCTATCTGCAGTTGCTTTAAGAACACTCATAACTAACCAGAAGGGGCGTGGTGGGTGCCAGCTTACCATGCCAGCCTGGGAAGAGCACTCCCTACTGTGTGGAAGGCCCCAGCCCTGGATGGGGGTGGGGTAGGACAGACAGTCAGAAAGCCACTTGTCTTAGCTAGGACTACTACCACTGTGATGAAACACCATGAGCAAGAGCAAGCTGGGGAGGAAATGGCTGATTTCAGCTCACATTTCCAGGTCACAGTCTGTCACTGAGCGTAGTCAGGGCAGGAACTCACCCAGGGCAGGAGCCTGGAGGCAGGAGCTGATGCAAAGGCCACGGAGGGTGCTGCTTACTGGCTTGCTCCCCTGGCTTGCTCAGCCTGCTTTCTTATAGAACCCAGGACCACCAGCCCAGGGATGGCCCCGCCCACAATGGCCTGGGCCCTCCCCTACCAAATTATTAAAGAAGAAAATGCCCTACAGCTGGATCTCATGGAGGCATTTTCTCAGATAAGGTTCCCTCCTTTCTGATGACTCTATCTTGTATCAAGTTGACATAAAACTAGCCAGGACGACTCTTACTACTCATATATGCAGCGTTAGCAAACACTGCATGTCAAAGCTGTAGTCTGAGAATACCTGTTTTACGCTTGCTGCCTGCCTATCAAGTCACCAAAAACCCAGATAACCTGAGATCAATGCCCTAGACCAATCTTGATATCTATACATCTATACAGAGAGATTAAATAAAAGGTACTGCCCATCTACACTGCAGGGACAAAGAGACAGCGTAGCATAAGGTTAAAGAAGCTCTGGCCACGCCCATCCCATCATGACCCACCCCCTCTAGATAGTCACTGCTCAGAAAAAGTCAGCAGTCACTCCGAGACACAAAGGACCTTCACAATCAGAATGAGGAGGGTCTCCAGGGAGCGGGAGCCTGTGGGGGTCAACCCTCCGTCCAGGTGAGGAGCACAGTGCTCAGAGCACCCCTTCACCTTACTTGTCTCGGGCAGGACTGGCAGGTTTTCTGAGGTCCAAAGTTCAAGTGTGTGCCTAACAGAACTGCTGTGGGCTGGAGTTGTGATGAACCACAGCAGGGAGGGGTGTTTGCTTCAGCTGTGCGTCACCAGTGAGCCTGGCCGACTGCTTGGGGAGCTGGAAGCCTGCATGCTGCAGCTGAGGCAGCCTGGGCACTTGTAGCGAGGGAGAAAGCTGTCCCTCGTGCTAGTCAGACCAGAGCCAGCTTGTGCTCAACAAGACAGCCTTGTCTTACTCATTCTCTGAAAGACTGGAGAACAAGAACACACAGCAAACCACACCTGCAGAGATCACTGCAGAGCTGCATGCCACGGCTTGAGCAGTCTTACCCAAGAGCTGGGGCTAATCCAAGCCACCACACCTTAGCTGGGAACCTACTTACTCCTCAAGCAATGGTCTCTGACAAGCCAATGTGCTGACCACTCATGTGTGTGCACAGGCATGTGTGTGCTGACC
>CM052721.1:36203712-36316212 GCA_028551405.1 Uromys caudimaculatus
AGTCACCGTGGTAATGGCCGCACATGGCTTTGGTTTTGTCTTCTCCATCTTCTACTCTAAGTGAACACATGGCGCGATCGACAGTGTGTTTGTTTTTACTCTGTCCAGGGTCCAGCATCGATGCTATAGTCCTCACCGGTCTGTAAACACTACCAACTGTTACTTAAGAGCCTACTGAGTTTCCCTACCCAAAGGGAAAAATCCCAACCAATGCCCTACTGACTAGGGGACATGAGTATGACTTTCATACAGAAGAACACTGGTAACCAAGAACTCTACGAAACTCTGCGCCCTGCCACCTCGGCAGCATTAATACCTGTTCCAACAGAGAAAAATCTGAAAACGATTCCAAAGACTAGAACTCTCTCTAAGAGCCACCAGTGTTGACAAATGGCATTCAAAAGTTCAGCTGGAAAACTAAAATGTCAAAAACAAACTAAAAAAATTAAATGTCTTCTCAAACTTGGATTTTTTTTTTAAGTTCTCTCATCTAAGTGATCGAACAATAAATTAAAAAATGAAATGTTTTGTAAGGAAAGCCGATTCCCAACTGTATGAGAAGTCCTGAACAAGGAGATCCAAATCCAACTCTAAACACCTGCCAGGGAAAAGCTGCTCCTGAGGTCTGTCGCGTTATGAGCGCCCCGCCTCCACATGACCTTTTCTCACAGATGTTGAGAACATCTCAGACGTGAGAGGGCAGAGCCAGGCAGGATGGAGACAGAGGCCGGAATTGAAGATCAGCTTGGAATCAGAAGTAAGACTCCAAAACTCAGCAAAACGATAGGCCATCAAAGAAGAGCTTGGCCAGTAGAGCACTTGGCATAGAAGGAGTGGACCCGACTCTGTCCTCAGAACTGCTGTCCAAGAGCTGGGGTAACCCCGGTGCTAGGGGGTAACCACGGTGCTGGGGATCCATGCTGGCCAGCTCCAGCTCAGGGGACTGTCAGAAAAGGAAAGAAAGAGGGCAAGGAAAAACACCCCAGAATGATCTCCCTGCAAACACACATGCGCCTGCACACCCACACGCACACGCGTACACAGAGCAATTTAAAATGATGGCATAGTTAAGCCATTGAGCAAACTAAGGAAACGCTCAACAGATTTCACCACGGATTCCAGTCAGAGGAGGCAATACGAGTATGTCTTTTAATCTCCACAAAACCTAGCTGGGTATGGTGGCGCACACCTTTGGTCCCAGAACTTCAGAGGCAGAGGCAGGTAGATTTCTGAGTTCAAGGAATGCCTGGTCTACATGGTAACTTCCAGGCCACCCAAGATTATACAGTAAGACCCTGGACTTACACACAGGAGATGTAAGAACTACAAATCTAACCTAAACCCCTCCAAGATACAATTTCCCACTCTGCCCTGGTTCCAGTAAGACTGACAGCATGCTTGGATGAGTTTCATAAAGACAGAAAGCTAGGTGTGGTGACCCGTGCCCATCATAGGCTGAGAGAGTAACAGCCTGTGCTTAGGGCCAACCTGGGCTACCTAGCATAGATGTGACAGTGGCTGCAGTGAAAGAGGAAGAAGAACAAATACAAAAAACAAACAAACAAACAAACAAAAACCAACAAAAGCCAGATGTGATATCACTCACCTGTAATCTAGCACTTGAAAGGCAAAGGCAAGATTAGGCTAACCTTGGCCACAGAGCAAATTTGATGTTAGCCTGGGTTACCTGATGTGCCTGCAGGTTTTATGTTAACTATAGACATTTGAGAAGAAGGAACCTCAATTGAGAAAATGGCCTTCAGAGAATAGGGCTGTATGCAAGAACACGTTCTTAGTGATCAAGGGGGAGGGCCCAGCCATGGTGGGCAGGGCCACCCCTGGGCTGGTGGTCCTGGGTTCTGTAAGAAAGCAGGCTGAGCAAGCCATGGGGAGCAAGCCAGTAAGCAGCACCCTCTGTGGCCTCTGCATCAGCTCCTGCCTCCGGGTTCCTGCCCTGCATAAGTTCCTGTCCTGACTTCCTTCAGTCATGAACAGTGACTGGAAGTGTAAGCAAATAAACCTTTTCCTCCCCAGTTGCTTTGATCACTACAGTTCCTCACAGCAATAGTGACCCTGCCTAGAACACCAGAATAGCCCAGTAGAGAGGAAGCTTGAGGCCCAGGCCACACTAAATGTCCTCTCTAGGGCTGGCGTCAATATCAGAAACATGGCCATTGTCTCTCTGCCCTGGTTTCTAGGTATCGCTGAAGCCACAAGAACTGATTACTCAGTAATCTAGGCTTTTCTTTTATTTCTTAGACAGGGTCTCTCTATGTAGCCCAGGCTAGACTCAAACTTGCAGTCTTCCTGCTTCAGTGTCTCAAGTACTGGGATTCCAAGCCTTTGCCACCATGCTCCGTCATAACAATGTGTTGGTAGGCATACAGTATATACCTCGGCTACGACTCCAAATAAAGAAAACCTATCATCTATTATACCTAACACCAAGGAAACAAGAAACGTAGATTTCCTTGTGCTACGGTAAGCATCCTAAGTAAAGAAGCATGACCAATCAGCAGGGACCCCACGGCTATGGGCTGGGTCTCCAGCAATAGCTCGGCAAGCCCGCAGTGAGCGACAGACATCTCAGGGCCCTGCAGTTACTGCACAGGGAGGGCAGTGGCGTGTTTGAGAAGGGAGGACAGATGCCACACTGCAGTGGCAGAGAATAAACTGTCCCCAAAGCACCCGAGTGAACGTTCCTCTTCTCTCCGTCTGTCTCCATCAGTCTCATTTTAAGAAAAGGACCACCATCCCGACATTTTCCTGTTTATTGAGACACTGTCTGTCTGAAGAGTCATGCAGATGTATTTCTATGGTGCATACGAAAGGAAACACATCCTGGAGAAACACAGGAAGCGCCTATTAGCAGAGCCCTGCCAGCAGCTCTGCCCACGCCGCCCCAGTGCCTCAGTGAGGAACGGGCAGAAGACCTCCAACATCCCCCAGCCAGCAGCAACACAGAAAGGCTCCAAAGCCTCTGTGAGGGACAGGCCATGCCCCAAGAAGCTGCTGTTTTCATGACAAGTACTTTTCAACGCAGACTGGATGTGGTATTAAAAGAGCAGTAGGGAGTTAAGAGACGGCTCAGCAGTTAAGAGCACTGGCTGCTCTCCCAGAGGACTTGGGTTTGACTTCCAGCACCCACATATGGCTCCCAATTGTCTGTAACTCCAGTTCCAGGGAACCCAATGCCATCCGAACACAAGTGGTACAAAAACGTGTGTAGGCCAAACGTATAAACAAACAATAAAACGTAAACTACAAAAAACACCACCACCACAAAACAAAACACCCAGTAAGATAACAGCTGAGACAAATGTCTTAAACTCTGGAGTCTTTTAAGGAATAAGAAATGCAGTGGCCTTGTCCACCCACGTGGAGGAACATACTCACAAGAGAAGGTGATCAACGGAGATGCAGGAGCTCCCTGACTAAACATTTAATCCAACACTCATCATTTCTGGGTAGGAGGTGACTAGCCTTTAATTTGTCTACCAATGATGGTCAAAGAATCCTTATAAATCACACATTTTCAACACTAACAGTCACAGGAGACATTTAAAGAAAGAAAAAAGGCCATGTGCGGTAGCTTACACCTTTAATCCCAGCACCCTAGGGAGAGAGACAGGTGGTTTTTATGTGAGTTCATGATCCAGCCTGATTTACAAAGCAGTTCTACACCAGTCAGGGCCACAGTGAGACCTAGTTTAAAAACAAAAAACAAAAAAACCCCAAGACTTGCCTAACTTAATATATATTAGTTTTTACGTTTTATGTGTATGATTGTTTTGTCTGCATGTTTGTCTGTGTACCTCACGCATGCAAGGTGCCTGAGGTCAGAAGAGGACGTGAGACCCCCTGGAGCTGTAGCGACAGATGGTTGTGAGCCACTGTGTGGGTGCTGGGAATCAAACCCAGGTCCTCTGCAAGAGCAATGAGTGCTCTTAGCTGCAGAGCACCCCTGTATTCTCTAATAAAAACTATTTCAGAAAGAGGACCACACGCACAGCAAATTACTCACAGCCAGATGGGCCAAGCCGTGGCTCTGGGGAGGGCTAGGAGGGAGCTGCGTGTTCCATGCTTGCTGGGCTTGCTGAAGGCATTCCCGCTGGAGACTGCTAGCTCAGTCCCTAACACAGATGCTGCAAGCCCAGGATGAGCTTCCGTGTGTTCAGCATACCATGACAGAGAATGCTAAGAACAGTCAGACTCAGGAAAGCCTCCAAGTAACTTCTCTTCAGCCAGGGACAGATGGACAGTATGGGCTGATACGTTTAATTCCATAGCCCCAGACAATCTAGCTCTAAAGTGTTTCTAGAAACAAATACAAGAAAATAGACTTAAACTCTAGTTGTGGGGCCAGGCCTGGTCCACAGGAAGTCTGGAGCGGAACTGCAAAGCACTGGCTTCCAGGCTTGGAATTTTTCAGCTCTCTCTCAGAGGCATCACACAAACTGGCCCGGAGAGAAAGAATTACTGAGAGTCACAGTGAGCAGAGCCACAGAGCACAGCCAATCAGCTTCCCTGCTTTCTCAGCCCTAAATTCCACATTACACATCCTTTCCACTTCTCAGTCAGTAGGCAACAGTCCTCAGAGCCCTTCCCTGGGGTGCTGCCTCTATGGCCACAGTTCCACTCGCTGGCTCAGTGATTTTTAAATCTGAAACTACACTGAACCTACACTTTATGAGCATAAGAACAAATGGAAAAGCCAACATTCAGAAGCATTCTAAATAACCTATACTGAGATGAAGCAAAGAAAGCATTAGCCACCCCCACCCAAGGAAGTGAATCGTCACTTCTGATTTCAAAGCTTTATAGCTATTCAGCTAGCCATCTGAGATCACACAATGGTCATAAGGCACTAGAAACAGACATGCACTCGTGCATACACACGCATGTACACAGACATATGTGTGCACATGCAGTCCCCAAAGGCTAAATTGTGAACAGTTCTCTACACTTTCTGAAGCTTTCTAGAACCTTCACATTTTACAGCTTGTACCCATCTCAGGAAAGGGGAGGTATGCGCACTCACTGAGCTGAAGACCGTGCAAATGCCTGCCCATCACCATCAGGGTGACAGGAGCATGAAGCGACTCTCAAGACCAGGAACTTAGGTCCCCAAGGGGCATTATGACATTGTGAGTCACCTGAGGAGGAGCAGAGTGGCACACAGAGGCTCTGCGATGATTAAAGCAGGACACTAGGAGACGGCCGTAGCTCTCCAACGTCACAGTACACGCTCTTACTACAGAGCTAACGTGCACGACGCGTGCTCAGAGCCCCTCCCCTCTCCTAGTCCTCTGCCTATCGCCAGCATCTTTAGGATAACAACGGCCTCTCCCACTGCATCTGAAGGCAGCTCAGGTTCTCCCTGCCCCAGAGAACACACAGTGGCAGCCCAGAAACCGTGGTGGCTGCAGGCATCTCCCAGAGGCCTCTGTAAAGAGCTAAATTGATCCCAAGAGTGCTCGGGCTGAGTGCAGAACTTCTGCAGACATGAACAGCCCAGAGTGTTTCACTCCCGCTACACTGATGACCTACTTTTCTTATCACCGAAAGGGGGGAGGCTGAATATGACTGTCCAAACTTGCTAAGTCTGTCATTTAGTCAATGAAGTCTCTCTTGCAATAAAATTTTAATAATTCTTTGGAAATTTTATTGTTTCAAGAAATGAAATGACTGGATTCCCTGATCTGAATAATAAGATAAAATAAGAAGGCATGTCTATAAGGAACCCTGGAGACCAGTCACAGGTACAACTAGCAGCACCACAACAAAACAAAGCCGGGCATGACCCAGGATGCTGAGGCCGGGAGTGTTGGCCGGCCTGGCAATGCAGTCAGATCCAGAACTTCTTACAGACACAGCTTCAGCGAAGACTCTGCTGTCCTTCTGACACCTGTGCAAGCAGGGTTGTGTGAACACACGCTCCTGAGGAGTACTCACAGGGAGCTGCAGGTGAACACAAGACACTACGGCTCTGGTAACAAGACAAGCTCATCCTGACTGTCACCTCCCCAAGCTATTCTGGCCCCCTGGTTATTGTTTCTTCAGCTATAAACTGGAAAACTGTAATAAAACAAAACGAACTGTTTCTTTATCATCATGCAAAGCCCAAGTCTTTATGCTCCGTCCATCAGTCTACACCTCCCTAGGAAAACACGCGTGGGTCACGGAGAACAAATCCATTTCTTGCATCTACAGGGTCACACATATGACACACTCAAATGTGAAGGTCCTTAGCCTTCCAGGTCATTTCTTCAACAACAACTTAAACCCCAATCGTGTACCTGGACCACACTGGACAACGCAAGAGACTGACACGCACCTGCTGTCCCAGAAGCTAACTCCAGGCATGGGCAGGTGTGAACTGGACAGGAGGAGGGTAATGGGATGGGGCGTGGACATCAAGGGGCAGGCGATCTGAACCCGGATGGCTTCCAAAAGCCTGAGGGTGGAGCCCAGAGCAAATGATGGAAAAGTAGGGCAAGACATCAGCATGTCAGCTCACACAAGGCTCGACGCCAGGTTAGGGCTTTTTTCACCTTTACCTGCAAAAGGTTGGGAGGCACATGCAGTAATATTCTCATTCTCTCTCTCTCTCTCTCTCTCTCTCTCTCTCTCTCTCTCTCTCTCTTGCGCGCGTGTGCGCGCACACACACACACAACCGTTGAGAAGCCCAGTGTCTGGCCCAATCACTTAGCATCTGAAAAGCTCCTCCTGAATGCAGCTGGAGACTGGACATGCAGGCAGGGGCATCTGAGAGCACTCAGGGATGGACGCACCGTCTGAGCCAGCAGTGTCCGTCCCAGGTGAGCCAGGAAAAGGGGTGGAGTCAAAGGACAACAGCAGCTGATTTCAAACTCCTTATTTGATAAGAAGGGCATTAAAATTGATTCTAGCATTAGAAAGAATTAGTGTGACTGCAGAGGCAAGTGTGCTATTGTACATGTGTCGGAGGACACTGGGGGAGTGTCTCCTCTTCCTTGTGGGTTCTGAGGACTGAACTCAGTAGCTAGGCATGCATAGCAAGCACTTTACCAGTGAGCTGGCTCACTTTTGATCCACGCAGACAGTGCCCTCCCACCCAGAGCAAGAGGCAAGGGCGGCTGACCTCCCACCTCAGCAGCTGCTTCAGACCCTTCTCACACAACCAGGTGCACAAAACCAGCACCTTTCAGACCGGTGACTAGATCTGCCCCTTGAGGCTGGGATACAGCTCAGAGGCGAAACATCTGCTTAGCATGCCTCAGTTGCAGCAGTCAACCACACGCACACGCACACGCACGCACACATGCACGCACGGTACTTTGCCTGAAATAAAGTGTACTGAAAGGAAATAAAGTGAGGTGGCTACTTGAAAATAAAACTAAGGCTGGGCGTTGTGGTGTAGACCTTTAACCCCAGCATCTGAGAAGCAGAGGCAGGCAGATCTCTGAGTTTGCTCTGATCTACAGAGCAAGTTCCAGGACAGCCAGAGCTACACAGAGAACCCTTGTCTCAAAGGGAGGAAGGGAGGAAGGGAGGGAAGGGGGGAGGGAGAGAAAGAGGGGGGGAGGCAGAGACACAGACACAGACACAGACACAAAAAGAAAAATTCTCTAGCCACGAAGGAGAGCGGGAAGCACAGCATCAAGTGACAGTAATGCTCTCATAAGCAACTGCATTTACGGTCTGTAGGAAATCTCTAAAAACTACTAGAAATAACAAACACCTACAGATATACACATGTAGTCATCTTGTAAAATTGCCGGAATGGCATACAAACACCCACAAATACACAAAAGCAATTACGAAACAATCCATCTTTGTAGCCATTTGTAACACTGAAGCCCACCTTCACTACAGTGTACAGAGGAGTTCTGAGTGACTGGGACACTGGCCAGGTGAAGCGGTGACGATCGACCTACCCAATCCACCTGCACTGCAGTTCCTCTGGGGCTGGACTAGAACTCTCCACAGGCTTCCTCTGTCCCTAACCCTCTAGGTGCACATGCAGTGAGGACACTGGCAAGGTAGCCCGTGTGCTAAATAAAGGGAAGGGCGCTACAGGGACCGCTGGTCCTTACCTGGATACGCACGAGGCTTTTCCTGAATCCACTTGGACAGTGACTTCAGATGACTGAAAACATCAGCCAGGAAGTGAGATTAGTTCTTGTTTAAAGCTAAACTCACTGGCCAGAGCTACGAAACAAAGCTGTAAGAATTGCTAGCTGGGGCCGGGCAGTGGTGGCGCACGCCTTTAATCCCAGCACTTGGGAGGCAGAGGCAGGCGGATTTCTACAGCCTGGTCTACAGAGTGAGTTCCAGGACAGCCAGGGTTACACAGAGAAACCCTGTCTCGAAAAAAAAACAAAAAACAAACAAACAAACAAAAAGAATTGCTAGCTGGATGAGGTGCTGTAGCTTATGACCTCGGCGCTCCAGAGGCTGAGGCTGAAGGATCTGAACCTCAAGACCAGCCAAGGCCACACAATGAGTGTGTGGCTAGCCTGGGCTACAGAACAAAACAAGCAAGGGGCTAGGAAGATGGAGCACCTGTTCCAATCTCCAGCACCCACATAAAACCGGGGGGGGGGGGGATGCACATGCTGGAACCCCAGCACTGTGGGACTCACACAGGCAGGTCCTGAGCCATCTCTGGCTAGCAAGCCTAGCTGAAAAGGCAGCTTCTGGTTTAGGGAGGACCCTGTCTCAAGGCAGTAATGCAGAGACTGTCAGAGGAAGACTCCTAGCACTGCTCCAGCCTCCACACACACACGGTACTGCACAACATACAAACCCCCAATAATGACAATATTCTGAATTTGTTCAAGAACTCAACCAAGTAAACTCCAATACTCAAAATGTGGGTTGGCAAGATGGCCTAGTGAGAGTAAGGGTGCTTGTGGATAAGCCTCAAAACCTGAGTTCCTAAATTCCCCCTCCCAGACCCACAGGTTAGGAGAAAAGCAAGTTCTATAAGTGGGCCTCCGACTTCCAACCTTCAGCAGCCCAAGTACTAAATTAATACAGGTGATTTGTTGTTGTTGTTTTTGCTTTTGTTTTTTGTTTGTTTTTGTTTGTCTGTTTTTTAATACATGTGAGTCTCTACCCACAAACGTGGCAGGCAATTATGCGATTATTCAACTAACACTGGTTGAGCACCAGCTGCTTGCCAGCCAGGCTATACTGAGAAACAAAGGCACAAAGAAACTGAACATTCTAACCTTCAAGAAATGCGGAATATAATGCTACCAGTGTCCCCTTCTCCAACTGGAAACCAACTCGTACGTCGCTCAGCCTTTGATTTCTACTGCCTTAATTCCAAGGTGATTGCTAGCTGCTGCTGGTGGAAGCCATTGACAAGACCACGGACGGGCCTCTGCCTTTGTGGTGCCATGTCTAAAGTATACTTTTTGGTTTTATTGGTTCGTTGTTGGTGTTTCCATTTTTGAGACAAGGCCTTACTCTATAGCCAGACTGACCTCAAAATCACTCTGCCTCTGACTCCAGGTGCTAACACCTCAGGTGAGCTGCCCCAGGCTATTGTAAGTCATTTAGATTCTACTCAAACACACTGACAACAGGTTCTAGTATCACCACCTCCCCCACTCCGCACTGTTCTTCCCCAGTTACTCCTGGTTTAGTCCAAACACCACCATCACACACCCTGAGGCACTGCTTCACCCTGGACATCCCACAACACGGACTGTCTGAGAACACCTGAATCCCTCCGGGCTTACTAACACATCCACTTCCAAAGAATATGCATGCAAGAGGTCTGCAGAAGCTCTGTGCTGTGCTTTTAAACTTTCGAAAGGGGCCGGAGAGATGGCTCAGCGGTTAAGGGCACTGACTGCCCTTCCAGAGGTCCTGAGTCCAATTCCCAGCAACCACATGGTGGCTCACAACCATCTGTAATGGGATCTGACGCCCTCTTCTGGTGTGTCTGAAGAGAGCTACAGTGTACTCATATAAATAACAATAAATAATATTTAAAAAAAAAAAAAAACTTTCGAAAGGTCTTGGGTCCCAGCACTCCAGCAGCAGAGGCAGAAGGATCTCTGTGGATTTGAGACCAGCCTGGTCTACATAGCGAGCTACAGGACAGCCAGGACTACACAGAGAGACCCTGACAAAAACAACACGCTGGACACTCGTGCTGCACAGCTATAATCCCAGCACTTGGGAGGCAGAGGCCAGCCTGGTCTACAGTGTAAGTTCCAGAACAGCCTAGACTATGCAGAGGGTCCCTACCTTGAAAATAAACAAATTAATTAACTAATTAATTAAAACCAAGAAAACCCCTTTTGTACACTTTCAAGGTAAGCTAAAACGTAACAAACTTTATGAACCAGAAACCACTTACTTGTACCAGGAAAAATCAAGTTCCTGACCCCTCCTACACTTTGCACCGGGATGTGTCTGAAAGACAGCTTAGAAGCAGCTGCTCCAAAGCCTCCACGGGGAAGCACCGTACGGAGTTTACAGAGGAGCAGAAAGCCAGGCAGGGAACAGGGTGCCTCTGGCCACCGCAAGCCGGTCTCAGTTGCCACCCTTCCCGAATCCTCTTCCCAGCGGTCCCACTACGGTCCCCAGAAGGAAAAGAGAACAGAAGGAGGAGGAAGGTCATGAACAACAGCAGACTTACTCTCTGACAGTGACGGGACATAGAGCCTCTTCCCTTCCAGCTGTAGGGCACCTCTGTGTGGGCTCAGCCTGACCCCTCATCCACTCAGCTGTTCTCCTGAAACCCTGTTACCCTGAACACATACAATTCAGAGAATCTGCTCACCAACAAGAAAACTCTTTTTCAGATTTTCTGGGCTGGAGAGATGGCCCAACTGTTAGAGCACACACTGCTCTTACAGAGGGCCTGAATCTGATTCCCAGCACTCACGTCAGGCAGCTCATACCTGTCTTAACTCCAGCTACGGGGATTCAACACCTCAGGCCTCTGTGGGCCCCAGCACTCATCCGTACCTACCCCTGATGCACACATATAACTAAAAATAAAATACAGTCAGGCAGGAGTGGAGCACGCCTTTAATCCCAGCACCCGGGAGGCAGAGGCAGGTGGATTTCTGAGTTTGAGGCCAGCCTGGTCTACAGAGCGAGTTCCAGGACAGCCAGGGCTATACAGAGAAACCCTGTCTCTGAAAAAAACAAAACAACAAATATTTTTCTTAAAAAATTAGCATGAGATCAATTGATAGACCATTTGCCTAGCACAAAGCCCAGGATTTAGGCCTCAGAACTACATAAATGCTTATTTATACTCTCAGCATTCAGGAGATATATAAGATGACTCTAAGTTTAGGGTTACCCTCCAACACCGGGCATCTGTGAGTGGACTGACACACAGCATGTCACTGGTTAGTCTATGATAATGACATCAATAAGCACATTTGCTTGGCTCCCACCATTCAGAGGTCAGAGTAGACATGGAGGGCTGCTCAGCTGAGGCAGGAGGCCTCCGGACACACGTCCTGCAGAGAAAGGCTCGGCTGGAGCATGAGTCCTCCTCCTCCTCTTCCACATGACTCTTGGCAAGCAAGACCCAGAGCTCCACCACCACCATTAAGAGTTTAGCACTGCTGTGAGTTGAACAAATGCTCTCTCTGTAGCTGGAGTTTGTAATGCTGAATCTGCATCTAAAAAGCCATCTGAGCCCCAAGCACCCAAGTCAGTCTCAGGACTAGTCCTGAGTCAAAGCGGGCCTGTGGACACTGCTTGCCTCCAGACAGACCGCATCTGGGGTCAGTCACTGAGAAGACTGCATGGGTCAGAGCTAGTTCCCCACACTAGGTAGCTCAGCCCAGGGCATTCAAAACACCTCACACTGCATGCGACTGAAGCAGCAACCTCAAGGGGAACAAAACCGAGACTTCCAACTTCCTGCTGGAAGCTCTGCTGAGAAGTGGCAGTGGCCAGCACAGGGGAACCCAGGGGGAAGGTACTTGTCCCAGGAGCCTGCTGACCTGAGTGTGAGCTCTAGACTCGAGATAAAGGGGAGAGCCAATTCCGCAAGGCCGTCCTCTGTACCCCAGCACAGCACACACACCCTGCTACACACATATCGTGCACCCACAAACACACACAGTACATTTCAAAAATTAAAAATAAAATAAAACCAGACAACACATCTTTCCAAGTATCATCCAAAGAGCAGTGGCCTGCCCTTGTTGGCTCCAGCACCTCTCTGGCTTGCCAAGAGAAACTAAGATGACAATGTTAAGCTGAAGATACTACTAACCACAAAATGAGTTCAGCGGCTCACTTGTACAGCAACTGTCCTCATAATCCCAGGTTTGGGTCTCAGCTCCAGGTGGCCATCCTCAGTAACTCAGAGGCACATGTACAGACACACAGGCACACAGAAAAAAAATTATCAATTTTTAAAATAAAAATTGAAATCCTTCTGCTCAGTGGAGTAAAATTTTAGTGAAAATGTACAGATACCACCCAAAGCCTTTATGGCCTTTATTTCTTTAAATTCAGAAACTTCACTTGAAGTAGCCCTCCCCCTAGTCTGTAGAGTTTATCTATTTAATAAATTCCTAGAAATATTGTTAGATTTACTTATTTTTATTTTGCAAGCATGAGTAGTTTGTCAACATATATATATATATATGGTGCCCTTGGAGGTCAGAAAGACACTTCAAGTCCCCTGGAACTGGTGTTCTATGTAGCAGTGAGCAGCCATGTGGGAGCTGGGAATCAAACCCACTCTTCAAGAGCAGCCAGGGCTTTCAACCACAGAGCCATCTCTGCAGCCCTAGCTACCTAATTTTTTTTAAAGATATATTTATTTTTTATTTCTACGAGTACACTGTCGCTGTCTTCAGACACACCAGAAGAGGGCATCGGATCCCATTACAGATGGCTGCGAGCCACCGTGTGGTTGCTGGGAATTGAACTCAGGACCTCTGGAAGAGCAGTCAGTGCTCCTAACCGCTGAGCCACCTCTGCAGCCCTAGCTATCTAATATTTTTATGGGAGAAATGTTTACCTTGGGCACCCCCTGCCCCATTCCTTCCTTTAATGTAGGTGACCGTGTGTGTGTGTCTTCCCTGCTATGTTAGGGAACTGGCCTGAGAGTCCAAATCGGAGGCTGTTTAGAAATACCGCACACGAACAGCAGACATGAATACTGACCAAATAATCTCGTCTGGTCCAAAATGAGTGCTTGGATAGACTGAATACAAGCCTTAATTGGAGCTTTTCCTTAAATCTGAGGTACACTACTTCTAGCATCTCACTGTAAGCATTACAAACATTAATAAAGTCTTCATCTTTTTTACTCTATGTTATATTGAAATAGACACTGAAATAAAAATAAAAACAAAGTGAAATTTAAAAATACAAATAAAGTTTAACACAAATCTCCCTGCTTAACGGCGCTGACAGCTCAAGTTCATTCACAAGTGTCCCCAGACCCACTGGGGCAGCACGCACTCTTTATGAATAAATCAGTCTCCATTCTTTAAGTCCCTGAGAATGAAAGGAATTAGAATCTTTAACTGGGAAAGAATGCTGCCGTTAGGAAAAGGAATTTAAGTGTGTCTTGTGTGAAGTAAGCAAATAATGATTAACCCTCAGGAGAGCTGCTGCTGAAGCCTATCAAGCATCCATCCAGGGCCAAAAGGGAAAACAGCTGGCCAACCCCCTCAACACTCCCACGTACTCCCAGAAACCACTACAGCTCTGCTCTCCTGGGATGGGGGGCCCTCAGCAGCTGTCAGCACCTGGGGATTCACAGTGGCTCATCCACCAAGCCACCATGTGACTACACTCACGTGCAGGCCTTCTCTGCTGCCCAGTGGGAAGTGGTGGTCGTCAGTTGTTCCAACAACTTCCCCTGGTGCTGTTCCCACCCGAACTCAGCAAGACAAGATAAACTCATCTTTAACTGGCCTTTAAAACATTTTTTTAAAATTGTGATCATGGTTTATCTTACTGAAAAAAAAAATAAAAATAAAAATGACTAATACTGTCTTCAACCCCTGGCACCATTAATTAATTAAAATCAGTCAGATGTGACCAGATACATACCTGCCACCTCAGCACTCCAGAAGGTAAGGAAAATGATCTGTGGGCCATCCTGGACTACAGAACAAGTTCCTGGCTAACCTAGGCAACCTAGCAAGATCCTGTCACAAACAAAACTAGGACATGAAGTCTACAGCACAGCTCATGCAAGACTGGCCACACTGCCACGTGCACCCCAGAGCCCTGTTTGAATCCAGGCGCAGCCAGAATGTGTGAGAGGAGCCTGGGGCATGAAACTGCAGTGACAGCCCCATACCTGCTCTGTTTGTAGGTCTGGCAGAAGCCCAGGGTGAAAGCTAGAAGGGAGACATTAAACTGGGTCAGACACTAAAACTGGCAGGGTCGGATTATAAAAAGGAAACTGATTTTAACATAAGGGCCCTTACTGTACCTCACACCCATCCTACCCACCTACCCACCTCACCACACCTCACCTACCTGACCTTCACACTACAAATGAGATGGGGGTGGGGACACAGCTGAGCTCCAGCTCCTGGTGAGTGCACTGCCAAGGCTCCAGAGCACAGCCCTGGCATCTGAGAAGCCAGAGGCAGAGCAGCCTGCTGTCTCCAGCTCTGCCCGTGGGCAGAGCCGCTAGGAAGCTCGAAGCTGGCTGCTAGGTTCACAGAGGTCTACAGTGCAAGGAGCCTCCCAGGCAGCCAGGATGAGGACTCTCAACCCCTAGGAGGACATACTCCTTAGAAGATGGCTCCATACTGCAAGATACGACATTCACAGTTCTTAACTCTTAATATTTATTTTATTGGCTTTTTTTTTTTCCTTTTCTTTCTCCACCTGGCCCCCTTTGGTTTTCTGAAACAGGGACTCTCCACATACCTTGGCTATCCTAGAACTCACTATATAGACCAGGCTGGCCTCAAATTCAGAGATCCTCCTGTCTCTGTCTCCCAAGTGCTGGGATTAAAGGCATGTGCCACCATGCCCAGCCTTTTTTATTATTTTAATGTATTTGTGTACACATGCCCAGAGGCCAGAGGTGTCTGATTCCCTACAGCGGGGCCAGCCATATGAGCTCAGAGCTCGATGAGTGCTTCAGTGCAAGCCTTCCTAACCCTGAGGAGACTAACAGGTACCTGGAATTACAGCCAAACAGATCAAATGACCATAAGCATAAGGCGGAGACAATGGACACACGCTTGAATAGGCATCTCCAGATAGAGATAGAGGGTCTCAGTGTGAATAGGCATCTCCAGATAGACAGGTGTGAAACCATGGTCTCAGTGTGAATAGGCATCTCCAGATAGACAGGTGTGAAACCATGGTCTCGGTGTGAATAGGCATCTCCAGATAGACAGGTGTGAAACCATGGTCTCGGTGTGAATAGGCATCTCCAGATAGACAGGTGTGAAACCATGGTCTCAGTGTGAATAGGCATCTCCAGATAGACAGGTGTGAAACCGAGGCCTCAGTGTGAATAGGCATCTCCAGATAGACAGGTGTGAAACCGAGGCCTCAGTTTCATCACACCCCTAAAGTTGAACATTCTTTCCCTGCTGAGCCTAAACTTGAATTCAATGTCTAAAATGCTCAGGCCAAAGGCTGCAGACATGACTCACGTGTGCTCTTACTGCTCTTGGGGAGGTCCTAAAGTATAGTTTCTAGAACCCATGACAGGCCGCTCACAACTGCCTATAGCTCCAGCTCCAGAGTGGACCGAATGCCTTGGGCTTCCGCGGGCGCCTTCTTTACCACCCTGCCGCTGCAGTGAATGAAAGATACCATCCCCAACTGGTTCCTCCTTTTGCAGAAAGATAGTAAGGGAATGTTTAATTAGACTATCTGAAATGAGCATGGCTAAAGAATACTTACCGCAGTCAGGTCCTGCAAGAGACACTGGAAAGTATAAACAGAGGATGAAAAGACGCCTTTAATTTCAGCACTCAGGAGGCAGAGGCAGGGGGGTCTCTGTGAGTCCCAGGCCAGCCTGGTCTAC
Source organism: Uromys caudimaculatus (assembly GCA_028551405.1). Lineage (NCBI taxonomy): Eukaryota > Metazoa > Chordata > Mammalia > Rodentia > Muridae > Uromys > Uromys caudimaculatus. The sequence goes on from CM052721.1 coordinate 36,219,711, forward strand.
ACAGTGAGTTCCAGGACAGCCAGGGCTACAGGGTGAGACATCATCTCAAGAACAAGTCTGTCACCTGAGGACTCGAGTCCACCCACTCTGAGTGCACCAGTCTAGCAGGTGCTAGTCCAGACCAGTGCCATCAAGGCCAGCCTGTACGCACCCAGTGGCTCAATCATATCAAACTGCTGGCCCTGGTGAAAGAGGCTGTGTCAGAGGGAGGAAGCCCAGACAAGTATACCCTGGCCTCAGGAAAGGGTCTCACTTCAGTTTTACAGCTGAGCACTTTTGGAGTAAGAAGATGACTTGGATGCCACAAAGGTGGAGGGGAATTACCCGTCTTTCATGCTCTTTCTATAAAGGCAATAAAGATGTCAGCAATCAGGAACCTTACTATCTTCAGGATCACCTCAGCTAACTTCTCTAAATTATCATTCATTCGCCCAGTAAACACCCAGTGGGCACTGGTGACTAAGCTATGAACAAGAAGGCAGAACCTCGGTCTACCTTCCATGGGGCTCGGTCTGGCCTTCTGCCTCCACCGGGAAGACAGCTTCTAACACTACCTGCCCAAATCCTGGCCTAGATCCTTGTGGCAGACAGCGGTGATAAATTATGATATTCAGGGCAGGGGCAACGTCAGCTAGTGTGAAAGAGTTGTCAAGGAGTCAACTTCACAAAGGACAAGAAAGATCCAGAAAGCAGGAGGGAGTGAAGTAGGAGCAAGCACCTCAGGAGACCTGGGAACCCGCCATTCAGGGAGTGGCCTGGGGAAGACGTAGGAGCAACAGTGCAAGACGAGGCAGGCTGCCATCAGAAACTATTTCCATCCAGAGTCACATTAACAAGTCTGGGGCTGGCAGCACGGCTCAGTGGCTAAAGACATTCACAACACAAACTGCAAATGAGAGCTGGAGCCCTAGATCCCACATCAAGCTGGAAGTTGTCTTCTGACCTTCACAGGCACTCTGTGGCCTATGTGCCTACATATGTACACCATGCATACACACACACACACACACACACACACACACACACACACACATACGTGCGTGCGTGCGCACACACACTTGCACACAGACACACCATTCACATACCCGTACGTCGTTCATACACACACCACTCACACCCACGTACAACATTCATACATATACCAAATGAAATAAAAATAAATAAATCTGAACTTATTTTAAACGGTGGGCAGCTACAAGATTTTTTTAAAAAAATCAACCTTTTTTGTTCAATATCCCTCTCAGTGATTGATTCAATTCTTTCCCCAACCCTCTTACATTTGGCTTTTAATTTACATAACTAAACTGCCAAAGCACTTGGGAGGGTGAGGCAGGAGGATTGGTGTTAGGCTGAGGCCATGGGCTAGAGTGAGACCCTGCTGCAAAACAAAAGAAAAAGGAAAAAAAAAAAAAAAAAAACACAAAAAACCAGACAGACATAAAAATGTGATTTAAGGTCTACGTGAATAATTTCTAGATTGCAATTATGTAACTGAAAGAGTGTTTATAAAGATAACTCTTAAAAAGTAAAACGATCTCAATTTTAAAACCAGGTAAAGCATCTAAATAGAGAGGCCTCCACAGAAGACGTGCCAAGTACCCACTGATCTCATGAAGCGACACTTCATCGCCGGTGCAACAGAAGCCAGACCCACAACATACTCCTCCTGATTCAGAGGCCACTAGAACCAAAAGGCGGAGATACAGTGTTCCCCGTGAGGATACACAAAATTGGGAGCCTTCACTCACTGTGGGTTAAAAACACCCAATGCTGCAGCTGCTTTGGAAATCACCATGGCAGTTCCTGTAAGAGTTAAATACAGGCTTATCAGATAACCAGCAATTCCACTCTCGGGTCAGCACTCAAGAGAAAAGGAAATACGTTTTCACATACATACTTACAAATGAATGCTCGCAGCCGCCTTACTTGTAGTAACTAGCCCAAAAGGCAAGCACCTGAATACCCATCAAGTATGAATGAATAAACAAAATATGCTAGGTCCATATAATGAAATATTATTCAAGCATAAGTAGATTATTCCACATTCACTACAGAACGCATAAATCTTAAAGGATGTTGATAAGGTGAGGAACAAAGACCACCTACTGAAGGCTGTACACGTCCGTCCTAGGGCGACAGACCCACAGAGGCGGTCAGTGGACGGGCACGGGGAAGGGAGAAGGCTGGTGGGAATCTGTGGTGCATAGGGGGCCTCTCACCTGGGCGGGGAAATACTCTCAACCAGTTCAGTGGTTAAATGGCTGCACTGCTCAGTGACAGTAGGACACCCCCATGAACTGTGCACCTTAGTGAGTTACAGTGCATGGAATGTGAGTCACAGCTCAGTAAGCCTCTATAAAACAAAAAAAGAGCCCACTGTGCACTGTCAGAGGACTGAGCTTGTGCTAAAATAGTAGGAATCTTGTTCACGAACTTCAGAACCTCAACTAGGGCAGTGAGAACCCAAGAGATTCCATTACTCAGCATCGAGGTCTTAGGCGGTGCTGAAATATTCATGAAGAATTCCACGTTTTCATACAGAAGGCCATCTCTAGTTTAAAAGACACTGGCAAGTACCAGAAGGGTTTTGATAACTCAGAGCTGGCTTACACAGGGAAGCCATCAGATGAAGCCCAAGCCCAGTAGCCTTTAGCACAGGGTCAGTAGGCTGACTATGAAAGTAGCTCTCTCTCACTGTGCCACCCCCAGGAGAGGTCAGGCACTTCAATTACTGTGTTTCTAAAGCACCAGTCTGTGACATAGCAAAATACTAAATGAATATTGTGCTCTCATAAAGAATTGAGTCTTCCACATCCCCACTAATTTAGCTAAGAAACTAGCAGCATCATCTCAAACCTTCTACCACATAAGCATTAGAGTGACTCCCCAAACAGCTGGAGTGGATCCCAGCAATAATGTTTAAAAATGGTATTTAACAATCCTGAATCTAATCCTAAATTATACATAGACACAAATACTGATTAGCATGATCTGGTCAAAGTAACAAATAACCATGAAAACTCTAATGCTTCTGCAGGACCATTTCTCCAGGATATTTATGCTAAATAAATTCATGACACTTAGAGACTGGAAAGATGAGACTAAGATTAAGTTAAGAGTACTTGCTGCCCTTCCAGAAAACCCAGGTTCAGTTCTCCACCCATGTAGGGGGCTCACAACCCTCTGCAACTCCAGCTCCTGGAATCCCATGTTTCTGGCCAGCAAGGGTACATGTATATGCACATAACCAACACACACACACACACACACACACACACACACAGGGCTTAAAATAATTTTTTAAAAAACTTTTAAATTCATGCGGCTTTAATGTACTGTCCACAAGTAAAACACACACACACACACACACACACACACACACACACACACACACACACATAAAGCATGTTCTAATTTCTTAAGGAAGTGTGTGTCTGACCTTTATATCAAGTCTGTTTGTGTGACTGTCAACTATCTAAAGACAGGGCACTTCTAGATACAAAGCAATTTTGCCTTACCACATTTTTTTTCTATTTATATATGTGTCTTAGTTCTAGTTACTATTGCTGTGATGAAAAACACCAGGACCAAAGCAGCTTGGGGAGGAAAGGGTTTATTCAGCTTACACTTCCACATCACTGTTCATCATCAAAGGAAGTCAGGGCAGGAACTCACACAGGGCAGGAACCTGGAGGCAGGAGCTGATGCAGAGGCCACGGAGAGCTGCTGCTCACTGGCTTGCTCCCCATGGCTTGCTCAGCCTGTTTTCTTATAGATCCCAGTAATACCAGCCCAGAGGTGGCCTCACCCACAACAGGCTAGGCCCTCCCGCATGAATCACTAATTAAGAAAATGCCTTACAGGCTTTCCTACAACCCCATCTTATGGAGACATTTTCTCACTTCAGACTTCCTCCTCTCTGACAACTCTAGCTTGTGTCAAGTGGACAGAAAACCAGCCAGTACAATATATATACAATATACAATAGACTCGATGTTTAATGTCAGGCCGTCTATCCAAACATTACTGAGTGTGGAACACACTTCCAAGTCTCCCTAGGTCAGTGTTCTCTAACAGATGCAGAAGCAAGTACTGTGTTCAGCTGCTCTGAGGCTGCAGCCGGGAAGACGAACTACAATTTGCCTTCACAACTGAGCAGGCGGCAGGAAGCAACTGCTTGTATTTAATCATGTTCATCCCTCTGCTAGCAGGCCCTAGTGTCAGGGTTCTGCCAGACAAGGACAATGAGACGCATTATTATATAGGGTGACTAATAGCCCTCGCAAGTACTGTTTTAGAATATAACCCCGGAAAGGAAGGCTACGGGATGGGGGTACAATATTTTGTGCCAATCATTTCCAAAACTAAACATATGTGGCTCTGGGTATAAGCACGCTCCGCGGTCCATTCTTTTTAAATGCTTACAGGAAGCAACCCTGGGAAAGATGAACAACTTGCAATTTGCTTCTCACTCTGAATCCCACGACCGAAATGTGTAGAGCAAGCCGTTCTGACACCACAAAACAAGGGCAGCCTACATGAAGGCCAAATATAGGATGTGATTCTAAACCACGACGGAGCGAAAGACTGCATTTCCTTTTCCAGCCTACAAAAAGCCTTTGAACACTCCCAAAAAAGGACGTCGGGGCCGGCACCTCCCTCCGGGAGGAAGCCCCTTTCTTCTCCGCAAGCCCTGCAGCCGGCCACTTCCCCCAGCGCGTTCACATCACTGGAGATAGGGCTGCGGTGCGTACGCCCGCTGGTCCCCCGGCGGCAAAGCTGGGCTGGGCGTCCCCACCCTCCACCTCTGATGTCATCCTAGCCATCGCGGCGCGGCTGAGCCCCACCTGCCCCGCGGGTCACTAGGTTCCGGACCCGGACTCCCTACTGGGTTTCTCTTCCAGGCCAAGCCGCTGAAGTCCGCCCCCGCCCCAGGTCTTCAGGGTCCAGGAGGCCGTGCACTGGGAGCCAGGCGGAGCCCCGCCCGAACGCGCCCCGCACACCCCGCCGGCGCCGCGCACCCAGCCCCATGTGTGCGCTCGGCCGCGGCCTCCCCGCAGCCCGCAGACACCGCCTCACGGCTGCCGGGCCCACGGCTGCCCGCAGACGGCCATTCCCCGGCCGCAGCGCCCGGGCACGCGCGTGCGCCCCGCACACTCGGCGCCGCCAGCTCCTGTCAGCCCGGAGGTTCACACGCGGGGCCCGGAGGCCCGCCCGCCACGGCTCGCTCCCGAGCTGCCCCTCCTGAGCGCGCGCCGCTTACCAGAGCCCGGGTGCCTGAGGCGCCGCCGCCTAAGTCCCAGCTGCAAAGCCCCGCGAAGCCTCCAACCGCTGCCGCCTCCCGCCTGGCACTGAGCGCCGCCGCGCGGGGGAGGGGCGCGGCCGCCGCTGCCCAGGCCTCCTCGCGCAGGCCCCGCCCCGCTCCGTGCCACGCCCAATCCGAGCCGCCGAACCGCGCTTCGACACGCCCACTTCCGGAAGGTCCGGGTTAGGTGCCCGGTGCTCCTTTAGAGCGCCCCCTCTGGTGGCGCGGGGAGACCCAGGGAGGCTCGGAGCATACGCCCGCTTTCCCGGGCACTTGAATGGCCGGGTGGCCACGCCCACCGGCTCCGTCGAGCCCCACCCAGTTCTTTAGAACCGGAGCGGGTGTTCTTAATTAAGCTCCACCCACGGCCCTGCGGAGCCTCCCTATGAGTTTGGTCGTTTGAGCGTAGCTTACTGCCCGCCGAGTCCGTAAGCCGGGCTTGGTTCCCCCCACCCCCAAAACCTAGCTTCCTCCAGTTCAGCGCCTCAAATCCCCGTTCGGATTTCCTGAAGCCCCGGGGAACCTATTATCCTATTTGCTGTATCCCAAGCCTCACCCACAGCCCTGAGCTTACTTAAACCGTAAGCCCCGCCCCAAGTTCTTAGAAGCCCCGCTTCCATCAGGGCTGGCTCACGCCTCTCACCCACGCTCTCTCCCACTACTATCCAGGGCAGGGTGGCAACCCTTGGTCTGGACCGCACCTACCAGAGAGAGCTAAAGACTCCTTTCCTCAGGTGAGCCGATGAAGACTCCCAGGCTAAAGTCCCTCCTTATGAGTACGCGGATTCCAGTCCCAGCCCTATTACTCTTAGATGAAGTGACCCAGGGGCCAGTTTGCTCACCTCTTTGGGTTTCAGTTTCCTAATCTTGAGTATAAGGTTATCCCATTACTAGCCCAAGCCCATTCAGAAATAGCAAGTTTTGAATTACCAAGATCTAAGGAAACTGGGTCCAGGGAACTGGGCCAGCTGAGGGGTTGAGCCGTTTATTTCCCAAAGCAAGGCATCTTTACAATTCGCAGGGGGACGCATTTTCACATTGTTTTAGCTTCAGAAATGTCCAGGAATCTGTGGTCGACGTTCAGTGGTAGAGCCCCTGAATTCCTGTTGCAGGAATTGGATTAAACTGCCACCTCAGAACAGAAGGCACATGCCTTTAGTCGCAGCACTGAGAAGGCTGAGGCAGGTGGATCTCTCTCTGTAGTTGCGGGCCAGCCTGGTCTGCATACTTAGTTCCAGACATCCAGGGGTGTGTAGAGAAACTCTGTCTCAAAATAAATAAATAAAATAAAATAAAATAGGCAATGTACGTGTGTGTGTAAATTGTGTATTGTGTAAATCAAGATCTACCAGAACCAAGTAGCTTGCTCAGCAAGTTTCTACGCTCTGCAGTGCTCCAGTTTTAAAGATTGGTGTGTTTATTTTACGTGCGTATGTAATTACACCACCTGCATGCAGTGCCCTCGTAGGTCAGACGAGACTGAGCTAGCCTAGACCTGGAGTTACAGCCGGTCGTGAGAGGGCCACTGTGGTGCCAGGAACCAAGAGTCCTCTGAAAAAGCAGGAAGTGCTCTTGATTGCTGAGTACCTCTCCAGCCCCGAGCTTGGTTTCTTTATCTGTGACTATGATAGCAGCCCCTCCCTGGCAGGGCTCAGTTTCTGGCTTGTCACATACACATACACACACACACACTCACTCGGCACCTATTGCTGTCACTGCTGTGACTCAACCGCATGGAGAGTGGGTTGTGTTTTGCCTCTAAGCAGCTGAGCTAACCGGAGGGACTCAATACTTCATATCTGGCAGGATTTGCCACTCTGCTTAAATGGGATAGAGGCGGTAAAGCTCCTGTCACCAGCATATGGATATGTGAAAAACCCAGTTGCTTTTGTTATGATTCTTATACTTAATTAAACAAGGGCATAGACTGAGTTGTCGGGGAGAATGAAGATCACAGACGGCTTGAGAGAACTGAGAGATACTGAGAACACGGGCCACGCCTTTGGAAACAGAAGCCAGCAGGCACCGAATGACTGATACGGCAGAACTGTCAAAATTCTTTCAGCAACCCTGTGGCCATAGAAAGACTTCCCAAAAATCCAGTTATAAAGGTGAAGACATGGAGAATTAGAGACACTGACTTGTCTAAACTTACCCAGTACAGACCAGGTGGACTCCTCATTGGTCTAAAGGCACAGCTTGCTCTCTTAGCTGGTTAGTGATTACCCAAACTGCCTCAGGAGCAGTGGACGAAAGAGAAAAACCATGGACTTTGGATTCTGACAGACTCATTTAATTTTAGACTTAACTTAAGTCTTTCTGTTACGGATATTTGACTAATCAGTTCCCTTCATCTTACTGGGGTGTGTGTGTGTGTGTGTGTGTGTGTGTGTGTGTGTGTGTGTGCGCGCTCGTGGTGTATATACAACTATGTGTGAAGTGGGTATGTACATGCCGAAGTCAAATGAGGACGTCAGGTGCCCTATTCTGTCAATGTCCACCCTATTCTCTTGAGACGGAGTATCTCACTGAACCTAAAGCTGGGCCGGTACCCTTCAAGAAGCCCCAGCAGTTCTCTGTACCCCTCCAACAGAGCTGGGGGGAGGTAGGGGAAAACTGCAGCTGTCTCCAGCATTTAACTGTAGGTACTAAGGATCTGAACTCAGGTCTTATCTGGTCCCATTCCCCTCCTTTTCTACTCTCTATATAGTTTGTGAACCAAAGGCTCTAACCTATTGCCTCTATCAGTGAGCTCACCCCAACCCTCCCAAGTACCCCTACACATGCTCGTTGAGCCCAGGTATGTGCGCACATGGGGAGGCCAGAGGACAACATTGGAAGGCTTTATCACACCCTACCTTATTTTGTAAGACAAGGTCTTTCAAAAAAAAAAAAAAAAAAAAAAAAAGCTTACCAATTATTGACTACTGTTGTGTAACAGTTTCCTCCAAGATGGAAACATTTCATTCAGCAGGGAAGTTTCCTAAGCAGAAAGATAAACAACTCACAATACTTCAAGGAAGTTCCTGAAACTGACCAGATTCAGGCCCCTCCCTGCCAGAGTAAGCCATAAAAGCAGAGTTTCTCTCAGACAAGCTCAGCTGCCTGGGAGAGGTTTAGACCGACCCAAGCACCTGGAAAGGACACTCTCTAACCTGTCGAGATACCTGCAGGCTGTGCAGTGTGTTTTAGGTCCCCAGCTTTGGGAGCTGTCACCCATGCTGGGGTGGGCTTTGGTGATGCAGCTATCTTTGAATCATTTCTGCTCCTGTAAGTGACCCCTCACCCATACTCCTATAGAACCCTAATAGAGCTCATTGTTCACCAAGTTGGACTTTGGTGGTATCTGTATTTTGGTTCCCTATCTAGGGTGCATAGACGTGTGTGTTGTGCCCCACCCCGGAAAAGTTTTATCACACAACAGCTCGACTGGCTGGCCATCCAGCTCCAGGGGTCTACCTGTCTTCACACCCTAGCTCTGGAATTAGAGGTGCATACTACAAACCTTGATTTCTGCATGGGCGTAGGGGATCCAAGCTCAGTTCCTCACGCTTAAGCACTTTACCGGCTGCGTGTGCTATCGATTCATCTGCCCCTCCCCCCCCCCCAGGTCTTTGAAGGATGACATTAGAAGTAAGGTATCTGATGACTCCAAATTCCCACTAATGGCACTGCCACAGCGTGGGTCTCAAGGACTGGGCTTCCCTCTGCTGCTCCTGGTTTTATCCCCCCACCCCCGCACTGGTAGACGGAGACTGTGGTATGAAAATGCGAAGCCACAAGCAGCGCCTCACTCCACACCTGCCCACACATAACTGACTATGTGGTAAGGTGGTCTCCTCCAGGACCAGCAAGAAAACTGCATGACCCTTTGTTATGGGAAAACTTGACCACCTCACGACTGTTCAGCTGATGGCAAATAATTTTTCTATAGCAAATAGAAATATGAGTCTTAAGTTGCCAGGACAACTGGAAGCTAATGAATTAGCCCCAGGGAAGCATAAATAAATAAATAAATAAAGACAGACAGACAGACAGACAAGAGGCTTGAGTAATGCCAGAAGTCATGTTTTCTAACTGACCGATAGAAGAGCTTGAAGGATATTTAAATTCACCCTTACACTGACCAATCTTGATTCTCTCCGCTTTGGGCATTTGTTCTGTAGAACAAGAAAAGCGCTGAGCGAGTGAGTGAACTCCACACAGGGTGTTTCCTCTTCCTCTTCTCCCCGGGGCTGAGGGTTGAAACTCGTGTTATGTATGTATCCCATTACCACTGAGCTGCCTCTCAGCCCTTCACCATTTTTCTCACCTCCTCTGTTTTAGAGCATTATACAGGAACTTGTAGATATTAAAACTAAGACAAACAAATCACCCGGAGCCCTCAGCTTTTTTCTGGCAAAATTTGTAAAACAGTATCTGGAGTCTGTCACTGTCACTGACATTGTCACAGTCAAGATAGAAACTACTCCCATCCCCGGCGGGGCTCTTCTGTCACATTTCTTCTGTCACATTTCATCAACTTCACCTCCATCCTACGTTCCACCCCTTCACTGCTGGCCAGCACTCACTGGGTCTGTATTTCTAAAACTTTGGCTTTCTAACACTATCATAGAAATGAAACCGTAGGCCAGGCGGTGGTGGTGCACGCCTTTAATCCCAGCACTTGGGAGGCAGAGGCAGGTGGATTTCTGAGTTCGAGGCCAGCCTGGTCTACAGAGTGAGTTCCAGGACAGCCAGGGCTACACAGAGAAACCCTGTCTCAAAAAACCAAAAAAAAAAAAAAAAAAAAAGAAATGAACTCATATAATCCACAACCCAACCCATAGGAATCAGTCCTTTCCACCCAGAGCAAAGCTTGGGAGGCACACACAGTCTTTGCACATATGAATAATGTGTTCCTTCTTAGTGCTGAGTAGTGTTCTGTGGTAAATATGTACTTCACTGTGTAAATATTAAAAACATCTATGTTTCCAGGGCTGGAGAGGTGGCTCAGTGGTTAAGAGCATCAACTGCTCTTGCAGAGAGGATCAGGGTTCGGTTCCCAGCATGCACATCACATGGTGGCTCAGAACCACCTGTAACTCTAGTTCCAGGGGATCTGATGCTCTCCATTGGCGTAAATGGTACACATATAGGCAAAACACTCATACCTATTAAATGTATACATACTTACATATGTGCACATAAATATGTATATACAGATATGTAATATACATATTTATGTACATGTATATACATACTTATATGTGTATATAAATATATATGTGTGTGTGTATATATACACACATACACATATAAAGCCAGAGAGATACCTCAGCTGTTAAGAGCACTGGCTGCCCTTCTAGAGGACCCAGGTCTGATTTCCAAAACACAAGGTGGCTTACGACCATCTGTGACTCCAGTCGCCTAAACACTTTGTTTTTGCCATTCATGAAGTCAGAGATAAAACAGTCCAGTGAGAAACTCTGTCTTTTAAAAAAGAAAAAAAAAAAAAAAAAAAACCAAAACATCTGGTGCTTGCCTTTAATCTCAGCACTTAGGAGACAGAGGCAGGTGGATCTCTGTGAGTTCAAGGCCATCCAGGGCTACGACGTAGAGAGATCCTGCCCTAGAGCAACAACAATAAAAAAAGGAGAGAATAGGGGGGCTGGAGAGATGGCTCAGCGGTTAAGAGCACTGGCTGCTCTTCCAGAGGTCCTGAGTTCAAATCCCAGCAACCACATGGTGGCTCAGAACTGTCTGTAATGGGATCTGATGCCCTCTTCTGGGGTGTCTGAAGACAGCTACAGTACACTCACATACATGAAATAAATAAATAATTCTTTAAAGAAAAAAATATATAATATTAAAGAAAATGAAGGAAGACTTCCAAGGTCAACTTCTGGCATCCACATACAGATTCAGTCCAGGCCTGTGGACACACACTTAACACCAACAATGTGAGAGTCAGAAGCTGGAGGATCACTGCAAGTTTAAGACCAGCCTAGCCTACACAGGAGTTCCAGACCACTAGGGCTGCATCCTGTCAAGATCCTGATAATACATCCAGAAATAAATAAGCCATGCATGTTGGTCCATGCCTGTACTGGGGAGGTAAACACAGAGGATCAGGAATTCAAGGTCAGTCTTTGATACGTAAGGATTTTGAGGCCAATCTGAGCTACATGAAACCCTGTCCCAAGAAAACATGTCTGTCTGTGTACCACTTGTGTGCCTGGTATCTGTAGGGGCAAGAGGGAGTCAGATCTCCCGGAGCTGGAGTACAGACAGTTGTGGGTGCCATGTGGGTGCTAGGCATTGGACTTGGGTCTTTTGGAAGAGCAACCAGTACCTTGAACCACTGAGCCATCCCTCTAGCCTGATTTTGTTTTGTTTTGTTTTTTTGTTTTTGTTTTGTTTTGTTTTGTTTTTCGAGACAGGGTTTCTCTGTGTAGCCCTGGCTGTCCTGGGACTCACTCTGTAGACCAGGCTGGCCTCGAACTCAGAAATCCACCTGCCTCTGCCTCCCAAGTGCTGGGATTAGAGGCGTGCGCCACCACTGCCCGGTTGTTCGATTTTTTAAAATAAGATCTCACACAGCCTTGAGGCCTAGTCTGACCTCAAACTCACTGCATAGCCAAGACTGGCCTTCTCACACACATGTGAACGAATTCCCTCAGATAGACCAATAGTATTTCCTCCATAGGCAATGCCCCTGTGACCCAATTACCTGGCTTAAGACCACCCCTCTCCCACCTTTTTTTTTTTTTTTTAAGTTTTAAAACGAGTTTATTGAAGAATAGTCTTATGAAGGCAACCACTTCTGATTTGTCATTAAAAAATGTTACATTTCTTTATGCTGTGTACTAAAGGTCATTTAAGAGAACAGAGTCACATGCTTCGCTCTGTGGGACCCTTGGGTAGTATATATAGCACAGTATTGCCATTTCTGCACCGTGAGAATAAATTTAAAAAAGGCTCTTCTATGTTTCTCTTCAAAAAACGATGAAAATAACAGAAGGTGGCATAAAAAAGTCGCATTTCCCTACTCATTCCGTAGTATTGGAGCCAGTGTTTTCACCATCACAGGCCACAATTTTCACTTTATCCACTTTAATAAGTTCTGTCACCTCTCTGAATTCAACATCATTCAATACAAAAGTCCAAACATTATCGCAGAAGCTGCATGTATATAGAAAGCCCCTGAAATTGACTCTGTTCCTGACTCTCTGAGCCAATGCTGAATTAATAGCTTTATCAAACTGAAGTAGAACTTGAAGGGCAAACTGGGGGGTGATTTGTTGAGATTGTATGAGCTCATCAAGACTCTCTTGAAGCCGGGCATGGTGGTGCACGCCTTTAATCCCAGCACTTGGGAGGCAGAGGCAGGTGGATTTCTCAGTTCGAGGCCAGCCTGGTCTACAGAGTGAGTTCCAGGACAGCCAGGGCTACACAGAGAAACCCTGTCTCGGGAAAAGAAAGAAAGAAAGAAAGAAAGAAAGAAAGAAAGAAAGAAAGAAGGAAGGAAGGAAGGAAGGAAGGAAGGAAGGAAGGAAGGAAGGAAGGAAGGAAGGAAGGAAGGAAGGAAGGAAGAGAAATGTGAGTGGCATACACACTCAGCACCCAGCACTTGGAAAGCAGATGGAGGCAGGCAGATCCTAAATTCCAGGACAGCCTGAACCCATAGCCTCTAAACACCCCCTCACAGACTCCCAGACACACCCAGAAAGCCTATTTAATCAGCTACCAGGACTTCTACTGTGTAGTCAGGTAGACACAGGAGATCAGCCATGACCATGGGGGTAAGCTTCCTGTTCCCACTCCCTGTTCTTCCTGTTCCCTCTTCCTGTTCCCACTTCCTGTTCTTCCTGTTCCCACTTCCTGTTCTGTATTTACTCATTTCCCCCACAAATGTCTTCAGCGAGTGGTTGGCCATCAGTCAGACAGGAAGAGAGTTCCGTACGTTCACGGTCCCTAAGTCCAGCGGCTCCCTTTTGACAGTCCTCAGCGGAGCGCCAGGTGGAAGGGTTTCCAGATGATACGGTACTGCAGATCTTCCAAAACTTGAATGTGAATCTTGTCACCCAAATTGCTCGCTTACTACAAGAGTCTCATTACGGCAGCAATAGAGCTGGCATCTGCGTGCTCTGTGCAAAGGGGTCCCCTGCACATCCAAAGCACAGCCAGGCCTGCACTCCTCAAATAGGAAACCTTAGCCACTGTGTAGGGCCACTGGTGGCTCTCAACTGCTGGTGCCTTGTTCCCTCCTTCCCCCTTCCTTCGAGAGACATGCCATGATATTGAGAGACATTTTGGGTTGCAGGAGGCAGAAGTGTGGGCCTGGATTCTGACAGGCAGACCCAAGGATTCTGTTAAGCCATCTACAGTGTGAAGGACCTACACCCACAAAGAAGGGTTAGGCCTCAAACATGGAGGGATCCCGGCTACTCAGATGTAGGGAACCATACTGAGTCTTACTGGGTGAGGCACCTGAGAAAATATAGCTGCAAAATCTTGGATAATCAGGGACCACATGGTAGGGATGGCAAATGGCTCAGCAAGCTGAGGCACTTGCACACAGGCATAAAGACCTCCGCTCCATCCAGGGTCTCCAAGGTAGCAAGAGAGAGCATAATTCCACCAATGCTCTGTGGTACGGATGAGTCTGCATTCACACAGACACACACACAAACAGACACACACACGCAGACACACACACACAGACATACACACACACAGACATACACACACACACAGAGTCACAGACACACAGACATACACAGACACACACACAAACACACACACATATACACACAGACACAGAGACACACACACAGACACACACACACAGACATACACACACAGACACACAGAGACACACACACACAGACATACACAGACGCACACACAAACACACACACACAAACACACACACACAGACACACAGAGACACACACACAGACATACACAGACACACACACAGACACACACACACAAACACACACACACAGACATACACACACAGACACACAGAGACACACACACACAGACACACACACAGACACACACACACAGACACACACACACAGACATACACACAGACACACAGAGACACACACACAGAGACATACACAGACACACACACAGACACACACACACAGACATACACAGACACACACACAAACACACACACACACAGACATACACAGACACACACACAAACACACACACACAGACACACACACACATACACAGACACACACACAAACACACACACACACAGACATACACAGACACACACACAAACACACACACATATACACACAGACACAGAGACACACACACACAGACACACACACACAGACATACACACACAGACACACAGAGACACACACACACAGACATACACAGACACACACACAAACACACATAGACACACACACACACAGACATACACAGACACACATACACACAGACACACATACAAACACACACACAGACACACACACACAGACACATACAGACACACACACACATACAGACACATACAGACACACACACAGACACATACACAGACACACACACAGACACACACACACACACACACACACACTTAAATAATTAATTTTAAAAGGGAAGCCTTGGGAGGCATTGGTGGCATGTGCCTTTAAAGCACTTGGGAGGCAGAGGCAGGCAGATCTCTGGGAGTTCAAGGCCAGCCTGGTCTACAAAACAAGTCCAAGATAGCAAGGGCCACCCAGAGAAGCCCTGTCTTGAAAAACAAACCAAACCAAACAAAGAAAGGAGCCCTAGCACTTGGGAGGCAGAAGCAATGGGCTGCGCTCACCACTGCGGCTTACTGACCCAGGTTATGACGGTGGCCTCATCAGCCTGTCTGACCAACAAAGATGGTTGGAAGCTCTGTAGAGATCACCCAGTGGTGTGGTGTTGGAGACCCCCACGCCAAGCTCAAGGCTGCAGCCTCACTGAGAACATGTCCTTTGCTGGGAGGGGTGGAGCGGTACCCAGTGTATCCTGCCATCTGCCCTGCTTCATTTGGGGGCTGGCAAAGGGTGACATGGATGCTGAGGTTTTTAAGAGCTTGTTCTGTGAATGACAGAAGTCGGAACTTTGGTGAGACAGAATATCAAGGATAGCGTTCCCCACCACGCTCATGGTGCAGGTCCTGTGGCCAGCATTCCACACACCTTGTCTGAGTTCAGCCCTCCCACCCCCACCCCTCAGTACCGGTCATGAGGGTATAATACTGCAGGGGTAAAAGCCAACAGTCTGAGAGCTTAGCCTACACAGGAAAGAATCCTTATGGCCATTCATTCGCCAGTGATCCATCCTACCTTCTGATGCCTCACTGTCCTCATCTGTAAAATGGGACACTCACTGCGTGCGTGAGCTGTCCAGGACTCTCTGGAAGACTGCATGTTTCCATAGAGACGAGGTGCAGGAGAGATGCCCACAACCACCTGAAATCCCAGGTTCAGGGTGATCCGAAGACTCTGGCCTCCAGAGTATGCATGTATGTGCACACATGCACACACAAATACATGCACAGGTAAAAGTGAAGTAGAACCATATAAAATCATAAGAGATGGAGAGGTGGATGCTTGAGCAGGTAAGAGGGTGGTCCGCGGCCGGGCTGTGGTGGCGCACGCCTTTAATCCCAGCGCTTGGGAGGCAGAGGCAGGCGGATTTCTGAGTTCGAGGCCAGCCTGGTCTACTGAGTGAGTTCCAGGACAGTCAGGGCTACACAGAGAAACCCTGTCCTGAAAAACCAAAAAAAAAAAAAAAAAAAAAAAGAGGGTGGTCCGCTCTCCCAGAGGGGGTGAAATCAGTTACCAGGACCCATGTCTGCCAACTGTGACTCCAGGTCCAGGAGCCTCTGGTGGCTTTAAGCACCTGAAGGTGGATCTCTATGGGTGTGAGGGCAACCTGATCTACACAGCAAGTTCCAGGCCATTCATGGCTACCTAGTGAGACCATAGATAGATAGATAGATAGATAGATAGATAGATAGATAGATAGATACATACATACATACATACATACATACATACATACATAGATGATAGATACATAGACAGATAGATACATACATACATATAGACAGACAGACAGAGATGATAGATACATAGACAGACAGATAGATAAATAGGTAGATAGATATATACATAGATACATAGAGAGATACATAAATTCCATTACAAAGAGAAACTGGAACAAGGCCTGACATGCCCCTTGTGCTGGGTGTGTGCTGGTCCCCACCATGAACATTGTCATGTGTATAAGGGACCTGAGCATGCAGGAGGGGACTTCTTCAACTACCAGCTTCCTTTTACCAAGTCAGTGCGGGGGTGAAATTCTGGAAGCTGCTCTGACAGACATTCACAGCCTTGTCCCTTCCAGAAGTTCCAGGAGGACCTTTTTACCATCCAGGGTTTCTGCCCTGAAGTCAGTGTTGATGTGCTGTTCAAGGTCCCATGAACCTACGGGGATGGCAGCCTGAATTGTCAGAAATCACACTGAGTTGCGATGGTCCGGTCCCCGGATGCTTTCTTCCACACAGAGAAACGGTTGTGTACGTTGTGGACCTCCTTAGTGCTAAGTACCTCCCTACATCCATTGCTTTATCAATCCACATAATGACTCAACAAAGTACCCATTGTGGGCCCATTCTACAGACCAAGAAACTGAGGCTCTGAGTGCTGCTGAAGACATTTGCTTCACACCACACAGCTGGATTCAAAGGTCAAGTCTGTCGTATTTTGTGACACAGCCTCACCAAGGTACCACAGGATTGCCTAGTAATAATTGTGTAGTCACTGGGCAGGGTTAATACACTCTAGGCTGGATACTAGCTCATATCCATCTCCCATTGAATCCTTAAGATATCTCAAACAGCCAGGCCTATGCTGGTGTATGCCTTTAGGCAGAGGCAGGCAGGTCTGTGAGTTCGAAGTCAGCCTAGTTTACAGAGAGAGTTCCAGGACAGGCAGGGCTACACAGAGAATTCCTGTCTCAAGAAACAAAAACACAAACAAAACAGAAAAAAGAAAGCTTTAACAGACAAAATTACACTTAGTTTGTCCCTTAGAAGAGGAAACTAAGTAAGGTTCAGAGAGGTCAAAAAACCTGCCCAGGGTCACACAGCTTATAGATAGTATGACTGGAATTTGAACCAGGTTCCAACTGCAGTATCTGTGGCTTCTTTATGCCATCTGCCACTTACATAAATAAGTCATGTCAGGTACCAAGGAGACTCCCACTCCGTTAAATTTTCCCAAATCCTATGATGTCTTGGATGCTGTGTAGATATTCGTAGAACATAATAACAATGAATCAAGGCCCTGATATGTCCCCGAATGGCCCGGGACGTCATCATGTGGGGCAGCTTCCCACTACGAGGGGCACCCATTTCCTTTCTCTACTGCGGATTCCAGCGGCGGGACCGCCAAAGAAGCCAGATGTTTTTGCTTACTCTACTCTAGAGAATACGGAGAAGAATTAACTTAAAACAGGCTGGGCTCACTGGCTGCCCGGCATGGTCTATTAGATGGTTTAGCTGGGCATGAGTAACGAGCTGTGAACATCCGATTGTGGACACACTCACAGCCACAAATCAAAACCCACTCTCCTGGAGGGAGGGGAGCAGAAGGGGCAAGCGGCTGCAGACGTGGCACCCAAACACACGCACCCTACGACACAGGAATGAAGGTTATGCAATGTCACACATGGGCCAGTCCCATGACAAAACAGGAAGCAGCAATCTGGGGACTGTGGGAGGGAGACTCGGGAATGCTGGGCCATAAATTTTAAAGGTGCTCCAGTCTTTGATCCATTATCTATTGCTGTAAAAGACGCCACCAGAGCCATCTAGGCAGAAACCATACTGGCGTTCAGTTTCCGAGCTTGGGAACCGGGATGTCCTACTGCGTGGGTTTGGCTCTGGTGAGGTCTCTCCTGAGGCTGTAATCAGCTGAGAGCTGGTGCAGTGGACGGCTGAAGGCTTGAAGGCCCTTGGCCTCTCCCAGGTGGCACCCTTAGCCAGGCTGCTTGAGAGGCTGGGGGGTGGGGGGGGACGGAGGGAGTGCCGAGGTGAGGAATGCTAGTGATTCCAGTGTTCTGGAGGCTGCAATACCTTTTATGAGCTAACATCACCGGTTCTGTCTTGCACCCGGATCAGCTTTGGCTCGAAGTGGAAGATAACACAAGGGAAGTGTCTTAGTCCACCAAGAGGCTTTAAGGGAGGGCAGCCTGAACACTGAGACCTGAGACCTGCTGCCATTGGTTGCTCTCTGCTGAGGGCACGCCCCCTGGCTTACAGACAGCCACCTTCCCACTGAATCCTCACATGGAGCAAACAGTCACAGAGCGCTCTGGGTCTCTTCGTTTTCTTTTCTTTTTTGCCCACAAAAGGTGACACACAGAAAGCCCTGGGTTTGATTCCCAGTACCACATATATCAGGCACAGTGGGGAGTACCTGCCATCCCAACAACTCAGGAACTGAAGGTAGGAAGATTAGAACCTCTAGGTCATCCTTGGCTATATAGTAAGTTCAAGGGTAACCCGGGCTATTTGAGACCCTGTCAAAAACAAAACAAGAAAAAAGAAAAAGAAAATAAGAGCCCAGCAGTGGTGGCGCACGCCTTTAATACCAGCACTTGGGAGGCAGAGACAGGTGGATTTGTGAGTTCGAGGCCAGCCTGGTCTACAGAGTGAGTTCCAGGACAGCCAGGGCTACACAGAGAAACCCTGTCTCAAAAAAACAAAAAAAAGAAAATAAGAGACAAGAAGAGAGAAATAGGAAAATAGAAAGGAAAGAAAGGAAAGAGACAAGAAGGCAGGTATTAGGATTGCTTTAGGCAAAAGATGTTCAGGGCGGCTTTAGTTACAATAGAAAGAACTAAGGAGTTGCCTTAGAGAGGGTTACTATTGTTGTAATGAAATACCTTGGCCAAAGCAAGTTGAGGAGGAAAGGGTTTATTCAGCTTACATTTCCACATCACTGTTTATCACTGAAGGAAGTCAGGACAGGAACTCAAGCAGAGCAGGAACCTGGAGGCAGGAGCTGATGCAGAGGCCATGGAGGGGTGCTGCTTACTGGCTTGCTCCCATGGCTTGCTCAGCCTGCTTTCTTGTAGAACCCAGGACCGCCAGCCCAGGGATGTTCTGCAGGCTTGCCCTAGCTTGACTCCAGCTTGTATCAAGTTGACATAAAACTAGCCTGCCCAACAAAGGCCATCGTGAACCCATCTTATGATCCTGGCTAAGTCAACTCTGGCCCTCCTCATAACAGAATAAGATTATTCGGCACGCAGATGACCAGAGAAAGATGAGGAACACTACGTCTATGCTTTGAGCAGTGGTGATTTCCGCAGATGGGTTTGTGTTCCCTAGCGTAAGAAGAACACTGAAGGTCAGGGAGCCCGGGGGTGGGCCCAAAGGAAAAACTTCTGTTTGCCTCTGTCTTCCCAGGGTACGTCCTCCTCCAGCCCCAGCCAGTTGGCTCCTGAGTGGCCTCACATTTCTGAACCAGGCTGGCTTTGCTGACCAGAGGCTCAGCAGCCACCTGCTGGGTTTGCCCTCCAGCAGTTAGACAAGCCATCTGGTGCCAGGGACCAGCTTTCATTTACCTCTCTCATCCTGTCACCCACACCCATGAAGAACAGAGCACCCAGGGTTGGGAAAGGCCAGAGGTCCTCCTTGTCCCTGGGTTATAAGCAGATGGCCATCCTCTGCTCCTGCTCCGGTCCCCACCCCCACCCCCACTCCACCCCCACCCCAGATACCAGCCCTGTTCTTGACCCTTAACACATTAATTATCCTGGGATCACAGAGAAAATGAGCTCTTTCTGGAAGAAATCTACGGCCCCATCTGGCTCCGTATTCCCTAAGGCTCCCCGGCCTGAAAAAGCTTTTTGTGGCTACAAACACAGGTTTCTTCCAGGCAAAATGCTGTCACCCAGCCAGTGTCACTGACTGGGGCCGAGGCTGAGCCAATGAGAGAGCAGACATTAACTACCGAAGCCCACCCTCAGTCAGTCAGCGAGCTAGATATGACAGAGACAAAGGAGATGCTTTTCTGTTATGACTGTAGCACCCATGGCAGCAGCTGGTGGACCAGACCAGCTGTGCTGCCAGAAGGGGTCATCTCTGGCGGTGATGCATCTTGGGAAAGCCACTTCAGCTCCGTGGGCCCATTTCCTGTCCTCCGTCCTTGAGAAGAACACGGACCTACCTCTCGTTTAATGAGCTAGCACTTAAGTTCTAAGCCAAGTGTAGGACATACCGAGAGCAATAAAAAAAAAAAAAAAAAAAAAAATTGTAAATACCCACAATCCCACAAGTCCTTGCTGATTCTCAATGAGCTATTCCCACTGGGTAATATGGGGTGCTTTTTAAAAGTCATACCGAAGTCGGGCAGTGGTGGCGCATGCCTTTAATCCCAGCACTTGGGAGGCAGAGACAGGCGGATTTCTGAGTTCGAGGCCAGCTTGGTCTACAGCGTGAGTTCCAGGACAGCCAGGTCTACACAGAGAAACCCTGTCTCGGGAAAAAAAAAAAAAAAAAAAAAAAGTCATGCCGAGGCTCGAGGCTTGTTTATTCTGAAAGGTGGAATAGTGTGGGAGGTAATCTGGAGCAGAGCCCACCCAAGGACTCCCTGCTCAGGGCAGCTGGCCCTTTGCCCTGAGAGAGGGTGCTGCGTGTCTGTCAGTGAGACCCTCTGAACATCAAGTCTTCATCTCTTCATCTCACTGCCGATGTCCAGAGGGTCAGCTGTGAGAACGGGGAGGGATTCTAAACAAACAACAAATACTGTTTGAGTCAGCTATACCCACGCGCAATCAAGTGCATGTGTGTGCGCGCACCCCCCCCCCCATAGCCTAATAACATCAACAAATCTTTTTCATCTCAAAGAAGACAAGAGCGTAGCCTTTTCTCCTTCTGTGCCAGGAGCTTCTCCTTTCAGAGCCATTGGCAACTGGGTTCCAGGTCTGGATGTGGGATCCTACTGCGTAGTCATGTACACCGCGCATGCGCACTGCGCTGGCCTCTTGACACGTACTGCCCTATCTGACTCCGTTTCTTCTCCTCTAGCTCCTTCTCTCTGTCTCTGCCCCTTTTCTTCTTTATCTTGGCCTGAGTGAGTGAGCCTACCATGCCCACAGCTCTAGGCTCCGGCAGTGAGTTCAACCTGCCCTTCTCCTATTTCCTGCCCCTCCCCCATTCCCTTCTCCCTCCTCCCTTTTCCCTCCTCCCTCCTCCCTCCTCACTCTTTCTTATTCCCACCTCCTCCCACACCACCTTCCCCTCCCCCCAATCACTCCTCCCTCCCAGGGATCTTACCTGTCAGGGTTGATCCCTCATCCTAAAATGACATTGAAACCTGTTCTTTGACATGAAAAAGCTGCAAGGTGACCAGCTTGTTGAGGGAGTGACTGCAGTGTCCCCAGGGAATGACGGCAGTGTCCCCAGGGAATGAAGGCAGTGTCCCCCAGGGAATGAATGCAGTGTCCCCAGGGAATGAATGCAGTGTCCCCCAAGGAATAAGTGCAGTGTTCCCCAGGGAATGAATGCAGTGTCCCCAGGGATGAGTGCAATGTTCCCAGACCCGAGAGCAGTCGTTTAAAGCAAGATCACCTTGCACGGCCTCTCAGGTCCACACATGCTTGCTTGCAGTTCCACTTTCTTTTTTTTCTTTTCGAGACAGGGTTTCTCTGTGCAGCCCTGGCTGTCCTGGAACTCACTCTCTAGTCCAGGCCGGCCTCGAACTCAGAAATCCACCTGCCTCTGCCTCCCGAGTGCTGGGATTAAAGGGGTGCGCCACCACTGCCCGGCGCAGTTCCACTTTCTGTCAATTTCTGGTGCAGCATGAGGTCTTTGCCAGATATGCGTCTGGGCTTTGCAGGTAAGACGGATGGTGGCCACACTTAGACTCTGTAGTGGCTATTTCTGATTGTCAACTTGACTATGTCTGGAGTGAATTATAATCCAGAATTAGAAGGCTCACCTGTGATCTAGATCGTGCGTCTGGAAGACACAAGTTTCAGGTGTGGTGGTACGCACACCTCTAATCTGGGCCACACCTGCTGCTGGAGATCTATATAAGGACATTGGAAGAAGAAAGATTCAATCTTCTTCGCCTGAGAGCCTTGTGGGACTGAGCGACTGCTAGATCCTCGGGTTTTCATTCACAGCTGCTGCTGACCATTGTTGCGGAGTTTGACTACAGACCGTAAGTCATTAACAAATTCCCTTACTATATAGAGACTACCTATAAATTCTGTGACTCTAGAGAACTCTAATACAGACTCCCAACCATGAGCTGAATGAACTTTGCTTATTAAATGATCTGATCTCAGGTGTTCTATGATAGCAACAGGAAACAGACCAAAACACCCCAGGGAACAAGCCTCCCACCCACCCAGCTGCCAAGACCCAAACTACGACACACCCTTGCTTCCTCTCCTGGCCCTTGTGAGTCCTCACAACCACCTCCTGTCTCCCCATCCTACGTCTCTCTTACACTCAGGCGAGCTAACCATTCAGTGTTCTTTCATGCCAGGCCCCATGCTGGCACTGGCCACTGACAATCTCATTGAATCACTGGAGCCCGTCCCTACTGGCTTCCTTCTTTCTCTTCCAAAATGTTTCCCACCCAAGCCTTGAGTGCTGTCTCTAGCACAGTGCGCCTGCGACCCTCTCTGTGTTGGAGCCAGTGTCCTTTGTGTGCGTGTGCTGTCCTCTAGACACACGTGTGGCTAAGGACACTTGAAATGAGGCTCAGGTGGCTGAGGAACTGAACCAAGTTTACTTTTTGTAAAGTCTGGACGCAGGGATCAGGAGGGATATGCTGACCCCGCCCCGTGGCATTTCAAGCCCCGCCCCCAAGCTCCAGGGCCCTCATGGGCATGCTGACCCCGCTGCCCTGTGGAGTTTCCAGCCCCTCTGTGCTCCAGGGCCCCCATGCTCAACTCCAGTTTCCTGATAATGACCTACAGCACTCATCATGGCCGGGCCCTTCCCATCACCTGTCCTGGTCACTGTCTGTCACACTGGTTTGCTTAGAGTCTGTGGAAACAGGAGCACTAGCTTCCTCTCCACCCAGAACATTCTTCCCTCACCCAACTGCCATTCTTTTATCTCACTATTTCTGGGTTCCCTTCTGGCTTCTTACACACGGTTTGGAAACTTTGTGTCATTGTGAGGGGCTGCACCAGTGCCAGGCTGCCCTCCCTGGCTGCCCGTCCACCAGAGACGTTCTCCAGAGATTCCCCAGGCTAACACAGGAAGGGGCTTTTCGGGGAAAGAGGGTTGGTGGCCAGCAGGAAGGGCGGGACATCTGCCCATTTCCTTTAAGAATCAGCTGGTGCATGGAAGGCTACAGAAATGGCGAATACCCATGGAGCGAGACCATGGAGCTTGGAAGTCCCACAGGCCTGACAGGGACGTAGAAGTAGCTTGGTCAGGGGCACACCCCTCATCCCCAGCTCTCATCCACTCAGGTCTTTGGTGAATACAATGTAGCCCCAGCACCCCACAGGAGTGCTCTTGTAAGAAGAGTTGGATATTGTGCCCATTTTAACCCAGCACTTGAGAGGCAGAGTAAGGAAGATCTCTTTGAGTTTCAGGTTAGCTGGGGCTATGTATCGGAACCAAAAGAGAATTAGACATTGTGACAGCAGGAGGTGTGTCACTGCAGTGTGGCCGCAGAAAGTCAGGTGGAACCCTCCTGTGATACCCGTGGTGGGTGAGGGAATGGGGGTGAGGGGTGGGGTATTGGGGGGTAGGGGGTATATGTGGAACTCTCCTGTGATGCCAGTGTGTGTGTGTGTGTGTGTGTGTGTGTGTGAGAGACCCTCTTGTGATGCCGATGTGGGTGGGGGGGTCCTCCGGGGAGGGGAGGAAGCTGAGATGCCTCCGTCCTCTGGAAGAGACTAGAGATGGTCCTGAGGACCTCACAGCCAACCTGCAGCTCCAGCCCACATCCTCTGCAAATCATAGTAAAGCCTGGTCTGCAGGGAACTGAGCTGAGATTTGTGGGTGGGATGGGGAGGTCGATCTGGAGTCCCACAGGCAAGGCCAGGAGGTCAGTAGGCGTGGCCTAGAGGGATGTGTGGTGGTGGGTTTGGGGGTAACAAAACTCTCTCCTGCTTTCCTTTGCAAGCTGCCAATGCTGTCACAAGCCCCTATGCTGCTGGCACTGGCTCTCCCCTTCCCTTTGTAAGACTCTGGGGAGCCTTAACTTCCTGGAGACCCCCCCCTTTTTTTTTGTTTTTTTTCAAGACAGGGTTTCTCTGTATAGCCCTGGCTGTCCTTGAACTCACTCTGTAGACCAGGCTGGCCACCACTACCCAGCTAAGAAGAATTTATTGTTCCATCATGCTGAGGTCACCCTGCGTGCGCACCAAGGAGAGGGAGAACAGCCCCGCGCAGCCCATCCAGCGAGCTTTTATACAGTTTTTAGAGCAGCAGCCATTAGGCACAATGTGATTGGCAGAACAGTGTGACTTTTAAACCGATTGATCTTTAGGGAATGGGGTAGCAGGGGTTTAGTCAGCCCCTCCCTTCCAGCCTACATGCTCTCTAACCTGTTTCTTCCAGGAGGGGAGGGTGCCCATGTGCTCGAGGCCCTGGTGGAATTTTCCAAAGTTTCGGAGTTGACCTCTTTTCACCTTCTGTTTGGGGGTCCTGGAGGACAACTGGTCTTCCAACCCCAGGGTGCACTATGTGTCCCTTTGTGGACACAGACCCAGGGCTGGGGCCGAGCTGCTCCACTCTCTTGCACTTGGGTGACTGATTTCACGCCCCTGGGAGTCTCTGTTTCCTTAGGTGTAACATGGGGGCAAACACAGGGCTTCTGCTCTGGAGGCGTTTTCAGGACTGGGGGTGTGAACTAGCAAGGCACTTGTAGCCACTGGAGAAAGCGCTCCCCCACCGGTGTACAGCCCACTCTCAGTCAAGGGAGACACCTGCCTGGTTCACCCGAAGCACAGCTCAGCTGCAGGGAGAATGGTTAAGGTTCTGGTGGAACCAGCAAGAGATGCTGCTCTCTCTGGGCCTTCATTTCCCACAGGAGGGGCAGCAGAGACTGGTGCACTTATGGAGCGATTACTGTATGCTTCACACTCTGCTCACTTTCCAACATCTATCCTGCCACCAATGTTGCCAATGTTCCCACGCAGGAAGCATCACTCAGAAGGACAGAGGGACTTGAGCACAGTCACACGACAGGGACCATGCTGATAGGTCAAATCCCACTTTCCTATTTAAGTAACTGGGTCCCCTTAAGCCACCTTTGGACGGTCTCTACTCTTTCCCAGGTCCTCCCCAAACCTCTGTCACCATCCAATTAGAAGAGCTCTGCTGGAGAATGACCAGTCTCCACCACGGCCAGCACAAAAGGCCACCACAGAGCATTGCCTTGTGTCCACCTGGGCTGGAAAGACAGGGAAAGCCCCACGGGGAAAACCTCTGGGTGAGGAGGATGGTTCAGGGCATAGATTGGGAGATTCAGTGCTTTCCAAAAATCTGTGTCCCTACTGTGTGCGTATGACACTGAGTGTGGCCTTAAGAAGGGAGTGGAAAGAGAAGACCACACCCTCTAGTAGCTCATTCGGAGTCACCGAAGCCCATGCTTGCAGGGGGTTTAACTACACAGGTGTCTCAATTCCCACCACAACCCAGTGATCTATACTCTTTTTTGTTTGTTTGTTTGTTTTGTCTTTCTTTTTATTTTATTTTATTTTATTTTATTTGGTTTTTCGAGACAGGGTTTCTCTGTGTAGCCCTGGCTGTCCTGGAACTCACTCTATAGAGCAGGCTGGCCTCCAACTCAGAAATCCACCTGCCTCTGCCTCCCGAGTGCTGGGCTTAAAGGTGTGCGCCACCACTGCCCGTGATCTATACTCTTATCTACCCTAAATAAGGAGTCTGAGACACGAGGTCTAGAAAGCACCACTTGTCTCAGGCCACAGAGTGGCCGTCAGTACTGAAAGAGAGATGGATTTAGGGCCCGAATCATATGCTTGTAACTCTGCTAGACCTACTGCGTGCCAGTCATTGAGATCCAACTCTCCCTCACACTGCATGTCTATTTTTACAAAAAGTGGAAACAGACACTCAGAGAGGTTATGTACAGCTGGGAAGTGGCAGAGCAAAACTGTAACTAAGGCCTGCTCAGCGCCCCTAAACCTCTCATGACCAAGAAAGGAAGAGAGATAAGCTCCTACATTCATTTATTAGAGTGATCTTCTTTGAGTATTCAATTCAATTCAACAAGTATTTATTGAGCACATATTATATCTGGCACAGGGTAGACCGTGATGACCCTGCCCCAGCTGCTACCTTCAGGGAGTTCACTGTCTTGGGAATTCCCACAGGGTGCTCACACTGAAAGGCCATCTTGGCAGAGTTTAGAGGAAGTCCTTCCAGACGTGGCTTCCTGGAGGAGGCAGCTCCGTGATTCTGTCTGCCTCTAGCTGGGCTACCTGTGTAAGTCATTTATATTCGAAGCGTCCTCTGAAGAGGTGACCCACATTGTCCAGTGTGACTAAAGAAATGTCATGCTTGACTAAAGATCCCAGCCAAGTCCCCATCACAGCTGCAGCTATCGAAAGTGGGAGCAAGAACAAGGTGATCACTTTGTCCTAGTCAGGGTTACAATCGATGTCATAAACACCACCAACGCAGGTTGAGATGGGGGAAGGGCTTATTTGACTTATGCTGTCTCATCACTGAAGGAAGTCAGGGCAGGATCTCAAGCGGGGCAGGAACCTGGAGGCCAGAGCTGATGCAGAGGCTGTGGAGGGGTGCTGCTTATGCTGCTTGCTGGCTTGTTCCCATGGCTTGCTCAGCCTGCTTTCTTATAGAACCCAACACCACCAGCCCAGGGTGGTCCCACCCACAATGGGCTGGCCCCACCCACAATGGGCGGGGTTCTCTCCCATCAATCACTAATTAAGAAAATGCACTACAGTTGGATCTTATAGAGGCATTTTCTCAATTGAGGTTCTGTCCTTTCAGATGACTCTAGGCTTCTCGAGAGGGTAAGTAGAGAGGGCACGAGACCCTCGGAGCCCAGAAACACAGCCCAACAGACGGGGCACAGACTTGAGGGGCAGAGGGTAGCTACCACCCCAGCTTCTCAGAGTGAGGATTGCCTGTGGCTTCAGGGAGCCATGGAGGACTTTTGGTTCCTAGAAAAACAGCCAAGGGATGGGACTGGGGGATTATGGACTGCAACTTTAGTGGCACTGGCCGGTAAGGCATTAGACCCCAACCTAATGGGGAGGCTAAGGCTGGATGATGGCAGGCTCAAGGCTAGCCCGCGCACTTTTTCTAAGACTGTTAGAAAAATAAGGAGGCTGCCTAGCCTCTGTGAGGCCCTCGGTTCAATCTGCCTCCTTCCTGCCTCCAAAGAAAATCCACTTTGCATATTCATGTAACCTTAGCGTGGGCGGGGGAGGGCGGGTTATATCGCTCCTCGGTGCCTCAGTTTACGTGGTCCTCCTGGCTCCTCAGGCACTTGGTCCTCCTGGCTCAGGCTCACTCCTCCTCTATACCCCACAACTGACTGTCACCAAGACTATTTTATTGGTTATTCTCGAAAAACATCAGCAGCTCCTACGGCAACAGGGCAGTGAGTTCCATCTGGGGGAAGCCGATGGGGTAGGGAAGTTCTATGGGCGTGGCCGGGAGCTGGTCCTGGCAGGAAGTCAGGAAGCCTCTGGCCTGACTCAGGATCTCCTCTCAGGGTTTCAAAGAAGAAAACAGAATTAGGACTGGGTGTGGTACCATCCATAAAGCCAACACCAGGATGGCTGAGGCAGGGTAATTACTATAGGCTTGAAGCCAGCCTGGGTTACAATGGGGTGAGACTTTGTCCCAAACAACAACCATTAAATAAATAAATAAATAAATAAATAAATAAATAAATAAATAAATAAATAAAGGCAACCAGGAGGCAGGAGAAATGGCTCAGCTGTTAAGATACTGGCTGCTTTGCCAGAGGTCCTGAATCTGATTCCCAGCATCCACACGGAGGCTTATGACTGTAACACCAGTTCCAGAGGATCTGATGCTGGCCTCTGGCTTCTGAGTGTTCTAGGTATACACACGCATACACACCGGCAAAATAGCCATACAAATAAAATAATAACTAATAAACACAAAGGCACTCGGGCATGGTGATACAGCCAGCAACGCCGAACTGGGTAAGTGGAGGCAGGAGGTTCAGGAGTCCGAGGTCATCCTCAGCTAAGGAGCAATTTCTAAGCCAACCTAGCTACAGGAGACCTTCTCTCAAAACAGCAAACCAAATCCAAATCCAAATGAAACATTTTTTTAAAAAAAAAGCAAGCAAGCAAGCAAAAAGAAAAAAAAAAAAAATCCCAAAACAAAACCAAAAATAGAGAATTGAGAAGTCTTCAGGAAATCTGCACGGGCTAGATATGCAGCTAGCCTTGCCTCCCAGATAAATGTGCGTGCGGGCGTGTGTGTGTGTGTGTGTGTGTGTGTGTGTGTGTGTGTGTGTGTGTGTGTGTGTGTGCGCGCGCGCGCGCACGCGCGCGCGTGCTTGCGTACATGAACTGCACATGTGTGTGGGAGATCCGGGAAGTTTTCCTAATCCCTGTCTAGCTGCAGGCCTTGCTCAGTCTGGTGCCCAGCCCGCCCCGGCCCTTCTTGGGCCAGAGCTCCGCTGCCAGGCGCCACCCCTGCCTTCTGTTGTGGCAGATGTTTTCGGATATACCATGGCAACCGCAGAACAGGATGTGCCTCTGTCGGGCCGGCCGCAGGGCCAAGCCCACGCTCCCAGGCTGCCCTGTTCCCCTCCTCAGGATTCCTCTGGGAAGAACTGCCCAGGACCTGGTTCTGGTTCTAGAGAGTGGCAGATCCTGGACTTTGGATGGAGTCTGTCAGGGAGGAGGTGTGCATATCCCTGCTTAAAGTTGCTTCTCCAATGATGCTGCGTTTGTGCCTCTTGGTCTTTAAAGGTAATGAGGAGGCAGGAAGCAAAGGATCTGGTCAGTGAATGGGCCACCCATTGTCCTCAGACCGTTACAGCTTGTGCTTGAAGGAGGACTTAGGCCCCAACCTGGAGCAACCTTTTCACATTGTACACAAGACCACAGTTCAGAGGGGTTTACTATGTGCTTATCACCCAGTGATTTTTTTTTTTTTTTCAAGACACGGTTTCTCTGTGTAGCCCTGGCTGTCCTGGAACTCACGCTGTAGACCCGGCTGGCCTCCAACTCAGAAATCCACCTGTCTCTGCCTCCCGAGTGCTGGGATTAAAGGCATGCCGCCACCACTGACCGGCCCAGTGATTTTTTTCAGAGTGTGTTTGTGTGTGTGTGTGTGTGTGTGTGTATTTTGGGGGGGATGAGACAGGGTTTCTCTGTATAGTCCTGGCTGTCCTGTGAGATTTTAAATAGGATTTCCCTATGTTGCCCAGGCTGTTTTCAAATTCATAATCCTCCTGCCTCAGTCCTTCCAGTTGCTGGATTACAGCTGTTTATCACCATACGTGGCTTACCTAGTAAATTGGGGGGGAGGGGTTTGCAACAGGGTTTCTCTGTGTAGCCCTGGCTATCCTGGAACTTGCTCTGAACCATGCTGGCCTTGAACTCAGAGACCAACATGTGGCGGACTCTGGAATGTTGGGATTAAAGGCCTGCACCACTGCCACTCGGCTTTACCTAGTAATTTTTATAACTCCACAATGGGGTCATCTGCTCTCCCTGTTTTGTTTGTTTTTGAGCCAGGGTGTCATGTAGCCCAGGCTGGCCTTGATCTCCCTTAAGCTTTTGCAGAGTTGAGTGTCTGAGGAATGACACTCCTCCCCTCTCCCCTACCCTCCCTTCCGTGACAGTAGTCGTATAGCACGGAGCATGTGCCCGTGCAGAGTTCTGCAGGTATTATTAGCAATCCTCGCATGAGCAGACATCACTGGCCCCCTCAGTAGCTCTGTCTTCACCGCATTTGTGTGTGCAGCTGGTTTATTGAGACAGCGTCTTAGTATGTAGACCAGGCTAGCTTTGAATATAGGATCCCCCTGCCTCAGTCTCCCCAGTACCAGGATGCATGTGTGTGTGGCCCTACTTGAATATTCAATTGCAAGAACCATAGGAAGCTTAGCTCTGATACAGCACTTTGGGGAGAAGACCCTCCCTTTTCTCCATCTCTCTTTTCTGTTGTTTCATTTTGTTTGAGAAGGGGACTCACTATATAGTCTTAGCTGGCCTGGAACTCACTATATAGCCCTGGCTAGCCTCAAACACATAAAGATCCACCTACCTCTGTCTACAGAATACTGGAATTAAAGGTATCCACCCCCACCCCCCATCCACCCCCCAATTCTGCCAGAATATACCTTTTAAACAATTCTTGCAATAGAGTCTCACGTAGCCCAGGCTGGCCCGAATCCATAGCCAAGACAGGCATTAGGTTTCTAGTCTTCCTGCCTCCATCTCCCAAGTGCTGGGATTAAAGGCGTGCGCCACCATTGCCCAGCTTTGTCCTGTCCTTAAGTTGATAGCTGTCGGGCCTCATCACTACTGTGAATCTCCCTACCAGCTCGATGCTCCCGGGCCTTTGAACTGGCTTTTCTACATCTCCAAGAAGGTGGGCAGAGGAGTAAGGACTTCTCAGCTTTCAGCCTCCAGGACAAGGTGAGACAAGCTTATTGTTGGAAAGATGATCTCTTGTAGCTCAGGCTGGCCTAGAACTCACTCTGTAGCCAAGGGTGACCTCAAATTTCTGATCCTCCTGCCTCCACCTCCTCAGTGCTAGGATTGCAGGCACATGACACCGCCATGTACAAGTTACTGTCTGCCCCACCCCCACCCCCATGGTGCTGAGGGTTGAAGTTCAGCCTTGCTAGGAAAGTCCTTGAGCCCTGAGTCACATCCAGCCTTGAGAATCAAGCTTTCAGTATTAGATGCAGGAGTATGTCCTCCTCTGGCTTGTGAGCTAATAAATAAAATGCTAATGAACAGTTTTATTTGCTGGAACCGTTTACCAAAAAAGGAATTTCAGGCTGAAACTGGTTTCTTTACATGTCTACTTTAGGATACATAGGCAGTTTCCCCTTAAAACACAGTGAAGACTGGGCTGGAGAGATGGCTCAGTGGTTAAGAGCACTGACTGTGTTTTCCAAAGGCCACGAGTTCAATTCCCAGCAACCACATGGTGGCTCATAACCATCTGTAATGGGATCTGATGCCCTCTTCTGGGGTGTCTGAAGACAGCTACAAAGTACTCATATACATAAAATTATTTATTTATTTATTTGGATTTATTTATTTATTATATGTAAGTACACTGTAGCTGTTTTTGGACACACCAGAAGAGGGCATCAGATCTTATTACAGATGGTTGTGAGCCACCATGTGGTTGCTGGGATTTGAACTCAGGACCTTTGAAAGAGCAGTCAGTGCTCTTAACCACTGAGCCATCTCTCCAGCCCCCTTTTTTTGGTTTTTCGAGACAGGATTTCTCCGTGTAGCCCTGGCTGTCCTGGAACTCACTCTGTAGACCAGGCTGGCCTCGAACTCAGAAATCTGCCTGCCTCGGCCTCCCAAGTGCTGGGATTAAAGGCGTGTGCCACCACTGCCCGGCACATAAAATAAATCTTAAACACACACACACACACACACACACACACAGTGAAGACCATATGGAAGGGGTCTAGCCAAGGAGCGTGGGGCATGAAGTGGTGCTGACTTTTGTAGGGCTGAAGGTCCTTGGTTTATCCTCCCACTACACACAAAGAGGCATCAGGGGCTTTAAAGATGGTTCGGTGGCTAAGGGCACTGCTGCTTTTCTGCAGACCTGGGTATGTCCTGGTACCCGCAAGGTGGCTCGCTAACACCCAATCATCTGTAACTCTAGCTCCGGGAGATCTGATGCCCTCTTCTGGTCTCCTTGGGCATCAAGCACAAAGACACACATGCACTCAGCTCTAGGGGCAAACCGCTCAGATGCACCCTCAGCCTTAAACAAACACCAGGTTCCTCCCAAACCACCTGCACTACAGCTGGGATCTGGGGTTGTACCCAGCCAGCCCTGGGATGGTTACTCTGTAGATAAACTCAAGGGAAAGGCAGCCAACTGAAGGCTGTTCTTCGCAGGGCCTGGCGCACATAGATGATCTGGTCTTGAGAACACCCACATGCTGTTGGGTGTGTGTGCAGCTGCAGGTGTTGTCTCAAAGAACGTATAGAATGTGGCCGTAACTAGCAGATCGCAAGCCTCCAGCACTTTCTTATTTCAGTGGTTTCTCGATACAGCTATCAGAGTTCCCAGGGCATTATGGGAAAAATACACAGTACTGGGACCTGCCCCTGGACCAGTTGTTCTCAATCCTCCTGATGTTGAGACCCTTTAACACAGTTCCTCATGTTGTGGTGACCCCTCCCATAAAATTACTTCCTTAGCCGGGCAGTGGTGGCGCACACCTAGAGGCAGGTGGATTTCTGAGTTCGAGGCCAGCCTGGTCTACAGAGTGAGTTCCAGGACAGCCAGGGCTACACAGAGAAATCCTGTCTCGAAAAACCAAAAAAAAAAAAAAAATTTCTTCCTTGTTACTTCGTAACTGTGATGTTGCTGCTGTTATGGATTATAAATATCTGATATGCAGGATAGCCTTGTGAAAGGGTCATTCGGTCCCCAAAGGGGTCTCAACCCACAGATGAACAACTGCTGTCTTAGACTGATGTGGGGCTGGAGCCCAGAGAAGTGTGAGCCCCAGGTTGGTATCTCTTGGCATCAGAAGGAGCTGGAGAGATGGCCGGACAGCTCAGAGCGCCTGTTACTCCAACAGAGACCTGGGGTTAGGCTCCCAGCACTCATATGCTGGCTCACTAAGTTCAGCTCTTTTATCTCCTTGGACACCAGGCACGCATGTGGTGCACAGACATACATGTGAGCAAAATACATGTATAAGAAAAAATCCTAAACTCTTTTTTTTTTTTAAAGCCACATTTTAGAGGTCAGTGTTACAGTTTGGACCATATTAGATCTGTACCACCGACCTCTCCCTCCTTCCTATCCAGGTTCCTTCTTTTTCTGTCTGGGGTGGAATTCAGGCACTGCATGCTAAGTGACCACACTGCCCACCGGTTCTACGCCTGGCCATAACTCTAGTCTCACTTTGTAGCCTAGTGCACTGGATGGTTTTGTGTGTCAACTTGACACAAGCTGAAGTTATCACAGAGAAAGGAGCCTCCCTTGAGGAAATGCCTCCATGAGATCCAGCTGTAAGGCATTTTCTCAATGAGTGATCAAGGGGGGAGGGCCCCTTGTGAGTGGTACCATCTGTGGGCTGGTAGTCTTGGGCTCTATAAGAAAGCAGGCTGAGCAAGCCAGGAGAAGCAAGCCAGTAAGCAACATCCCTCCATGGCCTCTGCATCAGCTCCTGCTTCCTGCCCTGCTTGAGTTCCAGTCCTGACTTCCTTTGGTGATGAACAGCAGCATGGAAGTGTAAACTCAATAAACCCTTTCCTCCCCAACTTGCTTCTAGGTCATGATGTTTGTGCAGGAGTCGAAACCCTGACTAAGACACCTGAATCTCAAGACACTCCTACTGCCTCAGTCTCCCAAGGGCTGGGGTTGCAGATGTGATCCTCCATGCCGGTCCCAGCCAGCTTTTTTCTTTTTGAAACAAGGACTCAGTGTATCCCAGGCTGGCTTCAAACTTGCTAAGTAGTCAAGGATAACGTCCAACCCCTGGTCCCGGGGTCGTGGGCAAGCATCACTGTGCCTGGTTAACCTTTTCCCTTAGTTTTCACATTAAATTATTCCCGGTTAGTTTTGGCTTACAGGCACGTTGATCCAGAGCTGTTCATGTGGCAGCTTTACTGTGGTGAGGTGATATGCCTGCACCCATTGGCCATCGGCCTCTTTTTTTTTTTTTTGGTTTTTCGAGACAGGGTTTCTCTGTGTAGCCCCTGGCTGTCCTGGAACTCACTCTGTAGACCAGGCTGGCCTCGAACTCAGAAATCCGCCTGTCTCTGACTCCCAAGTGCTGGGATTAAAGGCGTGCACCACCACTGCCCGGCAGCCGTTGGCCTCTTGTGAGTCCAGTTGAGTGACAAATTGAGATGACCTGAAGAACAACTTCAGCACCCATGCACACAGCAGGTCCGGGACGTCTAGCATCCCTAGTCTTTAGGTTGGGACCGAGAGTCTCCTGTCTCCCTCACCAGCAGTGACATGTGGGAGAAGAGTAGGAGTCTCCCTGGCTCTTCTGGACTGCACAGCTAGGGCCAGGCAATTTTAAGACATGGCAGCCTGGCTTCCTCAGTGACTAGGTATTGCGTTTGGGACCTTAAATGTGACTCGGCAAGTCGGGCAGTGGTGGCGCACGCCTTTAATCCCAGCATTTGGGAGGCAGAGGCAGGCGGATTTCTGAGTTCGAGGCCAGCCTGGTCTACAGAGTGAGTTCCAGGACAGCCAGGGCTACACAGAGAAACCATCTCGAAAAACCAAAAAAAAAAAAAAAAAAGTGACTCGGTGGGTGAGGAGTGTCACAGCTGTTAACTTTAAGAGGTGAAGTCTAGGGGGAGAGCGCTGGATCACGGGGTTGTATCCTTCAGGTGGATACTGGGAACCATTCTGGGTCCTCCTGGTTCTTTGTGAAGGATTGCTTTGCCATGTGCTCCCCCACCCCCCGAGCAAGCAATGCACATAGCCCAGCGCAGAGACCTCTGCAATTATGAGCTAAGGACTCATGATGCTTTATACTTTTAAGGTTTTTTTTGGAAGGGGCGTATAGGGGGGTGTTTTGATACAGGGTATCACTCTGTAGCCTTAGCTGGCCTGGAAGTCACTATGTAAAACCAGGCTGGCTTGGGGCTGAGAGATCCGCCTGCCCCTGCCTCTCAAGTTGCTGGGATTAAAGGCAGGCATCACCAGGCTTAGCTTGTTTTCTTCTTGTGCAATCCCAGTCGCCACAGGCAACAGAACTGGAGAGCCCTGGTGTGATGTCGGCCCTGCTCCTGTGAGTCCAACTCATGCAACTGTTGAGAAGAGCCTTGAACGTAGTAGGTACAGTAAGTCTAAAAAACAAAGGTGCCCACAGCAGTGATGGGGGGGGCACACACACTGGACATCTTGGCAAGAACTAGAGGGAAAGCAAAGTACACACAGGCACTCAAGGACATTTATTAAGGAAGTGTTTATTCTCATCATGAGAAGCACGCAGACTATATATACAGTACACATCAACAGAAGTAAAAAAAAAAAAGTGCACTATGCCTCTTCTACTGAAAATTCACAGTACAAAAAGATACTGCCTTTTAAATATATAATATATATATATAAAAAAAAAATACAAAAAAAAAAAAAACCATCAAAGTTGTAATGTGATGAGGGAACCCCGTGGTGGCCTTTGAAAAGTGAAGGATGCAGTCTGGTGAGGCTCCTCTGGGGCAAGCTGTACCCAGGACTTGCAGCAAGGAGCTCAGGACACAGGCAGAACAGGAGGAGGGTGTGTGTGAAGGGGGCCAGGTGGTGACAAGCCTCTACAAACTAAACCTTGAGGGGTTGAGGGGAGGTCTTGGGCTGTTCAGGGAGCGCTGGGCTCTCGGCTGCCTGGCAAATCACATCGTGACCTTCACCAGCTACCTCAGGCTGTGGTGTGTGCTGATGCCAACATGGCCTGCGGGGACTTGGCGGCAGCGGTGCTTCTAACAGGCTCTGTGGGGTAGTCAGGAACCGCGACGTCAACCGCATAGCAGAATAACACAAGTGCATGGGGGCAGGGACGAACTCACATGCTAATCTTCACCACCAGGATCAGACAAAGTACCCAGCCACGAAAGATGAGGGCTGAACGGTTGCGAGTAAATACACAGTATTTGTAAACGATTATTAAGGCACTCAATTGTAAAAGAATTAATTACAGGGTAGAGGAGGAAGCAGCTGTCTTCGCATGCAGCAAGGCCAACGGCCAGGGCGGCAGAGGCTGTGTCTAAGACAAGGACTGAAGAAGGGGCTGTGGTGTCTACTGCAAAAGGGAACGAGGTGGTCACCCTTCTCCAGATGGCCCCTGGTGGCGTCCCTGCAGATGGGTCCAGGGTGACTTCCCTGCAAAGCTGGAGGACACAGTGTGTGGTGAGGAACGACACACACTAGGTCTGATCGAGTAGGATACACTTAAACGTATATTTATGTAGATATAACACATACACAAGGCATATGCACATAGACTTATGTGCATATCTCCACGCACACTGGACTCTCACACCTCCGCAGTAACAAAACCAAGGGGCTCTGGATAGGGGAACACCAGTGACCTTTGTCTGGTCTTATGGTCAGCAGGAACCTAGCCGTTAGGGTGGGGAGGTGGGACTGAGTCTCCCTCACCAGCAGTGACATTGTAGCCAACACAGGGAAGAGTGGGAGTCTCCCAGGCTCTTCTGGACTGCACAGCCAGGGTCAGGCAAGTGGCCCTAGGTACTGTTACCCTGAAGGGGTTGTATGTGCCTCAAGAGCCCTACTAAGTGTCAGCCAACCCATTGGGATTGGAAGTGAATTCTCACAGCAATCATTGCCAGCCAGTAGAAAGTAACTCCTTTAGGGGGGTGATGTCTCGTGATCTGTTCCTGCTAAGGAGAAATGGTTCCTGCAGAGCGGGAGACTCATAAGCCTTCCGGGAGGTCCCTGAGATGGGTGCACAAAAGTACAGGGTGGCTGTCAACATCTAATCTCTCCAAACTTGGTCCCATCCTGTGGCAGGCCCTGGGCTCTTCTAGGACACAGGGTGCTGGGTCTGATCTTCAGCTGGAGCAAGGGGAGCAGAGCAGTGCAACTATCTGGTCCCTGTGAGACCAGCATGGCTGAGCCACAGGGATGAGCTGTGTGTGGTTGGCAGGGCTTCCACAATGAGAAGAGGGTGGGGGATCTGAGAAAGACACCTTGCTCTTGGTTCATGCGATCAGGCCTCCAGACTCCACCCACCCACCACACCCACTCTGCCCAGTACTCATCTCCCTTACACTTCAGGAAGCCTTCTGTGTTGATGTACCACAAGGCCGCCGCATGGTTTAGGCTTCTGGGAGGCTATGGAAGTGCAGGTGAATAGAAGTGAGAAGAGCAGCTGAGTTCCCGGGGCCATCAAGCTGAGCGGAAAGTTCTTCATTCAACAAGGACATTCAGTGAAAATGGCAGTCATCAAAACTGGTGGCTTACACTGCATAAATCCCTAAACCTCTGCTTGCTAAGATCGCACACAAGGCTAAATTAGCCAGGCATCAGGTAGTTCACAAAGCTAAATTTTTTTTTTTGGGGGGGGGGGGGGTGTCAGGATCTCTGTTGCCCTGGACTCAGTGATCCACCTGCCTCTGCATTACAAGTGTGTGCCACCTTCCTGAGACAATATGGGAGTTGTCACTGCTGAGGTACGACTTAGCGGGATAGTTTCCCGGGAGCCTTTCGGTTAAATGCCAATTCACTGTGTTTATAGATATAGCCAACCCTTCAGAAAGAATGGGCACCATCACGCCAGGGATTCCGTTCTGACGACAGGGAGGCTGCTCCCTGCTGTTTGCACCGCTGGCTGATACGCCAGTGCTTCGAAAACAGGTGTAGGTCGTCCGCCAGGAGCGAGACCTGCTTGAGTTCACCCCCCTCCTGTCCTGACTCTTTCAATAGAACGGGACAAATTATGGTTTTCAAAATGAAAGTTTTCAAAATCCTATCACTCTTACAGATGGGATTAAAAAAAAAAAAAAAAACATCGGAAGCCTATCATTACCAAATCTAAGGAATTATTTTGACACAAAAATTGACCCACCATGAGAAATTGAACTTGGCGATGTATGTTAAACTTGGCCTTTTTTTTTTTTTTTTTTTTTGCTTTTGTTGGCTGAGGGAAGAGTAAAGAAACCCACAGGGTTTCAGGAATAAGTGGATGATTGCCCTTTAAGGTGACTGCCATTGACAGTAGAGGGAAAATAAATCCCTATAAAGTAACATACATGTATTTAAAAAAAAAAAAAATCATACCAGGGAGAAAAGTTCTGAGGCAGAGGTCACAAAGACCCCACATGAATGAAAAAGAGAAACTGGCCTGGTTCCTGGAGACGCTCTGGGCATTCACCAAGATGGCCGTTTTGAGACTCCATCCGTCCGTCCGTTCTAACCAGTGTGGGAGGGCCCCCATCCGAGTACTTCGAGGACACACCCTATCCTTAAAGACTTTGTGGTCCCACTGAGCTGTCTGGCTGAATCAGCCAACTGCAGGGCGGAGCTGTGGTCATCTCCACAAGGACTCCATCCGCTCAAGAGGTAAAGGGGCAGGCTGGCAAGTCTGGACTGTCGGAGGGAAGGATTTGGTCTGTGATATCCGAGGAGCAAAAGCAGCCTTCAATTATGTCCTGTCTTCATGCAGTGTTACAAGCAGCCCTGGGGCATCACAGAAATCAGTCAGCAAGCTTTCTACGAGGGCCCACAGCAGACATCTGAAGCAGGTAACTTACTACTTCTGAGGTAGAATCTCACTTTGTGGCCCAGATCGGCCTTTAACTCATGATGGGCCTACCTCAGCCTCCTGAGTGTAGGATCGTAAGCCTGTGTAACCACTCCTGATGCCAGTTACCCTTAAAAATGTAACAACCAAGCCTGGGGCATGATGGGATTACACCTGTAGTCTCAGCATTTGGAGGCTGAGGCAGGAGGACTACTGTGAGTTTGAAGCCAGCTTGAGCTACAGGATGAGAGTCTACCTCAACAACCAAACCAAACCAAACCAAACCAAACCAAACCAAACCAAACCCTTGAGAGGCAGAGGCAGATGGATCCCTGATGAATTTGAGGCCAGCCTGGTCTACAGAGAAAGTTCCAAGACAGCTGAGGCTACATGGTGAGACCTTGCCTCAGATGGAGGAGGAGGAGGAGGAAGAGGAAGAGGAAGAGGAGGAGGAAGAAAACGACCGCCACTGCTGGCGGACGGCGGTCGCACACACTGTTAATCCCAGCACTAAGGAGGTAAAGGCAGGCAGATCTCTTGAGTTTGAGGCCATCCTGGTCTTCAGGGAAACCCGGTCTCCAAAAACCAAAACCAAACCAAACCAAAACCCCAAAACATTAACAGAACCCATGCTGATCTATCTCACGGGGCTGCGCACCACCGTTTGCCAAATGCCGAGTCAAGGCTTTCTGGCGGTCTGCCTGCCTCTCTGCAAAATCCTTAAGCACCCTTTTCATGATGGGCACCAGGCAAGGCCTGTGATTTGAACCCAGAGCCCAGGCCTCCTGCTTCATTGAGCTAACCTGCACTCATACCTGTGCTGTGGCCAAGCCTCCTTTGCCCCCATGATTATAGCGTGGGGGAGTCGGAGACAAGGAAGCAGTATTCTATCCTCCCCAGGAGAAGGAACACTTGTAAACATCCATGAAGCTTTTCAACAGACTCTCTCCTCTCAGAGTGGCTCCTTGGGAGGGGCTGTAAGAAAGTACCCGTTGCTGACCTGCCTTTCTCTCAACCAGATGTGGAGATGGCACCTAATGAGCCTGGGGGGGTGGGGTGGGGGTGTCAAAGTGTCTCAGTGCGATGATCCACACCCAAGACCCACAACCCGCAGACGTGAGGTCCTCCGAATCCCAAACACAATGATGCCTCGTTAGCAGCAGATGAGGCTTAGCAGTGCTTCTCTGTGACTGGGTGACGTAAGCTTGAAGCCAGCAGCTGAGGATCCACACCCGCGACCGTGGGCACCAGGATGGAGAGTTACACAGACCACTGCCACTAAGTGCTTTCCTCTGATGACACCACCTAGCTGTCCTTGGGACGGTCAGGTTTGAAGTCTTGACACTACTGCTGGTCCCCACCCTCAAAGAAAAAAATGTCTTCTGGACATAGCATTGTTCCTCAGAACGAGCCTTGGTCATTACTATTTTAGAAACGAAATGCACAGTGAGCAGAGAGGTAGGCCTTGTGTTGTCCTCTGAGGAGTCTCTCTTGAGGAGCAGAATGAGCCGGGATCCTGGGCTGCAGTGACCTCACCACTGTGGCTCCTTTATATGTTGCAAACTGAGTATTTTGTATCTACACACACGTTTTTCTCTCTCCACCAGGCTGGCCTAAAACTCACCATGTAGCGAGCATGACCTTCTAATCCTTCTGCCTGCACCTCTAGTGCTGGGATTTTGGTGTGCGCAACCATGCCGGGTTTTATGGGGTGCATGTCAGGCACACCCTTACCATCCGAGAGACAGCCCCAGCCTGTGTGTACATATCTGAAAGTGACTCCTGGCTGACAGTTTCCAGGATGCCCAGGCCCCACACCTGGGTGTCCCCCCTCGCAGGCTCTATGTGGGGAAAGCTCAGAAGACTGAAGTTGTTAACACAAATCAAGACGTGAGAGTAGATCAGGACATTATGAAAACCTCACAGAGCCTAAAGCTAGTCAGCTTTTGTTTACCCTCAACGGGCTTTTCAAGTTTTCTGGGGCAGATTTCCCTGCCGGTTTGGAGGTTACAGTGGGGTCCCTTGGCGCAGCCTGGGGTTCGGGCAAGAAGGAAGAGAGACCGCACTTGGCATCCTGCGAGTCGGCGATGGTGGACGTGTCGGCCTCACTGGACAGGTCCTCTGTGGAGAAGTTGAGACTTCCCAGCTTGGCGAGGGAATGGGAACGTTTCAGCGGGGATGAGACGGTGAGGCCGGCCAGGCGGAGCCTCGTCTCGATCTCCTGCGCCCGCTGCTTCACCAGCCCCGGCTTCCCTCGGACACTGTGGATACTATCACTGCTGGAGCTCCGGGTCAGATTGGAGCTGATAGAGGAGGAAGTGGGGGTGTAGCACACGGTCTTCAGGAAGTCCTTCGAGAAGTTACTGGTGTGATCCAGGCGGAGGAGGGTAGAGGGCGGGCTCTTCTGAAAGGCTCCTCCTACCGGCTTTTCTTCAGATCCGCCTTGGCTGCACAGGGCTGGGTGGACAGGCTCCTGGCCCTCCTCGGGGATGCTGGCCTCCAGCCTGCTGGTGGCGCTGTCCCTGCAGGTAGACGGTGAGTCTGAAGGCAGGCTCTTTAACCTCTCCAGCTCTTTGGTGTGCTTTCGGACGAGGCCTGCCTTCTGCAGCTGGATGATGGACTCCTGATGCTGCATCAGGTAGCTATTGGTGGTCGGCTTCTCCGCCTCGTTACTGAACAGAAGCCTCAGGTCCTTAGCCGGCTTCGGATCTTTCTTGGCGGACGGTTCTTCCTTCACCACCTCCGTACTGGCTGCGCTCTTATCACAGTGAGAATTCTTCAACAGGGGAGATTTTGGAAGGGCTTTTGAGGTCTCTCTGGAAGGCTCTAGAAGGCTTACAGGTGGTTCCGGGGCTGCCCCGGATCCAGAGCCACTGACATCTGGCTTCCTGGAGCCTGCTGGTAGTAGGAACGGAGAAGTGTTGGCTGGACCCGAGGCCGGCCTCTCTGGAGCTCGGGACCTGCTGCTCGTGTGGGCCATTGGGGAAGACGTGACGTGGGGGAGGAAGGTTGGCTGAGTGCAGATAGCAGAGGAGCCGGGGTCTTCGTGCTGCTCCATGAAGGCCTCAGGAGTCCCACCAGCTGCAGGGTACATGCAGTCAGCACAGGATGTGTAGGGAGGCTTCACTTTGCTGAGGATTCCAAACACAGCATCGCGCTGCAAGAGACAGAGTACAGTGAGGCAGTGTGGTCCCCATGCCGAAGACCGAAAGCACAGAATGGGTGACGGTGGCGGGGGAGGGGCAGTGCTTTCCTTTGTTCAGGATTACAGACCTTTAGAGGGCACACTAGATCATGAATAGAAGTTAGCACAGTGTAAGGGACTTGACTTTCTGCAAGCCAAGATGGTGTCCTGGGCAAACCTTAAGCCATAAGGTTGAGACAGACTCCCAGGACCCTCCTTGTTAGCATTCTGTCTAAACTCCACCCCCCACTTACTTGGCAATAGCCAGGTATGCTCCACCCACTATAAAAGGGGCTGCTCGCCCCCTCCTCCCTCTTGCGCGCTTGCTCGCTCTCTCTGTCTCTGTCTCTCTCTTGGTTTTTTCTCTGTATAGCCTTGGCTGTCCTGGAACTCACTCTGTAGACCAGGCTGGCCTCGAACTCAGAAATCCTCCTGCCTCTGCCTCCCAAGTACTGGGATTAAAGGCGTGCGCCACCACTGCCCGGCTCCTCTTGCT
Organism: Uromys caudimaculatus; assembly: GCA_028551405.1. Taxonomy (NCBI): domain Eukaryota; kingdom Metazoa; phylum Chordata; class Mammalia; order Rodentia; family Muridae; genus Uromys; species Uromys caudimaculatus. The sequence goes on from CM052721.1 coordinate 36,262,169, forward strand.
CTCTTGCCTTCTTGTTCCAGCTCTGTCCCCTCGCCCCTTCCCACCCCCCTACCCCCCAGATGCTCATGGCCAACCTCTACTTCCTCTACTTTTCTTCCTCCCTCCCTCCTCCCCCCTGCCTTTCTCTGCCCCCACTACCTCCTCAACTCCCCTCCCCATGCCCTGAATAAACTCTATTCTATACTGTACCGTGGTATGGCTGGTCTCTCAGGGGGAAGGGATGCCTCTGCGTGGGCCCACTGAGGCACACCGTTCCCCCACACCTCCCTCACCACACCCCCACATAGAACATATATATCTTTATTTTTTTATAAACACATCACCCCTTCTCTATCTGTTTCCACACCCACCAGGCTGACCCTTCCCTGGCCATGGTCTGGTCTGGAAAGGAGGGTGCAGGCACCGGGGAGGAACAGACTGACAGAGCTGGAGAGCCACTAACTGGATAAGAGCACTTCCTGCTCTTCCAGAGGATTTGAGCTCAGTTCCCAGCACCCATGCCAGACAGCTCACGACTGCCTGTAACTCCAGCTCCAGGGGATATCCACCGCCTCTGCCTTCCGTGACCACTGGCATTTGTGTGCATATATCCACACTCAGAGACGCCACTAAAAATAAAATTTAAAAACAACTAGAATTAAAAACAAGAAAGAACCGAACAGAACTGACATGGCAGCATAGAAAGAAGGTTCTGCTGAACAGAGGGAGTTTGCTGTGGGGGCAACCGCAGTCTGAATAGAGCAGAACCCTTCCCAGGCAGCAGGAAGCATAGCTCGGGAACCCATGGTCGCCAAGATGGAGGGGGAGGCCAGAAATGGTATTTGGATCGCCTCCAACACAAACTCAAACGTACTTAACTACATGTTATGCTGTCTCCAAAGGGACTTGCCTTTGGTCACTGGGGCTTTGGTGACTAGGACAAGGATTTCTCTTTGTCCTCCCTGTAACTGGTGAGGAAGGAGGTAAGAAGGGTAAGGGCGGGTTGAGGGAGCCAGCTCTCTTCCAGCTGCCCGACTATGAGACCCCTCAGCTGGTGGGAAAAGAAAGCAGCCTTGCAGACGCCGGGTTGGGGGGGGGGTCTCTCATAAGTTTGCTACAAGCACAGCCTGGGGACCTCTTTCCACAATTCCAAGAGGTTAATGCCATTCTGTGCAGCCAACTCCAGACTCAGGCTCACAGGCTGTGTGTCCAGGACACCGCACCAACATGCCACCTGCCTACAGTACATTTGCAGCTGCCGTCCCTCACACAGGGTTCTCTGCCCAGATCACAGCTCTCTCTTCAGCACTGCTCCTCAGCCTGGGTCTAGCAAGTTGCTCTTCACCAGGCCAAAGATGATGTGCCACCCCTCTGGGTCAAGCTGTGTCCTCTCTTGTGTCCTTGCTAGTAAGGTTTTTTTTTTTGCCCCATACATGTGGGGGCTCAGAGACACAGAGCAGGACCCCACACCAGCCTGTCACACCACAGTTGATAAAAGGAGCTGGGCACACAAGTGGCTGTACATGTCTAGGTCTAGTCTTTTTAGGTTCTGGTGCCAAGTCTGCTGAGCCGCTACCCAAGCTGCTCTCCTGGTCACCATGCAGTGACTCACAGTCAGGCCCCTGGGGCTAACCACAGCACAACGGTCCCAGACAAAGGCGGTTTGCAGCATCTGTCCTCTCTGAGGGAAGTGGCGGGCACTGGGGAAGGCATGGAGTTCCTCTTGGGTCTGGAACATATTTCATTACTCAGAGGCCAGCAGTGAACTGGCTGAGGTGGCTAGGTCTGTCTGTCTGTCTGTCTTTCTGCTTAGCATTGGAGCACAATGTTAAATACAAACCAACTTTCTACCTCAGTGTCCCCACTGAGAGTCGTCACTGCCTGTGGAGTGGCAGGGATGGCCAGGGAACACGAAGTTCCTGGCCCCAAGCTTTTGATGAGTACTGGAGGGACAGAGCCCAAGAGTGCAGCTCCTTTGGCCCTCTGCAAGAACGGCCCTGCTTCTAGGTCACTGTCAGATGCTGGAACAAGGAAGACAGGGCCCGGGACCAGCGACTTTCTGGGCAACCTGAGGTTGTAGCTAAGTAAGGCATACTACTGCACATCACCCCTCAAGGATGGCAGCTATGGAGGGGGACCCAGAGAGCACAGTACTGACACAAGCTGGGAGACAGGACGCCTGGTGAAGCTAACCCACACACTGTCATTCTGTCACAGTGGACCACTTAGGAAGGAGATGACACCTCTGGGATTTGTCTCAAAGCCATCTGAAAGAGTTGGGGGGGGGGGGTATAGAGGGTACGGTGAGATGAATCTGGAACACCCTGTATCAACACAGCGTGAACTGGGATGATGACGTGACTCAGGAGCCCTGCTGTAGATAAGGGGGTTTAGCAGGGCTTGGCTGTCCCCTATACATACTGCATACACAAGCTAGGCACAGGCTACCTAGGCAGGCATACCAGTCCCCCACCCTCTGAAATACACCCTGTGGGCTGAAGTGGGAACTGTACAGTGGGAGCTATGTGTGAGGTAAAGGAGGCGTGACATGCTGCTCCCCAGAACCGGTCCCCAGCCTACCTCAAAGTCATCGGGACAGCTCCTCTTGCTGTTGTTGTTATTTAGGTTTTCCTGGTCAAGCAAACGTCTGTCGAGCTGGGTGGAGGCCCGCCTCCACCTCCCTGTTCTTGGGCCACCATCCTTCTCCAGCTCTTCTGAGTGGGGCAAGGAGCCGCTGCGGGCTTTGGGGCTCCCAAACTCCAGTTTCCTCTTTACCTCTTTTTCACACAGCCTGGCACCTTCCTGGGGATGCAGAACCAGCTTGTGTACCTCCACTGGCTGAGACTCATCCTCTAACAAAGCATCCCTCTCAAGGTCCTCTAAGTGGACCAGGCCACCCACATCATCGTGGTGAGGAAGGAGAGGGTCCGAGAGCCTTCGGAAACAACAGGGGAGAGAGGGTCCTCCCGGGGCCTGGCTTCGCGGGAGCTCGGGGTGGGTGGGTTCATCCAAACAGGGCAGCCGAGTATCTAGGGTGCCGTCCAAGGTCTCGGGCAAGAACTCACTGGGCTCTGTTACAGTGTCATCTGCAGGCGGCTGGCGCCACAGTTTGTTATGCCGCTGTTTGCTGTGGGGAGAAAGGGCAGGAGGTGAGCCGAAAGCAGCTCCAGCAAGTCCTAGCAGGACGGGTAGGAGATGCCTGCGCCTGCGCAGTCAGCGGGGGCCAGGAAGCTGACTTCCCTCTGTTCACTCGCCAGGGAGAGTCACCATGGATACATGAGCATCCTTTAAGGACTATTTGCCATGCGGTGACAATGTATAACAATGTAGCAGACGCAGAGGCAGTTTTGACTGGAGGTCGCCCCTCTCCCCACCTTCCTGTCTGTGCTCATCTTATTGTGAATCTAGCCTGAGGGCTCTGACTCGTTTATACCTTTTCACACCTACAGTGAAAACTCAGGGGTCAAAGCAGATGGTGTGTCAAGCTCTCTGCACACCAGGTAAGGAGGCAAACATGACCATCCCATCGAAGATTCCAGAAAACTCCCAAGTATTTGTTTCAGGCGGAGACTACAGGTCTGTTCTAAATGATTTCCACTTTTTCTTTCTTCTTTTTTTTTTTTTTTTTTTTTTAAAGATTTATTTATTATTATATATAAGTACACTGTAGCTGTCTTCAGACACACCAGAAGAGGGCGTCAGATCTCATTATGGATGGTTGTGAGCCACCATGTGGTTGCTGGGATTTGAACTCAGGACCTTCAGAAGAGCAGTCGATGCTCTTAACCACTGAGCCATCTCTCCAGCCCCTTCTTTCTTCTTTTTAAGAATCAAAGTCTATGGAGCTCAGGCTAGCCCCAAATATATGATGTAGCCAAAGCTAGCCTCGAGTTCCTGATTCTTCTACCTCTTCCCTTCCAAATGCTGGGATTACATGCCTGGCTTGAATGGATTCTCCTGATATTTTTAATTGTTATTTTCATGTGGAGATAGATAACATGGCCTTGCATCTGACAGCAGGCATTCCACCACTGGGCTACATGCTCAGCCTTAACAGCAAAAAAAAAAAAAAAAAAAAAAAAAAAAAAAATTATTTTTTACTACATCTTGAGAATTTCGTACCATATATTTGATCCTATTTACTCCAGCTTCACCACCCCAATTTGTGTGCTTTATAACAACCCACTGAGTCTAGTTTATGCTGCCATTACTCATGGGTGGAGGCCATGCCACAGCCTCCCCCAGGAGCATCAACTGTCAGTGGCTGTCAGGCAGGGGCAGGGGCAGGGGCTGTCATTGCTTTTATAACATGTTTGAAGGTATAAGCCACAAACAAAAAAGAGAGAAAGAACTTTACAATGACAGAGGTAATCACCAAGATTGGCTCCACCTCCCGAGGGCTTCAGATAAAGTCAACACTGTGGGGTGCTCAGGCTGAGCTGGAGAAGCTACTACCCCGCAAGGCCCCTCAGCCCAGGGGTTAATCCCAGTCTCAGGGGGTTGCCCCATGCATTCCCTCCACTGACCACAATCCAGGTTCACACCGTGCTGCTATGGGCCTGCAGGGGACCCTTGGCTAGGCTGCGGTGGGGGAAGGCATCAGGTGAACTTCCGGATCAGGCAATCTTCACTTTAGTTCCGGTCTTAGTTAGAGTTTCTGTCTTCTGCACTGTTCTCAACATTAGCTTCCAAGCTCCCACACAACATCCCACAGAGCAGCCCAAAGTTCCAAAGTTCTTCCACAGTCCTCCCCAAAACATGGTCAGGTTGTCACAGGAATACCCCACTACACTGGTACCAATTTGTCTTAGTCAGGGTTCCTATTCCTGCACAAACATCATGACCAAGAAGCAAGCAAGCCAGTAAGGAATATCCCTCCTTGGCCCCTGCATCAGCTCCTGCTTCCTGCCCTGCTTGAGTTCCAGTCCTGACTTCCTTTGGTGATGAACAGCAGCATGGAAGTGTAAGCTCAATAAACTCTTTCCTCCCCAGCTTGCTTCTTGGTCATGATGTTTGTGCAGGAATAGAAACCCTGACTAAGACAGTTCCCTAGGCTAAGGGAGACTAAAGCCTACTTTACCTCCTCTTCCAGCTGCCTGGAGACCTGACAGACACTCTGAAACAGTGTAACAGCCCAGAGATGGCTACAGAGGGTCTCCCAGTCTGTCTAACCCCATAGGAGCGCCTCTGCTTCCCTAAACTTGCCCAAGGAGCTGAAGGACTCCACCTCTGCTACTCAGAAGTAATCCAGGTGGCTGCTTGTGCAGCTTGGACACGGAGCTGGGAGGAAGTGAGTTCTCAGATACTGGCATCTGCCCCGCCAGCGTGGGACCTCTGGGGAAACCCTTCCGCCCTGACAGGGGCCCCTGCAACAAGTGCTTTCTCTTGTGGCAGTCAACACATGTGGGTGTCAACCTCTCTCTTGGCACATCTGAAATCACTGTGTGACATGAGACAAGCTAACCTGTCAGCACTGCCTCCCTCTGCTCACTTGTAAAACAAGAAGCTGAATTTTACTTTGAGGTGGGAACAGATTTAGCAGCCATATCTGTGAAGTTACCGGAAGTCGGCTTGCAAAGGATCTGGAGTGGTTGCTTGTGAATCCTCACAGAGCCATGCCAGTTTTTAAATTGCAGTAAAGTGTGCCATCTTGACTTCTTCTATCTATACAGCCTGGCAGGACAATTCCTGACACCAGGCCACCGTCGTCAAAATGCACACCACCCACCACTAGCCTCTCACTGTCCCTACCCTAGCCTCTGGCCACCAAGATCACATTCTCCATCTCTAGGGACCTTATGTAAGCCTGAGAGCCCCACAGTTTGCTTGGAACATACTACACATTAGAATTGCCCTTTTATGGGGCAAGGAGATGGGACCTTGACATATGGCAGAGCCCAGCCTTGAACTTCCGGGTCAGGCAATCTTCCAGTTTTGGTTCCCTAAGCAGCCTTCCTCACAATCAGGAGCCCCTTCATCCACCTGCCCTCCTCCAGTGGGCAGACTCCTATATGCTCTCCCTGTTTGTTAATCCATCCAACCACCGATGGACTCGTGGGTGTCTTCCGCCTTTGTGATACCGTGAATAACACTGCCATCAATACAAATAACCTCTGACCCCATCATTTCTAGTGTTCCAGGTACACATGAGGGACCACCAGCATCTGAAGCCCAGGTGTCAAATCCATAACTTAGAAGAAGAAGGAACTGGGCTTGGTGGAGACTGCAGGGCTCATTTGCGGTGAATCAGACCAGTGGCCTCTTCAGCCTTGAGGTCGGCACAAAGCAGGCACTCAGGAAATGGATTCACTCAGGCCCACAGCACATACCGGGACATGTCTTGGATGAGCAGTTAAGTACCTTCTCTCGCCCAGTGAGACAAGCTTTCTACATGTGCCAACAGAATCAAAACGGAGCCCTCCTGGAAACCACTAACCAGAGCCCAAACAATAGCTATTTTTTTTTTTTTTTTTTTTACAAGCCAGCTCCTGGGAGGCTGGCTGCCGGTTCTGGGAGCTCCTGCCAGGCCTGGGCAGCCTCGTCTGCCAGCCTGTGCCCAGGTGCTCACTCACCTTGCATCCAGGATGCCTTCATACTCAGAGAGCTGCCTCATAAAGCCTGCGTTGGGCCGCGTGATACTACGTTTCTGCTTCACATAGTTATATGCTTTCTCCAGGGGCCAGCCGAACTCCTTCATGGCGTACGCGATGACCGTGGATGCGGACCGGCTCACGCCCATCTTGCAATGGACCAGGCACTTGGAATGATTCCTTCTGCAGGGATTTGGGGGTGGGGACTGAGAGCAAGGATTAATAGTCCCCCCTGTGACCTCACGGCTCCAACCCTTCTCTGTCCTAATGTTTATGACATGGATCTAACACACCCTCTAAAGGAAATATCTTTGCTGTGACATCAATTAGCACACAATGGGAGAACAGATAAATCTGCATGGCCTGGTCCAGCTTCCCAATGCTTGCACCAAAATGGAATCTCCTCTGTTGCTGGGGCTACCTACAGCCGCTTTCTGGACAGCACCTGGACAGTTAATGGCAGTTCTGCAAAAGCCACTCACTAGGTTTCCACAGCAGATGGAGGCCCTGAATGAACTACTGTGGGAAACGGGGCCAGCGAGGCGAAAATGCTGCACCCTGGGGAGAGAGTGAGAGCCCGGAGGGATCTGACGGATGGCAGCAATCTGGCCAAGAGAGAACAGAGCCAGGGGGAAGAAGATGGAGCCGATCTGCTGCTTGTAAGAAGGCTGTGCTGGCCCGGGCGCAGCTGATTCATGAGATACAGGAGGCACAGTGACCCTCTCCTTGCTGGGAAGGTGAAGGCATGCCAGGCTGGCAGAGGCTGCAGCCGGGAAGCTAGGGTGGGGCCCAGCAGGCTCCAGCTTCCTATACCAGGTTTACAATTCCACCCCACCCCCACCCCCTGCAGCCCTAGTCCTTCCTGACTTCTAGATTCACAGGCAAGGAATCTGTGCTCTGAGAAAGCAAGAAAAAGTAGGATTTGGTAAGGACACACCTTGTAGCATTGACTGGGAGGCTCCTAAGTAAGAGGGTTTTTCTCCATAGCACAGGAGTGGGAGTTAGGGGTGGGGGGCGGGGTCTATGCTTAGAAGTACTATACAATGCCTGCTCCAAAGGAGAGTAAGGAGGGGCCCCAAGCTCAGGGACAGTGGAGATGGCCCCATCTCGGACTGCCCCGTTCTAGGTACACAGACAGCCTGCATTCCTTGGGGAACTATCCACAGGCTTTAAGACCGGCATATACCGGCCCTTTCCAGGAGAGAGCTCCCCAGTGGCAGTTGGTACTGAACCCTGGCTGGCATCTGTACTAATGATGAGCCACTGGATTCAATGTCACACTCGAGGGCAGGTGGAAGAGAACATGAGGGCACCCTGTGGAGAAGGCTGATCCACACTTGCCCACTTTGGTGCCTGGTGTTCTGTAGCTAAAACAAAGGTCCACTAGGCAGTCCCACCACGTCGGCCATTAGGCTTCTGTATCCAGGACTATCTCCCCTAAGATCCTGTCGGCCCACTTCCACAGCGGGATTAGCTTCCTTATCTGGCCCGACACTCATTCCTGCCCACCCCCACCCCCACCCCACCCCCGCCATTCCTCCCAAGGCCGCCTTCCCACACACTTACTTCGCTTTGTTTATGAAATGGTAAGCTTCATTCCAGTGGGCAAGAAGGTCTGTGGTCTCCTCGTCATACACTCGGATGTTATGGTATGCAAACAAGCCAGGGAAAAAGTTGTCTATTTCTCTAGTGACATTTAAAATGTAGTCAACGCTGAAAAGCAGCAAAGGGCCCAGAGAGACAGAATGAGGAACAGGAAAAACATAGTAACAAAAATCTGTCGGAAAAAAGTCGGGCATAGTTTCTGGTGAGAGGTTTATTTGTTTATTTATTTATTTATTTTTTGCTTAACAGTCATTTTTGTTTTGAGTTTTTTTCATAGGACAAGAATGTATTATTTGAAAATAACTCCAAAAACCCCTTTACTTAACGTTCAAGACCAACTTGGGTTATAGAGCAAGACACTGTCTTGAAAACTAAACAAAACCTCCACTCTTAAAATAGTTAAAAAGCAGAACGTGCCTTCTCTAACGCTTGTCCTGTTTGAGAGCATCTGCTAATCCAGACCCCTCAGTCGTCCGCCCTTAACCAGGACACTCAGTTCCTGAAAACTAGAACAATGTTGGTAACCGGAAAGGGTCTCCAATAGGCTTCTCGGTAACGGACAACCTCAAGGGAGTTCCCTGAATCATGTACTTATTCCCAGTAAGACAGAAGCATGAGGTCTGACCTCACACCGGATGGACACTTTGCTGGGGGAATACCTCTGACCAGAAGTCCTAAGAATGTACTTTTAAGCTCTGTTTAGCCTCAGTTTTCCAATGCAGTAGGTTTGGGAAGGCCGGCTTGTTGGACCACAGAACGGTGATTTTGTGACTGCTTCCTTGAAGAGCTTGGTTTAAAGGTTCACTCCTGCTACTGAGCCCTTCTCAAGACAGGCAAGTCCCTGCCCAGCAATGACTGGTCAGTCATGAGATTCCCACCAGGCACCAAAGCATTACCAGGAGTGGCCCAGTTCTCAGGGTTGCTGACTCGATGAAAGGCCAACAGAGATGTGTGTCCACGCTATGGTTCTCAGCAATTCTGCTGGGGGTGGGGCTATGGGAAGGAGCTCAGAGCCTGCCTAGGGCGAGGTTGTCCTCCATCCCTGGTGTGACTAAGCTGCTCCTGGACCCCCACAATCACCTAAGACTCCAGGAAGAATCTAGAAACCATGGATTCCTGTGTGTAGTCTCTGAAGCACATGAGCTCCTCCAGCCACTGCAGAGACCAGACTGAGGCAAAGCGCTGGGCCGGCCAAGGCAGAGTCTACCTATGCTGCCTGGAGAGATGGGGAGACGGGAGCAGACTCACCCTGAGCCCTGCAGCTCCTCCAGATTGGATGCATTCCACTCGGAGCCCTGTGGGACAGACCATACAAAGCCCTGTGAGTGTTCCCGTTCCAGGCTCAGAACGACTTTCAGCACAGACAGAGAACCTGACAGTGGGGTCTCAGCCCCAGAGCAGAAAGAAGGATGGAAAAGAACCAGGAGAGGGAGAGGACCAGTCTAAGCAGGTTCCTGAGGTCCTTGGGCATCACTGAGGATGACAGAGAGGAAACAGAGTCTTGCTGGTCTCCCACCTCATGGAGCCTGCTTCATGTCCCCCAGTCTTCTTAGTCTGCCATGGGCACAGCCCTCACAGGCAGTGACCTGTGACCTCTGACCTCCTCACCACTGTTACAGAGGGGACCCTAGCTCCCTTTCTTGGTAGGTATTTTGATAATATTTTTAAAAGTTCCCACCCTCTGACCCAGTAAGTCCGAGTTACAAACAGCTCCCCCGAGGAGACAGCCAGGGCTCACACAGAGCCTTAGGAATACAGGACGGGCAATTAGGGCTATTTATGAGAAAAACAATGGGAAGCAGTAACACAAATGACAACAGGTCCTGATGACGGGCACTTTAAAATAAACCATCTCACTACACAGGAGGCAGAGGCAGGAGGATTGCCATGAATAAAATAATCATCATGGTGGTACAAGTAGGGGAAACTCAAGAAAAAATACAATAAGCAAAGAGGGAGACAAAATGTACTCGGGAGAAATCCAGGCACAGCCTCATCTTTTTACACAGGCATCAGAGAGAGAAACCCAGTGCTGGGGCCTGGGTTCCAATCCTAGCCCTACCGGAAATCGAACAAGGGAAAAACGAACATAGCAAAATGCTGTGGGTGACAACCTCCCTGTGAGAGCTGGGAATAGTTTTTCTCCCTTAAAATGATTTGTTTCCAACTACCCATAGAATGTATGACTGGGTGCATTGATACACTGTATCATTAAAATGATGTTTCCAACTGCCTATAGCATGTATGACTGGCTACACTGATACACTGTATCATTAAAAACTCCTCTCTTCCTAGTCCAGGGGCACCGAAGAGAAACACAAAGAGCAACCACTGAAGCTCTTGGAAATGCAGCCACCCCAGTCCTGGCAAGGCCATTCCTGTCTTCAGATCTCAGTCTCCTTGCCGACTTCCTCTCCTGAGCTTCCCAGGTCCTCTGGGGTTTGACAACCAAGCACCAGTGAGCTGGATTTTCACATCTCAGGGGCAACCTCAACCATAAAATTCCTTTAACATCACTTCATGGAAAGAAGGCACAGGCACCCAGCCTCCCCAGCCTCCACCAAGGCTGTGAGTCCTTTGACCGTGACCGCCACCTAGTGGACAGAGTGGAGGGAGGCCAGCCAGCTCACCCTCCCTGTCTTTCAAGTTACTTAAACCCAGATACTCACATCTCAGTGGATATAGTGTACATGCAGGGAGAGTCACGTATAAACAAGAACATAAAAATATATACATTCAATGCTCAGGAGGCTGAGGCAGAAGATCACAAACTCTGGGCTAGCCTGAGCTACGGAGTAAGTTTCTGTCTCAAGACCCACTTAAGCCCACACATACACACACACAGACATCATTTATGAAGACTGAAGTGTCCCCTCAGTGGCTAACGACATCTTCCTTCAACTTCCTTCAACTCCCGTAAAGAGACACTTTCTCTTCTAGCCAGTTACTGTCCATAACCAAGCCTACAGAACCTGCTCTTGCCGGCTCCAGAATGTACTTCACTTAGCCATCCTAATTACTCTATGAGGGGGAGAGACAAGCTGACTCAGTGGGGTGGGGTGGGGGGCACAGGACAGGTGAGGTGCTGGAGAAGGAACCTGGCTTTGCTGGGTCTGACTTTCAACTCAACTTCACCATCTCCTAGCTAATTTTAGCAACCTGTTTGCCTCTGAAAACTGGCCAGCTACCTTCTACAGAGATTTACGGCCTGAAGACACGGAGCACAGGAGTCGTGGTGGGGGTGGGGTGCACCCTTCAGTGGGCTCAGAAGGGAAAGGCTCAGCTCCCTGTGTTTCTGTTCGGTGCTAAGGCACAGCCTTATCTGGGGAGTATGTGTCTGTGAGCATGGTCCCCAAACCGAGTCCCGCCAGAGCTGGGCTTCTTACAAGATAAAGATGGTCGAAGATGAGGGAGGGCTTGTCCATCTGGCCCAAGATGAGCAGCATCTCGTTATCGATGAATTCCTTGAACTCTTTCAGGTTGCAGTTCATTTGCTTCTCCAGCTCATTTCGGATCTGTGGGCGGGGCAGGCAGGAGTGATGTGGGGAGCAACCTATTAGAAATGATCTGTGGGCGGGACAGAGCAGGAGTGATGTGGGGCGGAACTTACTAGAAGTGACCTGTGGGCGGCACAGACATAAGTGACGGGGGTGGAGGGTGGGGGTGGAGGGTGGGGGCGGCGGAACCTATCCGAAGTGATTTGCTCTAACAGGAGCCCACCTCCGCACAGGTGTGAAGCCACAGTGGGAACTGTGACTGTCTACAAGTGTGAGTTTGTCCTCGTTCTTTTGCCCAGGGAAATGCGTTTAGACACAGATACCACATCTGTGTGGGCTGCGGGCATTTACTCACTCCACCTCCAATTTAACCCAACTGGAGGAAGCCCGTTATCCTCAACAAAGTAATCTGGTTTTTCCTAAGGTTTTTTTCCTAAGGAGTTTAAAACACACAAACAATTAAGTACCAAATATACTGCAGTGAGAAGGTAAGTCGCTTTCTCATAGGAGAAGGGATCACAGCGAGATTTGTTTGTTTGTTTGTTTGTTTGTTTGTTTTTCGAGACTGGGTTTCTCTGTGTAGCCCTGGCTGTCCTGGAACTCACTCTGTAGACCAGGCTGGCCTCGAACTCAGAAATCCGCCTGCCTCTGCCTCCCAAGTGCTGGGATTAAAGGCGTGTGCCACTACTGCCTGGCTACACAGTGTGATTTTTTTTTAAAATGATTTATTTTATTTGACTACACTGTAGCTGTCTTCAGACACACCAGAAGATGGCATCGGATCCCATTACAGATGGTTGTGAGCCACCATGTGGTTGCTGGGAATTGAACTCAGGACCTCTGGAAGAGCAGCCAGTGCTCTTAACTGCTGAGCCATCTCTCCAGCCCCACAGTGTGATTTTTAAAAAGTACTAACCAGTGAAAGATGAGGATTTAAGGCTGGGGTAGGAGTTTGAGTACGTCAGCCTGGAGGCCACAAGGTGAATTCTAAGCCAGTATGAGCTATAGAGGAAGACCCCGACTCAAAGATACCAAAAACTAACAAACAACAAATAAATAAATGGGCACTTCACACGTGTTACCTGCCACGCTCCCAGCCCCAATTAAGTATATAAATAAATATAAAATTTAAAACAAAATTTTAAAATATTTTTGTTTTATAAACAGGGTCTCACAACGTAACCCTTGCTGGCCTGGAACTCAGTATTTGATAACGATGCCTCGAAGTCAGAGAACTTCTGTCCTGGTGCTAGGATTAAAGGGGGGGGTGCCCCAATGCCGGGCCTCTAGATCTGTTTGAGTGTTGGGCTGCCAGATCTCCCAGAGAGGGTGTTATGGAGCTGTGAGCTACCATGAGGGTGCTGGGTATAGCACTCAGATGATCTGGAGGAGCAGCCAGTGGTTCTAAGTGAGGAGAAGCCATCTTTCCAGCTCCCACACTATCTTTTAGATGATGGTGATGATGGTGGTGGTGGTGGTGATGATGATGATGATAGCAGCAATGGACGAAGGAAAAACTGACCAAGGAGAAGCTTAAAAGGCACCAGGAGAGGCCTGAGATTTCTATGTCCTGTACTACATCTCCTATACAGCACAAGGCCAAGGGACGCACAAATGCAGGAAAGGACACAGAAGACAGAGGTTCCTCGGAGGAAGCCGAGGACCTTCTAGCCCTGTCCCCAGGGCTCAGAGAGGGCAGGCAATCTGCCCATGGTCTCTGGAATCAGACAAAAACTGAACGCTAAGCCTGGGCCCTCCACAGACTTAGTACCACTGCAGAGCAAAGTGTGGGGGAGCCTCCAGGGTGGACAGATGCACACACACAAAAAACCCAAAAGATCCTGGGCCTGCCTCTGCCGAGAAGATGGCAAGACAGACGTGTGATGGCTGCATGCCTGCTGTGGGCTGAGAGGGAGGGCTGGGGAAACGGAGGGGGAGGGGAGTGGTTAGAGGCAGGGTGGTAGGTGAGGGGGAGGGGGCCTTACTTCCTTAGAAGTCACATTTTCAAGGTCCTGGCTCATCATGATGCTCCGGAGTTTGGCTTTAATCAGACGCTCAGTTCTTTCCCCCTCGGTTGGCCTAGGAGGGAAATGTATAGGAAGTCGCTTTACATTTATCCTAGAGAGAGAGAAGCCTCCCCGGGATCTCAGACCCTCATGGGTCTGGTGGTGGCTTGCACAGGTACAGGGTATTGTGGGGGTGTGTCCAGTGTGGGCGGAGTAGAGAAGCTCCATCTCCAGTCCCACAGGAGGAACCCATGTGGAAAGAAAGCAGGCCAGTGGGTAAGGGACTTGCTCGCCACACAGGTCCCCTATGGTAACTGCCAACATCCTAGGCTGTCAGTCTCCACCTGACCCTTCTACCTGGGGCCATTGCTGCATCCTGATTAAGTCCTCCCATGAAATCAAAGTCTGTGCACTCCCTGTCACGTCTATATGCCAGCCCTGCTAATTAACTCCCGGGGCCGTGGAGTGGAGACCAAAACAGTCTACTCCCCCAGCTGACTTCGAATGTCTCTCAGTCGGCCACCATTCCTCTGTCTCTTCTCATAGCTTCGTGGTTGTGTCTGGTCATTGGTGCAACTCTTCCCTTAAAACCAATATGGCAGCAGACACCTCACTTTGAGGGAACGGGAGAGGGTGGCCTCGGGTAACTCTCTTTGCTGAGGGTACTGTGAAGGCACAGACAGCCCTCTGGATCAAGAGACCCAAGACCAAAGGCTCTGCACCCACAATTCTAAGTAAACTTGGGATTAGCAATCTGAGGGGACAGAGTTTAGGGACAGAACACAGACGGGAGCAGGGTGGCATGATCCTGTGGCGATATGATGAAGTGGGGGACCGCTCCCCACAAACGCAGTCATCGAATGCACTGTTTCTAAAGGAAAAGTGTATATGCGTGTGTGTATACACACAAACCTTTTAGAGCAGTGGTTCTCAACCTGTGGGTCACGACCCCTTTAGGAGGGTAGTGTCAAATGACCCTTTCACAGGGGTCGCCTAAGGACGTCGGAAAGCAGATACTCACATTCCGATTCACAACAGTAGCAAAATTACAGTTATGAAGTAGAAACAAAAATAATTTTATGGTTGGGGGTCAGCACAGCATGTGGAACTGTATTAAAGGGTCGCAGCGTTAGGAAGGGTGAGAACCTCTGGTCCACAGGCACAGGGTCAGTCAGGTTAAACCTGTTCTGGGAAGGGGTTCTCGGTCAAGGGGCTGCAGGGAAGCAGGACTCTTGAGAGGACCGGACTGACCAGTGTGGGAGGAGCCTCGGCACATACTTGTCCACAAACAAGGCGGGGGAGTCGGGCCTCGTGGACTCCAGGTCCTGCATGGCGTTCCATTCATTAATACAGCTCTGCTCCGAGCTGATGCAGCTCTCATAGTAGGTGGCCCAGATGAGTGCCACTCCCCCCGGGAAGTAGTTATGTCTCCGAGCCACTTCGCAGGCCTTGTGAAGCACTTGCAGGGCAGACCTGGGAGGGGGAGGAGAGAAGAAATCAGGATGGGACGGGGCACAAGGGGCGGAGCGTAAGGGGGCGGAGCGTAAGGGGGCGGAGCGCAAGGGGCCTCCCTCCTGCGGCTCACAAAAGGTGCTCACTTTACCAGCGGTGGAACAGGCAATTCAGAAAGGACTTCCCCTTGGAGGTTCTGCTCATAAGGTGTGTGAGGGGCACCCAGCAGATAGATATAACTGTCAACTCTCAGAGGCTGATCCCTCACCATTTCCAAAGGAATAAACAGACGCCAGCAGCAGACCCCCCCCCCCCATAGCCCCTAACTCTTCTAAGCTGGTTGGGTCACATTCCAGCAACCAACCCCAAAGGCTTCAGGTCTGCAGGCAGGGCTGTACTGCCGGAATCTAAGGGCAGGGAAAGTCTTGCGGACCGCCTTCCAGTGTGTGACATCTTGGGTAGGGCGGGGCTTTAAAATGTGTATGTTTTATTTAGTCAGTCTTTTTTATTTCTTTTGACAAAAACTCAAGGCTGAGAATTTCTCAGGGAATGAGCTGCTGAGAGAGGTATGGCAAAGGCAGAAGAGAGCCCGGAAGAGAGGTGAGCGCTCCTAGGATAGCAATGTCCGTAATTCTATCTATCCCACCATCTAGGCAGGATGAGGAAATAAACTTGAGCCAAATGTTTATTAAATTCAGTTCTGGTTCCTAAGAATTAAAAAAAAAGGGGGGGAGAAGAGGGGCTAAAACCACCCACCACCACCACAAACAATAATAATTAATAATGATAGTAAACAACTTGGCTAAAGATTCCAAAGAGCGATTATCCAAAGAAACACTAGGGGCACCTGTGGGCCAGAACGATGACCTCTTAGCCCCGCCCACCTCAAATGGCCTGGAAGCACAGCACTAGCCAGGTGGCCAGTGAGTGATCTCTCTGGAACTCTCCCCTCCCTGGACAAGAGTTGTCATTTGCCTGGAGCCTACATGAACGTTTAGCCCACGGGAGTGAACAGCCTTTAGCACTTCAGTGTGACATTGGGCCTACAAACCTGCTGAGCTACACCCAAGGTGAGTGTGTGGCCCCAGGCTGGACACACCCAAGAGAGAGCTATAAGAAAAGGCTGGTCCAGGAAGCTGCAACAGTGCCCAGTTCAGCCATTGTAGAGGGTCATGAACCCTTCCCTGGGACCCTGGCTCTTCAGCTGGTGCTCTGTGGCCTGACCACCAAGAGAACGCCTGCCCAGCTTTCTTGGCATGACATACTAGTTTGTTCATACGTGTGTGTGACTGCCTCCTTTCAAGATGCTTTAAACTCCAGGAGGCAACTAGGGTCTATCTCACTGCCCCCTTGCCTCTCTCTAGCCGAGCAGAGTATCCAGATCTTAACTGCACAAACCTAGCGCCTACTGTGTGCCAGGTATAAATAATAAGTGAATTTACGCCAGGACGGCATCCAGTAGGTCAACAGGTAAAGCGGTCATCTTCAACAGTAATACCTTTTTTAAATCGGTAAGGAACTTAGATGGTACATATCCCAACAAAGACACGACACACATATTTAAAATTCATATGTCATCAGGAGAATTTAACAAAAAGACACTGAGGGCTGGAGGGGCTCAGTAGGTGAGAGCAGGTGCTGACCATGCCCAAAACAAAACCCCGAGTCTCCTGCACCCGTGTCTTCTGCTCACCCCCTAGGGTCCTACACCCTCTTCCAGCCTCCACTGACCCTGCACTCCGGGCATGCACCCACACACAGGCATGCAGACATATACAACTGAGAATAAAAGCGGCAGATCAAGATACAATTTCAGTCCCTGAAATGGTGACTGACAAAGAATGCTGACAGAGATCTGGAGAAATGACAACCAATGAATAATGTTGACAGAGATCTGGAGCAGCTGGAGCTTTGCCGGAGACCTGTGCAGCTCCAGTAAGAAACAAACAATGAAGGGGTGAACAGTAGGGAAGAGCTGGAGAGATGATGGTTCAGAGGTTAGGAGCACTGACTGCTGTTCCAGAGGTCCTGAGTTCAATTCCCAGCAACCACATGGTGGCTCACAACCATCTGTAATGGGATCTGATGCCCTCTTCTGGGGTGTCTGAAGACAGCGATAGTGTTCTCACATAAAATAAAGAAATCTTTTTTTTTGGTTTTTCGAGACAGGGTTTCTCTGTATAGCCCTGGCTGTCCTGGAACTTACTCTGTAGACCAGGCTGGCCTCGAACTCAGAAATCCGCCTGCCTCTGCCTCCCGAGTGCTGGGATTAAAAGCGTGTGCCACCACCGCCGGGCTACAACCGGCTTTTCTATTCATTCTGTCAAGTAGAAAATACCTCTAATGAGTTCAAAGCCCCCCAAACACACTTACCACATGGCCTGGACAGACACCGGCTTGAATATGTGCATCCTGCCTGCTGTGCTCACACTGAACCCGCTGAGGATGGAAAACAGACAAGTGAGAATTCAAGCTTCCGGTCAAGTCACTTCAGACTCTGGGTGCAGTCCCTCCCCAGACCAGCAGGCCTCCCGCTGTCCAACAAGGGCAAAAGCAGACGGGCACCCGGAGCCGCACTGCCTGCCAGCTGCATCCTTGGTACTTGGTGAATTATCTTGTGTGAGTTCTCAACACAGCAAGTGTCACAGCAACAGACTGGTCTGACACCCCTACACTGATACTTCCTGAGCTCAATCCCTGAAGAATCCCCAGAATGGCTTTCCTACGGGCCTGACCACACAGGGACACCACTCCACGATCAGTCCGTCATACAAGATTATCCAAAGATGTGGGCCCCGTTGGTGCTTTGGGGTACAGGGGTATGGTAAGGATATAAAATGCTTGTTTTGTGTGTATGTGTGATCGCACGGCTGTGTACCAGAGGCCAACAGAGGGGGTAGGATCCCCTGGAACTGCAGACAGGTTAGAAGCTACCATTATGGGTGCTAGGAACCAAACCCACATCTTCTGCAAGAGCAGCCCCTGCTCTGAACTCCTGAGCCGTCTCTCCAGCCCCTAGAAAATTTATCTTTCAAAGGGGTGTCCATACCCATCCCCATCAAGGTGGATCTTGGTGTCGCTCCAGAGTCGAAGAACCATTCCGATAGTGCAGCTTTTGCTAAGTGGGGAAGAGAAGACGTCGGAGTTAGTGTCCCCATGCATGTGGGCCTCTCTCAGTCTAGCAGGTCCAGGCTACAACCTGCTGGCCTGGCACCAGCTGTGGGGGGTCTGTGGTGGGGAGCGGCTCCCAGCCTGTCTGGACACTGTCCACTCACGGCTGGATTCTAGAGGATACAGGCCTGGGGTGGCTGTAACTCTACAACTACAGAAGCTCTTGGGGTACTGGGGTCCAGCAGCTGATCCCAGTGCCCTCCCCCCACCGCAGTGGGGTGACCTATAAAGGGCCACACCAACTGCAGAGAGCAGGCAAGTAGCCAGTGACAGCCCATGCCAGACTTCTGTCCTGGGTAACAGGAGATGGGAGGTCCCCACAGCTCCACTGCTCGCTCAAGATGTCTGTCTGTCTGTCTGTCTGGTCTACCTTTTGTGCTGCTGCCACTTCACAAACGAGTTCAATCCGGTTCTGTTTTGCCCATCCAAACCTCGAAGTGATCCACAGGCGCCACTGTAACAAAGCCTTATCAGAGGGTCTCTCAGATGGTGATGAAACCCTTGAGGCATTTAAGAACGGGCTCTGGAGAAACTGTGATAACTGTGCCAGAGCAACACCACAGCCCTCAGGAATTCCCAGCTTCTATCTTTGCCATGTGGTTTGCAGGCTCTGGGTGCAGTGGTAGTTGTGGGGGAGGGCAGAAGGGGGAATGTTTCTCCTTCCTGTGCCCGGGGGACTCCCACTCCAGAGATACCACCTACCTTGCGCTATCCTGCCTTTCTTTCAGTATGCATGGGGAAGGAAGTTTTAAGACAGTGGTTCTCAACCTGTGGGTCGGGACCTCAAAGGATCATTGGAAAATAAAGATACTTATTTACCTTACAGTTCACAACAGTAGCAACAATACAGTTATAAAGTAGCAATGAAAATCATTTTATGGTTGGGGGTCACCACACCAGGAGGAACTGTGCATATATGAAGGGTTGTAGCATCGGGAAGGTTGAGAACCACTGGTTTAAGGCTTCCAGGTTAAAAGGACTAAGCCTCTGGGCTGGCAAATTCCCAGCTTTCCCTCTTTCTGGTCTACGCAGCTGTAAAGGGCTTCCTTTATGGAGATGCGTGTTGAGCCTCGCGGAGCTGGCTTCCTTTAGACACAGCAGGGTGGAAGAAGCTGGTGACTGGGATGCTAGAGAACTGATGTCTCTGGAGGACTAGGACCCGGTGCATTCTGTGACCGTGACAAAGATGGCAATAATTTCATGAATTCATGACCATCTCCATGGCTGACATTACCATGTAATGACATGTAACTCTGGCATTCCCACAGAACTCACCATGAAGTTGGACAGTGAAGGAGGCAGGGTGGGGGGGGGACACAGGAAGTGGGGTTAGGGAAACTGCATCTTCACAGGTGAATGCTGAAGGGGCGGCGGGAGCAAGTGTGGGGGAAGGGAGCAGGTTGTAAGTCCCTGTGGGCGGTGCAAGCAGGAGTCAGAGGCTCGCGAGCAGAACCCGCTTTGGCAGAGCTTTACACATTTGAACAAAACTGAAGGGCACAGGGTGGTGTGCGCACTCAGGGGACGGTGCACAAAGCGTACCTGACCCATAAGCAAAAGCTAACCTCACATCAGCCCCAAGGCCTAAGGAGAAGCCTGGAGCCACCATAGCTTCAACGCAGACTTTCTACATGGTCCCTGTATGTTCTCTCCCATGAGAATATTTTCGGGGTGGGGGGGTCAACACTTACAACACATACAAAATTTAGGAAAACAGAGACTCCCTAGGTTGCTAGGGCAGTGGTTGCCGGGGAGTCCCAGGGAGAATAGGAGCCTGGTGCCCAAGGGTCGTGAAGGCCAGTTTTGTCCTCTTCCACCCCTCCCTGGTAAGACGCCCAATCATAGAGCATGCATCCCTTTGCGGCTGTGTCTGTCCCCAGGGCAGAAAAGTTAGTCAGTTACTCGCCGATCTCTCCATCTTCCTATTTTTTTTAAATTTTACTTACTTACTTATCTTACACATATAGATGTTTTTGTCTGTACACCATTAGAGGGCATCAGATACCACAGGGCTATAGTTATAGGCCGTTGTGAGCACCCATGTGCTGGGAATTGAACTCGGGGACTCTGGACAAGTAGCAATTGCTCTAACCCACAACTGCCCTGGGGTTGGCCCTGCAGCCAGGCTGTGGCTCTAGCTCAGGGTCTTAATAGGGAGACACTGGCCTGAGTGTAGAACTCGCAGCAGAAGCGAGGTGACCACAGGGAGAGAGGGACCCATGAGAACCAAAGCTAGCAGGCGGAAGGGTGGCAAGGTAGAGCAGGACACATCAAAGTGGGCGGGACCAAGGGTGCAAGCCCATAGAGTTCAGCTGGACGCATGAACTGGGTGCAAATGAACATGTGTAATGACCTTCAATGACCTTGGAGCGCACCATCACAGGCCATATCTCTTGTGCTGTACTCCCAGCACGTGAGTGGGCTAACAAGTCCACCCAGGACAAGTCCTGAGTAAGGGAACAAGCAAGGGGCACACAGCAGAACTGCAATGCCTCCGGTCACAAGAAGCCACTCTTGGACTCTACCCGTGCCACAGAACAGAGCATCACAGTGGCAGCCAGGTTTCAGTAGTGAGAACTCCCCAGGGAGGGGCAGGACACTGGCACCTGGGATCCTAGCTGTACACGATCTTGGGAGGAGATGCTGGAGTCTACAGGAGCCAAAACTGACTACAAGGAACTCCATGACACAGCCCAGGACAAACCGAGTGACAGAACCATGCTCTGCTCTGCAACACAAGAATGGTGACCAGAGGAGACCTGACACAGTGAGGATCAAAAAGAGGGTACAGGCTACAGGAGACAGCCCCCCCTTCAGGACTACAATAGGTTACCAAACCATCTGTGTGGAGAGAAAACTTCCTGCCCATGGAAGATTCCTACAGAGCTGGGCCATCATCTGAAAAACGGTAATTGACATGTAAACCATCAACGCCTGTAGGCATAATACTCGAAAAGCTGAAGGGGGGGGGGATCACGAGTTATGCGTGCATGCACGCACGCACGCACGTACATCACGCATGCGCTTCAAAAAGACGGCCCCTCCCACTTCTATGAGGCCCCTCCTGGCAGTGCCTCAACTGCACACCACACGCCCCGCCCACGCACCTCAACAGCGCACCTCTCTCCCGCAGGGCAGCAGCCCTTCTGTGTAAACCAGCTGTTCTTTCAGACCATTCCCAGCACACAACGCCACTGACGTAGCTCCTCCCTTCCTCATGCCACAGCAAACTTTCTCACGATGCGGGGGGGGGGGGGGGGGGAGTCACCAAATGAATCCATCCCCCACTCGTTTGCATTTGCATCTGTCATCCGAGTCTCGGTCACCAGCCTAGGACACACCAGCTGCGGTCATGTGACCTCCGGGACTTACTTCTTGCTGTTGAGTCCGCCCTGCACACCCCTGACCTCACCGTGCAGCCTATTGGACCTTAAAACCCACCTTGGCACCGCCCATCTGCTTGTACTATCACAGACGCCGGACACCTTTCACTGCTAAGCCTCTTGCCCCCCTGGCATTCTGAGAAAGTCTGAAATCCTCTGTGCTAAGCTGAATGTGTGTTGTGGTATCTCTGCTGACCTGGGGCCTAGCCTGTGGTTCCTCCTACACAGAGCATGCTGAAAACCCGTCCACTTCTTTTTTTTGTTTGTTTGTTTTGTTTTGTTTTGTTTTTTGTTTTTTCGAGACAGGGTTTCTCTGTGTAGCCCTGGCTGTCCTGGAACTCACTCTGTAGACCAGGCTGGCCTCGAACTCAGAAATCCACCTGCCTCTGCTTCCTGAGTGCTGGGATTAAAGGCGTGCGCCACCACTGCCCGGCGACCCGTCCACTTCTTGATGGGTAGGGAAATGGGTAAAGAATGGAGAGAGTATGCTCTGACAGATCTAGGATTTGTACCAGCCTCCCACACTCAGCTCCCTTCGTGCCATGGGAGGGTCACAATGGAATTTACTTGACCTCCAGGCTCGGGGAACTGCAAGCCTTAAAAGCTCTCACACAAGGACCTGGTGATGGTGGTGGTGGTGGTGGTGGTGTCTCACACCTTTAATCCCAGCACTTAGGAGGCAGAGGCAGGTCCATCTCTGTGTGCAGCCTGGTCTACAAAGTGAGTTCCCGGACAACCAGGGCTACACAGAGAAACCCTATCTTGGAAAAACAAACAAACAAAGAAACAAACAAAACCCCTCAAACAGGCACTCTCTAGAAGCTCGCCACTGTAGTAGGTGCCCCATGGTACCCCAGACAGATCCTCCTCCTCCAGGGGCTGTCTGCCTGGGGATGGGGTGGGGTGACCTTCAGGGTTCACTGTTGGTTCACACCCTTCAGGAAACACTCCTGTACAGGGTGCCTTCACAACTGTGAGGGACCCCTCAAATCTCATGTCTAGAAGCTGGGGTCCAAATCTGCACCATCTGTGGAGGTGGTCTATTTATGAGCTGAGGCCTGGTGGAAGATGGCAACAAGTCCCACCCTCAGAAGGGGTGAATGCTAAGCCTAGCTGCACTGCAGCTGGCTTCCGGTTCCGCCAGGTCATCACTTCTGCACATGCCCCCACTACTGTGATGTCATCCATGTGGCCAGGTAGAGGCCTCACATTAGCTTTGCAGGCTCTGAGACAGTGGGCCAAATAAACATCTTTCCTTTATAAACTACCCAAGTATTTTGGTATGACGACAGAAAGCGGTCACGTGCTTCCTCTTCTGACGCTCTGAGTGTGATGCATTCTCTAGCTGGCTCACCACAGCAGGAATCTAAGGGCTAGGAAGACATGCCCTATCCCCAGAGCCTTGGTACTCACCCAACCTCTACCCCGTCTTCTGTAGGGACTCACCACAGGACACCAGGAAAACCTGGCTAACAGTGGCCCACCTGCTCTGATGGGAACTGCCATCCCGGAGACTCACCTCTCCTTACTGGAAAAGTCAACTCCCAGCAAGATATTCTCCTCGGTGTCCTGGCGCCCGCTGGTGTACACCACAACCATGTAGCGGACACGGTCAGTCCAGACGCTCTCTAGGCGCACGGCCTGCAGACAGAGGTCACCTCACTAGTCTGTTCCCTTCCTCCACCCCCCGAAGCAAGACCCAGGGCTTTAGTTCTTGACCCCCACCCTGAAATCAGAGAAGAAATGAAGGGCAAATGCTTGTGAGCAGGAGCAGAGAGGGTGTGTGCCTGACACTGAGGGGACAGCCAACTGCGTGCAGTGGGGGCACAGGCGGAAGGTTCAAGCTGCATTCACGTTTAGCAGAGGTGCCACGGGGACCTGACACACATCTCTTCTGGCCCCTTTGGAGAGCAAGGCATAAAACCAACAGTGTCACGCATCTCCACGAGGCCTCTAGCACCGAGCGAGCAGTGCTCCAATGCCCTGGCTTTGTTCAACAGTGTGAGAGAAGGTTCCTGCTGCACTCAGTGGGCCCTCAGCTCTCACCAGCTTGATTCTGTCTTCACAACGCAGGAGGTTGATCATTACTTGCAGGTGCTGAGGCAGGTCACCTGTGGGGCCAACAAGGCGCGGTTTAAGTGGCTACTCACCTACTTCCTTAGAAAAACCAAACCACACCACACCACGGAAGGCTGATTCCCACGGCCTGGGTGATACACTTGTACTTTCAACAAAGACTTTGGGAAACTCGGGCCCCAGGAACGGGTTATCATGCCGGAGCAAACATTACTTAGCAAGGCGGGGCGGCAAAAACTACAGCCTTGGCTGCAGGAAGGCGTGTGCCACGGGCTGAAGTGAGAGGAAAAGGATTGAGTGCATTTGTCCTCTTCAAACTCCTGGTTGGGCGTTTTCCACACAAGCCATATGTCACTTCTGCACCTGGGGAGTGTATGTGGGGGGTGGGGGAAACTGACCTGACCACAGACAACAGCTGTATGCTGGTGTCCGGAGAAACGATCTGAGGAAAAACCAATCTATTATTCTCTTTTCACAAAAAGGAAATTACTGATGTGTTTTTCCTTCATTGCTAAGAGAAGTAAAAAGATAGTAATCTAAAGCAGCAATCCTCCTGCCTCAGCCTCCCGGGGTCTAGGACTGTGGGTGCATACCACCATTCCCAGCCAGAAAGTCGGGTTTTTTAACACTTATGTGTGTGGTCAGGGTTCTGTGTGCTTTTACATGTAGTTGCCTGCAGAGTCCAGAAGAGGGCGCTGGGTCCCCTGGAACTGGAGTTGCCCAACAAAGATCCTGAAAACTGAACTTGGGGTCCTCTGCAAAAGCAATGTGCACTCTAACCACTGAGCTCTCTCTCCAGACCCATTCACTCCCCTGTTCTGGATAGAGTTTATACAGCCCAGTCTGGCTTCAAACTCAACCTTCTTAGGGTGGGATTTGAACTTCTCTGGGAGGCACTCCAGGGATGGGGTCTGGGGTCTGAAGAATATGCAGGGCCAGGGAGCAAGCTCACTGGAAGATGGTAGGTAGGGTATCCCCATGTGTCTAGCTGCCGTGGTACAGTGTTGCCATAAAGCAGGATGTGGAATGAAGGAAAAACACATCAGTCCTGCTTTTCCACACACTGAGGCCTGCATGCCCTCTGAGGAAATGCTCACTGTGAAGATGCTCACTGGGATGAAGGTGTGACTAATAGCTCAGTAGAACTACCCTTATCAACAGTGTGCAGAGCTCAAAGGAGCTCAGTTATCCTTTTTCTTTGGATTCCCCTACAGGGAGCTGAAGGGCTGGCCCCTCCATGCAGCACTTGCCTAGTATGTATAAGGCCTTGGGTCCCACGCCCACCAAAAACTGGAGACAAAGTAACAACTGGACCCTGAAACACCCTCTACACACAGGCTGGGAACCCTGGAAGGACAGCGCTGCTTATAGAAGCAAACGCCCCAGAAAATCACAACTACCGAGCCTGCTGCAAAAACACATCGTCCTTTTAAGGCACGGAGGTGTGACGCTGCCCCTCTGGTCAGGAGGGGACAGCTCCCGTTAAGAGTTCTTTCCACAGTAAATAAGATCTGCAAAACACAGACAAAAGAGCCACACACACACACAGAACACAGCCTTCCTCACTGCTGCCATCTGTCAGACTGCTCTGGAGAGAGCAGCTCACATTAGGAAC
Source organism: Uromys caudimaculatus (assembly GCA_028551405.1). NCBI lineage: Eukaryota > Metazoa > Chordata > Mammalia > Rodentia > Muridae > Uromys > Uromys caudimaculatus. The sequence goes on from CM052721.1 coordinate 36,287,540, forward strand.
TCCCTGCTCTGCCTTAAGGACCTACCGTGTCCCCAATGCCATGGGGCCATACAGCCACCAAGGGATGGTTCTCTGTTTGCCTGGGTCCTCCCACCATCCACCCCAGCCCCATGCCTGATAAATGTCCAAATGAGAGGTGGTCTGCACATAAACTACACATCCCAGCCTGACATCCACACACCGATCAGGGGCCAGAAGGCTGGCGTGCCGGGGGTGGGGGTGTACCTGCACTGACTGGACTGGCTGAATCTGACCCCAACCCCCACAGAATTAACCTCTGGCCACTTTCCACAGTGGCGAGGGAGGCAATAGGAAAAGGGAACACAGTGAAGTCCTTTGTGGGTCATCTCAGCCAGCCAGTGACCACCTTCCTGGCTGTGTGCATTCACACACACAGACCAGTCTTCCCCGGGTCCGATACAAAGTAGCTTCTTCACACTTGCAGGCCAAGCTCACTCAAGTTAGGAACACATTTCACACTTGCTACAGACACCAGCAGATGTGGAAACGACAGCTGTATCACAGTAGAAGTCACATACACTACCCACTGGAAAGGCTGGCCCGTGATGTGTGCATGTGTGTACCTGTCTGTGGAGGCCAGAGGACAACCTTGGCTCACCAGGGAACTTGACCTTTTGTACAAGACAGGATCTCTCTCTGGCCTAGAACATTAGTTAGGTTAGCTGGCCAGCGAGGTCTTAGGACCCACCTGGCTCCACCACGGGGTGACGTGCACTGCCACACCTGGCCTTTTCTGTGTGGGTCCTTGGGATCTGAACTCAGGTCCTACTCTTTATCAACTGTGCTCCCCTGGACTTTGATCACCGTTTTGTTTTTATTTCGTTGCTTTGCTTTTTGAAGCAGGGTCTTGCTGTGTAGCCTTGGGCTCTCCTTAAACTCACTGGTTTCCAGTCCCAGATCTGTAGCCTAGGATTACAGGGGTGAGCCACCGTACCTGGCCACATGTATAATTACTAATTTCCATATTATCGGAGGCACTGGATGCCTGCTGCTAATATTAGAAAACAGAGGTTCAGGGCTGGAGAGATGGCTCAGCGGTTAAGAGCACAGACTGCTCTTCTGAAGGTCGTGAGTTCAAATCCCAGCCACCACATGGTGGCTCATAACCATCTGTAATGAGATCTGATGCCCTCTTCTGGGGTGTCTGAAGACAGCTACAGTGTACTTACATATGATAAATAAATAAATCTTTAAAAAAAAAAAAAAAAAAAAAGAAAACAGAGATTCAGAAGTCACAGAACCAGGTTCACAGAAGCCAGGCTGGCTCCAAAGCAAGGATTTTGTTTGTTTGTTTTATTTTGTTTTTTAAACAGAATGGTTTCACTAAGTAACATAGGTGTCCTGAAATATATATACTATGTAGCCTAGGCTGGCCTTGAACACATGATGCTCCTGCTTCCAGCCCACACCTTAGTGCTAGGCTCACAGACTGACGTCTAGCTTGCTCCAAATCAAACATCATTTCCACAAACCACAATGCCCCCTTGTGCAGGACCAGGGCTTTCTTAGATGACAACAGACCTAAATCTTGGTTGCCAGGATAGGCTGGCTGTGGTGCTTGCCATAAACTACAAGGTGTGAGGTTACGCCTCAGCACCGAGACCTAAGATGAGGCTGGGTGAGCAGAGGCCAAGGGGAAAAATTATCACAGGGTGAGGAAGCGTCCAGTTGCTTCCAGAGTCTCACCCCGGCTCTTTTAAAAGGTAAAGGAGCCTCCCTACCACGCGGACACTCAGACCCCAACAGCTTCCCTCAGAAGGACCCCAGGGGCCAGGATATGTTACAAAGGGCCCCTGGTGCATAGGCGCCTCCTGAATTCCACTTTCAATCTGCCTTCATTTCTGGAGTCAAGTAGCCTAAGAAGACTGGCCTTGGTGCTTGGCAGGCACTTTTACCCATTTGGTTTTGGAGCTATATTATTATCCAATCCGACCTCAGTTCTCTTCTGTCCTTTCCAACAGGTAGCCATTATTGGATAAAGACATCCCGTCAGATAAGCACTCTGCTGTGACATCACCCCACTGATGCTCAGGTGAGGTACGAAGAACCTGGAGGCTGCCTTCAAAGGGACAGCTTAAATGTGTGATGCAGGCTGGTCCATCTGTCCTAACTTCACCGTAAACTGAAATGTTCAGTTAACAGATGAAGAACACACAGGGAGTCTCTGTACCCCCAACAGCTGTGCTGCTCATTACAAACCCACAATGCACTGCTTCCCTGGCCCTAAGACCCAGCAACCGACTTCCCACCCACTGTGGAGAAAAGGTCCCATCAATGCTTCTTCCATAGTCACCTGCATGCTTGTGAGGGTGCTGAAGACTCCGCTGGCCCTGGGGGCTGTTTCCCTGCTGTAGGAAGAGGGCAGCTCCTTTCACCATGAAAAAACTCTCGCTCAAGCTGGGAAGAACAAAACCAGAGCACTGTTAGAGCAACTTCGAGAAACATGCCGGCGAGGCGAGGCGAGGCGAGGCGCCCACGATGCAGAGGGAACTCTTAGGGCGGACGGAGGACGGACCACACGCAATGGGGTGAACGGACACGCAACAGGATTAAATGGTACAGCTGCTGCTGCTGCTGCAGTGCTCAGGAGCACTTATGATGCTACAACTCCCATCCCCCACCCCGGTCAGGTGCGCTGCCTCGGGCCAACAGCTCCTTCCTGCGCAAGCGCAAGCAAGCGATAAGAGGTTCTCGGTGTAACACAGAGACCCCCCCCCCCCCCATCCCAGCAGAAGGCGGTGTGACTCACTCTGAACTTGCACTCGCTGGTCTTTGCTTCTGACCCTCCCACTCCCACCTGTTGCCTCCCAGACACTTGCAGCCCTGTCTCGTCATTGCTTCCCGGTGCAGACCCTCGAAGGCACACACAGATGACCTCCCAGGGTGCCTGCATCCTTAGGAACACAGCCTGGGGGCTGGGCGCTGGGGCGGAGCCATAACCGCACAAAATAACCCATACAGAATTTCTCAGCAGGATGAGTTTTTGTTTTGTTTTGTTTTGGTTTTTTGGTTTTTTCGAGATAGGGTTTCTCTGTGTAGCCCTGGCTGTCCTGGAACTCACTCTGTAGACCAGGCTGGCCTCGAACTCAGAAATCCGCCTGTCTCTGCCTCCCAAGTGCTGAGATTAAAGGCGTGCGCCACCACTGCCCAGTGCAGGATGAGCTTTTCGCCTCTGTTATTTTAACTAACAAAAAAATATTCATATTCATATTCAGCCCATGACTTAAGTCAGAATGAGGGGCAGGCCCTATGATTCATTCCCATTGCAATCAAGGCTAGCCTGAGCAAATAGAGAGTAAAAAAGGAGATCTGGGGATAGATAGATAGCTCAGTGATGGCAGAGCATGTGTTTAACGTACAAAAGACCCTAGGATCAATCCCTAGGGTCACAGGCAAACAGACTGACACACGCACATAGGAAGACAGATACACACACAGAGAGATAGGCAGGCAGGCAGATACACAGACAGGCAGACACACACACATACACACTCAGAGATAGGCAGACAGATATATACTCACAGAGACAGGCAGACAGGGAGACAGACAGACATACACACACAGAGGCAGACAGATACACACAGAAAGATAAGCAGACAGACACACACACACACAGGCAGTCAGACAGATAGGGAGACAGACAAGACAGACAGACAGACACACACACACACACAGGCAGTCAGACAGATAGGGAGACAAGACAGACAGACAGACACACACACACACGGGCAGAGAAGGATCAAAACAACAACCAACCACAAAACCAAACAACAAAAAACATTCTTCCAACTCTTCACTTATAATTTGGTTAAGTTTTTTTTTTTTCTTTTCCCATTTCAGGGCTGGAGAGACGGTTCGGTGGTTCGCTCTTCCAGAAGATGCGGGTTCAGTTTCCAGTTCCCACATGAAGGCTCACAACCATCTGTAACTCCAGTTTCAGATATGGCCTCTGAGGGCCCCAGCGCCTGGCATGCAATCCTTAACCCGGGCGAAACATCCGCACACATAAAAGTAAAAAATTAACATCTCAAAAAAATCCTTCAGCTTATAGACTTTCAGACTTACAAAAGAGAAGAAGCCTTAGCTCTGAACTATTACCAAGCACTCAAAACCTACTACAAACCTGGGAACTGATCCACAGGACACAGCACTGGGGCAGACAATAGCCACCTATAACTATCTTCTCTCAGCTTCTTAACAGTTTCCAGATTTTCCAGCACATATCAACTTTTAAAAATGGCTATTTTTGATAACAGCCAAACAATAAAACTCATACTTTAATGCCCATTTTAGCTTCGATCGGTTCTGTGAGAGGACCCGTTTAAATTACTGAGCTATAAGATATGCTCTCCTGAGTAAGCAGCTAACATGGACGACCTGAAGGGAAAAACATCGTAGGAAAGCCATACTTTGTAAGAACCTTGGAATTAAAAAGATTAATTCATAGAGAGGTGGATGATATTACCTACAGTTTGAAAAGGCAAACTCATCTTCGATAAGCCCAATGTCAGTGGCTATGCATGACCATTTAGAATTAAAGGACCCTGCGGCGGCTTCTCAGACAACTTGGCTTCTATGATGGTGGATCCATAGTAAAATCTGAACTTCTCCTGGCTAAGTTCTCATGGTAAGGAGCTGGAGAGATGGCTCAGCAGTTAAGAGCGCTGGCTGCTCTTCCAAAGGACCAGCACCCACACAGCAGCTCATAACTGTCTGTAACTCCAGTTCCAGGGGATCCGACACTCTTACACAGACATACACACAGGCAAAACATCAAAGCACGTAAAAACAAAATAAATCATAAAGGAAACTGGGTGGGGAAAAAACCCTCCTGGTAAAAAGAGACTGTTCAACTGAACATACAAAGCTTGGCTGGACTCTCAAGCAAGGAAGGGCCTTTGAACTCAGGAGAACCTGACAGCGGGTCATGTGACACTCAGCACAGACCCACACAGCACTTCCTCATGATCCTCTGCACGCACGCACGCTGCACCCCATGAAGTCACACACCTGCACTGAAGCCAGGATTACAGACCAACAGGAGTCCCTCTGAGGCCTCTCCTGCGAAGAGGCTCTCGGCTCTCACTGCGCAGGTGAGGCGGCCCAACCCCTCCCCACTCAAAATCTAACAAGGACAAAGCTTTCAGAAGGATCCAGATCTCCAAGTGCTGAGACCCAGGGAGCGTAAAGCAGCCATCTGTTGATCAAAGCAGCCCTGAGCTAATTCTCAAGGCAGGATCAACTCCTTTTGTTCACATTTTAAAAAAAAAAAAAAAAGAACTCAGACTGACCAGAAACCAGAGCGTTCTGGAAACTGCCAGACGTTAACAGTGTGACCTTTGCCTTGGAAACCAAGAGCAAAAAATTCCCCTCGGTTTCCCTTGCATTTCCTTAGGAAAAAAAGGGAACATCGATAATGAGTGGGCGGGGCTCACCCTGTGACCTGCTCTGGAGCAGGCTGTTCCTTGGTCCGATAAGGAAGGGGAGAAGGGGCCTCCCCCTCTACCCATGCGGTTCATTAGTGTCCTGGCTGGTTTTGTGTGTCAACTTGACACAAGCTGGAGTTATCTCAGAGAAAGGAGCCTCCGTTGGAGAAATGCCTCCATGAGATCCTGCTGTAAGGCATTTTCTCAATTAGTGATCAAGGGGAAGGGGAGGGGTGCAGCCCATTGTGGGTGGTGCCATTAACTGGGGTGGCGGTCCTGGGTTCTATAAGCAAGCAACAGGGGAAGCAAGCCAGTAAGCAGCACCCTCCATGGGCTCTGCATCAGCTCCTGCCTCCAGTGTGCCCTGTGTGCATTTCTGTCCTGACTTCCTTTGAAGATGAACAGTGATGTAGAAGCATAGGCTGAATTAACCCTTTCCTCCCCAGTTTGCTTCTTGGTCATGGTGTTTCGTTGCAGCAATATAAACCCTGATTATGACAATTAGTGTCCTGGAACCACCTCAGTTCCTGTCAACAGCCAGCATGCATGCTTCGGGGAACCCCACTGCTCTGAGGTCTGCGAGGACATAGGGGACCTTGCAGAACAACACTGGTGACCAAAATGACCCTCAGCCTGAGACAGAGATGCTGTGTGACAGACAGGAGACTTTGGAGCATGGTCAGGTGTGGAATCAACAGAATCAAGATGAAGGGGCACTTACTTCAAGGCTGTGTGTGACCTGGGCCATTGTCCACAGGTAGCTGAAAAGCGCTGTCCGAAATGGACAGGCAACACCTGGTTTTTTACTGAGCTCCATCTAAGAAGCTTAAGACCAAGCTGTGGCCTGTGGCCTCAACTGTGCCCCACTCCCCAGCCCCTGTCCAGCCCTCCATGACATCCACGTCAGTAAGGCACATATCTATTTCTGAGCGCCTGGCCCAAGGATGCATACCAATCCACTCCCCCCCTACCCCCCATCCCAAATAGTGAGTCCTAAGAGTTACAGAAAGCCTGACCCAGACAGAGGAAGCACCCTTCACCATTGCTCTAGGAAAAATCGCAACCTTTCCCCAAAGCCCTGCTCAAAGCTTTTATCGCCAAAGCACAAGGTCTCAGACACAGCCTGCCGCCCTCTGGAAAACCTCGCAAGATCCAAGTTTCTAGAAGTAAGCAAGACAAACGCAACCCTCAATCCCCACAGCCCGGCTCTCACACAGACAAGAGTGCCCAGGGAGAGCACAAGTCCGCTGGGGCTTACGTACAAAGGTGGGCTGGAAACCTCTGAACGGCAGAGGTACCGGGTTGGCCGAAGGAAGACACAGAAGTCAGAGAGATAGAAAAGATCCATGGTAGTGGCTGTCACGTCCGTAGAGACCCGGCTGAAACGGACGGTCCCTGGAGAGGCCCAGCCGCCGCCTCTCAGCACAGGCCAGCCCAGCCAGAGGTGCTGGGGCTTTCCAGGGCAGCAATGGAGTCCCTCCTCAGACGATGGTCCCACCCAAAGAGCAAGTGGCTCTTGTGGCACTTGTCTTCCTCTGTTATTATGGCTTAAAAAGGCTCTTGTCCCAGCATTTCCTGATGAAAGGGGTCCATTCAGAGAGAGCAAAGCAGCTGAAGGCCCTCCAGTCATGGAACTCCCACGGGCTTTACTGCAGGCTTTGGAACAAGCAATGGGTGGACATGAAGAACCAGGAGGAGAAGCAGCTGGCCACCGAGAAGCACACCTCAGTGCAAGGACCCCATCCTGCGTCAAAACCACACACGGGAGGATGTCCCAGGCATTGCTTCCTTTCAAACCCCAACCATACCACCGAGCAGGGTCGTGGGCGGCTTCCACTTAGTTAAAAAGGCATTCTCAAAAAATCAGCCGAAGAAAATGCTTCAGTCACATTTAGAGCCACTCGAGGTGCCTGGTGACCCTCAGCTGGGGACACTGCACATGGGAAGAACCATGTATGTTTCTGTGAGGATCTTCGAGAGGTGCAAGGTACCCCAGCAGGCCAGGCTGCAAAGCCAAACCAAGTCTCTAACCCCAAGGGGCTGGAGATGCTGAGAGCCTTAATTTACAGCTTATGGGTGTGAGTCAGGAAGAAGTGGGGACCTGGGTCAGTTGCTGGTGAGGGAGGTCTTGCCCGGAAGCTTCTCCCAGCTCCGAGTAATAAGGCAGAGTCCTCACTAGAGGGGTAAGTGAATCAGTTCTTACTCAGCTGACGTGTAAACCATTGCTCATCCAGGAACACACGCCCGCCCGCCTCACAGCTGGGGCTGACTCCCACCCGCTGCCCCACACCTGTCTCACCCGCTCGCTCGGCAGCTTCCTTCTCCAGAAGAATCCACACTAAGGCACAGCTGCCACCTCTGCACACACCGGCCCTGGCGGTCCACCACAGTGTCACCAAGAACCCAGGATACAGATGGTGTCCCAGTCCCTCCCCAAGGATCCAAATGCATCCCCACGAAGGGATGGCTGAGAGAAACAACTCCAGGCTGGAAAGGCTTGGCTACCGAATGCTTCCATGAGCCCGGTTAGGTGCAAGGAAGGCGGTCACACCACGCCCCCCAACTCCAGCCCGTAACGTGACCTTCCCTGGAAGCCAGAGTTTAGCTGGTAACTGTATGCACGTATCTTTGGCCAAACACCTTCAGAGTCCCAAGCATTCTTGACTGCTAGAGGTTCTCAGACACCGGATGACATGGGACTGACCGCAGTGACAGCAGACTGGACTTTTGGTAAGTCCTGCTGCTGACAAAACATTCTGGTGGACATCAGAAGGCAGAGACCTTCTGAGGCTCATCTTACCCATCCCAGAACTGTGAGGCAGACCAAGCTGGCGTCATCATTGCTGACTTACACCTCAGGGGACGGGAAGTTACTTAAATATATGATTTTAGGAATTTTTTTTTTTTTTTTTTTTTGATTTTTCAAGACAGGGTTTCTCTGTGTAGCCCTGGCTGTCCTGGAACTCACTCTGTAGACCAGGCTGGCCTCGAACTCAGAAATCCACCTGCCTCTGCCTCCTAAGTGCTGGGATTAAAGGCGTGCGCCACCACGGCCTGGCGGAATTTTTTTTAACAGGTCTAAAAAAGCACAGTATATAAGCTTAAAGTATAGTGCTCTCTAAAGAATAGGCTGGACTACTTAAAGCTGAGGTATCTTCTTAAATTGTTTTGCAATCGAATGCATGTAATTTGTATGTGTATGCATGTACATGCGTGTGCCATCACAGCTCACGCGTGGAGGTCAGAGGACATCTGGCTGAAGTGAGCGCTCTCCCCCACCACGTGGGTAGGAAACACCTTTGCTAAGGGATCGCGTTCACCAGCTCTAAGTTTCTGAGACAGGATCTTCCATTCCCACTCGACAGGCTTTTGCCATCCCTCTGCCTCCTAAACACTGAGATTCCACCACACCTGGCTTGGGCCACCACACCTGGCTCAAACTCAATACTTTTCCAATGACAGCCTTGGCTATCCTGGAACTCATTCTGTAGACCAGGCTAACCTCAAACTCAATGGTCTGCCCACCTCTGCCTCCCGAGTGCTGGGGTTAAAGGCGTGAACCACCACCGCCCGCGCTGATTTAACCTTTGATTGTATTTAGCTTTGGGCATAGTGATGACTGAGGCAAGAGAACAGAGAACCTGAAGGTAATCCTAGAAAGAAGCTACAGAACTGTAAAGTCATCAATACAGGGAACATCCCACCGTGAACCCTGAGACTGAAAACTAGAAAAACCTGTTTCTTCTTGTGGTGTGGCTCACCCTCAGCATACACCTTTCTGTTTATTGTAAACAAGACTGAATAAAGTCAATCACAGGTCAAGAGGTAGAGCAAGCAACCAGCTGACAGGAAATGAATATAAGAAATTCCAGGGAAGGGCTAGAAAGATGGCTCCGTGGTTAAGAGCACTGATGGCTCTGGCCAGAGGTCCTGAGTTCAATTCCCAGCAACCACATGGTGGCTTACAACCATCTGTAATGGGATCTGATGTCCTCTTCTGGTGTGTCTGAAGACAGCTACAAAAATAACAAAAAATAACAAAAATAACAAAAGACAGCTACAAATAAATCTTTTTTAAAAAGAAAGAAGAAGCCGGGCAGTGGTGGCGCAGGCCTTTAATCCCAGCACTTGGGAGGCAGAGGCAGGTGGATTTCTGAGTTCGAGGCCAGCCTGGTCTACAGAGTGAGTTCCAGGACAGCCAGGGCCATACAGAGAAATCCTATCTCAAAAAACCAAAAAAAAAAAAAAAAGAAAGAGAGAGAGGGGGGGGGAGAAAGAAAGAAAGAAAGAAAGAAAGAAAGAAAGAAAGAAAGAAAGAAAGAAGAAAAGAAAGAAAGAAGAAAAGAAAACCCAGGGAAGACAAAGGAGGAGCTTTGAATTGAAGGGGATTTAAGAGAGCGGGGAAGAAGGGGCTTTTTTGGAAGGGGCTTTTTCCTTCTGGGAGGTCGGTGTAGTAGAAAGGTCAGATGAGTGCTTTGTCTGACTCTCTGAGTTAGAGGGCTTGCACGGCAGCCTCTGCCTCCTGAGTCTTCATTTGGTAAATCAAACTTGTGATTTTGTTTCAAAAACAACAGAAGACAGGTGTGGACAAAATCCCAAAGAGGAGGACCTTTTAGTTCCCTCCAGAGTCACAGCTGTTACTGACTGCTCCATCCCCGCACACCTACAGATTTTGCTTCTAAGAGCCTGGTTAGCATAAACTGGTTCTCAGACCTTGATCACCCAAGTTATCGCACAAACCCAAGCTATAGAATGTGAAAGGCTAGGAACCTTGGCCTGTGGTGTAGCCATCGATCTGTCAGCACAAGAAGGTCTCAGTACCCAAATGCACAGTCCCTACAGGCACTCAGAGCGACTGTGAAGAGTGCTTTACAATCTAGAGAGCTCGCCTCTCCACGGCTACACCTAATTCTTACAATTCCATTCTTCGGACAAAAGATCCAGGATGGGGGAAGAATGGACTGGTGCAGGTTGTAAAGCAAACAGGAGAAGAAGAGGCTGAAGACGCTCCCAGCTCATCACCCTTCCTGCTCCATCCCCAGGACGGCAGGGCTGCCCAACCTGTAGCTGGTTTAGCCTGGTTTACTGAGACTCACAGCCCCAGTCCTGGCAAAGTAAAGTTTAGGACAAAGAGAAGGACAGACACTATTTGGAGACAGGAGGGAAAGGCTATGAACTGGAGAACAATTCTTCCCCACCACAGCCTGATGTTCAGTGTCCCAGAGAACCCTAGCTGCCCTAGACGGCTCTCATATTTTATGCCTCCAAGCAAACCGTGGCAGGGTCTGGTTCCAAACGCCTTCTTTAGGGTGTAAGAAAACACATCTTCAACTCATGCTCCAAACTGCTCCCTCAGAGTAGGAACACCGGGGTTCTAGGCAAGGCATGGTGAGCTGGAAAAGGGTTCCGGGCAGAAAAATGCTGGCATGGCCAGTCACTAAGGTCTTTGCTGCAGGGCCTCATATTGTCTGGCTGGAGGCGTGGGCTTCCCTCAGAGAGAAGGAATGTCCAGAGGCACTGTACACGGAGACATTTCTCTGAGCCAGCTACATAACCCAGCAGCTAAGACTATCGGCAAGCTCACAGGAGCAAGACTTGCTTCTGCTTAGGTAAGGCAGCCAGTGAGCCAGGACACAGACCTGCAAACCTTAAGACAGTTCACCCACGACCCTCAAGAGCTGTTAGGCAGCCTGTTACTACAGCTCTTTCCCTCACCAGGCCCTGAGCCTCCGTACAGAGAGTTGAGGTATAAAGGCTGCATTGTGTGAGAAACCAACGGCAGCAGAAGGGACCCAGCCAGCCAGAATCAACAGGAATGTGAAAGCAGTATTTTTGAAACAACTGAAACATCCTCAAACATGGGTGATCCCAGCTGCCTCAGGTAGTCGTGGCTTCCTTTGGTACTAACCCCCGGGCCACAGTCATTGGTCACTGACCTACAACCTTCCCAGGAGTCCATTCCTTCAGTCTCCAAGACCACCTGGCTCTGGCCTTCTTCATTCCCTGACTGAAAAACACTAGCCTAAGAACAGACTGCACAGTACAAGTGTGGTCAGTGTGCCCAAGGAACTGAATCGGTATTTCCTTAACACATGGTATCCAGGGGTGCCTATAATCCCAACGCGTGGGAAGCAGAGGCAGATGAGTCTCATGAGTTTGGGGCCAGCCTGGTCTACTTAAGTTCCAGCAAGGGCTACAGAGCCTCAAGGAAATAGAGACCGGGGCAGGGGGCCTGCTGAGTTCCTGTGAGCTCAGAGTTCAGCCTTCAGCACCCCATCCTCCACTCAACCTGCTACAGCACAGAACACAACAGTGTGGGAGCATCTGGCCTGCCTCTGGCCCCACACCCAGGCTGCAGGGCTCCTAATCACATTCTTCCTCAGCCCCGTTGCTTTCCACCACGTGTCACCACCCAGAACTAAAACTCCAGCCACCAACCTAGAGTAGCCATAGTCCGCCTTTCTGTGCACCGTGCCATCCGCTCACCTGACTCTGGAGTCAGGCTGATTTATGATCTCTCACATTCCACAGGGCATCCTCTGCTGTAGTCCTCAGAAGCCCGTCTACTCCAGGTCTCTACTCACAGCCTCCTTGCCTGCCTCCACACACGGTGCTGGACGTCTGAAATCAGACCTTCTCGCTTCTCAAGGAGGCTTTCCACGGCTGCTCTAATAGAGATCCACAGTTCTTCTCTGTATCAGTCCCTTGTCCAAGGTCAAAGCCCCAAGCTTTGTTCCCTGGCCCACTGGTGGCGAATTGTTACCTTGCCAGTATCTTTTAACAGATAACTGGATGCAGTGTTCAAGATACATCCAAGGATCCCAGTTAGCAACATAAGTAACGGATCTGAAACGTGACCCGGTGAAACGGAAAACCACAGGCCCACACAGATATTTAATCAACCTGTCAGAGGCTGGGGATGTAACTCACTTGGTAGAATGCTTGCTGAACGATCACGAAGCCCTGCGCAAGCCAGGCGTGGTGATGCACACCACAGCTGTAATCTTGGCACTTGGGTGAGGGAACCAAGGTGACCACAGTTCAAGGTCACCCTTCAATACACAGCAAGTCTGGAGCCAGCAAAACATCGATCATCATTAATGAACCAAATAAGCTAATCAACTAAATTGGAAAGTACCTAGATAGGGCAGGATGTTAACATAATCTCAAAGTATCGTCCGGGGGATATGCTTAGTGGTAAAGAAGCCAAGCGATACCAGCACCAGGGTTTGCACGGGTGTCCAGCAACCCATGGATCAAGGGCTCGGTCTCTCTCACATGCTGCAGCAGACATCTAGTCTGAAGTGATTATTAACACACCCACTTAAAGGGCATATTACTAAATGATAGTCTTAGCCAGGCACACCATTAATTCCAGCATTCATGATGCCGAGGCAGGAGGATGTCTGGGAGTCCCAGGCTAGCCAAGGTTACATAGTGAGACCCAGTCTCACGCAAACAAACGAAGCAACAACAGCAAAAACAAATGATGGATACAAGGTGTCCAGGTCATCAGAGCCAAAGACTGTGGAATGTCCCAGATGGAACGCACATGTTAAGCCCAATGAGCGATTCTGAGCTGGATTTTCTTCTATAAAGGGCATCACTGAAATAACTTTTCTAAAAGCATGAAATGATTTCAAAATTAAAAAAAAACAACAACTTAGAATCCATGTCCCACCCACACTGGTATTGAACCTACAGCTGCGCTAAACCCTGGTCCTGGTCCATCTACCAGATCATCTTTTTTGTTGCTGTTTTCTGAAACATCATATACAGCACAGGCTGACCTTGAACTCCTGACTTTCCTGCCTCCACCTCCTAAGGGCTGGGACGCCTAAGGTGTGCACACCATACAGACTGTCAGGGTTTTTTGTTTTTTGTCTGTTTGTTTTTTTTTTTTTTTTGGTTTTTCGAGACAGGGTTTCTCTGTGTAGCCCTGGCTGTCTTGGAACTCACTCTATAGACCAGGCTAGCCTCGAACTCAGAAATTCGCCTGCCTCTGCCTCCCAAGTGCTGGGATTAAAGGCATGCGCCACCACTGCCCAGCCAGACTGTCAGTTTTTAATTGGCATATTTCACGGCTTTGGTTTCCAACGCTTGGGTCACTTAGTGGCCTCCTGTCTGCCCCCCCCCTTTCCACTTGATGTTTTTTTGTTTTTTTGTTTTTTTTTTTTCAGAACATAAGCTGGACCAGGGCGCTCTGCTCTTCTGCTGCTTCTTGGTCTAAAAGGGCTTTTTTCCCTGGTCCACCTAAGAACTAATTTTATCACTTTCTTGCTCTGAGACCACATTTTTGGGACAATGGGAACATGACCTGCCCAAGCAGGGTCTCCCATTGTGAGGGGCAGGGTTCTGGAGCCTGTCAGGAAGCATCATCACCCCACACATGACATCTGCAGAGGCTGCAGCTTTGGTACCAACTACTGCTGCACTCACTTCCCAAGAGCCTGATTACCCCGGTTAACTGGCAGGATGTGCAGGCAACATGAGCACTCAAGACACACACACCTAAGGCAACTTGCTTGCTCATCCCTCCTCCTGGGTCTCCCTATGGGTAACTGCAGGTGTTTGTGATAGGAAGAGCTCTGCTGAGAAACTGACCAGCCTGAGCTTTTGTTTTGACACAGGTCTTGCTATGTTACCCAGAGGGGGGTTAGTCCTGTGAGTTCAAGTGACACTCCTGTCTCAGACTCTGGAATAGCTGGGACCAGAGGTTCACACCCGATGCTCTGGTTGCTGGTTTTACCGCTAACACCAGTCAGGCAATGGATGTTTTTCTTTCACTTTGATGACCAGAAAACTTGACGTCAGATTCGAGGCCAAACTCTTGTAATTATCCTCTGGTAAGGTTCCAACTTTATTTCCCCCTTCTTCCAAGTCCTACCCTTCCCAATGTTTTATTCTGGCACCATGCGCACGTGTGTGTTTGTAGGCTGGAGAACATGAGTTAGATCCCTTGAATTCAATGGCCCAATGCTGGAAGGAGAGAACGGACTTCTTCAAGTTGTCCTCTGACCTACACACACACACACACACACACACACACACACACACTCAACCTAGACGTCAGGTTTGACAAGCATCTTTCCTTACTGACCCATCTCACTCAAAGATGTCTCAAGGGTTAAAGACACCTGTTGCTGTGCCCAATGACCGGAGTTCAATTCCTGGGGTCCACGCAGTAGAAGACAAGAGCTCCTTTAAATTGTCTTCTGATTGCTTCCCAAGAGTTGCGATTGCTTCCCGGGAGTTGCGCCATGTGCTCCCATCCGCACAGACACAGACAGGCAGTGAACAAACAATGTAACAATAGTAAAAAACATTTTATGTAGCTAGACCAGAAAAGAGAGGAAGAAAACAAGGTGAGCCAGAGTGTTGTTTCCAAGCTCAAAACCGTGACCCATTAGTCAGGAGAATCCAGGAGGAAATAAATGATCCTAGCCTAGGGGTTCCCCTCCAGGGCTCCACCCGGCTGAGAATGTCCTCCCTGATGAGATCACCGGGAGCTTAGCTAGCCAGTGGCCAGAGTGGCTGTTGACAACACTACAGAGGACAATAATAATCGTTCTTTTGCACCAAGGCAAGACAACACCAGGTTCCCCTAAATCTTACAAGAGCTAGGGAGGATGAGGGCTTTTTCTCAGTGTGGGGAGGGCAGGCGGGTGGCCCAAGGTCACAGCTACCTAGGTAAGTTAAGGGAGTGCAGCAGACCTCAACTGTGAGGCCCTACTGTGCCCACACAGAGCCCATCTGCTGCCAACTGTAAATGCTTCGGTGGCATCCATTATTCTACTGAAGCAGCCAGAGGGTTGCCACATCTACCCGATGGGGAAGGCATCTCACATTGAGCGCGCTGGGAATGGGAGCCTGTGGCTGGCTCCGATAGAATGGCTCTTTTCCTGCCTTCACTAGTCCTGGCTGCCTCCTCCTCAAGCTTAGATGCATCAGCTGGGCCACCCCATCATCACATAGCTGCTGGCATCCACAGGACCACATACGCCAAAGTTGAGCTCTAAGATTCAAGTCCTTCCTCTGTGACCGCTGATGCTGTGATGCTGTGCTGACGGCTCTGCTCCCATCTGAGTGTCAGCCAAGGACCTCCTACTGAAGCCTAGGGTCCAATTCCCCAGGGCCAGACCAGGTCCCTCTAGATTGGGCCATAACCTTGACCCAGCCATGCACCAGAAATGTCTGACCTTGTCCACTGTGGGAATCAAACTCCCGAGCGTGTTACAAACCTAAAAGATGATTAGAAGCCCAAAAGAGACACACACACAGACTGGCATTCAGTTCCTTTATGGGTTATCATAGTTGCTTCACAGAATGAGGCTGGTGATTGGTGACTTTAGGAGCTAGGACCTAATCTTGTCTTTGAGGTGAAGTAACAGAGGCTGCGTGGCCGACATCTCCCTCACAAAAACTTAGGCCTTTTGGTACTTTCTCACAACTCTCTTTTTAAGTATTTAATTTTATTTACTGGTGTGTGTAAATAACTGTCAAAGCACGCTCGAAGAGCTCTGAGGACAACCTGTGACAACCTGTGGGGTTGGTTCTCCCCTTTCATGAGGGTTCCGGGGACTAAACTCCTGGTGTCTCCACCTGCTGACCCATCTCCCTATATTTCTCTAGTTTGTGAGACAGCGTCTATGTAACCCAGACTGACTGGGACTTTCGATCTTCCCGCCTCTATAACCCAAGCACTGAGACAGAAGGAATGTCACTGTGCCTGGCTATACGGCCTCACTGGGGGATGAAAACCAAGAGAGTCATGAGTGAAAACAGCCTAGAGGAGCACCGCTGTGAGTGCGCACGCTCCTGGGGCAGAGTGTGGGGGATGAGAACAGCCCCCTGGTATTCTCTGAAAGTCTAAGGATTGGAACTTCAAACGTTTAACGAACCCAACTTAAGGCACTTACGTGTAATTCCCCTTAAGTGCAGCAATGAATTTAATTAAGCTGTGTCAGAATCAATTTAACTCTTCACCTCTGCCCTCATCCGTCTGCTCTAAATTTAGAAGTTTAATATATGATGAAAAGAAATTCTGAATTTCAAATAAAATCTTCTGGGCTGTCAAGATGGCTCAGTGGGTAATGGCACTTGCTATCAAAGCTGATGACCCAAGTTAGATTCCCCAGAGATGAGAGGAGAGAAAACGTTCCCAGAGGTTTTCCTCTGGCCTCCCAAGTGTACCATGCTGAGCCAAGCTGAATACAATGGGTATGTCTGCAGAGAGGGCACCAGGCAGACAGGAAATGCAGGCCTTCCAGGCACGGAGTCACCTTCAGATCAGAGTTCACAAGATGGGCAGTCTGACCTGTAAGACTCCACCGGACAGGGCGTGCCAGACACCGAGGCTCAGGTCAGGAAGAAGAGTCCTTCAATCACCTCTGGCCCTGTTGGGCAGGCCTGATTTCTCACAACCACAAACTGGGACCACTGAGCAACAAATGTAGAAGGCTTCAGTTGTTACTTTCTATCCACCTGCCACTTGGGTGACAGGTGACTGACACACTAATCCACTGATATTCCTGCCCATGCTATCTCCTCCTCCTGAGACACAGACACAGAGACTGTTTAACACTTCAGAGGACTTCACTCGCAGAGTATCAACAGAGGCTCCAAAACTCTCTGAAATAAACCCTTGAACAAGGCAGAGGGAGACTTGCATAGGCGGGGTTTTCCAAGGGTGGGTGGCAAGCAGTCTGTAGAGCAGGACACGCTGGCCCAACAAGATGCAGTGGGACAGGGACAGAGGGCGTCCACACTTCCAGCAGCTACGAAGAGTACAATCCCCTAGGGAACCCTAAGTAAAGACCATAGGGGAAGGAGTGTGGGGGAAACGCAGACAGAGGGGATGAGGGAGTTCATGGCTTAACTCTGAAACCAGAAAGAAGCCAGATAGCCAAGCCTGCTGCCCTGACCCAGAAATCCACTAGGCAGGGGACGAGAATGAAAGAAAAGGTTTAATAAACGTGTTTGTGGACCTGACTCAGAAACACAAGATTGAAGAAGGAAATCCCACTCCTGAGACACACTCTGGGGATGACACAGCTGTGTCACCTCCCTAGTGTCCCACCTGGCACACAACCACCTGTGCCTTGTGCCAGTCTGAGCAGCTCCCAGGATCAGGATCCAGGAGGCACTGCCAGCAGGGTCACCTGCTCACCAACTCCCATGGTCTTAACCACGCTGCTTCCAGAAGAGGCCAGCCGCTAGGTACATATGAAGAATGCCAGGGGCTCACTATGGGCTTGGAGGGCCAACCCTCAGCATCCCTCTCCTTCGTCCGAGCGTGAGCTAATGCCTGGCATTTTCCAGAAGCTGTCAGAGTTAGACCCCTGAGGCTCCAACATCTCCCAAGAATGTAGCCAGATGCAGGCTGCAGGCTGCACTGGTCAGGGCACCCTTGGTAACCTTCTCAGGCGGGGACACATATAGGGTCACTCATTCTCCTGTGCCACAGACTAACACTTCCTAGAAATCACACCTGAGGAAGATACCAAGCTCACACATAACCAACAAACACAACGGATCCCACACAAGGAAATCTCCATGGCTACTAACCAGCCCCAAAAGGCTTTTTCTAGTCTACATAGGACTCCACAGGGGCAAAGGCCAGGACCTCAGGGTAAAGAGCCTGGTACAGTGGCGGCGCTGGGTTCCACACACAGACTTACCTAACGCAGGGCCCCATACACTCATCACCCACAGCGTGCTTCCTCATGGTTACAGTTGACGACAGAGTCCCATCTTTAGCCCCTTCAACTATGTAAGTGCCGCGTGTGTGGGAAAAGAACCCAGTCATATCAGTAATAAGAGTCACCGGAGGCAAGGGTGTGACAAAAAACACACGGAGCTGCCACATAAGGGGCAGGTGACCTGTCTTCATCACAGAGAGACAAGAGGAGGGCTACCTGCTCTCTCTGGTCCCAGGGAACTCACGCATGAGTTGGCCTACTGACAAAAGACCTGGCTTGGGAGAGCAGAAACGGTCCTGCGGGACCCAAAACAGTATGTGCGCAGTCCAGGGGTGGGGGTGGGGAAGGCAGACAGACAGAAATGTGGGGACTGGGAGAGGGAAGCAGGGAGGACCATGAGGAGAGCATTGAGGTGGCCTTGGGATGGGTCCAGGTTGATAGCACTACCCAAGAGCCATGGTCTGAATAAAAAGGCAGGTGAGACCCAGAAGACAAACCCGGGTCCAGCAAAGTGCTGCAAGCAGATGAGTTAGTCTAATCTCTTAGACCACCCTGGAGAGCAAACCAGCACAGCTGTCCGTCAGGATCACAGGGAAAGGGGTGGGCGGATATTGCTCCCACAAAAACAAACACACGAGTGTGCACACATTGTAGCAATCTGCAGTACTACCAAAATAAAGGTTAGTTATGCCTAGTGAAAGGCAGTGAAAGAAAGAAAGAAAAGAAAGAAAGCAACTGGTCTTGCCAAAACCTGAGCGTAAACACATGCCAGCAACGATGTAGTATTTAAATCTTCAGTCCACAGCTGTAGATGCTAAGAAGCAGAACCCGAGGCTACAGCAGTCCACAGTGATCAAGACAGAAAAGAGCTCGTGAAGGAAGCATCTACTCCCACCCCACCCGACCCTACCCGCTCCTTCCCTGTTTTTCCCACTACCTTAGAAAGGGAGTAAAGGCTGTTTACCATTCAGGGCCAATCCAAAACAAAGGGAAATCTCTCCCCTGCGCTTCTGCCTCAAACAAAACCACCTGGGCACGTTTGTTTTGGTTTTCTAGGAGAGGCTTAGAGAGGGAAGATCCCAGAATGCAAATGAGCAGTGTCAGTGAAGAACAGCAGCCAGAGGCCAGACAGGGAACAGAACTTCCTTGTTAGAAAGCAGGATGATGTCCTCTGCCTGAAAAGGGAGGTGAACTGTCAAGGTGAGTCAAGAAGCCTGAAAGGCAGGCCAGGAGGAGAGCAGAAGCCAGAACTCCCTGCTGCACTCCTGGACCATGAGGACTCAGGGCCCCACTCCTGGGATTCTTCTTGTGGCCAGAGTGGCTCTGGGATCCTGTGGTGTAAAGGTCTTAGCTCTGCCTGGATGGATCTGATATCACAGGAGCTCCTGGCAGCGAACTCAAAGGGGAGCTCTAGGTTTTGGTCCTAGGACCTTAAGCCCTTCAGTCAGGTTCCTTGTCTGTAGGTCCAAAAGAACTGACTCATCTGGACAGACTGATTGGACCCTGGGCTACCAGCCTGGAAGTACAATGCTTGCTGGAACATTCTCTCTCTCTCTCTCTCTCTCTCTCTCTCTCTCTCTCTCTCCTTCTCTCTCTCTCTCTCTCTCACACACACACACACACACACACAGAGATTTATTTTATTTATATGAGTACACTAGCTGTCTTCAGACAAACCAGAAGAGGGAATCAGATCCCATTATAGATGGTCGAGAGCCACCATGTGGTTGCTGGGAATTGAACTCAGGACCTTTGGAAGAGCAGTCAGTGCTCTTAACTGCTGAGTCATCTCTCCAGCTCCCTGTCTTTGTTTTTAAGCCAGGTCTTGCAATGTAACCCTGGTTGCCCTTGAACTCTGTAGGCCTCAGAGATCTTACTTCAGCCTCTAGAGAGCTGGAGTGACAGGCCTGCACCACCACGCACAAATACTTAACTGGAACACAGAGGTGTCAATGTACTGAGACGCCAACCCCCATCCATCCTGTCAGCCTCCCCCAAAACGCCAAACCAGGCAGCTTCCCCTTTATCAGTGAGAGGGACACAGACAGACACAGTTTCTTATCATGACTCTAAGTTCTTGGCTACAAACATCTTCAAGCATTCTGCTAATTAAGGGCAATTAAAGACAAAGGTAGCTCAATGCTCTCCCTGGCCCAGTGCCCAGAGAGGAAGGGATGAGTGGAGGGTAGAAGGAATTCTGACCCCAGGGAAGGGTCTCAGGAGCAGCACACAGGAAGCTGCAGAGGCCCTGGGGGGCCCAACCCCCCATCAAGCTCTCCTCCCAGTTCTGGGCCTGCACCCAACACCCAGATTCCACTGGCCCTCCTACACACAGAGCCTGTGCAGCAAAAGGCAGCCCATTACTGCCCCCAGGAGCCAGTATCTCTGGCTCTGGAACCTAAATCTGGGCTACAAGCTGCCCAAAAGAAGGCCAGGAGAGCCAATCTGCCCTTTACACAGTCTAACATGATTGACAAGGGTCCGGTAGCTGCAATTGCTATCACTTTGCTTTCTGCAGGTCAGGGCTGCCCCACCCATGTCATCTTCACAAATAGCATGTACCCTGATCACAGTGGAAGGCGTCCCTTCGTCACTCAAATACACGAAGTCCAAAGACAGGCCAGACATGTTTCTTTTTTTTTTTTTTTTTGGATTTTCGAGATAGGGTTTCTCTGTATAGCCCTGGCTGTCCTGGAACTCACTCTGTAGACCAGGCTGGCCTCGAACTCAGAAATCCACCTGCCTCTGCCTCCCGAGTGCTGGGATTAAAGATGTGCACCACCACTGCCCGGCTCAGACATGTTTCTAAAGCTTCTGCAAGAGTTTAAGCAGAACAGCAGAGAGCATTACTGAGCACAGCACTGGACATAACACTGAGCACAACACTGAACATAGCACTGGGCCCAGTAACTCAGTCCAGCACTGGGCATAGCACTGAGCACAGCACTCACAACACTGAACATAGCACTGGGCACAGCACTTGGCACAGTAACTCAGCCCAGCACTGGGTGCAGCACTGAGCACAGCACTTAGGACAGTAACTCAGCACAGCACTCAGTGTTGTGGGTTGCCGTGGTGCAGTTTGTATTCTGATGTTAATTCTGCTTCCTTAAGAGGGATTGCCCCAATAGCATGGATGCTGTATATATACATGCAGACAAAACACTCATACACATAAAATAGAATTTTGTTTGGGAAAAGAACCCCTGAAAATTTGTTTACTGCACTTGTGTGTTTACATTCAGCAACTAGTTGAGACTTCTGATGGTCAGCCAGGCGGTGGTGGCGCACACCGTTAGTCCCAGCACTTGAGAGGCAGAGGCAGGTGGATCTCTGAGTTCGAGGCCAGCCTGGTCTACAGAGTGAGTTCCAGGACAGCCAGAGCTAAAAGGAAAGCCTTGTCTTGAAAAACCAAAGACTTCAGATTGGCAAAGAGAAGGAAGCCTGCATTTTTGGCAAAAAAAAGAGTCCAGATGACTTTGGTGTCCCCTGAGCGAATACAGTAACTGATGACAACATCTTAAGGGAATTTTACAATAAGTATCATCATTTCATGTCTCTGGGGATTTTGCCTGCACCATGTACCCATGCGTGCCTGATGACCAAGGCCAAAAGAAGGCGTCAGATCGTATAAACTGGAGTTACAAGTGGTTGACCACCATGCTGGTGCTGGGAACCGAACTCAGATCCTGGGCAAGAGCAGCCAGTGCTCTTAACTACTGAGCCATCTCCAGCCCTTAAAACCTGTCTAAGTGAGCTCAGCCATAGATCAGTCCCCATCTCACAAGACGCTTTTAATCCCAGCACTCAGGAGGCAGAGGCAGATGGATCTCTGAGTTCAAGGCCAACCAGGTCTACAGAGTGAGTTCCAGGACAGCCAGGGCTACACAGAGAAGCCTCATTTTGAAAAACAAACCGAACCAAAAAACAAGCAAAAAGAAGTGATGTTCTCTGACTTCAAAAGTAGCAGCTGGTCAAAAGCAGAAGGAAAAACAGAGGGCTTAGTACAATGGTTATTAAACACAGACAAGAACTTCTGTGAGAAAATGTATCGGGGCCGATGAGAGGGCTGAGCAGGCACAGGTCCTTGCTGCCAAGCCTGAGGACCTGAGTTCAATCCAGGAGACCCACCTAGGAGAAAACTGATTGCTCCAAATTGTTCTGATACACACACACACACACACACACACACACAACAACAACAACAAAAAAGGAAATGAAGGGCACAGAAAAAGGACAGTTATTTGCCTCCTTTTCCAAGACATCCCCTATGAAGGCAGTTACAGGCTGGTGTTTAGTGGGAGAACATTTGCTTAGCTTGCTTGAGGCCCTGTGCTGGGATTAAAGGTGAGCATGCCACCACTGCCCGGCTGTTTGTTTGTTTTTTAAGGTAAGGGTTCCACTATGTAGTCCAAGCTGGCCTTAAAACTGCAATCCTCCCAGCACTCGGGAGGCAGAGGCAGGCGGATTTCTGAGTTCGAGGCCAGCCTGGTCTACAGAGTGAGTTCCAGGACAGCCAGGGCTACACAGAGAAACCCTGTCTCGAAAAACCAAAAAAAAAAAAAAAAAAAAAAAACTGCAATCTGGACTCAACAACTCGTAGTATTACAGGTATGTACTACAACCAGTAATGTATACAATAATATTTTATCATGTAGCTTTGGCTGGCCCGGAATATGCTCCATAGAGCAGGCCAGCCTCGAACTCAAAGAGATCCGACTCCCTTCTGGTGAGCTTACAAGCGCGTAGCGCCGTCCCGGGCTTCCATTAAGACATGGGTGAAAACAATGTTTTTCAACTACACAATCGTGCTCCTTACCTGCTTCCCAGACCTAAGAACAAATACCAAGTGGGCTTACCTGAGGTTCAACTTTCGTTCTTCATCGCTGCCAGCCTCCAACTACAGAGAGAGAGAGAGGGAGAGAGAGAGAATGTGACCTCACAGCTGCCACTATCAGCTCTGACAGCAGGCTCCCTCGGTGCTCAGCAAAGATAAAGGCGTCCAGGAAGGAGGCTGCCGTCCAGGAAGGAGGCTGCCGTGTTCCACACACCCGTGCCCTCTCCTTGCCAGCCTGATGTGCTGTTCCTCTGAGTCACCCTCTCCACACGTTTTTTATCTTCATTCCCGCCACAGACTACAGGCAGCCGCCTGAGCCGAGCCCCTACAGCCACTGTTTCCCCACAGGCTTTCAGCCCTTGACTAGACACACTGACCACGAGCCTTATTTTGATTTTGCTTTTCAGGGAAACGGGATGACGCTTTAAGAAAATCTAAGCCAGGCCCACCAAGGAATACTATCTAAAAACTCCGTCCCACAGAAGGACCACACACCTGTCACCCTGGCTCCCAAGCAGGCTAAGGCAGGGGAACGGCTCGAGCTGGGGATCTGAGAGAGCAGCCCAGATAACACCACAAGCAGGCGTGTCCAAAACCAAAACCGAAACGCCATTCCAGATAAGACGCTGGCCATAGAAGGTAGCCAGGCAATGAATTCTAACCCTGCATACATCTTAACCCGGTCACTACTCCCCTGCCCCCTTTCTTGGAGAAAACACAAAATGAAAAGAAAACACAAGGTGGCCCACAGGGAGTTGGCGTGTTCTTTTTTTTTTTTTAAGTACCCACTGTGTGGAAGAGAACACCAGAGCAGCGTGACAGCCAGGACAGACACGAAACTGACTGAGGACCAGCCAGCCAGAGGTTAAGGGCAGCAGGAACTGGATCCAGAGCTAAGGGAGGAAGGAAACAGGGCAGTTTGGGATATACACCAAGAGACGACCATTTCCACCAAGAATGAGTATTCCATAAGGTGTCTCCCTTATGTGAAGAATTCTATGTACAACTTGATACATGAACGCACTGGGAATGGACCACATTTGCTCCAGAGCAGGCCCCACACCTCACAGCACCAGACAGAAGCAGACTAGCAGTGATCACCACATTTAAGGACTCCTTCAACAAGGGCCACTGGGGCATTTTTTTGGAGGGTGCTACTGGCATCTAGTGGGCGGAGCACAGGATGCTACTAAAGGAGAAGGCTCTGCCTCTGAGTATCAGGGTCAGCAGCAAATCGGAGAAGCCCTGGTCCAACATGTCTGGAGACTGGCCTATGCCCGTGAAAAACAGAGACCTTGCACATTTGTCCAAAACAATGTCACTACACACTCCGGGAAAGGCTTATGTATCTATTACTTGGCTCCTCTTGTTCTCACGAAGAATTCAGATAAGGGTAACAGGAAAAAGGACAAACAGGAGATAATTAAAGATCCAGAAAGTATGGGGGGGGGGGGCAAAAGTAACAGGAGAAGATTACTGTGGGACCAAGGGCTGTGATTTCTCTTGATTTCCCAGGCTTCACAGCTAGTCTAGCTCTGTCGGGAAACCGCTGTCTCTGTGACTCATAAGAGAGGTGGCACTGGATAAGAGACTGGGAGAAAGGGGACACAGACTCCACAGCCATTTACTTCTTAGTCACCACCTGAGTTCTCCACTGAAAGGTGCTGCAAGGTCAGGAACGCCAGAGAGATGCAGATGACAAAGACCGTCATCCCAAAGAAATAATCCAGGCCCCTCCGAAGAGCTGATTCGGAGGAACGAAGCGAAGGGGAGGAAGGGGAGGCCAGAGGCACAGCCAATCTGGATCTCAGTCTCCCAGCTGTCTCCTCTCTCTGCCTTGCTTCTGGCCTAGGTACATCTGGAAGGCAGCTCTGCCATCCCAGAAATATCCCAGCCTGTTCTGACTGGCGACAAAAGCCACTGACGTGCTCAAGTTAAAGAAAAGCCATCTGGGATTTCAGGGTTTGTGTATTTGTATGTGTGAGTGGTATGTGTTCTCCCATGTGTACATGCGCGCACATATATGTATGTGGATGCTGGAGGCGTCAGTGTCAGGCTCTCTCACCTTGCTCGTTCTGAATTTCACTAGTCTGGCCATGCAGCCTGTTTTGGGGATTTCCTATCTCAGCCTTCCACATCCTAACGATGTAAAAGTCAAGTGGACTCTGGGCCTCCTCACTTTCATTATTGGCTCTATTCTGAGCTTTCTTCAGTTAATTGGTCATTGGAGCTTGGTGTGCTGGCTGGCTTTGTGTCACCTTGACACAAGCTGGAGTTATCACAGAGAAAGGAGCTTCAGGTGAGGAATGCCTCCATGAGATCCAGCTGTAAGGCATTTTCTCAATGAGTGACCAAGGGGGGAGGGCCCATTGTGGGCGGTGCCAGCCCTAGGCTGGTAGTCTTGGGTTCTATAAGAAAGCAGGCTGAGCAAGCTAGGGGAAGCAAGCCAGTAAGTTACATCCCTCCATGGCCTCTGTATCAGCTCCTGCTTCCTGACCTGCTTGAGTTCCAGTCCTGACTTCCTTTGGTGATGAACAGCAGCATGGAAGTGTAAGATGAATAAACCCTTTCCTCCCCAACTTGCTTCTTGATCATGATGTTTGTGCAGGAATAGAAAACCTAACTAAGACACTTGGTTTTAAAAAAACTGTCATATAATAATTTAAAATGTAGGCCAGGAGGGGGCTGCAGAAGACAGCTCAGAAGTTAAAAGCACTTGCTACTCTTCCAGAGGACCTAAAAGCCACTGCCAGCACCCACAACCTGCAGCTCACAAGCGCCCTGTACGCCTAGCTCTGCAGGATCCAACATTCTCTTCTGGTCCCTGTGGGCACCTGCACATGCCCATAAACAGACAGACAGACAGACACATGTGCATGTGCACCTGCACCCGCACGAACACACACACACCTTGATATAATTTTTAAAATATTGGTAGTGTGTGCAGTATCAGGCATACACAAGGCTCTGGTTCAACACGTAGCACTAAAAAAATAAATAAATAAAAAAAATGATAAAAAAAAATTCCTAATCAATGTCTTGAAAATATTTTACCCCCATACAGTGGATTATTCACATATAAAAAGGAATGAAATGGGCACATGTATAAGACAGCATGGACAAACCTTGAGACAGGCTTAGAGGAAGAAGCCAGACAGAGGCAATGCTACAAGTTTCCTGTTACACCAACTACACAGTAGGCAAATGTAGAGAAGTAGGGGCCGCCTGGGGTGGGGGTGAAGCAAAGACATCTACTAAGGAGGGCGGGGCCCAGAAAAGCTGCTGGACAGCACGGTCTTGTGTCTGCTAACACTGACTTCCATACTTCCGTGGTAAAGCCACGGGCCGGGCGTTGCATCTCAACTCAAAGAGATTAAAAGCCTAAAAGTGTCTCAAACAGGGACAGGAAGCGACCAGGTGTTAAATTACCAAAACAGTATGGAAGTTGGCTAAAAATCCAGGCTGAGAGCCAGATGTGGAGGGTACTTCTGAAATGTCAACATCTGGGCCGCAGAGTCAGGGGCCACCCAGTGCTACATGAGGAAAGAAGAACAGAAGGAAGGAAGGAAGGAAGGAAGGAAGGAAGGAAGGAAGGAAGGAAGGAAGGAAGGAAGGGGAATTTCGCCTGCAAAGGCCTGTACTGCCCCTCCCTGCTTCCCTAAGCGTAGTTTTGTAGGAAGAACACAAGATAAAGGGATAAAAAGCACTTTGTAAACTGATGTAGGAGAACCGAGCTGTGTGGGAAGAGAGTCCTTACTACAATCTAACTTCTCAGTTGCCCTGCCAATTTGTGTGCAAAGAGGAGGCAACCAGAGCCTTCTGCCTGCAGATAAAACTCATGAAAGTGTCTCAGACAGAAAGGGCCCTGGAGGCTTAACCTCACAGCCACTCTGCAAATGTGCCTGCCAGTCCCGGCAAGACGAGCCCAATACGCACCAACACGGGCACGCAGGGGTGCTGAGCCGAGGCTCACGCAGATACACAACCCGGGGAGAGGGCCCAGATTCCAGCTGGCAACTTCCTGGGCCTGCGGGGCTGGTCGAGCACAGCGGGGCGTCCCCTGCAGCCGGCTGGGGCATCCGGGGTTTACTTGGAGGCCTTAGGCTCATCAGGGGAGGGAGGTGGGATGAGACCGGCTGGGGCAGCACAGCCTGAGCCAGGCCGTCCTGGGGGACCGGAGGTCCCCATCTACCCCGACTCAGCAGCATGAGCTCAGGCCCCGAGTGCACCCCGGGACCGCGCAGCCCAGAGCCGATCAGAGCCTTTCCCGGTGCCCTGAGCGCTGGCAGCATCCCCCGCGACCCCGGCCCGGCGCATGCTCAGTCACCGGGACGCGAGGACGCCCACACCCCAAGGGCGGACGCACCTCCGCCTCACACCCTGCGGGAGGGCGCTGCCGGGCTCACCTCGCTGTTGCTGGCGGAGGACGACGCGGCGCTGGGCGTGGGAGAGCGCTGCAGGGTCACCAGGGCCATCGCGGCGCGGGCCCGGCCCGGGGCCTCCAGCAGCCGGCCGGGCAGCCGCGCCGGGCCCGCCCCTCGCTCCCTCCCTCCTCCTCCCTCCTCCCTCCTCCCTCCCGCTTCCACCCCCCTCCCACCCTCCCTCCCGTGTCCGCCCGGCCGGCAGCGCTTAGGCAGTGATGCGCATGCGCCGGTGGCCAGGCCGGGGCGGGTCCTGCCGCGCGGTCACGTCCACTCGCGCTCGCCCCCGCGATGGCTGCAGCCGCCCAGGCTGGGCCCCTCCTCCGCGGCCAGACTCGCTTGCAACGTAGGGAAACTGAGGCCCGGGAGGCAAGGCCAGCAGAGCCAAGCTGCGCAGACTTTGTAAAAACGCATTTGTTTATCCTTTGAAAAGTTACTCTGCCCATACAAAGTGCGGGGCCTCGAGGATCCAGAAGCCAATTAGGCGCCTCCCCGCCCCCCGGGACTGTTAAATCCGCTTGCAGAGCTACTCTACATAGGATTGGGGTGTAGCCCAGTAGCCGGGTGCCCTGCCGACTCAAGGTCCTGGATTCCAGCCCCGGCACCGCCAAGGGCTGATCTAATCTGCGAATTCCTTCTGGTGTCTAGAAACAGTCTAGCCGGTGGGGTGAGGAAAGGCTTCTCGAAGGAGTCGTCCTTGCTCTGAGGCAGGATTTCTGTGAGCTGGATTAACCGACGGAGGGAGAGAGAGAACTGGGGGCCGGCCTGAGGCCTGCCCAGGGACGGTAGTGAGGAGGAGTGGGCGCGGTACCTTGGCTTTGGAAAGGTTGCCAGTGGACCTGGGAGCCCTGGGATGGAGGGAGTGCAGGGTGAGGTGCCCAGCGCCTGTAAGGAGTGAAGGGACCCCAGCAAGGCGGTACGGGGTAACTTGGTGGTAGCAACTTCTCTTTCAGAGTCCCCGCCCCTACCCTGGACCTCTTGTGGTGCCCGAACCTTGCTGATCATAGATCTCCAATCCCAGTCCACCATCCTCAAAGCCCAAGAGGAAACCTGGCTCCTCCCTACCTCTTCCAGGTCTTGAGGGTATTAACAGTCTCCTCCATCCTCAAAGGGGATTGTCTTTCTTTTTAAATTTTTATTTATTGTGTGTGTGAGATGCATATGAATACATGCATGAATCAAATTCAGGTCGCCAGCCTTAGTGGACAAGTTCCTTTATTTACCCCCTGAACTATGTAACCGGCCCTCAAAGAGGATTTTCAGTGGG
>CM052721.1:36319251-36330810 GCA_028551405.1 Uromys caudimaculatus
AGGAGGAGGAGGAGGAGGAGGAGGAGGAGGAGGAGGAGGAGGAGGAGGAGGAGAAGAAACATAGATTTACTAAAGAAAAGTGAGCCCTTCCCGGAGTGGGAGAGCCTGCAGGGAGGAATACTCTAAGTTTTCTCCTAAACCCTTCACGGGGCACACAATGTGGCTTTGCTCTGGAGACCTGGAAAACAGTAGGAAGATGAAGTGACAACTCTCCCCCAGCACCATCTGCCACTCTGCCAATGCAACTTTCAAGGAACCCAGAGGAGCACCAGTTGGAGTTGCTGGAGGCTCCATGCAAACCATAGAATTTCTCTGTGTGTGTGTGTGTGTGTGTGTGTGTGTGTGTGTGTGTGTGTGTGTGTACTTGTTTAATAATGTTTGACCTGAGCAAAGTTTAAAAAGCAAAATTGTTTTTGAGTTACTGAGTGACTCAGCCTAGCCTCAAAGTCACGATCTTCCTGCCTCTTCTGCCAAAGTGCTGTGATTTCAAGCATGTACCACCACACCTAGCAAGCTTCATGACTACTAAAAGCAGTGTTGGGACTTGAGAGATAGCTCAATCCATAAGGTGCCTGCCATGCAAACACAAGGACCTGGGTTCAAATCCCACTCAAAAACAGGGTGTCTGCAAACCCAGACTCAGGGTTGGGGGAGCAGACAAGAGAATCCTCGGAGTTCATTAGCCAACCCTCAGCTTGGCAGAATTCAGTGAGGAGTCCTGTCTCATAAAGCAAGGTGACAAGTGGTTGAGGAGACCTTAACGACTTCTGGTCTCCACATACATGTAAACATGCCTACACACACATGCAAACATACCTGCACACACGTAAACATGCCTACACACACATGTAAACATGCCTGCACACACTTGTAAGCATACCTGCACACACATGTAAACATGCCTACACATACAAACATACTGCACACACATGCAAACATACCTGCACACACATGTAAACATGCCTGCACACACATGCAAACATACCTGCACACACATGTAAACATACCTGCACACACATGTAAACATGCCTACACACACATGCAAACATACTGCACACACTTATAAGCATACCTGCACACACATGTAAACATGCCTGCACAAACATGCAAACATACTGCACACACATGCAAACATACCTGCACACACATGTAAACATGCCTGCACACACATGCAAACATACCTGCACACACATGTAAACATGCCTACACACACATGCAAACATACTGCACACACTTGTAAGCATACCTGCACACACATGTAAACATGCCTGCACAAACGTGCAAACATACCTGCACACACATGTAAACATACCTGCACATACATGTAAACATACCTGCACACACATGTAAACATACCTGCACATACATGTAAACATACCTGCACACACATGCAAATATACCTGCACACACCTGTAAGCATACCTGCACATAAATGCAAACATGCCTGTACATACATGCAAACACGCCTGTACACTGCACATGTTACTGAGTTGTCAGTTCTTGTCTAGGCATTATGTAAGGCATTGCTTGGAACATGTGTTAGAGATGAAGTTTGGTAGCAGGTAACGTCCCTGAATTTCACCATCACCACAAACTCCAGGTCCCTCCACCCCATCACTTCCTCCTGGAAGCCCTTCCTGGCCTCTGGCTGGGTCTGGTGGCAATAATGTTTGAGACCTGTTTCATGTATACTCTGATTCTTTGTGGGGATTTTTGCTTTTTTGTGGTTTTTGTTTTGTTTTTGTTTTTGTTTTGAGACTGGGTCTTCACTATGTAGCCCTGCCTGTGCTTGAACTCACTATGTAGATCAGGCTAGCCTCGGACTCAGGGTTAGTATTGGGACTGAAGGTCTGCAGCATCAGTCAGGCCTGGTAGGGACTATTGGTTCTTGTCACACGAAGTGAATCTCATGAATGAGGAAGTAGCTACACAGAGCGGTCATGCTGCTCACCAAAGGTCTCAGTACCGGGAACTGGTGAAGCCCTGTGGCTCTGCTTCAGAATCCAAACAGTGGCCATGCCTTCAGGACAGCTTAGGAAGGAGAGGGATGTCAACTCTGATCGGTTTCTCATTTTAGCAGCAAAGGGCTTGTGACTTCTCCTTTAACTGCTAGCTCAGAAATGAAACTCTAGTTCCTAGAGTCCTGGATGGCAGAATCACAGCCCATAAAAATGTCTTTCTCCTAGTCCCCAGAGCGAGTCACCCTGTGGAGACAACGCAAGGTGTGTTCAGTATTGAATGAATGTAGACACGTCACCTCACAGAGGAGGAGTGCTAAGTTTCGGATGTTCGGATGTTCGGTTGGGGTTTGAGTAGGTGACCCAACAGTTTGGGCAGGATGCTCCCGCAGCCTGTGGGGGTGGGGTGGAGTGGAGGATGGGAGTGGGGTGGGGGGATAAGAGAGGGGTGGGGTAGGGTGGGGGGTTGGGAGTGGGGTGGAGTAAGGTAGGGTTGGGAGGGAAGTTTATATAGAAGTCCACTTTAGAGCCAGCTCCCCTTTCATGTAGACTCAGTGCACCCATGGCTGCTGGACAGTCACAGGCAGCCAAGAGCAATGGTAGACTCCTTGACCAATCCCTGGTAAAGGGGTATCCCACAACTCACACTGAGATTTTCATACAAAAACCCATCCTTGTAGGGTCCCTGTGTTCAAAACAAGTTTCAAGAAAATCTATGTACTCTATAACATGGCGTGTAGAAGAACACTGCAGAGAGGTTTTTATATGTTCAATTAATGGTAGAAACTATAATGAAAAAAAGATTAATATAATTTTTGAGAGCGGATCTAGTTCTGCAGGCCAGGATAGCCTCAAATGCACACGATCTTTCTGCTTTACCCTTTCAAGTGCTATAGTAGAGGTAAAAGCCACCATGCCACCTAAAAGTAGATTTAAATAAACACATGTAGATAAGCCGGGCAGTGGTGGCGCACGCCTTTAATCCCAGCACTCAGGAGGCAGAGGCAGGCAGATTTCTGAGTTTGAGGCCAGCCTGGTCTACAGAGTGAGTTCCAGGACAGCCAGGGCTACATAGAGAAACCCTGTCTTGAAAAAAAACAAAACAAAACAAAAAAATAAATAAAAACATGTAGATATAGCTATTGGGGGTGCCATGTTCAACACATCAAAATCTGAGGTAGGAAGACCAGAAGTTCAAGGCTAGCCTCAGCTACATAGTGAGTTCAAGACCAGCCTGGGCTACATGATGATACTTTGTCTCAAAACTAAAGAATTTAAGTCTTTGATGTCTAAATAACATTTACAACAGAGGGGTAACGTCTATAACTATAGAAAGAATGCTCTCAAGGCAGCAAGAGAAATAATTGGCGTGCCTCGGTGGAGCACTGAGGGACAAAGTGAGACATACTGTGAGAAAATAAACACAAAGGCCAAGAGCGTGGGAAAATACGAGCAGCTCTGGGGGAAAAGGGCGGGGCCAGCGAGGCTGGGACAAGTACAGGTGCATTCTCAGGTGATGCCCTTGAATTTGTAAATCGCCAGAGCCTTCCTGGAGGGCAGAGCCATCATACTTCACACGTACCAAGTCTTTCTCACAGTGGTTGCATTTTTTTAACCTTTATTGTTTTATTTTTTTAAATGGCTTATTTATTTTTATTTTACACGCATTGGCATTCTGCCTGCGTGTGTGTCTGTGCAAGGGTGTCAGATCCCTGGAACTGGCATTACAGAGAGTTCTGAGCTGCCGTGTGGGTGCTGGGAATTGAACCCTGGATCCTCTGGAAGAGCAGCCGCTACTCTGAACCACTGAGTCTTTCCAGCCCCAGTGGTTACATTTTTAGAAGTTGATCCTGGAGCAGTAATTAAATGAGGGTGACAGAAAGACATCCAGGACAGCTGCTTGAAGGATCAGAAAATAAGAAAGGAAGCCAGAGACAGACAGGAGGCTTCATTCCTGCAGTTCCAGCGCTTGGGAGGCTGAGGCAGGAGGATGGACGTCTATAGTCCAGGTCTGTCTGGACTAACTAGTGAGACCATGTCTCAAAACAAACAAAACAAAGGGAGAGAGAGAGGCGTCGCCCAGGAGGTCAGTGCTTACCCAGTATGCAGGAAGCCCTGGGTCCCATGTCCCTTACCCAGCATTCACCACCAGGCAGCATGGTCCAGCACACCTGTAACCCTGACATGTGGGAGTCAGAGGCAGTAGGACCGGACCTTCGGGGCCATCCTCACCTTGGCAGCAAGTCTGAGGCCAGTCTGGCCGCTGTGAGACTCTGACCGGACTCCTGGCTTGTTTTCTGGCCACATCTCCTTCCTACCTTGGCTTCTGATGTGAGAATTCTCTCCAGTTCTGCCCTGGCCTGAGTGTATTTGCGGGTGACTAGGGGGTTGTGTTGTTTATCAACCAGGCAGTGGATGGAAGGGCCTTCCACTCGGGCTGCCATGGCTCTGGGGCCTCTGGTTTCAAGGATTGTCACTTTGAGCCTCTTCTAAGTGACCTGGGGAGGTAATTTCTCACTGAAAGAATGGAGGGAGAGGAAGAGAGACAGAGGCAGAGATCCAGAGAGATAGAGGATTTCTTTAAAAAAAAAAATTATTTATTTTATGTATATGAGTACACTGTTGCTGTCTTCAGACACACCAGAAGAGGGCATCAGATCCCATTACAGATGGTTGTGAGCCACCATGGGGTTGCTGGGAATTGAACTCAGGACCTCTGGGAGAGCAGTCAGTGCTCCTAACCACTGAGCAATCTCTCCAGCCCATCCAGAGAGAAAGACAAAGAGAGACACCAAGAGACAGAGAGATAGAGAGACGATGAGACAGAGAGACAGACAGACAGGGAGATGGATCTGTAGTTTGTGTCTAGTTTGGGACTAAGGACATTCTCTAAAGCTTTCTGACTGGGCATGTCATTATTTCCATAATAACGCAGCAGAGTTGGGCCAGCTCTGGCTCGGCAGACACACACTTGGCTCTCAGTGCGCCGGATCCCAGCTCTGCTGTGACAATCATACCTTAAAGGGCCAGTTCAGCTGAAGTGCTCACAACTGCTCTCTTCCATCGCCCAGACACAGAGCACTGTAGGTAAGGAACGGACAGACGCAGCTCGCGCTTATGAACCTCCGAGAGCATCAGAGTCACGGGGAACTTTGCTGGGGTTGTGAGGTCTGAGTGATTGTTCTAAGCAGGGGAAGAAGTGAAAAGTGGGCTGTGTCCTGGGCGCTTGTTATATTTACTTAAGAACAGGCTGTGGCTATCCCTCAGAGGCACCGTGTCTGCCTAGGGTGCGTGTGGCCCCCGGGCTCTCTCCCCGGTTACTCATGCTCCCTTCATCATCTTCCTCTGTGGTGGATGTGGCTGAAGTAGAAGACTGGACCATCACAGCTCCCCTCTTCTCTCTCTAAGGGCCTCAGTATCCTTATCTGTTTGGCCAGATGTGTTTTGGTCTCACCATCTCCCAGTTGGAGGTCTAGCCTTGGCAGAAGAAGGACCTGGGATCCTGCTGCTTTCGTCTCTGGGATACTGAAGCAGAGAGTCACACATCCTCACAGGCCAGGCAGGCGTCCCTTCTCAGCCCCATCTGTCCAGCATCTCAGAACAGCAGTGAGCTAGCTGGCTGGCTGGGAAGGCCCTGTCCTGTGCCTTTGGCCCACGGTGGCCCAGGGAACGGTTCTCCCCTCTGCTGGGGTGCAGCAAGGAGGGGGTAGACAGAGGCTCATCTCCAGCTGGCTTGTGCCTATGAACTCCTCCTTCTCCCCAGGCTTGTCCACAGGGGCGTGGGATCAGCCAGAAAGTCGGGCAGCTCGCTAGAGGGAGGAGACATAAGGTTCCTTGGCCAGACTGAGTCCTGCTCCTGGAGAAGCACAGTGCCCAGCCCCACCCCTTGCTCTGTGCTCTTTCCACTGCCAAAGACTTTGACCTTGTGTCCCAGTCCTAGCTGGTGGGCAGAGGGCTGAAGTCAACACAGCCCAGAGAGTCAGGAGCATTCCTGCTAGAACCTGCACCCCCCAGGCCATTTTTCTCCAGACACCTGGCACCAGTGGTAAGTGAAGATATATTCTTGAGCTGGAACAGGGGACAGAAACAACAGAGTGTCTTCCCCAGTGTCTCTCCTCTCTGTGTCAACAATCTGGGCTCAACATCTGTGCCTGAGATTGGCGACCCAAAAAAGGACAGACTTGGGAAAATGTCACCCTGAGAGATGACACTGTACCCCCTGGCATACATGTCAGAAGGGAACCACAGGTTCAGAACCCAACCTCTCCGAGCCTCAGTTTTTCCCATCTGGAACACAGAATCTTTGAACAAAGTTTTTATTATGCTATTGATTAATTGATTCGGTATATGGGGGAGGGATTCATACGTGTCATGCTCTGCAGGTGGAGGTCAAAGGGCAACTTTTAGGACTGAGTTCTCTCCTTCCACCATGGGAGTCTCAGCAGCAGAACTCAGTTTGTCGGGCTTGGTGGCAGGCATCTTTACCAGCCGAGCCATCTTGAAGTCTCTGGATATGGGACTTTGACTTGTCTCAAAGGCTGATGGGTAGACAACGCCCGGCACTCAGCTGTACCTAATAAACACTCCCTAAACGGTCTTTATTAGTGCACTGGGGAGGGGGCTTGATTATCAATGTCTCACAACTGCTGTCTCAATTAAAAGATGAACTGGGAGCCGGGCAGTGGTGGTGCATGCCTTTAATCCCAGCACTTGGGAGGCAGAGGCAGGCGGATTTCTGAGTTCGAGGCCAGCCTGGTCTACAGAGTGAGTACCAGGACAGCCAGGGCTACACAGAGAAACCCTGTCTCGAAAAACCAAAAAAAAAAAAAAAAAAAAGAAAAAAGAAAAAGATGAACTGGGAATATCAACTGCACAAGGTACAGCCACATGGTGTGTGGAGCCCGGGAGAACTGGCTTGTGTTCACCTCCTCATCACGACCTTTTGGTTTCACTAGTCCTTGGTGTTCTTCATTAAGCATATGTGACAGTCAGGGGCACAAGCTGCCTCCTCTGATTGCTTTCCAGGGGACAAAGGTTATAAGCAGAGAGGCAGAGAAAAGTCAGTGGCGGCTGACTGCTGCTGTGACATGCATTCGGGCTGAACTGGGTGAGATCTGGCGTCCCACACCGGCAGGGTGGCTTCCAGTTGTGCTTCCTGCTTAAACGTCTGGCCCTGGTTTAGGATAATAGAGAAGGCTGTCTCTATTAGAGATGAGCTGTGAGAGGGAAGGAGTTATATTGTCTCCACTGTGTTTTGTGTCTTAATGACCTTAGAGTCCAAATAGGCTCTCCTGTCCCATGCTTATATTGACTTTATAATCTCTCTCTCTCTCTCTCTCTCTCTCTCTCTCTCGTCTGTCTGTCTGTCCGTCTGTCTCCCTCTCCGATGAACACCATAACTTCCCTGGTTCCTCTTCCAGGATACACGCTCCAGGCATGCTTGATTAGAATAACTGGCCACAAAGCAGAATTGCACCACTAAACATAAACCTGTCAGCAACCACCAGGAAGTGGTTGACTTACTAACAGAGCTATGCTGGGACTGGCCTTGAAGCTCGTTAGTGTCTGTGTGACTGATCTTACCTGAGGCTAGACCACGGATGGTCTGGCTCCTGCTCCTAATGAGGACCACATGCCTTTAACAACAGCTACTGTTGTCCGTGTCAAACGTAAGGGCCCAGGGTCTTTCCCCTCCAACCCTGTCCCGCTGACGATCCCACAAATAGTGCATTTTAGGCTTGGACACATCCGCACTCTCAAACATCGGCTATTTGTCTTCCCCTGCCTCATCCTCGGGTGTTTCAAAGCATGTGGCTGATGTGAACACAATCAAGCTAGCCTGGGCTCTGCTTTTCTCGAACAGGTTGTCTTGGGTCACAGCCTCAGTTGCCTCCACTGAAAATGGGTATGTTTCCTCTAGAGTTGTTATAAAGATCTCAATAGGTCATGTGTTGACAGTTCACACAGACACACAGACACACGTGCACAGACATACACACAGAGGGGCACACAAGCACACATACAGATACATAGATATACACACAGGCACATCCACAGAGACAGACCGACACACAGACACACATGCTCAGACACAGACACACAGACACACAGACACACAGACACACACACACACACACACACACACAAAGGGACATGCAAGCACACGTATAGATACCTAGATATACACACTGGCGCACCCACAGAGACAGACACACACAGAGAGACACACATGCACACAGACACATGCACACATGCACAGACACACAAATGAGGGACACACAAACACACATGCAGATACATAGACACATGCACAGACAGACACAAACACACACATACACAGAGAGACACACAAACACACATAGAGATACATAGATATACACACACACAGGCATACCCACAGAGACAGACAGACACAGACACACACGCATACAGACACACAAATGAGGGACACACAAGCGCGCGTGCATACAACACACACACACACACACACACACACACACACACACACACACACACACACACACACACGGTCTGGAAACCATGCAGCAGCAGCCCTTCCATCGCAGAGACAACTCTTTTCCATCACCCCTCGGAAATGTCCTTTCCTCACAGCCATGGCTGAGGTACGGTCTCCCCTTTCCCTGGTCTCCTGTTTGCACAGGGATGTCTAGCTCCTCCTTGAAGGTTCACGCAGCGGGGACATGGCGCTCGCCTCTCTCCCCCCACTTCCAGCTGGTCCGGAACCATCTTCAGAGCCAGTCTTCTAATCCCTCGGGGTTTGTCCTAGCCCACACTTTGATCTAAAGTTTCTTTTTTCTTTCTTTTTTTTCCCCTTTCACTTTTGAGGCAGGAAGTTACTATGTAACCTCTGGCATGCCTTGAGTATGCAATCCTCCTGCCTCAGCCTTTCCAGTGCGGGGATCACAAGTGTGCACTCCAAGCCTGCCTCATGGGTCCCCTCCCCCTCCCCTTCTTTTTTCATTCCCACTCTTTCAATCTTTTTTTTTTTTTTTTTTTGGTTTTTCGAGACAGGGTTTCTCTGTGTAGCCCTGGCTGTCCTGGAACTCACTCTGTAGACCAGGCTGGCCTCGAACTCAGAAATCCACCTGCCTCTGCCTCTCGAGTACTGGGATTAAAGGCGTGCACCACCACTGTCCGGCTTTTTTTTTTTTTTTTTTTTGAGACATGGAATTGCTATGAAGCCCAGACTGACCTGGAACTTGTAACATCTTCCTGCCTCAGCCTCCCGAGTTTTCAGATTACAGATGTCTTTCCCTAGCCAGACCCCGCACGCCCCCCCCCCCCCCCCGTCCTTTCCTGGGTCTCTCAGTGGTGTGAGCATGGAACGGAGCATCAGAGAGAGCAGACGTAGCTGACGCATCTCTCTGGGCGCTCAGTGCTTCATCTGTAAAGGGCTGTTTTGTATGAGCTCCCTAGCACCCAAGAGTTTCCTCACTGCTGTTTGCATCCACTGTCCATCCCGGGCTGGGGCAAGGGGAGCAGTGGGCAAAAGCGGTCCTCCCAGGGAGTGTGTGGGGGAGGGAGCTTTGCTAGCCTGCAAGTGTGCAGACAGCAGACAGGCTCAGTTCACACAGAGCAGCCACTGCCAGGCTTCCCTGAACTTGCTTGGCTCATCCCGGGAGGGAGCACCCTAACCCTGGGCAGGCTGGGAGCTACTCTCTCTTATCCAGATGAGTCCAGTGACTTGGCCAGGCTCACACAGTCAGTGTATCAGACGTAGGCTAAGCTGAGCATGTCTGACCTGCTAATCTAGCACACTATGAGCTTCTAATACTGTCCTGTGTACTATGAACTGTGTGTATTCTGTACTGAGTACTGGGTACTGGGTACTATGTCCTGTGTACGGAGTACTTATACTGGATACTGTGCATTGTGTCATTGTATACTGAGTACTTGTACTGAGTAGTGTGTGCTGTGTACTGAATACTTGTACTGGGCAGTACTGTGTGCTGTATACTGAGTACATGTACTGAATACTGTGTGCTCTGTACTGAGTACTTCTACTGGACACTATGGGCTGTATACTGAGTACTTGTACTGGGCAGTATTGTGTGCTGTATACTGAGTACTTGTACTGTATACCATGTGCTCTGTACTGAGTACTGGTACTGGGTACTGTGTGCTGTATACTGAGTACTTGTACTGGGCAGTACTGTGTGCTGTTTACTGAGTACTTGTACTGAATACTGTGTGCTCTGTACTGAGTACTGGTACTGGGTACTGGGCACTGAGTACTTGTACTATTATATACTGTGTACTGAGTACTTGTACTGTGTATATTGTGTGCTGGGTACTAAGTACTGAGTACTCGTACTGGGCACTGGTTACCATGTACTGAAAGTCTCCATAACAGGAACCACTGCAGAACTTGATACTGAATCCTCAAGACAGCTGATGAGACTGGAGCTTACTCCTGTTTTACTAATGAAGTGGTCTTGTCTCATGGAGGTGGGGTGGGGATGGAGAAGGAGGATGGGAGGGGCTGTTCCCTAAACCCCTAGCCCCCAGGCACAGGCTTCAAGCTGCCACCCTCTGTTTATGGACTCGGTACCAATTTGGCGTCTGAAACCCCAGCAGAGTCCAGCTTTTGTGGCCTGCTGCCACCCTCGCTTTGCAAAACTAGGCCGTATTGAGAATGACCCGCTGTTCAGGGCCCCGGGCCCATGTTGCCAGGAGCTGGGGTCTGAGGGAGGCCAACTGAGTGTAGAGGGGGCATGAGTTTGGCCCTTCCGGACACACACAGTCCCCTTGTTCTGCCTCGAAGGAGCTTTCTGAATAGAGAGCAAGGTCAAAAGCTGCTAGGCCTAAACATCTGAAGGTGTAGCCAGCCCTGTCATCCAAGGCCGGCCTAGTCGTCTGCCAGAAGAGCAAGTTCTGAGGGCAAACCCTGCATCAGACATTCTCAAAGCCACACTGGCTAGCTGGCAGCACAGCGCAAAGTAGGGGTGCAGTAAATGTGTGCAGAATTTACTTGAATTGGAGTTAAATTCCAACACCAACACTTACTGGAGATATGCGTGAGGCGCTTTTCCTTTCTGAGCCTCAGTTTCCTTATCTGTAAAATGGGACTTAAAACAGCAGCCCTGACCTCAGAAGGACACCAGAGACTTAGATGTAAGGGTATGGGAAGCTGTGCAGGAGCACAGTAGGTGTTCCCCGAGGTTGGCTCTCTGTAGAACTGGAGCTGTTTGGCCACTGGTGTCACAGCTGTCCACCCCTGAGCTAGGTCTAAGCTGCAGCTCAAGGAGAATGTTACCCAGGGCTGACAGCTAGCAGGGCTAAGCTCTGCTATTTGAAGCCAGTACTTCCTGACCACCAGACCACCCTGAAGACCAGTGGCTGGGACCAACCTCGGTGGTGGGGCACCTAGGGAGCTGCCATGATTATTAGCTGAGTGACCGTAGGCACACGATTCGCCTCTGCGCACCTCAGTGCTACTCCTTGTAAGCTGGGAACACTGAGAGCGGAAAGGTGGCTCAGAAGTTAAGAGCATGTTCTGCTCTTCCAGAGAACCCAGGTTCAGGTCAGGGGCTCCCCACCATCTATAACCCCGGCTCTGGGAGTTACAGGTGTCCTCCTC
>CM052721.1:36330910-36382497 GCA_028551405.1 Uromys caudimaculatus
CCTCCTCCTCCTTTTTTGGTTTTTCGAGACAGGGTTTCTCTGTGTAGCCCAGGCTGTCCTCGAACTCAGAAATCCACCTGCCTCTGCCTCCTAAGTGCTGGGATTAAAGGCGTGCGCCGCCACTGCCTGGCTAGGTGTCCTCTTCTTGCCTCTGCCTGCACCTTGCACTCTGTGGTGCACGTACACACGTGTGTGTGCATGCACATATGTAGACACATTAAAAAAATGAAATAGACCTTGAAAAAAATCAGCTGACTACCTCTCACAGTCTAGAATCTTGGGTTCCTGATCATCAGGAAGGGAAGAGTCTTGGCAGTGTATGGCGCTTCCTAAGCCACCAGGAGCCCACGGTGGTGACGGTGGCGATGACAGGGATCCTCCGTCTTCTCTCTCGCAGGCTGGCGTGATGCGCGTGGCCGTGATTGGAGCGGGGGTCATCGGACTGTCCACAGCCCTCTGCATTCATGAGCGCTACCACTCAATACAGCCACTGCACGTGAAGATCTATGCAGACCGCTTCACGCCGCTCACCACGAGCGACGTGGCTGCGGGCTTCTGGCAGCCTTATCTCTCTGACCCCAGCAACCCGCAGGAGGCGTGAGTGGGGGTTCTGTGTGGTAATGTGGGGGCCCATGGAAGCTGAGGCCACAGAGGGAGCCTCTCACCACCAAGGACAACTCCCTAGTGGGAGCCTTGACCTAGCTCAGCATGTGTTTGTTCTAGACCTTTCGGGTAGGGGGGGTGGGTTATCAGCTTGAAGTCATGTAGGGCTATATAACAAGACTAAGAGTAAAAAATAACCAGTCAGGAAAGTCCACCTACCTATAATCCTAGCACTCAAGAAGCAGAGGCGTAGAGATTCACTGCAAGTTGAAGACTAACCTGGTCTATACGGCAAGTTTTGAGCT
Organism: Uromys caudimaculatus; assembly: GCA_028551405.1. Lineage (NCBI taxonomy): Eukaryota > Metazoa > Chordata > Mammalia > Rodentia > Muridae > Uromys > Uromys caudimaculatus. The sequence goes on from CM052721.1 coordinate 36,331,819, forward strand.
AGCCAAGACTACACAGAGAGACTGTATTTTTAAAAGATGTATTTATTTTATGCATATGAGTACCCTATTTGTATGTACACTTGCATACCAGAAGAAGGCATCAGATCCCATTACAGATGGTTGTGAGCCACCATGTGGATGCTGGGAATTGAACTCAGGACCTCTGGAAGAGCAGTCAATGCTTGTAACCACTGAGCCATCTCTGCAGCCCCCCTGTATTTTTTTTTTTTTAAAGCAAATGCATAAGGAAAGATGAAGAAAATAACAAACCGGGCACCAAGCAGACACAGCCATGGTCCCAGATCCTACAAAAGCCACCCTGGGCATTGTTGGTCACACTACCACAATTGTTGGACCAAATCTGAAGCAAGCTTTGTTAAATACTGGCCAGTATGATGGACACCGGCCAGGTCCATACCTGGGATACCCAGAGAACGACCTGACATACTTCCTGCCCACATACCTCGCACCTACGTGTGATCAATCCGTCCTGTGCAGTTGGGGCAACCAACCTTGTTTACAGACGTGAAAACACATGGCATGCCATCTTACATGAACACAGCATTCCAGGAAGTTATCTACCTTTGGACAAGTGATACTTACAGGTTAAAGGCACAGTTAACTCAGAACTTTAGCCCTCGCAGGCTTCACCGAAAGCTCATCTCTGAAATCAGAGCAAGTACTGGCTGGGGAAATGGCTCAGAAGGTAAAGAAAACCTTTGCCACTTGAGTCTGACCACCAGAGTTCAGAATCCTAGAATCCACATAAAAGCCAGATGTAGTAACTCACAGCAGGAACCCTGGGCTGTCCTTGTTGGGGGATGCAAGAGAAATGTTGAAAGCTCACAGCCCTCACAGAGCAGCAAAGAAGAAGCAAGGTAAATGGTGAGAGCCAGCTCCCAAGGCTGAATTCTGACCTCCCCATGAGGACCACAATTTTGGTATGTATGTGTGTGTGTGTGTGTGTGTGTGTGTGTGTGTGTGTGTGTGTGCGCGCGCGCGCGCACGCATATGCACACAGGAAAAAAAAAAATACTACTGAGGACTGTGGACAGCCCATTCTGTGATGAGTTCTGAGCATGGGGGCCTGTGCTTTGCTGCTCTTCTGTAAGGTGGGTGGCTCCTAAACCCACAGCACTGATGAATCCAGGGAGGCTCAAAGCCAGAGGATTGGTGAAGCTGACTGACTAAGGCACACAATGTGTGCTTGATGACATCGTGTGATAGAGCATATTCTGTCAACATCAACCAAGACAATGATGAGTTTGCTTCCAATGGTCCTTTATTTTATTTTTGAGGCAGAGTCTCACCATGTAGTCCTGGAACTTGCTATGTGGATTAGGCTGGCAAACTCACTACCTCTGCTTTCTAGGATTTCAAAGATGTCTGCCTCTATGTATGGCCTTGATGTTAGCTTCTTGAGGACCAATAACTACAGAGAAAGAACTACGGACCAATCCCAGAGGCTTCAGACAGCATGTACTAGATAGTGCTGCCTGACTGGAGTGAAGCCTGCCAGCTGTGCTCCTGGGGACCAGCAGTGCTGATCACCTCCTCCTCGGGAGGTGATCAGTTCAGGGCTTAACCAGCTCAAAGCCATCTCAAGGCCTCTGCAGTGTAAGCCCGGGTCCCAGGCACCGTCCTCAGGGGTGCACAATGGGGATGCGGTTTCTCCTGGTTTTCCATCTGGGAAGCCAGGTGTGGGGGAGCTGTTTGGAGCACTGCAGGAGTGAACTTGGCGGATGACTGAGTGTTGAACATGTCCCTGTCAGCATCGCTACAGAGCTATACGAACTGGCATTCTGCCCAGGGTATTTAGTGGCCGAAACTCTGATGCCATTTTGGTTAGGAATAAGTTCAGAGTCACAAAGAAAGAGAGCAATGACCCAAGTGAAGTGTCCAGACAAGACTAACTTTATCTTGATTAAGAAGTTATACTCAGAAGAACAAACACACAGACACAGGAAGTGCATTCGGTTTTTGTCCTAACTCAGATGGTGACTGTCTTTTCCCATTGACTGAGGTCTGTTTACTCTTTTTTATTTTCTCAAGACAGGATTTCTCTGAGTAGCCTTGGCTGTCCTGGAACCCACTCTATACACAAGGCTGGCCTCGAATTCTCAGAGATCCGCCGGCCTCTGCTGAGTGGTTGGATTTAATTGGGTAGTCTAAACAGAATCGGTGCACAGGAAGCTAAGGAGGAAGGTGAGGGGGTCTCAGTTCCAGATCACCAACACCTTAGAAACAGCAGAGTCCTTGTGTAACAAAGATTTTACTGGGTGTGTGGTGTGTGTGTGTGTGTGTGAGAGAGAGAGAGAGTGAGAGAGAGAGAGAGAGAGACAGAGACAGAGAGAGACAGAGAGAGAGAGACTGAGAGAGAGACAGAGACAGAGAGAGACAGAGAGAGACAGAAAGACAGAGACAGAGAGACAGAGACAGAGAGAGAGACAGAGAGACAGAGACAGAGAGAGACAGAGAGAGAGACAGAGACAGAGAGACAGAGACAGAGAGAGAGACAGAGACAGAGAGACAGAGACAGAGAGAGTATATTTACATGAGGTCTTACAGGTCGGGGAGCTAAGACTTGAATTCCTCCATGTTAACTGGGGTTTTGTAGCACTTAGTAGAAGAGACTCGAGTGCACTGTCTCTTCCACTTCCAGGGAGTGGAACCAGCAAACTTTCGATTACCTGCTGAGCCACCTCCATTCTCCCAGCGCTGAGAAAATGGGCTTGGCCCTAATCTCTGGCTACAACCTCTTCCAAGATGAAGTTCCGGTGAGCCAAGAGTCCTTGACCCTGAGGCATATAAGCCACAGTACCGAGAAACTACAGAGCTAGACCATTCCGGGGGTAGAAAGAAAGGTTTATCAGGACTGAGTTACCAAGGCTATCCATTCCGGGGTGTGTGTGGGGGGGAGGGAGGGGTACTTGGAGACAGAAAGGCGAGAGATTGTCTGGACTGACAGGAGCTAGGCGTCCTGGCCCATGGTATTTGACCCATGAAGGAGGACTAATGGAGGCCCTTGGCTCTGTTCTGCCTTTCTGATGAACAGAAGCCCACGTTTAGGCTTGGATACCCAACGGCAATCCTTTTGTTTACCCTGCCTGAATCCTTCTGTTTAGGACAATATCATTGGCACTGCCATGTGGATGGGGGATTTGGACCTAACAGGGCATTGACAGAGCTGGGGTGCTGAGCTGGAGGAGAGTACTCAGAGGTCACAGACTTACGGGTCCAGATTAGTCTGTCTATCTAGCTATCCATCCATCTATCTATCTATCTATCTATCAATCAACTATCTATCTACCTACCTATTTATTTTGGTGGAGCTAAGGGTCAGGGCTTTGCGTGTCCTAGGCAAGAGTTTTGCCGTGGAGCTACACCCCAGACGCAGGTCCACTGAGGCCGCTGTCTCTACCCCATTCCTGATCTTATGCTAAGTGAAGGGAATAGACTTGAGCCTCATGGTGTGAGTTCAGATCTTGGCTCTCCCTCCTAGCCATGAGATGCAGACAAATTACTCAGGTCATTCGGCCTGTCTGTAAGGATGCACACACCATCCACCCCAGTGGCTGATTGTGAAGATAAAACAACAGAGCCAGAGAAGCAAAGGCTTCGGGCAGTGTCTGCCACAAGCCAGCATCCTCGGAGTGTCTGTCCTTCTGATGATCTGGTCCACCTGTCTCCATGAGGCCGTCTCTGCTTCCTCCTCAGGACCCTTTCTGGAAGAACACAGTTCTAGGATTCCGGAAGCTGACCCCCAGGGAGATGGACATGTTCCCCGATTATAGGTAAGATTCCTGTTGAGTAAAAGAAAGAAAGAAGCCAGGCAATGGTGGCGCACGCCTTTAATCCCAGCACTTGAGAGGCAGAGGCAGGTGGATTTCTGAGTTCGAGGCCAGCCTGGTCTACAGAGTGAGTTCCAGGACAGCCAGGGCTACACAGAGAAACCCTGTCTCGGGGAAAAAAAAAAAAGAAAGAAAAAAGAAAAGAAAGAAAAAAGAAAGGCCATCACTGCTCCTAGGTGTGGTGGAGGAGAGTTTACTGGTGAGACAAAGGAGAGAATAGCACAGGCAGAGACAACCGGCAGAGTCCAGAGTAGACATGGCCAGAATGAACTGGGCCCTGTGTAGGGGGTGGGGGGCGGCGGACCAGGTGCAGCAGCCAGGAGACCAAAGGTATAGAAGGGGTAACCAAAATGGTTGGATTATACAGAGAAGGGCAGGCCAGACCCCTGGGCTGAGAGTTCGGGGTATGGGGCAGGGTATGCTAGCCATACCCTGTAATAGGTAGAGACTGAGGGATGCTGGGAGAACCTGGAGGCCAGGTCTGCTTTGCTATGACTTGGCCTTGGCCATTCGCACCAGGGTGTGAGACTTAACACCTGTCGTGGGCAAAGACACTGGGGCAGACAATTCAGACAGAGCTGTCTAGAAGGCAGAAAGAAGGGGAGCCTCAATCTCCCATCCCATCTCTGTCCTGCAGCCCCTGGTACTCTGTCCTTCTGATGGCTAGCCCCTTCCCGGGGTTCTAGGTGCACTGGGCTTTAGTATGAAATGTCAGTCAGTTTTGTACACTAGACCTATGAAGAAAGGCTTGCTTTAGCTCATGAGGTGTTTGCCATGGCAGTTTGTATCACAATGCAGCAATGAGAAGGGGCAATGGGGTCCCACAGTGGCCTTTGAAGGAAGCACCTGATGGTTTAAGAATCATTCCCGCTGGGCATTGGTGGCGTACACCTTTAATCCCAGCACTTGGGAGGCAGAGGCAGGTGGATTTCTGAGTTCAAGGCCAGCCTGGTCTACAGAGTGAGTTCCAGGACAGCCAGGGCTACACAGAGAAACCCTGTCTCGAAAAACAAAAAACAAAACAAAACAAACGAACAAACAAACAAAAAAGAATCATTCCCTAGGACTCACCTTCAAATCCCATCTGCTCTCCGCACTGCTACCTCAGAGACCGAGCCTGCACATATGGCCCCAAGAGACGTTCAACATTTAAACCATAGCTCTCCATGTTGCTAAACCGCTCTCTCAGATGAGGAAACGGAACTTCAGAGAGCCTGAGTGACTTCCCAGGGCCACACAGCCATGTGACCAAGCTTAGCCTGTGCGCCCCTCACTTGACCCCATTCCCCAAACCTCACATCTACTTGCATATCCCAGGATGCAATAGTTTGATAGGAAATGTCTCCTTGTGTTGAGCTGAACTCTCACTGTTACCCCACAAATGCCACCTAGTGGCTCAGCTCTATCCATTTTGGAGACTCCAAATAACACCAAGCCAATCTTCAAACAACAGACTCTGACCGTTTTTGTTTGCCCACTCTGACTCTAGTTACGGCTGGTTCAATACAAGCCTCCTTCTAGAGGGGAAGAGCTACCTGCCATGGCTGACCGAGAGGTAAGACCTTAACCTTCCTTTGAGAAGGAAACTCCCAGGGACCAAGCTGTGAAAGAGTAGTGGGCAAACTCCATGCTGAAGAAGATCTTGGGGTGCTGTGTGGGAGCTGTCCCTGGTCCTGATCACCACTGTGGGCTGAAACCACGATTCTGCATCCCGTAGAGCATAAACCCACTTGGCAGATTTCAGTTGTTGCGTTTCTTAGCAACTTCCCTCAAGGCTTTATGCTCATATGATAGTTTAAAATGGATTGAAATGCTCTTCTAGATCTATTCACATTGTTTGCATAAATTATCTTTAAAACGTTTCTCTCCCTTTCGGTTCCCTAACTGCTCCTATCCCTAGAACAATGGTAAGTGACACAATGTTACGATGTCCCTGTCTTACCACTGATGTTTTAATATGAATCTGTGACATTCCTCCTTAGCAAACATTAGCTTGGGGGTCACATGCATTCATATTAGAGACTTCATATATTCCCTATATTTTATAAAGATTTTGAAAAACTCTGAAATGAATGGAGATAGTGTGGTCTGGGAAGACTTTTTAAAAGTCTTTTTATGGCTCTTGCTGGGCAGTGGTGGCGCACGCCTTTAATCCCAGCACTTGGGAGGCAGGGGCAGGTGGATTTCTGAGTTCGAGGCCAGCCTGGTCTACAGAGTGAGTTCCAGGACAGCCAGGGCTACACAGAGAAACCCTGTCTCGAAAACCCAAAATAAATAAATAAATAAATAAAATAAAATATGGCCCTCAGAATCCCATTCTGCATTTACTGAATTAGAACCCCCAGGGCAAGGATCCAGATTTTTTTTTTCCTTTGTCTTTGTCTTTTTGAGATTACGTAGCCCTGGCTGGCGTGGAACTCACAGAGATCCGCTATCCCTGCTTCCCAGGTGCTGGGATTAATGGAGAATCTCGTGTCTAGTAGGCCCAGAATTTTATATGTCAATACATTCTCTGGGTGAGTGTAGTTATCAGCCAAACTCTGGAACTGTGTCAGTGAGACCGCTCCTGGGGAGACACATACGTGACTACTCACCCCACACAGGAACCTACAATGGACTAAAGTGATTATTACATCAAAGTCCAACTTGGTGAGCCAATGAATTTATTGAGTTAGTAACAGGTGTATGGGTAAGGGGTCAGTTACAGGAGTCGAGATGACTCAGTGGCTGTTGCATCAAAAAGCCCAGCCCAATGCAGGTGTGAGCTGCAACCCCGGAGCTCCCTGCTCATCTCTACACAGCTGCACTGCTCAGAGAACCTCCTCTGGGCTGCTCAGCTGGCGGGAGTCTCCTCCCTCAGCCGGCCATTGCTCACATAACCTCGGGGAGGGACCTCGTGAATCTTGTGTATTCCCAGACAAGCCAAGTTTGTTACTTTGTGGGTCTCAGGAGAGTCCCAGCTCCTTCCTGGAGAGAATGTTACAAACCCGAGGAAATTGTAACACAACAAACCATTGCCCTAATGTTTACTACTCTTACCCTTGGGACAATGGGACACCCGACCAGCCTCTTTCCAGTTACCCTTCCGATTGTTACACTTTCTAGTTCTTTTGATGGGTTTTCAGGCTCAGGATCAAAGCCAGGGCCTCATATCCCCTGGAGAGACATGCCACCATTGAGTCACATCTACAGAGCCCTTCTCTGGGACACTGAAATTCAGGGATGGGTGTCCCCGGCCCACTCTGGCGTCATGCTCCGACAAAGGTGCATATGGCATTGGCTCAGCTCTGCCTCCATGCCCCCACCCCCCTAAAGCTTGATTCTTTTGATACAAACCAACACGGTGACAACAGACTGTAATGAGAGACAGAGCCTGGGCTTGTGTCCCAACCTCTTAGTGGACAGCTCGCTCCATGACCTTCAGGAAGACCCTTCTCTCTCAGCTCAGTGATGGGCTAGGGCCACCAGAGAGGACCTTGTTTTCAAAGAGGTTATTTTCAGACCGGTGGTCCAGCCGGTGCTCACGAACTGAAAGACTTCACATGGGCATCGAGTGGAGCTAATGTCCACAGGAATGTCCCCTGTGCTCGCTAGGAGGGATGTGACAGAGAAGTGAGTTTGGGGAGGTTTTGAAGTGTCTCCTCATCCCAGGTTAACTGAGAGAGGGGTGAGGCTCATCCATCGGAAGGTGGAGTCTCTCGAAGAGGTGAGTGGGGGGGAGTGGGGGGAAGGGAATAAAGGAGGGAGGATGGAAGATGCTCCCTGCTGCTGGGTGGGAGACCCCCTTCTTAGATTCTCAGGGCCCCCCATAGGCATGTCCCAGGCTCTAACCCCAGGAGGACTTGGGCATTCTGATGAAGGTGTCTGCCTTGATATTGGTGGTAAGATGGGAATCGCAGTGGCCAGAGGGACTGGTTCCATCTGCCCCTAGACATGTTGCAGAGTCAGAGACGCCTTATCCTGGAGTCAGCTGTACTCCACTGCCCAGTCCAGACCCTTCCATGCTTCCATGACATCTGGGCTGATCTTTCTGCAACATCTAGGCACTCAGTTCAGACCACAGGCACACCATCAGCACACGGCGATGAGCTCAGGGCTACTCCGTCCTAACAGCTCAGCTCCGTGGTTTCATTTAGTCCCAGCCTGCAGAACAATGCTGGACACAGGGAACGTACAGCGTGTCCAGCTGCTGGTACTGAGCTCCTTGAGGTTGGAGCTGGCCCTGATGGACACCTAGGGCCTGTGGTAGATGAAAAAGGGGTCTCACGGAGGGTGGTGCCACCTTGGCTTGATGTGAACTTCTCTTTAAGGTTTCAGAAAAGTTCACGTCCGTGGTACTTCTAGCCAGCAACCTCTCCTCAGGGTCACACAGAGTCCTTACAGTAGTAGCCTGTGAACATGATTGGCTTTGCTAGAAAATCATTGTCAGCCAGGTGGCAGTGGCGCACACCTTTAATCCCAGCACTCAGGAGGCAGAGGCAGGCGGATTTCTGAGTTCGAGGCCAGCCTGGTCTGCAGAGTGAGTTCCAGGACAGCCAGGGCTACACAGAGAAACCCTGTCTTAAAAAACCAAAATAGAAGAAGAAGAAGGGAAGGAGGAGAGGAAGGGGGAAGGGGAAGGAGAAGAAGAGGACAAGGAGGAATATCGTCAAATGGGAGCCACTGAGCCTCAGGAGGTAAAAGGACATTTCTGTGGTCAGAAACTGAGTGAAAGTCAGTGGGGAGCTTTGGAGCCAGGATCACTGGATTCACACCGGCACACCTCACCCCAGTTCCCCAGGGAGCAGACAGCTGTGATGTCTGGAGGAAGGAGGGGAGAGGGCACAGCACAGTCCTCACCCCTTCCTGTCACTGACTCGTCCTTGCGGCCAGGTGGCAAGAGGAGGCGCGGATGTGATTATCAACTGCACCGGGGTGTGGGCCGGAGCTCTGCAAGCCGACGCCTCTCTGCAGCCAGGCCGCGGCCAGATCATCCAGGTGAGGCGATGCTGTGGTCTGGAGAGCTTGCCCTGCCTGCTCCCGCCACTCCAAAGCTGGCGCAGGGTCCCTGTTGATGGAGTGACTGCAGACTCTGAGGAAGTGATTTATTGAAGAGATAAGGATCAGTCTGCTCCCCGCCCTGCTGTTTTGGAATTTTGTGCAAAGTGTACGTAGAGACCTTTTCCCGAGGAAGAAGCCATAGCGCAGCCCTGAGTTCAAACCAAACCAAACCAAACCAAACAACCAGCAAACCCTTATGAGGTGCTTATCAAGGGCCAGGTGAACGCCCAAGCACTTTTTTTTGAGTTGATCGGTTAGTCTGTAGCACAGCCTTTGAATGGTCCTACTATATCACACCACCATCTTAACCAAAGCACAGAGATGTCAAACAACACATGCAAGGATGCACAGCAGAAAACAGTGAGCCGAGGGTTAGAGCCAAGGTGAGCCAGCCTGTGGGTGTCGCTGTTGTCCCATGACTCTCGTACTGTGTGGGGATGTTCGTGTACACGCCTGCCATTTGTGGACACAGCGATGGGTGTGGCCATATGCGTATATGGATGTACACGTGTGTGTGTGTGTGTGTGTGTGTGTGTGTGTGTGTGTGTGTGTGTGCGCGCGCGCGCAGGGGCGTGTGTTCCTTGGGTGTCTGTTTGCTCTTTGAGCTCAGGTTTTCCCGTGGACATGTGGTAAGGGCGTGGAATACCCCAGGGAGCAGGGGGAGCTGTCAGGTGACCCTCCCGCAGTCCTGGGTCCCAGGGGTCACGAGAGGGCTGAGCACTGAGGGAGCAAGCTGAAGGGTAAACCGCAGCCCTTGACCTCAGTCCCTGACAAGATGCGTCTGTCTTGACTAACAGGTGGAGGCCCCTTGGATTAAACACTTCATCCTCACCCACGACCACAACCTTGGCATCTACAACTCCCCGTACATCATCCCAGGGTAAAATTCTGACTGACCTAAGGTCATAGAAGGGGTGACTTCATGGCGTCGTGACAGCCCATCCACCCGGCTGGTAGTTTTCTTCCAGGGTTTTTTTTTTTTTTTTTTTTTTTGGTTTTTTCAAGACTGGGTTTCTCTGTGTAGCCCTGGCTGTCCTGGAACTCATGCTGTAGACCAGGCTGGCCTCGAACTCAGAAATTCACCTGCCTCTGCCTCCCAAGTGCTGGGATTAAAGGCGTGTGCCATCACTGCCTGGCAGAGACAGGGTTTCTCTGTGTAGCCCTGGCTGTCCTGGAACTCACTCTGTAGACCAGGCTGGCCTCGAACTCAGAAATCCGCCTGCCTCTGCCTCCCAAGTGCTGGGATTAAAGGCATGTGCCACCACTGCCCGTCTCTTCCAGGGTTTTATAAATAATCTTAGGCAATGAAATCCCTGGGATGGTGGGATTCAGTCCTGATTAGACTTTCACCTTGAACATCCCTTCTGGTAGCAGAGGTGGTGAGGCCAGGTCATAGGTCCTGGATACGCAGGCAGGGACACTGGAAGTGATTAGAATGTTGTTGGCAGAGGGCCAGGGAGAGCCACTGGGTTTACGTTGCTCCTAATGTTGGTGGTGGCAGCAGTGTCGGGGACAGTGGGCTATTGGTGTTGAATGACATCAGCCTGGCACTGTCGCAAGGTTATCGGTGGGGAAGAGTAGTCCTGAAGGGGCTGTTGGCAGGCACGGGGGTGTTTGAGTGCAGAGTCAAGGAGATGGACTCATGATGGTGGTGGAGTGGGAACAGCACCCTCTGTTGATGAAGACGGATCATGTCTCTAGTGCGGCAGACATGATGGTTTCAGAGCAGATGATGGGTGGTGTGGCAGTGTGCTGGCTGCCTTGGTGGTGATTTCACTGGCATGGTGGAAATGACAGTGTCATGGTGATGCTGTTTTGGTGGTAGAAACGGTGACAGGGTTGGTGTCGATGACATTGCTGGTGATGATGGTGATGATGGTGATGCTGGGGATGGTGATGCCGGGGATGGTGGCACAGGGGGTTGATGGAGCCCACAATGGCAGTGAGGGGATGTTTAGCAGGGGCGGCCATGCCGACAGGAGTAGGTGACTCAGAGGATGCGATAGTGAGGGAGGAGAGGGGAGACGCCTCTGCCTGCCGGACTTCATCTTCCTTATTCCTCTTTATTTTTATAAGTTCCAAGACGGTTACGCTCGGAGGTGTATTTCAGCTGGGGAACTGGAGCGAGTTAAACAGCGTCCGTGACCACAATACCATTTGGAAGGGTTGCTGTAAGCTGGAGCCCACCCTGAAGGTGAGGGGGGGTGCCGCCAGCCAGGCAGCTCCGTCCTGATGGGAAGATACCTGTATGGGGGCCAGTTAACCCCAGAGAGAGACTAGGGTATGTGGTACACAGTACCTAGGCTGGGTCACACAGTACACAGTACACAGACTGGGGTATAGAGCACACAGCACATTGCAGACTGCGACAGTGCTTTGGAAAGTCCTTGCTGTGCACTAATGCCACCTCACTGGCCCTTCTGAGAATGTCCCTCATAGGGTGGCCTCTTAGCATGTCTTCGCAGAGAGCAGGTGTTCTTGCAGATAAGTCTCCGTTTTCACATCTGCCCGATGGCCATTGTGGTGACATGAGCAGTGGGAACCGGTGTCGCAGTTGGTGGTGACAGACCGCAGGGCTGGTGATGGTGACATAGTGGTGACAACAGGGACAGTGGCTGGTGGTGGCGGCCATCATTGCCATCGATGAACTAGCATGTGGTGGCAGATGGCGAAGGCCATGGCTCAGGGAGTAGAGACTTGCTGCACAGCAGTTAGGCTCTGGGTTCGGATCCCAGAACTCGTTTAAAGGCAGATACAGCAGCACACGTCTGTAATCCCTGAGCACGTGTGGTGCCGTGGAAGGTGGAGACCAGGACTCCTCGGGCTTGCACGTGAGCCAGCCCAGCACACACAATAGTGAACAGAGCTTGTTTCAAACAAGGCGGAAGGTGAGGACCGACACCTGAGGTTGTCCTCTGACCCCCATATGCACCCATACCTGCACATGCCCGCTCACGTGCATACACACACATATACCCTTAGACACACTCACACAAACCCACACGTACACACACACATATACACTTAGACACACTCACACAAACCCACACGTACACACACACATATACACTTAGACACACTCACACAAGCCCACAAATACACACACACTCACACATAGTACACATATATATAGACTTATACACACACTCACACAAACCCATATATACACACACTCACACACAATATACATATATATACACTTATACACACTCACACAAACACACACATACACACACAATACATATACACTTATACACACTCACACATGTATACTATACTTACACACACATTTATACACATACAGACTCATACACACATCTACATTCACACACACACACACACTCACACATACACACTCACACTGTGGGATGTGTGTGACTGATAACTTGTGATTAAACACTGGGGTGAATAGCCAAGGGGGCGGCCATGAGATTCTGAAAGCTAACTCACAGCTGCCTAGAACGTCAGCCAGGACACGGTCTAGATAGAAAGTCGACAGCACTATTTTCTTTTTCCAGAATGCAAGAATTGTAGGTGACCTCACTGGCTTCCGGCCAGTCCGGCCTCAGGTCCGGCTAGAAAGAGAACGGCTTCGTTTTGGATCTTCAAGTGCAGAGGTGTGTTGTGTCAAGGGCAGTGTTGTCCACCCCAGCTCCAGTAAAAACCTGGCCACTCCCCGGAAAAGTCACATCGGCTGAGATCAGGGCCAGAGGTGGACACCCTCCCCCCATTCCCCCCATCCCCTCTCCCCGTCCCCTGCCCCCCCCCCCCGTAAATGGGGACACAGAGACGGAGACTTGAGATGGTCCAGGACTGAGTAGAGAGACATGGTACTTTATGCCAGATGGTAGGGCAAACTCATGACCTTTCGGAATCTACTCTGAAGCCCTTTGGATAGTAGGAACAGCTTTCTCTGTCCTGAGGGGAAAACCAGGACCTCCATTGGTGGTGTTACCTGTGCAAGCCAGACTACTGGTGAGCAGCCAGGCTCTGGGGTGACTTGAGCTTGACCTCAGAGACGTTACCCTTCTGGAGGGGCTCCTCTGGGTCCCCTCACCAGGAGTGTGAGGGACCCTTGTACCAAGGTTAGCTTTCTCCTCTTCTCTCAGCTAGGGGTGCACGGAGGGCATGTGTGTGAATGTGTGTGTAGACAGGTGTGTGTACAGATGATTGTGTGCATGTGTGGAGGGGCCGTGTACGTCTCTACAAAGCTGAGTGTGTGGAGGTGTGGCAGCGGACCGCTCTGACAGCAAGGTTTCATGGCCTCGCATTTCCTGTGCTGACGGATGAAGCATCCTTACCTTTTAAGCAGAGAGAGTAGGGACCCATCCTACACCTCCTCAGACAGTTCCCTTTAAGCTAGTCCCAGGCCCCGCCCACGCCCGGGGAAGGCATTGATGGAGCTCAGGGCATCCGCTTTACCCAAGGCTCTTAGAGGGTTCCTGGTCTTCTGGAGTAACGAAGCTTCCCCGACCCCTCCCTGAGGTCCCTGCCGCACCTGGCCACCATCTCTCTTGCTTCTCCCAGGTCATCCACAACTACGGTCATGGAGGTTACGGGCTTACAATCCACTGGGGCTGCGCAATGGAGGCGGCCAACCTCTTTGGGAAAATTCTAGAGGAAAAGAAGTTGTCCAGGATGCCTCCATCCCACCTCTGAGGACTCTAGTGGCCACCACTTGCCCCAAGATCTCAACCCCTCCTGCCAGTTGATAGGCTACTTAATGATTCCCTCTCCCAACGCCCCGCCCCCGCCCCGCCCCGCCCCCAGTCCTAGCTCCAGCCCAGCCCCAGCTCCAGCCCCAGCTCCGCCCCCACCCCGCTCCAGCCCCAGCTCCACCCCCCCAGCCCCAGCCCCACCGCTGGTTTCCTCTGGCAAAAGCGTGAAGGGAGGAAATCCTGCTGCTCCCTCTACTCTGCCTGGTCCTTGCAGTGCAGTGATGCTGGCTGGTCCTAACCAAGGCTGGTTGTACTGGGTGGCAGGGTCTGTGCTCAGTCCTATAAGGAGCGGTCTGGAGTCTTTTGCTTAGAACTCTGATGAATGGTTCAGAACATACTCTATGTCTAGCTGTAGTGATGGGAGGAGGGGGGAGAGGAGGAGGAGGAGAAGGACCAGGAGGGAAAAGAGGAGGAGACTCCCTTCTTGGCGCTCCGCTGGTCAACGTTATTAAAACACTGGGTATCCAGACTCTCTTCAGGATTGATCCTAAGACATACCTTCCTCTCAGTCTCACTACTCAAGACCACAGTGGTCTTGAGGAGACTTGATCGAGCTTGTGTGTGTGAGGGGAGGGGAGGGAGCAGGCTAGATGAGTGCTCCACCAATGAGCTGAGTGGAACCCTGTCTTCTTGAGCCCTGAAATCAGAGAAGCGTATCACCTTGGGCACAGCGAATGACTTCCTTTTAGCCTTTGTTAATGCATCGTGTCTCTGTGTGTGAGCACTCACTATGATGTGTTGGGGTCAGAGGACAACCCATAGAAGTCAGCTTTCTCCTCCCGCCCTGTGGGATCCGGGCTCGAACCCAGATCCTCAGGCTTGGCAGCAAGTGCCTTACCCATGGAGTCCGCTTACCATTCCACCGACATTTTCTGAAATGCTTTCTTATGTGGAGAGAAACAGACAGCATTCCCACCAGTAAATGGGAGGTTCTGTTACAAGGCTGCTTAGAGTTAGGTCTCGGCCCTATTGCTGGGTTTCTGAGGTGAAGCAGCTTTGTGGCAGTTCTTGGGCCACTTGAAAATACTGATTAAAAAAAAAAACCTAGCCGGGCGGTGGTGGCGCACGCCTTTAATCCCAGCACTCGGGAGGCAGAGGCAGGTGGATTTCTGAGTTCGAGGCCAGCCTGGTCTACAGAGTGAGTTCCAGGACAGCCAGGGCTACACAGAGAAACCCTGTCTCGAAAAACCAAAAAAAAAACAAAAAAAAAAAACACCTCTTTGTTCCATTTATTTAAGGGGTGTGTGTGTGTGTGTGTGTGTGTGTGTGTGTGTGTGTGTGTGGTGAGTGTGTGTAGGGATCTTGAGTCAGGGTTCTTATATAGCCGAGGTTAACCTTGAACTCATGAACTTTCTGCCTTTGCTTCTGCTTCTCAGGAATTAGTGTGTGTACTCATGCCTAGATCTCTGTCTGTCTCTCTGTCTGTCCCTCTGTGCGCATGAGAGTGCATGTGTGTATATGTCTCTTTCTGTCTGTCTCTTTTTCTCCCTTCTTTCTCCCTTCGTCTCTCTCTGCTCATACAAGAGAGAGAGAGAGAGAGAGAGAGAGAGAGAGAGAGAGAGAGAGAGATTCATTTTTGAGGGTGTCTCATGAGACTGGCCTCAAACTCACTATGTAGCTGAAGATAACCTTGAGCTTCAGATCCTCCTACTTCTGCCTCCCAAGTACTGGGGTTACAGGTGTGGACTTAACTTTGAACTTAAAAATGCTTCAAGAGTTCATTTTTCTCTCTTGGGTAGAAATTACAGCCTTCTTCATGTAGCCTCTCGAGAACACACCTGCCACCCCACCCCTCAGCGTCTTTCCTACTGGAGCTGGGCTGTTTGAGGATGAAGAAGTGAAAAGGACCTTCTGGGAGGAGGGAAAGAGGGGGGAGGAGGAGGAGGAAGAGGAGGAGGAAGAGGAGGAGAAGCAGACAAGGCAAAGGGAAGACTGTTTCCTAGGAGAGCTGAACTGCCCAGGAATAACTTGAGACTCAAGGAAATGTGGCTAGGTGTGATAGTATGCAGGGAAGGAAGATCAAGAAAATGGGGCTAGCCTGGGCTACACTGTAAAAGTCTGTCTCAAATATCAACAACAACAATAATAATAACAACAACAGTGTGGCTGTCAGAACAGGGTAGGGGGTAGATGCCAAACTGTCCTAATAAAGAAGAGGCCGCTGTATCTTCATCCCATTAACAGAGTTGACTCCACTGAACTCAAGGTCCTGGATGCTGCCTGCCAGCTGGGCCACTGCACCTCATAGAGAGGACACTATGTCAGAATACTTCCTTGGATAGAACAAGTTAGCTGACTTTCAAGTGAGCTGTCACTAGTATACCGTGACCAGGGATCAGATTTAAGCCCCACAATGTCTGTCACCAACGTTTTAATAAGAGATGAACGCACACCGCACATTTGGCTTCCTTGCAGCGTGTCCACTGAGCAGTGGCCAGTTTCCTCTGGCCTTTAGTGGGGCCTGGCAGTCTCCTTCCTCCCCCTTCGTGTTTCCTTCCTGAATCTCAGAAGGCGGCCCGTGTGTTTCGGAATCCGGGAGTACACGTGGACTGCTTCCAGACCTCCCTCCCTCCCACCCTTCCTCCTGAGGCCGTGACAGTGGCCTCCTCTCTCCCTCTGACATGGGCTTCCCTGATCCTTGGACCAGGACATCCTCCTAGGACCTGCCTCTGTAGGGCCAGCACTGCCCTTGACAGACAACCATGAGAGAAAGTAGAGGCAGACCCAGAAAGAGCAACAGGTTCCTGGTCCCAAGTCTTAGCGGGCCTGAACTTGGTGCTTTGCCCTGGAGATCCCTCAGCCCATGCCGCCACCTGCACACAGCAAAGTCTGGTGGTCACCTGAGCAAACCAGGACTCACCATCTAGTAGGGCTGAGCGGGGAGCCAAGAGAGAGGGCCCAGAAAGGCCTTAACTGCCTCAGGAGTGACTCTGGCTTCGGTTTGGGGTGTGAGTCTCCCCTCTGCTAGACCTCACTCTACAGTTTCCAAGTCAGGGAATGGGTTAACAACTTTCTGAGTCAGTCGCCTGGTGGGCAGCTAGCTCTCCCCAGAAATATAAGAGGACCCTCTGCAGCCAGAGACAGACTCCAAGAAGGGGCCAATGGGGGCTACTTGGCTCAAATTCAAACTCACATTCATCAGCCAGTTTCTACCCAGCAGGCCCTGGAGAGGCATCTAGAGGGGTCTAGCCTAGGAAGCAGTATGTGTGTGGGGGGGTGTCTCAGGCTCCAGAAAAGCTGCTCCAGCCAGACACCAGCTTGCCTTAATCTCAAAGAATTCCTGAGGCCAGGGTGCAGGAGAAACATACTGGACAAAATGGCAGGTGTCACAGGGGTCTGGGCTGAGACTGTATCTGTGGAGATCTTTGGGCAGTGGCTCCCCAAGGGTATGACTGGTCAACCATGTGACATCTGCTCAACTGGCCCTGAGCACCCTGGGACCCACCCACATTAGCATCTTCCCCATGCAGATCCACGGTGATGTACAAACCTTCCCCCACCACAGAGAACCCCCTGGAGTGAATACCGCCCCATCTTCCTGGGGCAGGTGACCCCCAATGGATGAACATGGCCAAACACAGTGAAGATACAAAACCCTGTCGGTCCACATCGCCCTCTCGGGAAAGTTCTTGATGTCGGCAGTGACCGTAAGTGGCCCAGCTGGGCTCTGCCAGCTCCCTGGGCTCCAAGCCTCAAAGACCAGCTCAACTCCCAGGGGTCACTACTCCTGAGAGCCAGAGTTCGACCTGGGGACACCTGCACTGTTTGTCCCTCGGCCAACCATCTCCTGGCCCCACTCCCGGTGGCTGGACTCCTGCAGTGCTCGGCCTTTGGTCTCGATGGGCAGAAAGCAGGAGGCCACGGCAGCCAGGAGGCAGCAGCCACTGTAAACAGCCAGGGTCAGGTACACGGAAGATTCCAGCATCACCTGTGGGGGAAGGAGAACGCAGAGAGATAAGAACGGCTTCTCAGCCGGGCAGTGGTGACGCACGCCTTTAATCCCAGCACTTGGGAGGCAGAGGCAGGTGGATTTCTGAGTTCGAGGCCAGCTTGGTCTACAGCGTGAGTTCCAGGACAGCCAAGGCTACACAGAGAAACCCTGTCTCAAAAAACAAACAAACAACAACAAAAAGAACGGCTTCTCAGAGCTGTGGGCAGGACGGATGGCTGACAGCAAGTGGAGCACTTCACCCCTGCAAGCATACTTCTGTAATCCTTGCTCTAAGAGGCTGAAGTAGGAAGGATTACTTGAGTTCAAGGACAGCCTGGGCTACAGAGTAAGACCCATCAGACTTAAGATTCTGCACACTGCCAGGCATAGTGGGTGCCCAGCACCCCAGGGCAAGAGGATCCTGAGTCCAAGTTCTCACCAAACATATAGTAAGAGCCTGTGCCAAAAAACCCAAACTAACCAAACAAGAATCCAAAGTCATTGCTATGGTCTAGCCTGTGCCAAACTCCCTGTCTGATGACAACTGTCAGACCACAGACAGGGCAGAGCTCTGTGTTCTGTCCCTGAGGAACCGGCCTGGAGTGAAGACATTCTAAAGAGACACATGCTGCCCTCCCATTGGCTATCAGACTATTTTGAGGCAATGGTTCCCCAGAACTGGGAATTGGGATTGCTCCAGGGGTCTTGTCCCAGGAGGAGGAGGAGGTTGGAGCCTGGTGAGGGTCAGAAGGAGCCTGTGTTCTGGGAAGAGGTGTCAGAGTTCTGAGGACTTAAAGACTACCTATCAGCTGGCGCCGATGGGGAGGACCACAGGTGACCAGGACCACCGAGCTGTGTGCATCTCTTGTCCTCTGCTTAAACCTAAATCTCACATCAGGACCCCCAATGGTGGACTTGGGGGGGGGGGTCACTGGACTGCTTTATTGGCTTCTCTCCCCAGCCTGGCCTTCTCTCTCCATCTTTCTAGTCGGTACACTGAGGACAGCTCTGTTAGGATCTGCAGGATCCAGTCTTTGGCCCTGACAACTCTGGTGGCATTAGAGATGACACAGAAGGGACAACAACGCAGATATGGATGGCAGCACCCCAATTTGTTAAAC
Organism: Uromys caudimaculatus; assembly: GCA_028551405.1. Taxonomy (NCBI): domain Eukaryota; kingdom Metazoa; phylum Chordata; class Mammalia; order Rodentia; family Muridae; genus Uromys; species Uromys caudimaculatus. Next base: position 36,350,480 of record CM052721.1, read on the forward strand.
CACCCAGAACGGCTAAATCTGCACAGAGAGCAGATCGGTGTTTACTAGGGGCGAGGGCGACCCCTAATGGATAGAGGGACTTGGGGTGCAGTAATGAGAACACTTTGGAAGCAAAGTGAGTGTGTGAATGCCACCAAATGATTTGTTAGAACACAGCCCCTTCAGGTGCTGTTGGGAAGACCCTCAGAGACCCTGTGCCACACCTCTGCAGTTTCTTCACCCGCCCCTACCCCGCCCCCACTCCTGTGGGTGCAAAGAGCTGATAGACCACATTCAGCTGCTGCAAAAGTTTCTCAGCTGCGGTAGGCTTCGCCCCTCCTGGCTCTCAGAGAGTCCAACCCGCACCTCCTCCTGGGAATCTGGGCAACCTAACTGCAGACACACAGAGCTCATATTAACTACGCCTGCTTCCTTGCAGCCCAGGACCTCCTCCCTCGGAGACCGTGAAGGCTGGAGATCCAGCTTTATCTGGCAGGACTGAAGCCTCTTGCCGCAGACTCTCTCTGTGCTGTGTAGCCTGTCTGCCTGCAGAGTCAATAAGGTCAATAAGACCTGAAGGACACGGGACACTGGGCCTTTCTTTTGTCCTTATCGCGATCTCTCTCTCTCTCTCTCTCTCTCTCTCTCTCTCTCTCTCTCTCTCTCTCTCTCTCTCTCTGTGTGTGTGTGTGTGTGTGTGTGTGTGTGTGTGTGTGTGTGTGTGTGTGCTGGCTCCTTCCTTCTTCTGCCTTGTGGGTTCCCAGGTATCAAACACAAGTCATCAGACCTGGCATTAAGTGTCTCCACCTGCTGAGCCATCTTGTCAACCCAAATCTTTAAGGCAATTAAGTTTAACAACTCGACCTACTCCTTTAAAAACGATGAAAGCAAAAACGCTGGATATTTAGACCTAAGCATGGGCGGGAATGTTTTGCGCCCACAGAGTTACCAACCTTGGTAACTCGCCCAGATCGGCCGGCTCAGAACGGGAGACCCACAAATGCTCTACTGCAAACTGGTGTGTCTTGTTTGGTTTTTGGGTCGATAGCTCACAGTTATCTTAGCCCTGAACTGCGCTCTGAAGCCTTCCGCTCACTTCAGCCTCCCCAAACTAGCTGGAACCACCTGCCCCTGCTACCCCACCCAGCGTATACAAATTACTCTGGGTCGAATCTTCTGGTATCTTAAGGGCTTCTGAGCAGGGAAGACCTGAAATTTATTCCAGACTTGTCTGAGTCCCTGCCTGGTGGCCTTGGGCCTTTTATCCTTCTGAGAGTCTTCCCTCCTGGGGCCGGTTGCTGGGAAATGATGTCCCGTCTATAGTCACAGCCGGCTGCTACCTGGATCTGAAGTTGGGGCAACACTTGCCTGAGCTATGAATGGAGTAATGAGAGCACCCACTCTCGCCATGCCGCTGCAGGTGCCCAGGCCCAGCGCCCTCGTCGCCGTGGGATACACCTGGAATGTCAGGGTGTTAGCCAGAGGTCATGGGAAACACAGGAACTCCACACCCCTTCCCACCCAGTACTGATGGGGGTAACGCCCGTGGGCAGGATGGGAGACCCACAAAGGAGCTAGGAGGTTCCCCCAAGGCAGACAGCATGAGGTTGGCTGCGGGCAGGAGCCCATTTACCTCGTCGGTTTTCGCAGCTGGGAGTTATTCCACAATTGGAATTTTCTGGTTAACAATGGTGGGGGAGGGGTGTGTACAGAGGGCTTGCCTGGCCCGGTCGGACCCTGGGTTCTCCCCAGTATAACAGAAAAAACTATGCAAATGGTTCAATAGTGATGGATGGATACACATCACACACTTAATTACTGATGTATATAATTGCTTAGCATATGGTTGGTACTCAATACAAAATGAATAAAGAGATTAGTGCTACAGTTCTGGTTTTGGTTTGTTTTTTTTCCCTGCTGTAGAACTTAAGGCACTCCAAACCAAACTTGGCCATGACCTCTTTCCGGCAGGTCCTGGGACCTGTGCTTACTTCAGCCACACCTCAGGCACCTTCTGCTCCTCCGGAGCTAATGGACATGGGGCACAGAAGGGCACCCTAGACTTCCGTGTGTGCTGCTTTGAGCAACTTTGTATGCTGCGTGCGTGCCCTTAGTGGTCAGAAGAGGGCGTCAGAGCCTCTGGAGCCGGAGTTATGGGCAATTGTGAGCCGCCTAAAGTGGGTGCTGGGAACCAAACTCACTCTGTGTGTGCTCGTAACCACTGAGCCATCTCTCCAGCTCCTAGTCTGGGTTCTCAAAAGCTACACAGAAACCTACCACTCAGCCGGGTCACCACCCACTTAATTTGTTCTTCATGGTTACTGATAGCTGAGGTTTTGCCAGGCTCAGAAAAAATAAGTTTTGGGTTTGTTTGTTTTTTCAGTACTGGGGGTTAAATCTAGGGCATTGAGCAAGAAAGGCAAACACTTCGGCCCTGAGCTACACGCTCAGCTTGCAAAGCCAGCGGAGGGTTGTCTCCAGGAAGGTTGAATTCGAGCAGCCCCGAACCCCGTTCACTTTAGCTCTACACTCTTAGGCAACCTCTGGGATTCTTACACTGCGCTTAAAGCTTGTATGAGCAGGAAAAAAAAAAGATTGATTGCAACATAAGTGAAATAAATGAGGGGCCATGGGTGCCTGGACCTAAGAATCATTGAAATTCTGGGCAGACAGCATCCTCCCTCCCACCCCCTAAGCCCCACTCCTCATCCCACGCCCCACCCCACCCCGCCCCGCCTCCTACTCCTCACCCCTCACCCCCACGCCCCGCCTCCTACTCTTCACCCCTCACCCCCACGCCCCGCCTCCTACTCCTCACACCCATGCCATGCCCCGCCTCCTACTTCTCACCCCCATGCCATGCCCCGCCTCCTACTCCTCATCCCTCACCACCACCCCCACCACCCCACCCCGCCCCACCTCCTACCCACCCCTCCCAGGCTCCTCTCCTACCTCAGGCGTGTAAACATAGGCTGCTTGGAAGCCTCCAGAAATAAACGCTCTCGCAATGAACAGTAAGAGGGTTAGCACATTTCTGGGGAGGAGAAAACGTCAGGAGAGAGGGGGGGTTTTGTTTTGTGTCTGATTCTCTCTGCACCATCCCACCTTCCCAGGAAGAACTGACACCTGAGTCTGCAGAGGTCTTTGGCCAAGAACCCAGCACACCTGCACAGACACCCCCCCAAGGCCTGCTACCCGCTGACAGACTGAATGCTTGTGGTACACAGCTGGGGTGAGGGGGGGGGGGACGTGGTCTAGACTGAAGTCCCCAGCTGAGCCTCAGCCATAGAGCACGTGCTTAACATGTGTGAAGCCTTGGGTTCTAGCAAGACCATATTTGGCATTTTCAGGCATTCCAGATCCCCAGCCCTTAGCTCTACTGTTCATCTCGATAACCCAGAACACCAACCTTTCATATCTAAGTTCTATCTCTGCCCCCACCAGTGGCCCTCTGATTTCCTATCAGGATTGGTCTGGGGGCCCTCGGGGGTCAGGTATATATTCAGGGGCTCTTAGGAGTTAGAAAAGTAGAGAAATGAGTCTTCAGTATAGGGTCGGTTTGAAACAAGGTACCTTTCCATCAAACAAATCACCTTTAACACAACTTCTGTGGCCACTTGTTATACTTTGGAATTCTTGTACTGAGCTTAAAGCTTGTGTGGGAAGCCCATATATTCAAATGCTTGGTCATTAGGGAGTGGCACTACTTGAGAAGGATTAGGAGGTGTGGCCTTGATTTCAAAAGTGCGAGCAAGGCCCAGTCTTGTTTTCTCTTCCTGTTGCCAGCAGATGGGATGTAGAACTCAGCTCCTCCTGCACCATGCCTGTCTGCCTGCTGCCATGCTCCCACCATGATGATAATGGACTGAACCTCTGAACCTGTAAGCCAGCCCCAATTAAAGGTTAACTCTAAACTTGAGGTTCTTAGAGATAACAAAGACAATGGTCCCTTGCTGCCCTGGCAGAGGCTTTGACCTTCAGCCTGCTGGTCTGGCCCATCACGAGGTGCTATGAGCCTTAATTTAGTCCTGGTGAGGGTCTGGGGGTCCCCCTGACACCCACCTTCCAATACAGATGAACAGCAGGAGGCTGCAGAGGGAGAAGATGATAAAGCACAGAGCCATGGTCTTCTTGCGGCCCAGGCGGTCGATGACCCACAGAGTCACAAGGACACCTGCCAGGAGAGCAAGCGGGATAAGGTAGGCAGCCTCTCAGCTGGGTCCTAATGACCCACCTCATGTCATCCTCTGGCCCTGAGAGTGGACCAGCCCAGCGAATCCAAGAGTTCCAGGTTCTGGCCCAGCTCAGCTTTCAGAGCCTGGCAGACTCTGGGCCAATGCCTGCTGCATCTGTTTGGGATTCAGTAAACGGGGGACCTGGGAAGAAGCCATCCCCGGGTCTCAGGTCTATTCACAGCAACCCAGGAGACAAATGTGCACTGTTTCAGGTCTCTAAGGGAAATGGCCATGGGTTAAGAGGTAACTGATACAGGTATTGACGGGAGCCTTGAGGATGATGTCTGCTGCAACCAGGCAGCAGAGTGCCCGGCTGGGACTCACACCTAGTTGGATCTACGAAGGTCCTTTTGTTAATACTAAGTTGCCATGTCACCCAGAGCTGGTCTTCTCTGAGCTGCAGTTTCTTTATCTATGTATGGGACTAATAAAAGGGTGTACCCTATTTCCACAGAGGCAGCACGGCTTACTACTTTTAATTGGGATATTATATAATATATTGTTACTATATAATCGTAATCATATTTTGAGAATATACTTATATATCTATTATTTATCAAACAGTCTTCTAAATTAAATACCACTGGCTGCCTTTTATTCCAGCATTCAGGATGTAGAGGCAGGAAGATCTCTGTGACTTTGAGGCTAGTCTGGTCTACGTGGTGAGTTTCAAGGTAGCTAAGGCTACATAGTGGCTACCCGTTCTCAAAAAAGTGAAAGAAGTCAGGCAGTGGTGGTGCACGCCTTTAATCCCAGCACTCAGGAGGCAGAGGCAGGTGGATCTCTGTGAGTCTGAGACCAGCCTGCTCTACAGAGTGAGTTCCAGGATAGCCAAGGTTACACAGAGAAACCCTGTCTCGAAAATAAATAAATTAATAAATAAATTAATTAATTAAATGCTGGCAGAGCCTCATTTCCTACATTTATTTAATTATTGCTTACTGTGTGTCAGAATCTATTCTTGGAGGGTGATATGTGTTCCGCAAAGAACCAAACAAAAGCAAACATAACAAGAAACAAAGAAGAGTCACCATTTCATTGCATCCTGGGACGCTAAAACCTCCGAGCTGATGCTCTCCCTTCCTAGTGTTACTGAGGGAGACGTTTTAGAATGGCTGTCGGTGTGGGGCACAGTTCTGAGCTCTGCCAGCAATTGGGACATTCGGTGTCTTAGGCAAACTCTTACATGGCTCTGGGACAAGGGTATATGTCTGTGGAGGTGACCCAGGCAAGACGGTGTATCGAGGACTCTGCAGACGTATAGTGAGTGTGGGAAAATGGGAAGTGGGAGGAGCCAGGCTACCTTTAATAGCATTGTTCAGCATGGGATCTGAAATTGTCCTTCTTGGATGGGGAGGGAGGGAGGAGGCAGGGAGGGGGGAGGGGGGGGAGGGTGGCATTTTCCAGTACATCTGGTGACTGGGGAGGGTCCTCCATGGCTCCATCCCTGTAAGAAGCCTCAGCTGCTCTTTTGTTCCAGGCTACCACTTCAGAATTATTTATGCAGCAGCTTTTGAGAGCAAGGACATTGTCCCGTCTGGAGCAATGACAGAGGACCTGGCAGCCAGTTATAAAGTCCTGTGTTTCTTAAGCTTGAGGTCCCTCGGTACTGTGGTTTGGACATGGTTTAAGGGTGTGCCTCTAGGAATCGTGCTGGGAGCTTGGCCCTCAGTGTAGTGATGTCAAGATGGATGGTGGCTACGGCCCCTGTCTCTCTGGCTTCTTGTCTCTCCTTCCATGGGCCTCTCTGCTGTGTTACCTTCCACTAGGAGGTACTGGCCAGAGCCGAGCCGATGCTGGCTTCCGAACTGCCCACTAAATCCACTTCTTTCTAAAGTACCTAACCTCAGGCATTTTGTTACAGTAACAGGGAAGAGTCTCCCTACCACACAAGCACAGATCTTCCAGCTGGGTCTTCCTTATCATGGGTGCCGACTGGGGTAATGGGACCTGACATTATTATGACCTTTGCTACAGTGTCGAGCTGCAGTAAGGTTCTGTACACTGAATTAGTCTTGCAACTGTGTTGCTGCTTGCTGCCACAGCCCAGGAGTCTTGCTCTTTTAACAGAATGCTTGACCCTAGCCAGCCTAACTGGTTAGCCTGCACGAAGAGGCCTACCCTCAGGCCTCCACTGTTTTTTTTGTAACACGTGGCAAAGGGATGAATTTATTTTGAATCCTGAACAGATGGCAGGTTTCTCTGCCCCAACCTCACCTGGGAACTCAGACAGGGTGGTCCACAGCAGGTCCATGTAATCCTCTTTGCTCAGGTACTCACAGGCCAGGTTGCATTTGGCTTCCACTGCCTTCTTCCGGCTGGAGACTAGGGTGGGGAGAGAGAGGCAGGGATGGTTGGTCGCACACTTCTGCACCGCAGTTTCCTGTATCCTATCCCTTCTTGCCTGTGAACCGTGGGCTGGGAAGCCAACTGTAAAAGATTCCAGTCTCCAGGGCTTGAGGGTTGCGAGGCTGTGGTTTGGCACTGAGACACCACAGAAGGAGCTGGGGAAACCGAGGGGCTCAGGAGTGAGCCCCGAGCAGAAGACAGAGCACTAGCTTGACCTCTCTGAAGCCTGCTTCTGCCCACTAGTGAATTTTTATGCATTTTCTCCTATTTTGAGGTAGGCTGTGTCAACAGAGAGCAGAGGCAGACTGTCTAGTGGCTAATGCAATCCCAGGGCTGTGTTACATCAGACCGCCCCCCCCAACACAGCAGGATGCACCAAGGTGACTACTGATTTCTGCCACATGATAATGAGCTGACTGTGTAATTAGCATCCCCAAACTGCCTGCTCCTACCACCTCATGAAGTGTCCAGGGAAACTCCACAGAAAGACAGCGAAGATATTAGAAGATATTAAAGCCTCTTCCAGGGAGAGTGGTCCTTTTTTTTTTTCCAAGACAGGGTTTCTCTGTGTAGCCCTGGCTGTCCTGGAACTCACTCTGTAGACCAGGCTGGCCTCGAACTCAGAAATCCGCCTGCCTCTGCCTCCTGAGTGCTGGGATTAAAGGCATGCGCCACCACTGCCGAGCAAGTATGGTCCTGGGATTCTTATCCTTCTTCCCCTCCCCAGATCTCAACTCCCGAATAATCCTCCCCACTAAAGTATACCCGTAAAATGAGAATCCAGAAATCCACCCGTGTGGCTGTGGCGCTCTGTCTCTTGAGAACCCACCCCCACCCTGGGAGGGACCGTGTGCCTGTCTCTAATGTATTTCAACTCTCACATCCAACGGAATCATCCTGGAATACCGCACAACACTGACAAGATCCGGGCTTCACCAGGCCTCTGAAAAGGGCTCCTGGGCTGCTGCCGAAACCCCAGCACACTGGACCCCCACTGTTTACCCCAGAAAATCTCTAGTTGGATGAAGGGGACATTTCCCTACAACTGATGCATTAAAGAGTATTTACATGCATGCACACACATGTACATGACACACCCACACACACATTCTCTCTTTCTCTCTCTCTCTCTGTCACACACACACTTGCATCTCTTTTATGGGTTGCTTTCCTGCTAGGCTACACTAGAATTGCATAGCACTCAAAGCCCCCTCAGAGCTGGAAACATTTTCTGTGTGGCTCTTGACAGAAAAAGCCAGCCAACCTCTGCCTTCTGACAGTGCAGTGGGTCCTTTGATCAGCTCAAATGTCCACTGCCTGAGAGCTGTCCCCACTGCTCAGTTACATTCCCAAACCCCCTCCCAACCAGATCTGCAACTGGGTGCTTCTGCAGGGCTTAGCTTAGCCACTTATTAACACCTCCAGTTAGCACGGACGATACTATCTCTGCAAATTTGTATACCAGTCATACCTTTCATGGGTGAATGATTGGATAAATTGTGTGAGCTATTGAACCCAAGCCTCATGTCTGCTAAGTGCATGCTTTACCCCTGGGGTCCCTTCTCATCATCTAGAGTATAAAACTACCATCCACGAGCCCTTAGGCTTCACATGCAACAGCGAATGGGCAAACCCTGGAGAAACTTGGTTCCTTTATCTTCTGCCTTGATTTCAGTAGCAGAATTCCAGTGTTGCCTTTAAAATAGAACCGGCCGGAAGGCTGGACACGGGCACACTGCTCATATTTTTATTTCTTCAATTCCTGCTTCATAACGCAACCCTCTGAGGAGCTTTTAAACCTGACTAGTGTGTGGGCCTCACCCATGCTGATTAAATTGGTCTGGAGAAGGTTTAAATGGCGCTGGCGCTGTGCCAGTTTCCAGGTGGGGGCTGTGGACAGATGGTAGAGAGCTTGTCTAGCTTGGGGGGAGGCTCTGGGTGCCACCCTGCGTGGGGAATTCCCCTGTGGGGAATGGGTCCCCTCCTGCTGACTCATTCCCACTGGCAAAGGGCACATCAGCCACCGCCCAGGATCACATACATGAACCCGGGAACGGTGCTTTGGGCCCTTTTGTGGGGATGGGGCTTGGGAAGATTATTTTAGCTGTGGCAGTAACTCGCCTTCAAAGCGGTTAGTGAAAAATGAATCAGGAGATTCAAGGCTGAGATAGCCCAGTGTTTGGGGATCTTGTGTAGACAAGCTCCAAACTGCTGAGTTTCTGACTATCCAGAAGCTTTAGCTCCCAGGAGAGGCTCCAGGACACTCCATTGACCTATCTAAGCTAGGAGCCCTTTCTTGTCACACTTGTATGTGAAGTGTCTGAGCTCCAGCCTGGCTCCTGCACCATATCGAGCCCCAGGGCTAATCGACAGAGTCTAGCCTGGGGTATCTGTGGAAACATAATGCATTCAGTTTTGTAGAATGAGATTTCTCCAGTTCGGCAACTGCTCTTTCTCTCTTTCTTTCTGTATGTTTTTTGTTTGTTTATTTTTGAGACAGGGTTTCTCTGTGTAGTCCTGGCTGTCTTGGTACTTACTCTATAGACCAGGCTGGCCTCAAACTCACAGAGATCCACCTGCCTCTGCCTCCCAAGTGTCAGGATTAAAGGTGTGTATCACTAATGCCTGACTCTACAAGTGTTCTTTCTTTCTTTCTTTCTTTCTTTCTTTCTTTCTTTCTTTCTTTCTTTCTTTCTTTCTTTCTTTCTTTCTTTCTTTATTTATTTATTTATTTATTTTTGTTTTTGTTTTTCAAGACAGGGTTTCTCTGTGTAGCCCTGGTTGTCCTGGAACTCACAGTGTAGACCAGGCTGGCCTCGAACTCAGAAATCTGCCTGCCTCTGCCTCCCGAATGCTGGGATTAAAGGCGTGCACCACCACTGCCTGGCTCTACAAGTGTTCTTAAAAACCCAATAGAAGTCTGGGCATGGTAGCTTCTGTGTGTTCGAGACCAGCCTAGTCTACATAGAGTTCTGGGCTAGCCAGGGCTACATAGTGAGACCTTATCTAAAACCATAAAAAGCCTATTAGGGAGCTAGGCAAGGTGGTTGGTTCCTGTAATGCAGCATTTACCTAAGCAAGGTGTGCATGCTGTAATTCCAGCACTAAGGAGGCTCAGGCAGGAGCCTGATGAGTCCGAGGCTAGCCTCTGCCTTAGAAACACAACAAAAATTCCATATGCTAATTGGGGGTGCCCCTTGGCGGAGTGAGCTTTATCAGAGATGCCTCTGTTTATCAGAACACTCTGAGCCCAAGCCCTGACAGGGTGGAATGAGTGGGGCACATGTCAACTCCGTCCTCACAAAGTTGCTCAGAGTCTTGGGAACTTGAAATTCGTGCCCCGACAATGAAGACAGTAGCTTGCAGGGGAGTGGGTGTGGCTGCTCGTGGGGTGGGGGGTGGGGTGAAGGTGGAGGGAAGCCGTACTTACTGCTGCAGACATCTCCTGCCTGGAAGAGTTCCGTGGTGAGCAGAACCAAGCCGTAATAAGAGAAGGCATTAGAGAACCTGCAGAGAGCAAGTGAGCACAGAGATGTCAGAAGGGAGGCTCCTCCCGGCCCTGGAGGGTCTACTCCCCCCCCCCCCCCCCAGGTCTCTGCAGGATCTTGGAGCCTTGCTTCTTGGGGACCTTGAGCCTAATAGAATGAAGGACCAGGACAGACAGGGTGACATTCCCAGTGTCACACACAGGGCCTCCTGGGCTGGCACAGGGGGCTGAACAGGATTTTTTTGAATTTCGGAGTGTGGTGCCATCCTTCATTCCTGCCTGGAATCTGAATTCAGGGTGTACAGATCTAGAACATAAGACAGCCACTCGGGAACTCAGACACAACTGCAGGTCGAAGGTGAGTCTCGCTCTCAGTCACAGTGATGGCAGTGAGCAGCAGCTTCTCAGTCGGGTTCAGTCAGTCTGACTAAAGCAGAGCTGTTTTGATTGGCTAAAAACATTTCCTTCATTTTCTACATCTATTTTTCTTAGCCCAACCTGCGTTCTTGGCCACTGTAACTTCAAGCCCAACATCGGTGCAAAGTTACACGTGACTGTCAGACACAGGAGGAGGGAGAAATCCTCGCTTGGTTCATGGTGGTGATGTGTATGTTCTCCCACCGTGGCCTTTCTAACTGCAGCACGCACGGTTGCCTGATGGTCGCCCTCTTGCCCGCGTAGCCTCATTGGATCAGATCTGAGGAATGAGCCCCCTAGTGCCCTGGGATGTAAACCAACACTCAGCGTCCACTTGCACAATTCGTGACGCTGGCTCAACATGGAGAAATATAAACAAGAGTTGCCAGAAGCAAACGAACAAACAAACGACGTGCTGAAGATCTACAAGGCTGACAGACTGATACGGAAAGCCAAGATTATCCTGGGCTATCTGAGTAGCCGCGTGTTTGCCCTCCATCTGTGTCTGACCCGACATCCTCTCCAGTATCGAGGAAAACCGCTGAAATGTATTTACTTAGCGGACCACTCGCTTCCACCAATAAATAGATTAAGAGATAGATAGATGATAGATAGATAGATAGATAGATAGATAGATAGAAGGAGAAAAGCTAAGAATGCCATTAGGTTGCAATAACCGATGCTGGGGAGTGGAGATGGCCTTCCTGTTTTTGTGACTGTATTTCTTTATTTAACCACTTCCACGTGGGGGCACATTATATTGGCTTCTGAATAAGTTGTATTCTCTTGGAGGTAAGAACTGGGTTAATATTAGCCTCTCACTTTTGGGATTCGAAATCAGTCCAAGTGAACTACAGATTCTTTTAAATTTATTTAATTTCTTTTGAATTATAGATTCTTAAAGGTCGGTATTTTAGTTCTGTCCAATGCCCCCCTTCTAAAAACCGTATGGATGCCACTTTGTACTGGGCACACAGCAGGTGTTTAATAAGTGCTTGGTGAATCGATTCAGCTCCTAGGAATGCGGAGGCAGAACGCAAGCCTGCCTCTGTGCTGTCAAAGGCTTTCTGCCCTCTTCCCTGTAATTGACCACGCTGGGAACACCGCTCTTCTAACCAATGCCTCTGTTCAAAGGTGAAAGGAACGCTTAGAAGCCGGTTAAAAATAGAACACAAATCCTCTAGCCACCCAGCACAATGCTGCAACGCTAGATCTGGTGGGGAAGAGGGAGGGAGGGAGGGAGGGAGGGAGGGAGGGAGGGAGGGAGAGAGATGGCTGAAATTGGACTTTGGACTTGCTGCAAAGAGAAAAACAATCACATCTGCCTCCCTTCCTGTCTCCTCCCATGGCTGTCACTTAAGAAAAATTAAATAGTGTGGCAACTGGGGGATCCCAAGAATAACTGTGTTGGCCACAGCTTGGTTTTCAAGAATGGCTGGGTACCACCAGTGGTAGCCAAGGCAACAGGTGCAGAGAGGAAGGCCCTGGCTCGAGTAAACAGAGACTTCGGTAGAAAGGTTCCTTGGAAGTTTTCTTCTGATTCCTTTGGTTCATCAACCCCATCATGTGCGCCAGGCTCCAGGGCCCTCCCCACGGCTGCCCTGTCTACAGTACGCAGGCTCGCTGCCTTGGCACCCCAGCTGCCCCATCTCTCTGGTACACAAGTTCTGTGCAGCCTCCCTGTATCTTTACTGTATCTATCTTAGAGAGCATCGTTAGGGATGGCTAGCAATGCATCAGAGATAGAAATGTCTCCTTTAAAAGCTGTGGATCTAAAAAAAAAAAAAAAAAAGAAAAAGAAAAAGAAAAAGAAAAAGAAAAAGAAAAAGAAAAAAAGAAAAACAGCCGGGCAGTGGTGGCGCACGCCTTTAATCCCAGCACTTGGGAGGCAGAGGCAGGTGGATTTCTGAGTTCGAGGCCAGCCTGGTCTACAGAGTGAGTTCCAGGACAGCCAGGGCTACACAGAGAAACCCTGTCTCGAAAAACCAAAAAAAAAAAAAAAAAGCTGTGGATCTAGGTGGCTCCGGGTCAAGTTCAAAATGTAAAGAAATGAACAGATCAAGTGAACAGATTCAGTGGTACCCGGGTGCGGATGGATCAGTTGTGTGGTACTGACAGCACACGTGGTGGCCAGGTTATAGTCCCAGCATTCCAGAGGCCGAAGCCAGATCTCCAGAGCAAGCTGGCTAGCTTCAAGTGAGCGAGCCTGCCCTGATTTGTAAGGTTGGGAAAGACTGACAGATAACTGATGTCTTTGGCCCTCCCTTCTACACGTGCATATACACACGTGCAAACATTTATGTACACACACACACACACACACAAAGATAGGTAGATCTCAAGTCCTGACCATGTGCAGTGGGAGGGGCTTTCGGTGGGAGGGGCCTTCGGTGGGAGGGGCCTTCGGTGGGAGGGCTCACAGTGGGCACCCAGCAGCTCTCACCATATAAACCACAGCAGCAGAGTTGTCCAACGAAAGTGGGGTGTGAAAAGGTCCCTCATTTTGCCTCGGTCTTCCTGTTTCAAGACAAGGACATATGGGTTATTGGCTAGCCTCCAGTGCACAGGGGCCTCCACTGGAGCCTGGGGTACACGCACACACACCCACACACACACACCACACTCACACACTTACACACAGACACAAATACACATACACAGAGACATACAGATAAAGACACAAACATACACAGACATAGACACACAGATACACACATGTAGATACACAGATACACAGACACACAAAGACATACATACATACACACATACAGACACAGACACACAGATAAACACACACACACATATACACAGATACACAGACACACAAAGACATACAGATACACAGACACAGAGACTTGCAGACACTCAGATATACACACACAGACATACTCACTCACACAGATATATACATACACACATACCTGCCCACACACACATAGACTCATACACACTCACACACACACAGCCACACACTCACACACAGCCACACACTCACACACACACTCACACACACTCACACACACACACACACACACACACACACACACACACACACACACACACTGACCTGTCTGGAGATGATGAGCTTTCCCAGAGGCATGGGGGCTCCATTTTCTGTTGCGATCCGCTTTAAGGTAGCAATTGCCTTTTCCTGGTTCCCGGACAGCACGTCGTACCTAGCACTCTCTGGCAGCCACTGGAGGTGGGGGACAGCAGACCCAGGTGTGGCTGGTCAGTATAAGACAGGGCACTCCCTCCCAGCCACCTTCTCTCATCTGTGTGGGCATCTTTAAGAGGTAGGTCTCTGGAGTCAGAGAGCTGGCTTCGAACGCCGGGTCCTCTGTAGGGTGCATGGTTATAGGACCCGGTGCAATGACGTCACTTCCCTGTGCCTCTGATTCCTCAGTCAAGTGTTTACAGGATCAAATGGGGTAACATAAGCTCAAAACTGTCATCACCACCGTGGTTGCTTTTAGTGTTCCGGGATCAGGTGGAGTAAATGAAGACCACCATCAAAAAAATCTTGGTGCATCTGCCGTGGCCCCTCCCACGCTGCGTAATACTTAATCCCAGTACCAAGGAGGCAGAGGCAGGTGGATCTCTATGAGTTCGAGGTCAGCCTGATCTACAGAGTGAGTTCCAGGACACCCAGGGCTACACAGAAACTGTCTCAAAAAAACAAAAAACAAAAACAAAACAAAACAAAAAAAAACCCAAAACAAAACCAAAAACCTGGACCAGCAAGGAGATGGCTTTAAACATACGTACGAAACACAGAACAGCGAAGAGGAGCAATGGGGTGGCTGAGAGCAGGAGCAGCCAGCGCCAGCCCAGGCTGGGCATCACGAACACAGCCAGGAGCACCTCGAATACGGTCCCGATGGCCCAGAAGACCTGGCACGGGAGAGTGAGAGTCAGTGTAATGTGGTCCATACAGCGACTGCGGACGGGAGTGAAAGTCAGATCGGTGCGTCCTGCTGTGGCCCCTCCCACGCTGGGTGATGCTCACATAGCCCTTCGCTGAACCGTAGAACCGGACAGGCACCTCAGCAAAGCAGGAGGGAAGGATCAGTAGTGTGTGACACAGGTATGGCAGGGGACATTCAAGGGACTTTGAATTATTTCCAATTTTTTTCCCTAACCATTCTAAGTGTGCACTGGTATCGAGCACGCCCCGCCGTCAACGCCATAGACCCACGAAATTGTCTCCACGCCCCCACTCTGCCCAGCCCCTACTCTCTGGAAATCTCTGTTTGTTTTTCTCATTGTCATTTTTAAAAAGCTTTGGAGACAGGGTCTGGCTATGTAGCCCCGCCTAGATTTGAACTTGAGATCCTCCTGCCTCAGTCTCCCAAGTGTTGGGATGACAGGCATATTCAAAGATGCCTGTGCTGTCATTTTGGTCTTGCTTTATTCTGACCACCTGCGGAGCAGAATCACATGGCACTCATCTTTATGTCTGGATTATTCAAGCATGTCTGGTTTCCTGCCTTTTGAAGGCCGGATGCTACCATTATCTAGAGATATATCACATCCTCCGTCTACGTGGAAGAACTGACGGACACTTGAAGGCTTCCACGGAGAGGGAATCTTTTGTGCAATGTATGGAAGTTTCGATAAAAAAAAATTAAATTAAAAAAAAGTCTATGGCCAATGAGCTGAGGCAGAATTAGAAGGTGGGACATCCAGCAGAGAGAAAGAGAGAGCATTCTGGGAAATAAGCACAGATGATACCCCCAAGAGACACGGGAAGACGGTTGTACGGAACTGAGGACCAGGTAACCGGCCACATGGCGGGACTTAGAATAGAATAACATGAGGATTCAGTTATGAGCTCGTCAGAGAACGATCCAAGGCTTTTGGCCTCAGCATTTATTCATAGATAAGAAGTCTGAGTCATTATTTCGGGGAATTTGGGTGTGGATGGAAAGCCTGTGGCTACACTTCTGTCATCTCTGCACGTGACTATACACATTGTCCTTTTTTTTTTTTTTTTTTGGTCTACTGACATCTGCTTTCCTTACCCAGGCTCAGTATCCATCCTTGGGGTCATCTCTTCCTTATCCAGGCTCAGTATCTATCCTTGGGGTCATCTCTTCCTTACACGGGCTCAGTATCCATCCTTGGGGTTATCTTTTCTTTACCCCCCCCCCAGTCATTCTCCTTTTCCTGCTTTTGAAAGGACCCCCACCCCACACACACACCAGGCTCCCTGCCTGTGGCTTCCCACTGTTTACAGCTAATAGGGAGTCCAGGGGATGAGAGTGAAGCCCGGGTGGAGGAGAAACTAGGGCTGATTTACTGCCCCGGCTCCTCCCCTGCAGGGTGGTCACTGGCTGGCCCAGCTGATGGTCTCTCCAGAGGCTCCATCATCCAACTGTCTGGGCTGCTCTTGGTCCCTCCTGGTCCCTCAGGACTGGGCTTGGTAACATACTCATGGAGAGACTTTATTGCTGTTGTTTTTAAATCACACTTGTTTCTTTGTTTGCTGAGGGGGTGGTAGGAGGCACACACTATACCAACTGGGCTGCGGCCCCCACCCCTCTTCTCAGTTTTTATTCTGAGGCGGTCTCACTAAGTTGCTATGGTGCTTTGAATAGGTTTGGCCTCCATAGACTCATGAGTTTGAATGCTTGGCCCCTGGAGGACTGGCGCTATGAGGAGGTATGGCCTTGTTGGAGTGGGTGTGGCTATGTCGGAGTGGGTGTGGCCTTGTTGGAGGAAGTGAGTCATTGTGGGGGCGGGCTTCAAGTTCTGCCCAGTGTTGGGACAGTCCTCTTCAACTGCCTGTGGCTCTTCTGTAGAATTCTCAGCTCCTTCTCTTCTGCTCCTGGATGCTGCCATGCTTCCCGCCATAATGATCATGGACTGAACCTCTGAATGTGTAAGCCAGCCCCAGTTAAATATTGGCCTTATAAGAGTTGCCTTGGTCATGGTGTCTGCTCACAGCAATGCAAACCCTAACTAAGACACTTGCCTAGGCAGGCCTGGAAGTTATGACCACTGTCCTCAGCCTCCACAACAAGCCTGTTTCACCAGGCTCAGAAAGGACCTTATAGTAATGACTTTGCTAAGTCCTCAAACAATCTGTCATTCCTGGCTGGGCTCAATCTGCAAACACTGCCTACACTAAAGCCGCAGTCAGCTGCACGTCAGTCCCCAGAGCCTTCCTAAACCAAACCCCACCCTTCACTTAAGGACCCCCGATCCATTTCTGTTGCTGACCATCATGGTCGTTAAAATGTCTAATGGTGGCTATGTTAAGGATGCTGGTCAGTTAGGATAGGTCAGTTAAGTTAGGTCATACAACTCAACCAGGTATGAACTTAAAAACAATTTTTTTGAGATAGGGTCTTGCTATGTGGTCCTGACCGGCCTGGAACTTGCTAGGTAGACTAGGCTGGCTTGGAACTTGCAGGGATCTTCTTGCCTCTGCCTCCTGAGTTTGGAGATCGCAAATGTGAACCGTCACTTTTAGTTACTGGATCTTGGAAAGTTTAAGGGTCCTAAGAGAGAACAGCTGAGTGTGACCAGGGTTAGCCAGATTTCAAGACCAGCTGTCCTGGGCACATTATGTTATCAAAACAACAGCAGAGATGGTGGTGAATAGCTATGGTCTTAATGTTAGGGAGGCAGGGGAAAGAGGATTGCCATAAGTCGAGGGCTAGCCTGAGCCACTTAGTGAGTTCCAGACCACTCAGGGCTACATAGTAAAAACTTATCTCAAAACAAACAAACACACCCATTCAGATGGATAATCACTAATTATCCATGCTTGTGTCAGACAGCTTACTGTTGTTAGACTGTGTAAGTCAGTGGCAGAGCAACGCTCAGTGTGATCACGTGGCAGAGCGGGCAGTGGTGTGCAGCAGAAACTGTTATCCTGTGCGGTCCCTGTATAGCTGGGCCTGACAGCTACAGAGTGAGTAGCCACCCTGGGCAATTTAGCAAGACTCTGTCTCAAAATAAAAAGGACAAAGAAGGCCGGTGTATAGCTCAGTAGTGGAGCACTTGCCCAGTGTGTGTGAGATCCGAGATCAGTGGTTCTCATCCTCGAGGTCATGCCCCCTCTTGTGGTGGTCAAAAGACCCTTTTCCAGGGGTCAGGTATCAGACATCCTGCATATCAGATATTTACATTGCGATTCGTAACAGAAGCAAAGCTACAGTTATGAAGTAGCAATGAAATAATTTTATGGTTGGGGTCACCACAGCGTGACGAACCGTGTTAAAGGGTCGCCACATTAGGAAGGTGAGAGCCGCTGTACTAGATCAAGCTCCAATTAAAGAAAGAAAGGGAGGGGGCTGGAGAGATGGCTCAGCGGTTAAGAGCGCTGACTGCTCTTCCAGAGGTCCTGAGTTCAATTCCCAGCAACCACATGGTGGCTCACAATCATCTGTAATGGGATCCGTTGCCCTCTTCTGGTGTGTCTGAAGACAGTGACAGTGTACTCAACGTACATTTAATAAATAGATTTTTAAAAAGGCAGGGAGAAAGAGGGAAGGAGGAAAAAGTATCTACACGGTGTATCCATGTGCGGAGTTGTCAATTGACTCTGTTACGTCTTCAACTCCCCTTTACAGTCCTGTGGCTACATTCGTATGAGAACTGCTTGCCAGTCAGTAAGCATTCCCCGGAGACCCGTCACCCCCTCCTTACCTCAATCAGCAAAATACACTTGGCTCTGGCCTTCATGGGTAGGAACTCGGCGTACAGTGTCACCCTAGGAGAGCAAAGAAACAGGGGTTAAGAGAGTGGAAAGATGGCAGATTCTGAATTCCCTCCCTCCACTAATGATCCATGGGCTCCTAAGTCAGAACTTCCTGGTATCGTGGCTAAAGTCAGAAATTCAACCAACAGGTTCTCATGGCTGACTTCAAACTCAGTCTTCCTGGCTCCGCCTCCCAGGAGCCGGGTTGCCAGCATGCGCCATCTTGCTTTGCCAGCGTGTGACTCCCTTGACCTTGGGAAGCAGATTCTCACAGATGGGGTCCTGGCTCCTGCATTTAACCAACTCCCCAAATGACCCTCTGGTTCCGGCATGCTTCCGTTGAGGTGGGCTGTGACCACGGAGTCTGGAGAAAGTCTGGCTGTGGGTTTATGAGCAGCCGTGTTAGCAAGTTGATATTGCTGTGTTGTATATGACCTTTTGTCCTGGGGGACACCCTCATCCTGGGTTCCTGATGTCTGTCTGTCCATCCCTGTGGACAGCCACGGGGATTATGTCCGGTTGCTCCCAACAGATGCATCCGGGGTGTGCGAAGCCAGCCTGCTCCCTTGCTGGTATGTTATTTTTCATTGATGGGTGAGGTTGGTGTTTGGTACTTTGCCAGGACATATTCAGATTTGCCAGTGTCTTATTCTCCACAGAACCTCTACCCACCAGCTGTAGCCTCTGGCAATTTCTGAGTAGACCACCACTGCATTGATGAGAAATAGCATTTTTAATTTGTCTATTCTTTTGCATTTAGTAGCCACATCCTAATTATAAGAAAGAGCTCTTCTGGGGCTGGCAAGATGGCGCAGCAGATAAAGTCCCTGCTGCCAAGCCCAGTGAGCCGAGTTTAGTCCTTGTTGGTCCCTACGACTCCACATGGCAGAATGAGAGAGCTGACTCCTACAGAGGTCTGACCTCAGTAAGCATGGTTGTGTAGGAAGTCATCTGGAAAGGTGCCCTGAACCTGCGTTTTTTTCCTCCAGTTGCCGCTTCACCCGAGTGATGCTCTGCGGATGCTCACAGCGCCCCCTACTGCACACAAAAAGCTATTGACCTCCGATGTCTCCTTTAATCTGCTTATTCTCGTGAAGATGCTTGCAGCTTTAGTGAGATTTTTGTTCTTTTCTTCGCACTTTATAATCAAAATGTCACTTGTAACGACAGAGTTAGGACATTGTTTAGCTCCTTTTTTACAAATTAGAACCCAAATTTTGGGGCTGGAGATTCCTCAGTGCTGGGAGGACCGGAATTGGATTCCCAGCACCCGCATGGTGGCTCGAAGCAACCAGTCCTAGGGGATCAGATGTCCCCTTCTGACCTCCACAAGTACTGCATGCACAAGGTGTGTGCACACACACATTCAAGCAAAAACACTTATACACATAAAACAAATCTTTTTTTTTTAGTTCAATTTTTCCCATTGATACTAGAGATTGAGCTCAGAGCTATGTTCAAATTAGTCAAGTGTTCTCCCATTGGACTATATTCTAAGCTACCAAATCTAATTATTTTTGAAATTATTATTATTATTATTATTATTATTATTATTATTATTATTGGTTTTTTTCGAGACAGGGTTTCTCTGTGTAGCCCTGGCTGTCCTGGAACTCACTCTGTAGACCAGGCTAGCCTCGAACTCAGAAATCCACCTGCCTCTGCCTCCCATTGCCCGGCTTTTGAAATTATTTTTAAATAATTATTTTTAAATAATTTTTTGTTATGCATGTGCAGTGCCCATAGTGACTAGAAGAGAGAGCTAGAGCTACATCCATTATTAGCTATTCAAGGGGGGGTGCTGAGAATTAAACTTGGTTCCTCTCCAACAGCGTAACCACAGAGCCATCTCTCCAACCCCAAACCAAACCCTTTTGTATGTTTCTCCACGGACAGAAAGTGAGATTTTTCAGCATCGCGCTGTGACGTCTCTTTAAAAGGACAGAAACCAGCCAGGAGGGAACAGCTCCTCATTTCTGGCGTCATCCCACTAGTAGGGCAGGTCCAGTGAGCAGCAAGCCCTTCTCACTGTGTGAGCGCACAGCTCTGTGCAGTATTTGTTCTTTGCATTTGCTGTCTGGCATCAGTTAGGTTTGATACGAAATCAGTTGCAACTGGCCTGGGGAAACAGCCCTGATTTCAGGGCTATCGACTTGATCAGCCCTGGGTTTGATCCTGGCAGTGCTGACTGCAAGCTTACACTACACAAAAGTAGCAAAGCTTTGTGGCTTTGGCTTCTTGTCTTGGATTCCAGGTGGCTGTGCCTGGGTGAAGTCAGATGGAGCTTTTAGCTTCATCAAATCATCTAACGCACCTGGTGACTGAAAACTCGTGCAAGCCCCTGACACAGCAGTGCCGCCTAACTGCCAAATGCAGACTGAGTTAAGTACATCACCGTCTTAAACCCTGAGTACTGGGTGGTTCCTGACCAGCAACATGGAACTCTCTCCTTCACTTAATGAGCACCTGATTTTGATCAAGCCTCCCAGGAGCTGGGTTTTCTAATCAGCCAAATAGGGACAGAGTTGGGCTAAACATCGCCTGAAGACACATAGCAAAGCTGTCCCATGGGCAAGCATCCAGGTGCCTTCATTATCGGCAATGAATGTAGCTCTTATCATAAGCATCAATGTTTTTGGGGGAAGAAAGGGATGAAGGGGGACAGAGGCAGAGAAGAGGTCCCCTGACAAGTGATTTGATCATCCCATCATTGTGGTTTGGGTACCCGACACACATGCTTAGGGTTTTATATGGTGACACTTCATCCCCATCCAGAAGCACTAAACTTGATCTAGGGGTGGGGACTCAGGGTTGGGGTGGAGAGTGATCAGGGTTAGACAATACCATTAGGGTCAGTGCCAAGATTGACCTGGGGGTGAGGAGTGGGGAGAGTCTCGATAACCTGGAACTCACTGTGTGGCTCAGACTGGCCTCATACCCACAGTGATCATTCTTGGCTCCACCTCTTGAATTCTGGGGTTATGGGAGAGAGCCAGCACATGCTCCTCGAATCTTGGTTGGTTTGCCAGGTTATGTCTGAGCCAGCTCCGTGGGTTACTAAAGCATCCACTTCAGATACACTCCCCCAGCCCTGAGCCTGGACTGTGAGCTGAGGTAAACCTCCTTTCTTTATAGCCTGCCCGGCCTGTGGCGTTGTGTTCTCGAAACAGCTGTTACCGTTACATTCTGGCTGTTGACTTATTTTAAAATAATACCCCAAGATGCCATTGTTCTGATTTTCTGAGGAACTCTGGCTGGGTAAAGTTACTCTAAATGGACGGAAACTTTTAATATTACCTAACTACCTAAAAATATTGTCACCTAATGTTTCTCAATAAAGCACTTAGGGGAGCCATCTTTCTAACTAGATAAGAGCACTGTCTAATTATGACATAATTAGGTTTATGTAAATGACTACATCAGAAGTGCTTAGGAGCCGAGGCCCTCTTGGGGCTTCGTATTTCTCCCGTAATTTGCCTGTGGGTTTTTTTTTTTTTTTTTCTCTTCACAGATAAAACAGCTATCTAGTTACATACGTGAGAGAGCAAGTGTGGAGGGGGCTGGGCGATATTTTAAATCTCACGGCAGCCATTAACTAGCAGACAGGGAAGAGGGACATATGTCACTTTATTGTTTGTTTAAGGCACATGTGTATGGAGCATTGGTGGTTTTGCTGAGCCCTATGGTGGGGCGAGATCTTTCTAAAGCGGGGAAGGCTTTGGCAGATCTCAGTGATTTAGAACCAGCGTGTAAAGACTGTCCATAAGGAGAGAAAACAACCTAACGGAGATTTCCTTTAAATGGTAAACCAGAGAAAGAAGTCCGTCTGGGTTGCTCAAAGACAAATGTGATGAGATTTGTGTTGAGTTGGAGTTAAAGGAGAGAACTGATAGAGAGCTGAACCGTGTGCTAAGACTTCTGGAAGCCTCTGCAGCCTGAGGAGCGGTTCACAGAAGACATCTGTGATTGAGCAACACAGGCGAAGATGACCAAGCCTGTCCTGGGGTGGGTGATTATCTCCCTAGACTAAGGAGGGTACAGTCACCTCCGTCAAAAGATTCTGCTAGCTGGGCAGTGGTGGCACACGCCTTTAATCCCAGCACTTGGGAGGTAGAGGCAGGTGGATTTCTGAGTTCAAGGCCAGCCTGGTCTACAGAGTGAGTTCCAGGACAGCCAGGGCTATACAGAGAAACCTTGTCTCAAAAAACCAAAACAAACAAACAAAACAAAACAAGAGGGAGTTCACATCTGGTACTGCAATCCAGGATAAAAAACCCATGGATGGGAAAGTCATAGGTCCTAGTGGGGAAGCAACTTCTATGGTTTTTCCAGATGAATGTGACGTGCCCGTCAAACTGCCTTCTATCCGTGTGTTTACGCCAATTGATCCTTATTGTTATCTGCCTTAACTGCTGGTGAAGCTCCCAAGATCAAGTGACTGTTACTATGGCATGGTGGCCTGTTTCTTAGCCATAGGTGGGCATCTATAGTCACTCCTTTCCAAGGCTTTGGGATCTTTGGAGAAGGCCAGGCGGAAAGAATTTAAGGGATGGGTGGAGTGTTGTGTAACAGTTTCCTCAGAGATTGAAACATTCCATGCTGCAAGGAAGCTGCTTAAGCAGAAAGATAAACAACTCAGGAAGCTTCAGGAAGTCCCTGAAAGTTACAAGACTCACTAGGCCCCTCCCTGCTGGAGAAAATGGTAAAATCTGAGAGTTACTCTCAGAGGAGGGAAGCCAAGCTGAACTGTGAAGAAGACTCTTGAGAGGAGACCAGCTACCTGGAAGAAACAAGAGACCTACTGAGCTACCCAGAAGAGGTTTAAACCAACTGGAACACCTGTAAAGGACACTCTCCAACCTGTTGAGATGCCTGCAGGCTGTGCAGTGTGCTCCAGGTCCCCAGCTTTGTGGGTTGTCACTCTACCTGGGGTAGCCTTGATGATGCAACCATCTTTGAGTCATTTCTGCTCCTGTAAGTAACCCCTTACCCCTATTCCTATAAGTAACCCCAATAAAACTCATTGGTTCACCAAGATGGACTTGGGTGGTGAAGGGAGTCTGGCCAGCTTGAACATGGTGAGCGTGGCCCTAGCAGACCTTGTCCTTCTCCCTGTTCCCTCTGCCTTGCTAAAAACTGTTAGATTACATTCCTAAACTAGCCTCGAGGGTCTGTTCCCTTATTTGGCCACTTCCTCCTCTGGAGGTTGACTACCAAGATCCAGCTATCAAAGTATTGAAGCCCAGCAATCAAAATCAGTTTTGGCTCACCTATTTAGCACGCCCAATCAAAACACCCCACCACACCCTAGCCGATTCTAACAGAGAAATTTTCTTTCTCTTTTCTCTTAAAAGTTTCACCTGCAAGGTCACTGGCTGCTGTTTTTTTCCCCGAGAGCAGCCACCTTAACTTTTCTTGTGAAAACAGGGTTTCGGGTGTGATTTGTGCCTAATCAGGGGTCCCGAAAGGTCTCCTTCAGGTGGTAGCTGTACTTTGGTGTGTAGTGGATCCCAACCTGGGGTGCGTAGACTGTGTGCGTGTTGGGTCTCCAGGACAAGTTCTGTCCACAACACCTGGTGTGCTCCTCTCCCTCCCTGTACCGGGGACTCTGGGAATGACACATCACCCAGCCTCTGGGGAAGAACCCTTTCATCGTGAGGTGCCCTGCAGCCAGTTTGGGGTGTAAATCTTTCTTTGATCTAGTTACTTATAAATCTCCATTTACTCATGAGCTTCCAGAAGTTTCTCAAAATTTCTGCTTGTTCGACAGCATCCTTTCTTTGCTTGTGAGCTCTGTTAAAGATTCCTGTCACCTCTGAGTCACTTTTGTGATTTTAGATTTGTGATTTAGATTTGTGAGTTTAGGGCATGGTACATCTTTTCTGCTTTAGCGTCCGTGGAGGAGAAATTTGGCCTGAGCTGCGACAGTTCCTCCAACCACCAGGGGGCGCTGCTCCATGGCCAGTGGTTCATGTGCAGGTCACCAGCTGCTGCCAGCCCAGATTTATGGCTGTGGCTCTGTTAATGGCCTCTGCTTAGAGCTTCAGTGGTTTTTAATTCCTGGATAGTGTGAACTCATGCTTCTCCACTCCAGGAAAGCATGTCGGGTGCCAACTCGATAGAGCTCCAGGAGAAGCCATGGGGAAGATCGGGGGAGGGAGTGGAACAGTTTCAGTGAACTTCCAAAGGTAGGACGCCATGCCTGGGTGTTAGATCCGGTCAGGCTCCCCTTCACACCACACTCTGTCTATCGTCTGCCCCCACAGGATTTGACTTCATCAGTGCCTTGGGGAACTGGATTTGTGCCAAGCTCTGACTTCATAGGAAAATGTTGGTTTGTTTGGAAGCATGGCGTCAGGTATTCCACACTGGCCTTGGGTTGTCCCTTAGCTGAGGATGACTTTGAGCTTGCGATCCTCCCACCTCCAGCTCCTCGGTGCTGGGATCTCGGGTATGAGGGACCACATTCGATTTATGCCGCTGGAGGTCAACCTGAGGGCCTTCTGGGCAAACCTGAAGATGGCCAAGTGTCCCGTGTGAAGCGATACTGCATTTGACAGAGCTTGCGTAATGGCCCAGGGGAATATTTGGTGGGAAGGGAGTTTTCTCCCAGGCATTGTCCTGGGCACCTCATAGGTGGGATCGCAGTGCTCTGAGGGACCCAGGAGGTATGGAAGCCAGCAAACTGATGCATAGAATGGACCAGGGTCTCATCTGAGGTCACAGCACAGAATCAGGATTCCAACCCAGGCCTTCTGGTCCTCAGAGCCCGTGATGCCACCACACTGATCCGGGGCAAGCCTGCGCTTCCTACATTGTCTTTCCTCACTGTTCTGAAGGAGCCTCAGCAGGGAGTGATGATTGTAGAGTATATATATATATATATATGTATATATATATATATATATATATATACATATATATATATATATATCTCACATGCTGTGCCACCCCTGGGACTGATGGTCTGAGCAATGAATAGGCCCTACCTTGGCCATGGTGCTCTGTAGGCATGGAGCATGCAGACATGCTTTTAAAACCAGCATTCCCATGACAAAGGACAGATGGTTCTAGAAGTCGAGGCGTTGAAGCTGGTGTGGTCTTTGTTGGCATCCTAGAGTCTGGGGGGCTGGATTTGTGTGCACTTGATGTTAGCGTCTTCCAGAGGTCTTGGTTCACAGAGAGAAAGCTTTCATACAGGGACTGTTCAAGAATCTCGTAAGATGTTGTTTTGTTGTTTTTGTTTTTGAGACAGGATCTCATTCTGTAGCTCTGGCTAGCCTAGAAGTTACTGTGTAGACCAGGCTATCCTCAGATGCTAAGAGCCCCGTCTGCCTCTGCCTCCCGAAGTATTGGCATGAAAGGCGTGTGCCACTACATCTGGTCAAAAGTCCCACAAGCAACCGCTACTGCTAGTAACAACTGTTGGCGGCCATGATGTGTGGGTGTTAACCGTGCCATCAAAGTTGGGTCTGGTGTGTTATGACTTCGCTTCGGACACTGCTGGTGCTGTTGTTAACTGAAGGACACGGATGCTGGTGGCGCTCTGTCCTACATGGCTTTCAGGTTCCAGAAGCTCTGCACAGCCATCCCCACCTTCCAAGGCAGTGAAGACACAGAGACATCCCCCTTATGTCCAGGGCGCTGGTCCCTAAACCTGAGGCTGCTCAACTCCCTCCTACAGAATGATGTCGTATTTGATAAAGACAGACATGGACTATAAACCACCTCTGGATGGCTGACAGCACAGAGCGAGGTACAGATGCTATCCAGGTGTCCGCTGTTCCGTACTCTTTAGTGACTAATGATGGGGGTGGGGGTGGGGGTCTACATGCTCACTTCTCCCCTGCGTGTTTGTAAATCCAACATTGCTCAACCTGTGCATGCAGAAGGTGGCTATGCCAGCGCTGGGTATTTACTTACGACTGGGGCACCCCTCCAATCCCAAAGCCCACCAGGCCTCGGAGCACCAGGATCCAGCTATACACGGGCGCGAAGGCGCTGAGGATGCCATAGTACAGGGTCCAGAGCACGCTGATCTTCAGCCCCTGTGGAGAGGGAGACATGGAATCACAGAGCCTGGGGCACCTCCAGGTGGCACGTGTCTACAGGCAGCTAGAGCCACCCATGAAGGATGGAGAAGCTCAGGCTGGGGCACCTGCTTTGGGCTGTAGCCTAGCTGTCATGTTCGTTTGCTTGTTTGGAGGCCGGGTTTGTATAGCCCTGGCTGTCCTGGAACTCA
Organism: Uromys caudimaculatus; assembly: GCA_028551405.1. NCBI lineage: Eukaryota > Metazoa > Chordata > Mammalia > Rodentia > Muridae > Uromys > Uromys caudimaculatus. The sequence continues at coordinate 36,376,900 of CM052721.1, forward strand.
CTCTGTAGACCAGGCTGGCTTCTGCCTCCAGAGTGCTGGGATTAAAGGCATGCGCCATCACTGCTTGATGCCATTTTTTTAAAAAAAAGATTTATTTATTTCATGTATGTGAGTACACTGTAGCTGTCTTCAGACACACCAGGAAGAGGGCATCGGATCCCATTACAGAGGGTTGTGAGCCACCATGTGGTTGCTGGGAATTGAACTCAGGACCTCTGGAAGAGCAGGCAGTGCTCTAAACCACTGAGTCATCTCTCCAGCCCCCCCCTTTTAATTAAAAAGTTACCAACGGGGCTGGAGAGATAGCTCTACAGTTAAGAGTGCTGGCTGCTCTTCTAGAGGACCTGAGTTCGATTCTCAGCATCCAAATGGCAACTCAATTGTCTGTAACTACAGTCCCAGGAGATCTGATCCCTCCTCTGGCCTCCAAGGGCACTTAGACCAAAGCTAACCATAGACCCACCATGGACCGAAAACTCCCAGCTGTGAGCCAAAACAAACCTTTTCTCTTTATAAGCTGAGTTGTCTCAGGCATTTGTTACAGCGAAGGGCAGCTAACACATTGTGTCTAACACTGCCAGAGTTGAATTCACACCCAGGGCTTCCAACACTGAGACCTGTGCTTCAAATGAGCCAGTCCGGGGCCTTCAGAACCCCCATTACCTCCAACAACTGTGATCTCCTCAGGCAGCTGTAATACAGGACAGGCGGTGACTGAGTCAGAGAACTTGTCTGGCCAGAAGTTACCATGACAGACCGTGGGTCCCAGTCACTAGCTAACCTGGGTTTCAGGGGAGCCACAAAGCACGTGATGTTTATTTTTATGCAAAAAATGTCAAAATGGAGGCAACTGATTGAACACCCCATAAAACCCTGCAAGGGATAAATAAAACACAGGACTAGGGTGTAGCTCGGGGGCAGGGTACGTGATTAGCATGCTACAGGCCCTGGCATCAACGCCAGCGCTGAAATCTGGAACACATGGGTCTGTGTCACCAGTTTGCAAAACGTAGCCCAGAAAGCCTGGGACGGCGCGTTCTTGGATTGCTCTCTGCTATGAGGACAATGCTCACAGGTCACAGAGACTAAAAGGTTCCTCACAGGCAAAGCCCTAGCGCGTGCCTGGAGCCTCCTCTTCCTCCTTAAAGTCACCACTGTGCTTGGTGCACTGATGCATGCACACTTGGGAGACCCGGGAATGAGAACCAGGAGCTTGAGGCCATCTGGGATACACACTGAGTCCCCATCTCAGAAACAAAAAATAACAGCACTATGGCAGAGTGGCCCAATCACACTACATGCACTCTGAACTAGAATGTTCAACCACGCATCGGCAAACTCCTATGCATATTACACACACTTCATTTTGCTTTTTGAGAAGTCTCAAGTTGCCCAGGCTAGCCTTAGACTCACTGTGTGCTGGGGTAACCTTGAACTGCAGAATCTCCTGCTCCCTCCTAAGGCTGGGGTCACAGGCATGTGCCACCCACACCCAATTTTATCTCACTCTTTTTTTTTTTTTTTTTTTTTTTTGGTTTTTTGAGACAGGGTTTCTCTGTATAGCCCTGGCTGTCCTGGAACTCACTCTGTAGACCAGGCTGGCCTCAAACTCAGAAATCCGCCTGCCTCTGCCTCCCAAGTGCTGGGATTAAAGGCGTGCGCTATACCAATCTTTAAAATTCTGTTCTATGATTACCTGCCTGTAGGAAGCAGGCAGCTTTTACTGTCTGGCTTTTTGCCTCTGGGCCATCATCTTATCTTTGTTCACAGCAGGGGACCACAGGGTCATGCTTGAGCCCCCATGTGACTCCTCCTCACCTGTCCCCACCTTTTTTTCCCCCTAACTTTTCCACGTTTAATTGGGTGAATCTGCTCGAGCTGCCATTTCTCCAGTCCCCTGCTCTCCCATGCATCCCCACAGAGGGTCGTTTCCCGGCCAACGCGCCAAATGTAAGACTCTGAGGAGTCTTAACTTACCGAAGACCCTCCGAATGGACACACGGAGTTGGGGATTGATGCAAAATGCAAGAGAAATCTATTGATTCATCAGCACGCTGAGGTCTCTCTATGACCCCAAGTCACTCTTGGTCCTTCCTTTGCCACCTTTATTTTGCGTGCACGGAAACAGGCTCAGAGAGGTAAATGAACTTCCTGGAGGTTGTCTTGCTTCACAGGGGTGGGAGGGTGGGGTTGGGAGTGGGACAGAAACACACACACACACACACACACACACACACACACACACACACACACTTTCCATAACTAACATGGCCATAGGAACTTCCACAGGGACCAAAGCGTCTCACCGCATGCACGCACCCATGTGGGCATGGAAACCCGCCACCTGGACCAGAATGTTAAGAAGCCACTCTGTGGCTGATCCCGATGGTAGGCTGCCTGGTGCACCCAGGCCCCTGGATGAGCCGGGACATCGGGTATTGAATTTAGGGCCTTGAACATGCTAGGCAAGGACTATACCTTAATCTGTTTTCTGCTTTTTATTTTGAGACAGAGTCTCACCGAGTCGTCAGTGCTAACCTAGAATTTGGAATTATCCTGTCTCAGCATCCCAAGTCAAGCAGCTGGGATTACAGAGCCTCACCATCTTGTCCAGGTTTCTTTACGTTCACAGTTACACACACACACACACATACACACTAAACATAAAATAGTTAAAATAAAATTGAGACCAAAACTCATAGCCTTTGTGATGGTTTGTACATGCTTGACCCAGGGAGTGGCACTATTAGGAGGTGTGGCCTTGTTGGAGTGGGTGTGGCCTTGTTGGAGTGGGTGTGGCCTTGTTGGAGTGGGTGTGGCCTTGTTGGAGTGGGTGTGGCCTTGTTGGAGTGGGTGTGGCCCTGTTGAAGGAGGTGTGGTCTTATTGGAGTAGGTGTGTCACTGTGGGTGTGGGCTTTAAGACCCTCCTCCTAGCTGCCTGGAAATCAGTCTTCTGCTAGCAGCCTTCAGATGAAGATGTAGAACTCTCAGCTCCTCCTGCACCATGCCTGCCTGAATGCTGCCATGCTCCTACCTTGATGATAATGGACTGAACCTCTGAACCTGTAAGCCAGCCCCAATTAAATGTTGTCCTTGTAAGAGTTGCCTTGGTCATGGTGTCTGCTCACAGCAGTAAACCCTAACTAAGACAGCTTCTCTCTCTTCTGCAGGGCTATCTCTTGATAGATGGATATGAATCCTGGGTCTCAGTGGCAGGAGATGCACATTCTTCTGAGAGAACTTCAACCGAGAACAGCCGTGAACTTTTAGGTCAGTAAACCGCATCCCTGGGCCATCAGTGGGTTAAGTGCTTGCCTTGTGTCTGAATGAGAACGGCCCCCATAGGCTCATATATTTGAAGGCTTGTTCTCCAGTTGGTGGAACTTTTTGGGAAGGATTAAGAGGCGTGGCCTGGGGGCTGGAGAGATGGCTCAGCGGTTAAGAGCACTGACTGCTCTTCCAGAGGTCCTGAGTTCAAATCCCAGCAACCACATGGTGGCTCACAGCCATCTGTAATGAGATCTGATGCCCTCTTCTGGGGCGTCTGAAGATAGCTACAGTGTACTCACATACAGTAAATAAATAAATATTAAAACAAAAAACAAAAAACCATGAGCCTATAGCGGCCATTATAAAAAAAAAAAAAAAAGAGGCGTGGCCTGAATGAGAACGGCCCCCATAGGCTCATATATTTGAAGGCTTGTTCTCCAGTTGGTGGAACTTTTTGGGAAGGATTAAGAGGCATGACCTTGTTGGAGGAGGTGTGTCACTGGGTGTGGCCTTTGAGGTTTCAAAAGCCCCTGCCATTCCCAGTTATCCTGCTCCGCCATCTTGTGCTTGTGGGTCAGATGTACGTTTTCGGTTACTGCTCCAGCACTGTGCCAGCCTGTCTGCTGCCATGATGGTCATGGACAGGAGACTTCAGTTCTCTTAGACAGTGAGATCACACAGTCGGGAATGACCCTGAGTTCAGCTGACTCACGCTATCACTGCGACACCCTGCCTCTAGAGAAGTGGTGGCTGATGGGAAAGTCCAAGGAGGAATGAAAACTCAGAGAGCTAATGGAGGAGCTTTACACACCCTGCCAACTGTATGGAGCTCTTTGGGCCCAAGGTTACAGATGGGAGGAGCCCGGCTTCACATCCCAAGACCATCAGAGACCCCAGTGCGGTCTAATGAAGTGAGAGTAACATCAAATAGAAAGGGAAGCGCTCGTCTAAAGCCTTGGAGGTACTAAGGGAGAGAATTGTAGCAGGCCAGCGGGATTCCATCTGTCCTTCCCCTCCCCCATCGCCCTTCCCCCTCCCCCTCCCCCACCCCCACCCCATTCCCCCCTCCCCCATCCCCTTCATCTTCTCCTCCCCCACTAGCACAAATGGCGTTTTGTTTCCGGTGAGGCAGGATCTCTCTGTGTAGCCAGACTGAGCTCACACTCCTTGCAATCCCCCTGCCTGCGTCTTCTGGATGCCAGGACTGCGTGTCCCACCCACCATGCCAATTGCAAACAGTTAAACCAGGCAGTGATGCCAGCAGAGCAGTGGGTGTGGAAGTCAGGCTGGGGAAGGCTCCTGCCTGGCAGACGGAGACAGAACCTGTTCCTCCAGGACAGCCGTTCGTCACCTGTGGGTCGCAACCCTTTAGGGAAACCTCTATCTCCAAAAAAAATTTATATTTACGATTGATAACAGGAGCAAAATTACAGCTATGGAGTAGCCATGAAAATAATCTTCTGGTTGCTGGTCACCACCACACTTGGAGCCGTGTGAGAAGGTTGCAGCGTCAGGAAGGTCGAGAACTCCTGCCCCAGGACAATAAAGCTGATGTCACGTGCCATCTTTTGGCTGCTCTGGCCTCGAGTCAGGGACACAAATTGGCACCGAGAACATCCCCTGCCTCCCAAGCACCCTCTTCAGTCCATGTCCCTCCCGGCTAAAGCCTCCTGGGCCTCCCAATGGGGGCTGCGCCTCAGTGTGTGCATTGACGAGAGGAGCCTTACTGTTTTCCTGCCATACTGATCCGAGATGTTTCCCCAGAGCGTGGAACTGGACATCATGCCAATGAAGACCACCTGTGGGCAGACACACAGTTTCTGTGAGCAGCGCGGACAGAAGGGACCAGGGACCTGCCTCCGACGTCACCCCCCCAGAGCGCCACAGAGCAGATAAGCCTGCCACTGAGCGAACATCCCTTTCTTTTTGGGACAGCACCTGTTTGTGTAGTGCGAGCTGACTTCAAACTCTAAATCCTCCTGCCTTGGTGTCCTGAGAGCTAGGATTCTAGGTGGGGACCACCACAGGCTCCTGTAGACAGGCCCCCAACAATCTCATCGGGGAGGGTGTGCTGCTCTTAGGCCCGTATCTCAGCCGAGGATGCTGAGGCTCAGTAAAGGAAAGTCACGTGCCCAGGCTCCCACTGCTGTTGGTGACTGGATTGTGATGGACATGGTGGCTCAGGACCTGGGGTTCTACATCTTACCGCAGAATTACAGGGATGGTAGCTACAGCACCAAGGAGGGTGGGTGGGTGTTTGTTTTTTAAAACAGGGCTTTCTTTATAGCTCTGGCTGTCTTGGAACTCACAGGCTGGCCTCAGACTCAG
>CM052721.1:36382597-36400679 GCA_028551405.1 Uromys caudimaculatus
TCTCCCTTTTCCCCCTCCTCCCCTTCCCTCCTTCCCTCCTCCTCCCCTTCCTCCTCTCCCTCCTCCCCCTCCTCCTCCTCCCCTTTTTCCTCCCCTTCCCCCTCCTCCTCTTCTCCTTCCCTCCCTCTTTCTGCTCTTCCCCATCCCCCCTCCTTTTCTCCTGCCACATTTCTTCTTCCTCTGCCCCTCCCTTCCTCCTTTCTGTGTAAGACTTCTTACCGACCTCCCTCAACCTTGGCTTCCTTCCCCACAAACAGAGGAATCACAGAAGGGCAGAGCGGTCCCCACAGGACAGAGAGGATCAAAGAAAGGACGGGTGCAAACCCCTCTGCCTGGATCTGGCTCATCAAGGCTCTTCTAAGTCTTGGTTAGAAGCTAACAACCTCACTAGAGAGACCAGTAGGAAAAGGCAGTGGTGTGCTACTCCCCAGGAAGAGCAGCAGGGGAGGGGCAGAGTCTCTCATTTCCTCAGCCCCCCCTCCCCCAGTCATTTATCACCCAGGCTGCTGGGCCTGACTCCCGCTGAGCTGTAACCTCCTCGCTCAAATCAGCCACACTCTGCCTTAGAGGAAGCTCCCAAACAGTCAGCTAAAACTGCATAATGGGGCCGGGCAGTGGTGGCGCACGCCTTTAATCCCAGCACTTGGGAGGCAGAGGCAGGCGGATTTCTGAGTTCGAGGCCAGCCTGGTCTACAGAGTGAGTTCCAGGACAGCCAGGGCTACACAGAGAAACCCTGTCTCGGGAAACCAAAAAAACCCAAAAAAACAAAAACCCCTGCATAATGATTAAACTCGTGGTGCTCTGGGATCCATCACTATATAACAACTGTTCTTGGCTGCAGCTGGGCTGTGTGGCCTGGAGCAAGTGGCTCAACCCCTCTGAGCGTCGTTTCCCACTGTGAGTAGCCATTCTAGCACAGAGAGTTAGCAGGGTTAAAGGGCACATACAGCTGTGCCATGGTGGTGGTTGTCTGTTGCCAGCTTGGCAGGTCTAGCCTGTGCGCGTGACGGTGAAGGGTTTGTACACCGGGCTGATGGAAGTGGGAAGATGCGTCCTAATGCAGGTGGCACTGAACAAAGAGGAGATCGGGGTACCCACAAGCACCTCTCTGCTTCAGGGGGGAATGCCATGTGACCAGCTGCCTGGCTCCCCCCCCCCCCCCCGTGCCTTCTTCACCAAGACGGGCCGGACTGCGTCTCTCCAGACCATCAGCTGCATCAACCCTGCCTCCCTTAAGTGGCTTCTTGTCAGGGTTACAGCCAAAGCAGTGAGACAAGTAGCTAAGATGTGTGTGCACTGTGTCCAACATGGCTCCCGCCCTTGGCACATGAAGCGCTCAGGGGCATTAACTGTTGTGATCATGGTTGCTGCCCTGTTAGGGGCCTCGTTTGTTTCCAGCCTTCACATCACCCCCCTGGGGGGGGGGAGGATGGCATCTCCTGCCTGCAGCTGGGAAAGGTGAGGATTATAGGGCGTACATAACACATGCTGGGGGTTCCAGACTTTCTGAGGTTGCCAAGGAGCTAAAGCACTGGGTGGGTAGAGCTGGCTGCTAACCTGCTGGGGTACAGCACAGAGGAAGGGGGCCTAAGAGAAGCCGACATCAGCGTTTCCATCCAGGGTGACTGTGCTGGCAGATTTTAAGTCAACTTGACACAAGCTACAGTCATTTTAGGAGAGGGACTCTCAGTTGGGGAAATGTCCCTACCAGATTGACTGTGGGCAAGCCTGTGGTCTTTCCTTCCTTCCTTCCTTCTCCTTTTCTTTGTTTCTTTCAAGATTTGTTTATTGTATTTATGGGTGCACTGTCATTGTCTGCAGACATACCAGAAGAGGGCACCAAATCCCATTACAGATGGTTGTGAGCCATCTGTGGTTGCTGGGAATTGAACTCAGGACCTCTGGAAGAGCAGTCAATGCTCTTAACCACTGAGCCGTCTCTCCAGCCCTCCCTCCCTCCCTCCCTCCCTCCCTCCCTCCCTCCCTCCCTCCCTCCCTTCCTTCCTTCCTTCTTTCTTTCTTTCAATTATTTATTTTGGTGTTTCAAGACAGGGTTTCTCTTTATGTAGCCCTGACTGTCCTGGAACTAGGTCTATAGACCAGGCTGGCCTTGAACTCACAGAGATCTGCCTCTGCCTCCCGGGTGCTGGGATTAAAGGCATGCGCCACTGCTACCTGGCTTTGTGGTACATTTTCTTGACTGATGATAAATATTGGAGATGCTGGCTCACCTTGAGTGACCCCTGCCAGGTGACCTCGGTGCTATAGAAGGTGGACTGAGCAAACCGTGGGGAACAAGACGAGAAACTGCACCCCTCCATGGCCTCTGCTTGAGCTCCTGCCGTGCCCTCCTTCAGTGACTGTAAGCCTAAGTACGCCCTGTCCCCCCCAGGTTGCTTTAGGTCATGGTGGTCATCAGACCAGTAGAAAGCCGACTGGGACAGCTTGGCTCTTTTCTGCTGAGCCCTGGTGGCAGGAGATGGGTATCCTCCCGCAGGACACCGGGGGAATCTGAGCCGCCAGGCCACCTACCGAAGTGAGCAGCGCCACCTGCCAGCTGGGGAGTCGCCACTCGCAGTGCAGCTGAGGTGCCAGGATACTCAGAATCATCATCTCCATAGCGTCCGCCATCTGCGGGAGGAAGGGATACCGTGAGGCCGCTGCGCACCCAGCCCTGACCTCAAAGTGCGGCCAACCCTGCTGCTTCCTGCTGGCCCCAGGCCAGACATCCTCCCAGGAAAGCCTCTGGGGCTGAACCAGTGAGCGCCTGCACGGGGACCCACGAGGCAGCTGATGTGCTGGTCTGTTTCCCTGCGCTGTGTGTGTACTTGCTTTCAAACTTTATTTTTACATTTTATATTTATTTCTCTTATGGGTATGGGCGTTTTGCCTGCACGCACGTATGTCTGTGGAACCTGTGCATGCAGTGCCTGTGAAGGTCAGAGCGTGTTGGACCCCCCGGGACTGGAGTTATAGGCAGTTGTGCGGCACACGTGGGTGCTGGGAATTGTGGGATTTGAATCTGGGTCCTCCAGATGAGCACCCGGTACTCTTAACCACTGAGCCACTTCTCCGTTCAGTTTTTTAAAGATTACGTTTACTTGTTTATTTGTGTGTGAGTGTGTGTGTGTATGCACACGCACGCCTGTGTGTACCCTCTCGTTGGCCCCTTTATGTTTGTCCACTTGTTTTGTGAGACAGGGTCTCATTTTGTATCCCAGACTGGCCCAAACTGCAATCTTCTTGTTTCCAGCTCTCGAACACTGGGATTACAGACATGTACCACCATGGACAGCATTATCTGCTCATGTTTTTAAAAATACAGGCCCTTGGGTCAGTGAGATAGCTCAGTGGGTAAAGCACCATGAATTTGACCCCCAGGATCCATGTTAGAAGGAACGAACCATCTCCTGTCCCTGCGAGTTGTCCTCTGACTACCACATACATGGTCACCATGGTGAACACACACACGCTCACACACACGCTCACACACACACGCAGACTCATACACAGTACACACAAGCACACACATGCTCACACACTTACACATACACATGCATACATGTACATACACACAGACACACACACAGAGAAACATACACACTCACATACGAACTCATACACACACACGCGCACTCATGCACGCAGCCACACGTACACATATGTACACACACACATCATACACACACATACGTGAACACACATGTACACACACAACGTGTACACACATATACACTTGTACACACATACACACACAATAGACACTCACACATAATACACACACATAAACATGCATGCTTGTACACACATACACACACTCACACATGCACACATATGCACCCATACACACAACATGCACACACATTCACACACGCGTGCACACACACTCACACACATGCACACACACACACATACATACATATTCACACATGCACACACACACACTCACACATGCACACACACTCACACATGCACACACTCATACACATATGCACACACATTCACACACGTGCACACACACACACCATGCGTGCACACACACACATACATATTCACACATGCACACACACACACACACAATGTAGATGTGCTCCCCCAGATGAAGTGAGAGAGATCACGTGTCTAAAAGCCACTGGGCACACGTTTTTCCAGGGACTGCGTGGTCCTTTGTCTTTGGATGGCTGGTCTCGTGTTCATGGAGAATTGTCTGCATATTTAATGATACTTAACGAACACAATGCTTGACTGTGTTAGCACATATTAGGGAGCCGCAGTTACTAAATACGTGGATACTACTTTATGACTAGACAGACTCCTGAAAAGTTAAAATCAGCTCCACACACAGGCCGTGGAGCGCGGGGCCCAGGAAAGGCCGGCTTCTACTTAGTGAGGATAACGGCAGCGAATCCGTTTAGAAAAACCCGTGCCTCGGCCCCGTCTCGCAGCCCGCTCAGCGAAGCAGCTGGATTGCAGGTCCGTGTGCTTTGGGTCGTGGCTAAGGGGTCCTTAGCAAGGTAGGAACACCTTGAACCAGGACACATGCTTTTTGTTTGTTTGGTTTGGTTTTTCGAGACAGGGTTTCTCTGTATAGCCCTGGCTGTCCTGGAACTCACTCTGTAGACCAGGCTGGCCTCGAACTCAGAAATCCGCCTGTCTCTGCCTCCCGAGTGCTGGGATTAAAGGCGTGCGCCACCACTGCCCGGCACCACATTCTTTATTTTACTTTTTGCAATGCCGGGGTGGAGCCCGGGGCCTTGCACACAGCTAGACAAACACGGAGAATTATACACCGGGCCCGATGGCAAATGTTTTTTGTGTCTGTTTCCCTGGGGGGTGGGGGGGGGATGTGCACCTGAAGCCATCTCCTCACAGGAGCCATGAGACCCCGGGAAGATCCACTTCCATAGCCAGATGCTCCCTGGGGGATGGGTCAGCCATGTCCACCTTCCTCCCAGCATGCATCTGGGCCATCAGCACACATCAGCTTTGCTGGTTGGCATTCAGGCAGAAGTTATATGTAGAGGAATAACCGTGTTTGTTACCCGTGAGGCTGTGGGACCCATCTAAGCAGCAGGGGGTCCTTGGGGTACATGAGGCGCTGTGCCCAGCCGTGTGGCTGTGGGACCCAGCTATTTATTTACCCAAGCCAAGCCGGTGAGAACGGACAGCTTCCACTGAAATCTTCCAAACCCAATGGCTTCCACTGCATCTTCCACCATGAAAGTGTCTGGGGAGGGAAGGGGAGATCAACACATCTTATATTTGTCATAGTGTGGCATCTGGGGTGGTCCCCAGACAGGCTAATTAACTTCAGCATGTGGTTACTAACATCATAACCATAACCTTCAGTATCACCCTCATCACCATCACCCTCATCACCATCATCATCACCACCATCATCACCATCATCACCCTCATCACCATCATCACCCTCATCACCATCATCACCACCATCAGCATCACCACCATCATCAGCATCGCTGTTGCCTTTCTCAGTCAAGTGTTCACTGATGCAACTGTCATGGATTGTGATGTCACCGGACCTCCTGAAGTTCCAGCCTCCACTTCTGTGTCACCCTTCAGCACTCTGAGCCTTCCCAGCCACCCCTTCTCAAGAACTTTTTACGACCAGCACCGAGGCCAGGCCGATGCCTGTGCCGCCGGGCTTTCTCACCATCGGTGGGATTGGCAAACTCCTTGGGGACGGTTGCTCCATCATCCAGTTCGACGGCTTCTAGGCCCACCCGGACCCCCTCGATCTGGACGTCATGCTCCCCGGAGGCCGCGTCGTCCTCTGACCGAGCGCTCTCTCCTGTGCGTCGGAATTTCACCACCCTGGAGACGGAAGCAGATGTGACCGGGATGGCCAGGGCACCCTCCCAGTGGCCTTGCTGCGGGGCCTTCCCACCCGAGGCAGGTAACGGGCTTTTCTCACCGTCCGGAGCTCTGGGCAGGTAGACCTGGCATCTATGCTGAGTTTGTTCGCGGGGGGTGGGGTATTGGAGTTCCGATCGGTTGACAGTTAGACAGTTGGGCTCTGCACAGAACTGGCAGCCCGTGTTCTCCTGTGCACGACTGCCTTTGTTCTAGACCTGGATTCTGTGGTGACACAGGGTCACGCGTTGCCTTACGGTTCCCAGAATGCCTTGGTGGGCCCATTTCCTAGCTGTGGGGACGTCGGAGTGCATATTTACACAGACAGTGTGAGGTGACCTAGCCTTGAGGGTCCACCGCTGTACGTGTCCAAGAGCATCACCGAGGGGTGTGTCTTGATGCGGTGTGGGGCCTCTTGTCTGGGTCTTTAACCTCTGTCTGTGACACGGGTAAGGACTGGGTCACACTCAGGGCTTCTGCAAGGAGGTCGATCTGTTTGGCCTTGATCTAAAGGGACCTGAAACTTTAAATTGGGGGAAGTCACACTAAAACCCACATTCCTGGGTCTCTCGACCGAGGTGGGGACATAACTGGGTCCTGACCTCACTTTCCCTTTCTCTAAAATGACCCCCAGCCCGAGAGCTCGCATCTCCACGCTCCTGGGCTTTTCCCCACTCCCCACCTTGCCCATTCGTCTGACCATGAAGGCATTTAAGTTTGAGACTCCACGCTATGCCACTCACTCCTCAGACTATGTATCCTCCCTGTCTCTCCCCTTCCCTCCCTCCCTCCCTCCCTCCCTCCCTCCCTCCATTTTTAATAAAGACAGGGTCTCACTATGTAGCCCAGGCTGGACTTCAACTTCAGATCCCACCCCCACCTCAGCCTCTGCGTTCATCACAGCTGTGCCTCACCACCCCTGGTCCAGCCTAAGCGCTTGAGCGCTCTCTCTCTCTCTCTCTCTCTCTCTCTCTCTCTCTCTTTCGTCTCTCTGGGGGGAGAGGTGACTTCTCTGAGAAGCTGTTTCTTCATCGGAAGCTCAGAACAGAGTGAGCTGTCTGCTTACAGCCTCTCCCCACCCAAACACAAGGCCTCTTCTGTCAGCCTAGGTCAGAGGTCACACCACCAACAGTCAAGTGAGCTCTGCCTCCCAGCTCCGGGCGACAGAGCTGTGCAGCGAGAGCCTCTATGTGCTCGTGCCTATGACTGAAAAAATCACAGACAGCAGAGGGGCCGAGGGAGCAGCTGACGAGCAAATGAACCCAAGGTTTAAAGAGGCAGAGAGAGTGGGCAAGCTCAGTACAAACCTATGATGATGCTAATTTATTGCTATTAATACAGTCTCATGTAGCCCAGGTTGGCCCCGACTTCGTTATACAGCTGAGGATAACTCTGAACTTCAGATTTCCCAGCCTCTACCCCCGAGCTCTGGGGTTGTTCCAAATGTGACACCGCGCTCTGTCGATGCTGAGACTCAAACCCCGGGCTCCCACACGCTAGCCGAGTGCTCTCCCACCTGACCGAGTGCTCTCCCACCTGACCGTCTTGTGGTGTTCAAGTCTTGAACTCTCAACTCTCGGGACGCGCTGTGCTCAGGCATGCTGGATTGCAGGGGTGTGAGGGCAGCCAGAATCTGCATCCTTAACTACGCTGTGCTTGGAAGGTTGCCCAGGGCAGGGTGGGATGGCTGTGGCTAACAGGTCTATCTCAGGCATTCTCTGGAATAGTGCGGGACCAGCGTGCTTTGTGCAGCCTGGCGGGCATTTTCTGCCTGCTCAGTTTGCACAGCCGATCTGTAAGGTTGCTGTTATCACCATTTTACAGACAGGAACAGTGAGGCCCTGATGTCATGGGACCTACCCACGGATACACAGCTTCAGAGGCACAGAACCAGGGTTCTGTCCCAGATCTGTCTGGCTCAAAGTCTCCTGTTCCAGGCACACTAGAAGCCTGGCTCCCCACAGCCCCCACCCAGGTCTGCCGTAGCTCTGTGGACTCTGAAGCTTTGTGGAAAATTCTTTGTGTAGAACTATTTCAAGCCTATCAAATGTACAGAAATCCCCTTTCCACGCAACACTTCCTGAGGGCCGAGCTGCGAGATTCCGCCAGCCCTGGGGGTCACTCCATTGGTGCTGCGGACTTGTCCCCACACGTATTCACAGGTGACCCTTCCTTGGTCACACATGCCTCAATTTAACCCCTGAAACACCCTGAGAAAGGGGCCTGTCACTGAGTTTCATTTATTTTTCCTCCTCCCCACTCTGGTTTTTTTTTGTTGTTGTTGTTGTTGTTTTGTTTTGTTTTGTTTTTCGAGACAGGGTTTCCCTGTGTAGCCCTGGCTGTCCTGGAACTCATTCTGTAGACCAGGCTGGCCTCGAACTCAGAAATCCACCTGCGTCTGCCTCCCAAGGGCTGGGATTAAAGGCGTGCGCCACCACGGCCGACTCCCACTCTGTTTTTGATGAGGTAAGATGCCCATAACATGACCCTGGCCACCCCAACCGATTTAAATGCCCTGTTCAGTTGCACATAGAGAGGACTTGCTTCTGGTGCCCCCATCTCTGGACCTGGTTCATCTTTACATCTCAGACTCTGTCCCCTTGAGCCCCAACTCCCCATTGCTTCTGCACCCAGCAGATGTCATTCTCTGTCTCTGTAAATCTGAGTGCCCCAGAGAGGAAGTGAACCAGTAAGATGTTACTTCTGCTCTTTTTCAGTCCTTGGAATCAAATCTAGGGCCTGTGCATAAGAGGCGAATACTGGATCGCTGAGATATGCCTATCGCTCTTTTTACTTTTGAAATCATCAGTTTCACTAAGACATCTAAGGCTAGCCTTAAACTCACTCAGTAGCTGAGGCTAGCCTTGAGTTTGTGATCCTCCTGCCTCAGCTTCCTGAATGGCTAAGGTTACTGGCCTGAACCACTCCCAAGCCCAGCTCCCCACTCCTTTGTAAAGACTGAATAATATTCCATTGTATGGGCATACCTCAGTGTGTCCGTTCACCTGCTGACAGAGATTTCGGGTGCTCCCATCTTTTGTTCATTGTGAAGAAAACCGTGACAAACACGACCTTTCAGATTTCTGAGTCCTTGATTTTACCTTTTTGGGGCTAAAAACTGATAAATGTTTAAAATCTTGAGGAACTGCCAGATCGACTCGCACAGTACCTAATATTCCCATGGATTCCTGTCTCTTCGGGCGCTTGTCCATCATCGCTCTTTCCCACTTGAACTCGGACAGCTGACCAGTGCGCTGTAGCAGCCAGCCCGCTGGGGCTTCCATTTGCGTTTTTAAGTATAGCTTTTAAATTTAAAATTGCATCTGTGTGTGCGCTCACACACCACATCACACGCTTAGAGGTCAGAGGACAAATTCCAGGAGTCCTTTCTCTCCTTGGACCACATAGGACCTGGGCATCAAACTCAGGTTGTCAGGGCTGTGGCAGGAGCTCTTTCCCCTGGGCTGCCTTGCTGGGCCTTCGTTTGCAAGCACTGAGCTTTCCGGGGCGCCTCGGATGCCAACTTTGGCGCAATGTCTATGCACGTGCTTTAAATGATCTGTTCAGGTTCTCTCATGTTGCCTGCGCTGGCCTCAAACTCACTATCCTCCTGCCTCGGACCCTGGTGTGCTGGTGTCTGAGTCCCGTGTCAGCATGTTTCCTGAAGTTCTTCCTCATTCTGGGCAGCAGACTCTCAACAGCTATCAGACTTGCGAACATCTTCTGGAGTCCACGACTGGCTTTTCCATCTGAATGTGATCTTTATACACAAGGAAGGTGTTTTTGTTGACATGATTTAACATCTGGTTTTGCTTTTATTGCTTGTCTTTGTCAAGTCCAGAACAGTCACCACTGGACCCAAGGTCATGAAACGATCTCCTGTTTTCTTCTAACTGTTTATGTGTGCAAGCCTCACGCCTGCATAGCTTTGTAGCAACTATTTTTTGTTTGTTTGTTTGTTTTTTCTTTCGAGACAGGGTTTCTCTGTGTAGCCCTGGCTGTCCTGGAACTCACTCTGTAGACTAGGCTGGCCTCGAACTCAGAAACCCGCCTGCCTCTGCCTCCCAAGTGCTGGGATTAAAGGCGTGCGCCACCACTGCCCGGCTGTAGCAACTATTTTTAAAAATCAGTTTTACAAACTAATTTTGATAATCAGGACCCTTGAGGCATCTGTGGGTTTTGTGTTCTGATGTCCTCCGAATATCTGTGTGAATTCCAACATGGATTTTCTCATTTCTGGAAAGGATTCAAAGTGGATTTCTGGGGCTAGTGATTTACTGAGAAAGTGTCCTTCAGAGAACACCCAGTGCAAACTGGGGACCAGGAGACGGAGAGAGAAATAATAGAAAGACTCCACCAGGTCCCTAGGGAGGCCGCAGCATGGCCGGTCCCCACCCAGAGGTGTGGGGACCCACACACGGGCCAGTCTTTGGCTATAGCACCTCAGGCTGAAAGGCTGTGACTTCCAGGCTAAATGGTAGCCTTTGACCATGGGTGGCCCTTTATGGGAGGGACCCTCTAAATGGCCGTCGCTGGAACAGCTGGGCAGGTGCTAGCCCAGGAGAGGGATCTGTATCCCCTATAAATAAGGTGATTCTGAGGCGCTACGCAAATGTGAAGAGTCATCAATACCTCAGTCAGCACCAAGTCACACAGCTGCTGATAAATCAAAGCTTGCTGAAAGCCAGGAGCTGCGTGAGGCCCCGCTGGCATGTGCATGCTCGTGCACTGTGTGTGCACATGTGTGTGTGCGCATGCATGCATGTAGGTGTGCATGCGTGTGTCATGGGTATATGTTCATGTGTGTGCACACATGCTTGTGCATGCATATGGAAATGAGAGGTCCATATCAGATGTCTTTCTGCATTGCTTTTCACATATTGCTTTTAATGTCTTTTTGAGATCTTAATTTACTTTAACTCTATATATGTGGGTGTTTTCCCTGCATGTGTCACATGCATGCAGTACCTGTGGAGGCCAGAAGAGGGCACCAGAGCCCCTGGAACTAGAGTTATGGATGGATGGTTGAGAGCTTCCTTGTGGGTGCTGGGAACTGAACTTGGGTCCTCTGGAAGAGTAGCCGGTGCTCTAACCACTGAGCCACCTCTCCTACCTTTCTACCTTCTTTTCTGGTGACGATTTCTCCAGTGAATCTGGAGTTCATGGCTGATTGGTGCTCCTATATAGGAAATGGGGGCTGGGGCTCAAACTCGGGTCCCCAGTTTACACAGCCAGCACTTTACAGATTGAGCCATTCCCATCCCCCACCCCCAGTCTCTGGTAACCCTAATTTTTAGAAAAGTTCACCCATGTGACTACGGAGCTCCGAGGGATGAGGGCCTTGCCCTGGACCACACAGGTTAAGGAAGCCGAGTTTCCAGCCTGGCTTTCTTTGTCATCACAACCCTTGACTGGAGTCACTTGGCCCCTGGTCAGTGTCACCCGAGCATCTACAGGTGGTGAGGCCTGAGCTAGCTGGTTTGACTGGGCAGACCACCCAGACACAGAGAACCATACACTCTCAAGCCAGAATCCAAGCACACAGCTCAGCCCTGTGTGACCAATCCGTCACCATGGTACAGGGGTGGCCAGAAACCTCAAGCTGTTTACAACACAAATGCCCAGGCCCCAAGCTCTCCCCTGGGAACCGAGAGTTTTCATTTTTAAGTTCTTGGGAGCACCTTGGAACCAGACAAGCGTTTCTGCCATTTCTGGGACCCTTTACCACGGAGCAGGGCTTCCATAGACACAGAGCCAAAGAACCTCCAGGTCCCCTGGCCAAACAGGTTCTCTCCCTCTGCCCAGGAAGCCAAGGACACAAGCCTCTGACCAGTGTCCTACCAGTCTGGAACTGGAGTGTCCCATGCAACTAGACAGCAGGTGTCCATTATAAGAGGGGACAATCTGCTTTCGACGGGGACACAGCAGAGAGAGTGTTTGTGGGAGAACCTCAGGAGGGTGCTGATAATAGACCACCGAGGCCTTTGACGTGAGGACCATGCTGAAAACTGGCTTTCATGCTCCCATGGGAGCATTTCTCAGCACTGTGGACCAAGTGCACCCGTGATGGTCGGTCAAGCTCAGGCCACCGGTGGTAAACAGACTCTGAAAAGGCCTGAGTGTTTAGGAGTCGGTGTGCCCCTGGACAGCTGCCCTGAGCAGCCTCCAGCCCACCATGTCTGTGAACTACGAACGTCGTCCAGTTATTACACAGGCCACAGAGCACACGGAATCTCCCCACTGAGACGAAGAAGCCAATCGAAGTGGACTTGAGAGTCTGGCACATGTGCGCCATGTCAGAGCTGGGGCTATCCGGAGAGACAGAGGGCAGGTTGCTGGCTGCTAGGAGCCAAGCGGTTGCCAAACAGGGAGTGACTCCTAAGTGGGGACCAGGCTTCCCTTTGGGGTGAGAGGGACAAAGCTTTGTGATACCTTGAATGCTACTGTTTTACACTTTAAAATAGTTAAAGCAGTAAGTTTTGCGTTATATTTATTATCCTGAAATAAACACAGCCCGCCTAAACTCTCAACTCAGGCTAGAGAATGTCTGTTCATTTATTTGACAAATATTTACCGACTGAACTGGCCCAAAGGGTGCTTCTGGCTTTATAAAGGTGAAGGGGAAATGGGAGACCTGTCCAATCATAGTCACTCTGCCCTAGGAGGGGGCTCACATCACAAAGTCAGATAGCCGGCCTGGTGCAGGAGTGCACTCAGCTTCCCAGCTATTTAGGAGAAGCAGAGCAACCCGGACAGAACAGTGAGACCCCATCTCAAAAGCCAAAACCAATTCACCCCCACCCCGTGTCCATCTGTGTATGTGTATGCGTGCATGTATGTGTACATGTATATGTGTGTGTGTACGTGTGTGCATGTATATGTGTGTTATCTGCTATAATAGTCACAGAAAATGACAATGTAATTTGTTGGAGGCAGGTCTGGTTTAATTTCTGTCACTGTGATAAAATGCCCTGACGAAAAGCAGCTCTGGAGAGAAGGAGGTTTATTTCAGATCACAGTTCTAGGCTATGGTCCAGGATTTGGGGAGATCCAGGCAGGAACTCCAGACAACTAGTGCATACCATACCCACAGTCAGGAGCAGACAGGGGTGGATGCATGTATGCTCCATTGCTCCTCTCTTACACAGCTCAGGTCCCTCTGCCTAGGGAATGGTGCCACCCACAGTGGGCAGGGTCTTCACAC
Source organism: Uromys caudimaculatus (assembly GCA_028551405.1). NCBI lineage: Eukaryota > Metazoa > Chordata > Mammalia > Rodentia > Muridae > Uromys > Uromys caudimaculatus. Next base: position 36,395,677 of record CM052721.1, read on the forward strand.
ACTAATTAACGTGGTAGCCCCCCACAAACATGCCAACCCAGTGTGGACAACCTGTCATTAGGACTCTTCCCTAGTGGCTCTAGGTTGTGTCAAGTTCACAATTACAGCTGACCACTGCAGGGAGGAAAACGAACCTTTTAAATAAATTTACATATGTACTTAATAATCAGTTCATTAGAGATAAAGGGAAGATCAGCAGACCACCCCTGAATCTGTATTTTGCAGCCTCATAACTCCCTGCATATCCTCTCCTTAAGGACTGTCAGTGGCTCCCTACCTCTGCGAGTAACAACATTGACGGGCGAGACTTTGGGGACTGTAGCCGCATAGAGCCCTTCTGCTGACAGTTCATCATAGGGATTCATACATGTGCAAACAGTGGCTGCTCTAACGACTGTGATGTAGGCTGACAAAGCTTGTCCCAGGTCAGGCCCAGGGTTGTGTGAGTTACCGAAGGGAGACGCACTCAGAGGCGGCAGCCACTCCATGTCACACAGCAAGTGGCTGGCCTAGGTTTCAGTTCGGCCATCTTCTGACATGTCCATTCTCAGACGTGTCTCTTTCCGGCCAGCGTGCTGTTGGCTGTTTACCTTGTGTTTGTTTAAAATTAGAAACTTTCTTCAGGAGGGGAGGGATTTATGTCTACATGGGATATCCACTTAAGAATATGTGTCATGGCCCGGCGTAGTGGCGCACACCTTTAATCCCAGCACTCGGGAGGCAGAGGCAGGCAGATTTCTGAGTTCGAGGCCAACCTGGTCTACAGAGTGAGTTCCAGGACAGCCAGGGCTATACAGAGAAACCCTGACTTGAAAAACAAAAAAAAAAAAAAAAAAAAAAAGCCAGGCGTGGAGGCACACACTTGTCATCCTGACTCTGGAGAGTCAGAGACAGGCAAGTCCCAGGGGCTTAACAACCAAACTAACCTACTTGGCAAGTTCTTGACTCTGTCTCAAAGAAAAGGCGAAGATACTTGAGGCACTGCAGTCGTGTCTCTGGTCCACACACGCATGAACAAACAGGCATGCTATCATTTAGGAACGGACAGGCTAGGAGGCCTTTGAGGGGATACATTCTGTTTACAGCAATGGAGATCACAGAGGAGCAGGCGGGTGTGCTCTGAGGACTGACAGCCAGAGTAGGGAGGTGACTAGAGACAGGAGGGCTCAGGACCCAGTGCCAGCTGAGCGTTTACTGTCTGGGGATGGGCCCCCTATGGTAGCTTCAGTCTGAGATGCCCCGTCCCCATACAACTCCTGTCTGGAGTGGGGTTTGCTCTAGCTGCTTTTCCCCAGAGGCTGAGAGACCTTCATCATGGGCGCCCCCCCACCCCCCGTGGGTCCGTCTGGCTCCCTCCTCTCACTCATTACTTCCTGGACTTTGTGATGCTGACATGCCTTCATCACCAGGAACTGAGCTGGCCCCTCATCCCTCTCTCAGCACGGTGGCCTAGTAGCCTCAGAGACCAAATCAAAGATTTACTAAGATGTCGTGTCAGGCGTTTGATCAGAGCTGTGCAAAGGTACCTGATGCTGATGGTGACAAGGCTCTCAGATGTCAAAGATGCTGGGATCCAGGGGTCCAGTGTGCTTGATACTGGAAGATGGTGGCGAGGAAGAATGACCAGAGGGAGGCTATGTGGGCACCAGGTGACTGTGGCCAGGCAGGGCGCTGGGGTAGAGGGTGGGGGCTTTCCTTCTGAGTGGTGTGCCTACCTCTGCATCTTTCCGGTCTCCTGGGGAGACTGGAATTCCAGTCACACGCAAACAGCCCCCTCAACCTTGTCCGGGGTGCCCGTGTTGTTTGGCACTGGGGCCCCTGGAATCTGACAACCATTGGTGAGTAGGGTTAGACACTGCGATTCAAGCAACAGAAACTGCCAGGTTCACTGACAAATGGTCTTGCCTGGTCTTTGGAGCCAGCCTGAGGCTCTCTTTACTTTTATGATTTAATTTATTTTTATTTTATGTGCATTAGTCTTTTGCTGGCATGTATGTCTGTGTGAGGGGGTTGGGTCCCCTGTAACTGGAATTACAAACAATCGTGAGCTCCCATGTGGTTGCTGGGAATTGAACCCCGGTCCTCTGGAAGAGCAGCCTGTGCTCTTAACTGTTGAGCCATCTGTCCACACCCCTAGAGGGGGCTCTTAGATTTCTGTGGTTGGGAAGGGACCTCTCTTTTCAGTAACTGAGGTTGTAACATGAGAGAGGAAACCCTTGGTCGATCTGGACCCAGAGAACAGAGAACGACTCGGGTGTGTAAGGAAGGAGACGAGCTGTGAGCCCGTGTGAGGAGACCCTTATCAGCCAGAACCGAGGAGGTGGTGGATGCAGCAGAAGCCATCTGGACAGACTGGGGCCCACATAACTGGATCAAAGGTCATACTTAAATATGTATGCTTTGCCACAGTAGGTCAGAGACAAGCCTGAGTAGCATGGACTCATTCCTAAGAGGTTCTGGTTGATTGACAGGTGAAGTGAGGTTTAGAGGGGCAACGGTGACTGCACCAAGACCTTAGCCACTGTCTGCACCAGGACCTTAGACACACACTGTACCAGGGCCTTAGCCGCTGTCTACACCCGAACCTTAGACACTGTCTGCACCAGGACCTTAGGCACTGGATACACCAGGACCTTAGGCACTATCTGCATCAGGACCTTAGACACTGGGTACACCAGGACCTTAGGCAGTTCTCAGCCCACAAGACCATCCTGGTCTACATAGTGAGCTATAGGACAGCTAGGGCTACACAAAGACACTCTGACTCAAAAGACAAAAAAAAAAAAAAAAATTTATTTTACTTTTATTTGTGTGTGTCTGTGTGTCTGTGTGTCTGTGTATGAGCAGAGGCCTTAAGAGAATGTTGGATCTCCTCGAGCTGAAGTTACAGCCTCACAACCCCGGGCACTGGGAACTGAACTTCCCTCTATGAGGCCGGCAGGCATTCTAACTCCTGAGTTAACCCTTAACCCTTAACCCTTAACCCCTCCAGCCAAAAGACTTTCTAAAAAGACGGGCTGGCCTCAAACTCATAATCCTCCTGCCTCAGCTTCCCAAATGCTGGCCTTCCAGGTGTGCACTGTCATGCTAGACTCCACCTTGCCTGTTCTTAGCCCTTAGGCAAGTGTTTTCCTTCAGAGGCCAAGAATACTCGGAGAGTCACTTAATAATCACTGACTCTGCATCTCGGTCCAGCCCAGATGCTCAGCTCCACAGCAGGGCGGCTCGAGGACTCCAAGCTCAGGAAGATCCAGAAAATGTCCACAGAAGATGGAAACTCATTGCTGCTACGCCCTCGCAGGTCCCTCCCACTCCTAAATTCTAAGTTTGTTGCTCATGGAACTTTTGGTTTTCTGTGGATTTTACTTGTGGTTTCTTGTCACCCCGCGTCACCTGAGGAGCACGAATCTTATATCTGAAAAAACAGATGACTGACTTATAATTGTTTTCATTACCTTCCTTACTGCAACACACCTGAGAAAAACAGCTAAGGGCAGAACGATTTATTCTGGCTCGTGGTTTAAGAGAACACAGTCTGTGATAGCTGGGCAGAGGTATGTCGGCAGGAGCTTGCCCTCCTGAGCTGGGCAGAGTAGGAAACAGGTCAGAAGCAGGGTCAAGCTCTAACCTCAAGGCCCACCCCAGTTGACTCAGTTTCTCCAGTCGGGCCTCACCTCCTAAAAGCTCCACAGTCCTTTAAAGCACATCAGGACTTGGAGACCATCGGCTCAACATGAGCCTGGCCTTGCGATGTGCACTCCCCTTGCTGTTCTGGATTATCAGGGCTCCCAGCAGAATCTTCCGCCAACCTCTGCTTGTGTATTCTACCGCTGGCCTAGCCCAGAACTCGGAAGTCTTCCACGTTCCAACCTCAAACCAGTTCTGAAGCCTGGAAACCCTCTGGTCAGGCCGGGCACAGCAGTGAGTCACTTCTGGGAGCTAGTTTCCAGTGTCAGTGACATTTCTCATGGCTGTGATGAAGCACTCAGAGGAAGCAATTTAGGGGAGAAAGGATTTACTTTGGCTCATGGTCTGAGGGCATACTGCTTATCACTGTGCCAGGGAGAGCTCACTCCCATCTGGAGGGATCTGGAAGGACAGAGAAGACCAGAAGCAGAGCCAGGCTATTAATGCCAAGGCCAACTCCGCAGTGACCCACGTCCTCCAGCTAAGCCCCACATCTGGGAGGTGCCACAGATTGCCAAGCCCAGGCCATCATCTGGAGACCGAATGTTTAAACAAATGAGCCGGTCGGGACGTTTTGCATCTAAACCAAATGATCACGGAGCACGCGCATCCGTGAGACCCATACCGTGGTCTCTGTACTTCCCCACGAGAGCCCAATCCAGGAAGCCCTGGGCCCCGAAGCTGGGTCTCCTTCCTGTCCCCACCTCACAGATGCTGAAGCTGAGGCCTACAATGTCAGCAGGAAGGTTAGCTTTGAACCCAGGGCTGCTTGAACATGAGACCCAGTAATGGCTCCCAACTGGGTCATCAGTAGAGAGGCGAGGAGGAGGCAGGACAGGACAGATAGCGATAGCCCGAGCGTCAGCTTCCAAGGTGGTTCACGGCGGCAAGTGTTTGTTTATTTACTTGTACTTGACACAAGCCCTCACTTGTGTAGCTCTGGCTGACCTGGAGCTCACAGAGATCCTCCTGCCTCTGCCTCCCAATCCCTAGGGTCAAAGGCGTGCGCCACCATACCCGGCTGGAAGATTTTCTTCTTGTGTCTATGCAATGATCATGCAACATGGACTTTCTCGTTGTGAGAGCAAGCTCTTGCCCTGTTGGCTCTCAGAATCTCTTGCTAAAGGCACAGTGGGAGTGAGGGATGATGCCGGGGCTGCTGAGGAAGCAGGTATAAGAGATTTGGAGGGATGGAAGTCAGCAGTGGGTTTCCAGGTGAGATCTGAAGGTGTTCTGGAGGACTTGTTGTCTAAGGGATGCCCTCCTGGGGACATGGACATTGGTGGCAGACAGTTTCAAGTATGGTAATTAAAGCT
>CM052721.1:36401179-36421383 GCA_028551405.1 Uromys caudimaculatus
TCTGAGTTCGAGGCCAGCCTGGTCTACAGAGTGAGTTCCAGGACAACCAGGGCTATACAGAGAAACCCTGTCTCGAAAAAAAAAAAAAAAAAAAAAAAAGTGAAAGAGAGCACAGTGGTGGCGCATGCCTTTAGTCCCAGTGCTGGGGAAGCAGAAGCAGGCCAATCTCTGTGAGTTCGAGGCCAGCCTGGTTTGCACAGTGAGTTCCAGGGCAGCCAGGGCTACACAGAGAAACTCTGTCTGGAGAAACCAAAAACAAACCAACCAAACAAACAACAAATAAAAGTGAAAGAGAACCAGCTAACAATGCACAGGAATGCTCACATAATGCAATTGGCGCCAGGTCCACTCAGCTATAGAGGTTACAACCAGGGGCCAGCACGGTGGGGAAAGGTGCTTGCTGACGGAACCAGCCAGCACTGTTTTCAGAGAAATAAGCCAGGCACAAAAAGGCCAAGAGACACGGTCTCAGCAGCATGTCAAATCTGAAAGTGAATTTGGGAAAAAAAAGGTACCACTGGTTACCCAGGGCTGGGAGATGGGGAGGGTTGAGGGAGTATCTCTTGGACAGGGAAAATAAATTCAAGGGAGCTTGAAGATGATTAAAAATAGATTTTGAGTGTTATCACCACAAGAATATAGAAGAAAAAAAAAAGCAAATGAAGTAACATGAATATGTTGAACTCAGTCTCTGAGCGACAATGTATCTGTTTAATGTATCAGTTTCGAGACAGTGTGTTCTACATGGCGTACTGATGTCATCATCTTTAAAGACGGTTATTCTGTCAGTAAGTGAATTTCCTCCACCTAGCCAAAGGAGATGGGGCAAACAGAAGAGCCAGGGTGAGGAAAGGAATCCGGGCCAGTGGGATGGCTTCGTGGGTAAAAGGAGCTTGTGGCCAAGCCTGGTGACCTGAGTTCTATCCTCTGGGCCCCACAGGGTGGAGGGAGAGAACTAGCTCTCAAAAGTAGTTCTGTGGCCTCCACATACGTGGGCACACACATGTGTGTGTATGTACACCACATATAAAGTAAATAATAATTTTTAATAAAATCATTTATTTTAATAAATTATTAAATAACCAAGCTATTAAGTAATTAAATTATTTATTAAATAATTAAATTATTTATTAAATTAATTTATTTAAATTAAACTATTTATTAAATAATTATTTTAATAAAATAAATAATATTTTTAAAAAGCAATATGTGAGAGCAATAAGTAAATAGGGAATCTGTCTGGGTTCCCTCCCCGGGTGGCTGAAGTCCCAGCAGTTTTGTGTTTATCCCAACTGGTGGGAAAAATAGTTCAACCAGTGGATGGATCTTTTCTTTTTTTCTCACTATAAAGCTTTCTTAATTCTTTGGCCTGCATACACTGTTCTGTAGTGGAGCCCAGTCATCCAGTGTGGGGTGGAATCTACAGCCCTGCCTCCACACTTGGAAAGTTTGTTGGTTCCCCTCCCTGTGAACCTTGCTCTGGGAAGACATTGGCCCAGGAGTGAGGGCTGGGTGTGGCTCAAGCAGCAGCACAGGCCTAGGAAGGTCAAACCCCTGGGTTCAGTTCCAGCATCAAAATAAATGAGTCCGTATATTGGAAGGGAAGGGCTGGCGAGATGGCTCAGTAGGGAAGGGGGCTTGTGGCACAAGCCTGCAGATGCAGATTCAATCCCTGGAGCCCATAGGAAGGTGACGGAGAGAACTGATTCCACAAAGTTGTCCTCTGGTCTCCACATGTGCGTGCTGTGACGTGCGTACCTGACACACACACATTCTGCCCACACAATAATAAAACTTTTAAAGTGATAAACACTACAAAACAAGAAAGCCTAGCTTGCCGTTACCCTTGGAGGATGAACGGAAACGGCTTATTTTTTTCATTCATGGCAAAATATATGTAATAAAATTTATCGTCTTGCAGCTTCTAATAGCGCACAGCTGTAATCCCTGAACCCATGATATAGGAGCCAGGCCAGCCTTGGCTACATAGTGAGTTCAAGTTGGACTGTAGGAGACACTGCATCTAAAAAAGCAAAGGGAACAATTCCCATTTTAGCCATTTCCGGTGCAGAGTTCGGCAGCGCGGTCATGTGACACAGCTGCTGCCAGCACCCAGCTCCACTGATCTTTTAAAACCCCCAAGTCTGCGTCCATTAAACACTGCTTCCGGTCCCGTTTCCCACCACCTCCCTGGCAAACACCATTCTACTCTGTGTCTCCAAAAACACGCCTACCCTGGATTTGTCGTCCAAGCAGCTTCACAAAGCTTGTGACCCGTGAAGGCTGGCCCATTTCCCATTACATTCAGCCCTGGGGTCATGCCGCATCCTGGACCCGAATGCTTGTCCCTTTGAAGGCTGAATAGTACTCCAGTTACACAGATATACTACGCTCACTCGATGTGTTGATGGATATGGGCTGTCTCCATGGTTTGGCCACTATGGATGACATCATGGTGCACTTGGGTATGCAAACGCCTCCTCGAGAGAACCTGTATCCATTTCTTTGGGGTACATGGGCATCTCAGTATCTACAGGAACTGGTTCCAGAACCTTCTATGGAAACCATAGTCTGCGACTACTCGATATGAAATGGTATGGGGTTTTGCATATGACCTCAGACATCCTCCTGTGTGCTCTAGTATATCCGTAAATTACTTACAGTCCCTGTCCCTGGTTCAGCATCACAGGCTGTGTTGCTGAGACAACAGAACCAGCCTGTGAGTGCCGAGAGGAGAGGCAATGCTCTTCTCTGTCTTGACCCCACAGTTGGTTGGCTCTGTGGATACAGGCCCCGGGCATGTGAAGCTGCTAGAGATGGCAGGCCCTTATTCTTGAGGTTCTGAGGCCCCGCCGCGCCGCTTCATGGTAGCCAAGCCACTTCTGGTTCCAAGAGGCACGGGGCGGAATTGTGACCTGTTCGGGTCTCGCTGCCTGTGCCTTCTGGTTTGGGTTTTGTCTGTTTAAGGCTTACGGTTGCCAACCAGTGTACGTGAGAGGGGGCTGCAGTTGTTTTAGGGAGTGTGCACAGAGGCCACAGGAAGCTTTTGAGCAGGTGACAGCATGAACCGACATCCTCTGGGGATGGAGCGATGGCAAAGCCATTCCCAACGCCCCCGTGTCCTCTATAGGGCCCCACGTATATGCGCATGCGCACATCCTCACACATAGATACACGCGCACACATAGAAACTTTTTTGAAAATTAAATCTAAAACAAAAGCCCTTCAGCTGCCGTGATGAGAACAGGCTGTCGGGAGGCAAGGGCATGAGTGAGAGACCAGCAAGGAGATGACTCCTGCTGAGAACAGATGGGACGCGCCTGTGGGATCTGGTGACTGAAGAGAGACGTGGGCTGGAGCGCGGCTGACACTGAGGCATGCAAGCAGCGAGATTTCCTGAAGATTAAAAGCGTGCGAGAGAGGAGAGTCGAAGCTGACCTCAACAGTTTGGCCAACATGTGAGAGAGGTGTGGCCCTCCTGGGAACCACGAAAGAGGAGGGACCCCGAGTTCAAGTTCACGGGCCAGAGCAGGGTTTGGTGGCTAAGGTCGCTTGCTGATCTTGGGTTCCTTCCCAGCATTGTGTTATCGACAGGGTCACAACCTTTGGGACCTCCATTTCTTGGGGCTCCAAAGTCCTTTGCTGACCTCTGTTCAACACACATGGAACACACAAAACTCATGCAGTTACACACACACACACACACACACACATGCATTTAAAAATATATATTTTTAAATAAAGAGTTCAAGTAATCAAGAATAAAGATCACACACTGTCTCATCACTGCAGGCCGGCATTCCTGCAAAGGAGGCCATAGTAGCTGCTGCTTGCTTTATTGCCTGAACAAAATGAGATTCAGCAACCCAAACCCGAGCAGAAGGGGACAAGAAATGCCAGAAGCATTTGTCAGAGCCCCACTGCCCAGTGTCTTTCCTGCTCCTAGAGCAGGTCAGCCATGCAGGGGTAAGCAGGCTCCCAGCATCACAAATGAGCATCTAGCCTTGTGAAGATGAAGACAAAGGCCAAAACCCACCCTGGTGGTACGTGTCAGAGGCAGGATTTGAACCTAGCACCGCCGAACTCGGATTCTCCCATTTTATCTTGGTTAGTGAGACAAAGGGCACACTGTGGTGTCAGACTCGGGCTCCATCATGAAGACAGGAAATGGTCAGTAGAGCATGAAGACCTAACTTCACAGCATCCTTTAAGGCCCCGAGTGCTCTGGCCCTGTGGTCTTTTGCGAGATGCACCATGCTCTTCCCACTCAGGGATTTTCCTTACAAAGTCTCTCTTTCTGGAACGCTCCACACAGGTATTGTTTCTGAACAGTTCCTACCCACGCCTGGAAGCTCTCCTTGATCTCATTGCTGAGGAGAATCAAGATCCCTGTGCAAGCATTTGAAACAGCTGTCACAGCTCAGAATGTGACATACTCGATGCCCCACCTCCCAGGCCAGCACTGTACAACCGAACCTGGCAGGCCAGTGCAGTTAAAGGAATAGTCTACATGTGTGCCCCATGCAGTGGTAGCCCCTAGCTACAGGTAGCTATCAAAATGCGGTGAGCATTTGAAAACAAAGGGGCAGATTTCGTGTATTTATTTCCACTATGTATTTGTCCCAACCTGCTTTAACTATCAACTGGACACAGCCTGAGAGAAAGGCTTCAGCTGAGAAGTTGCCCAGAATCGAGTTGGCCTGTGTGCCTTTCTGTGGGGGAACTGTCTCAATTGTTAACTGATGTAGGAAGGTCCAGCCCACTGTGGGCGGCAACACCATTCCCTAGGCAGGCAGCTCTGAACTGCATCAGAAAGCCAGCTGGGTATAGGCTGGTTAGCAAGCCCGCAATAGCGACTTGTATGCTTCCTGCTGTACTTTAGTTGTGTGGTGATTTCCCTGGGTGGAAGAAATTCTGCATGGACAACAAATGGGCTGCTTCAAATTCCTGCCCTGACTTCCTTTGGGGATGGACTACTATGCAGAACTGAGGTCCCCAAACCCCCTTTCTCCTCTGTAATGCAGGGTATCTTATTACAGCTGCAGAAATGTAGGTAGACCAATATAATACCACGTAAATTATATAATTTATATTAAGCACATGTAGCCAGAGACTACCATACTGTGGCTGTGAGGCTGCATCTTTTTCCTGGCACGGACCATTTTATCTCAACCATCCATCCAGTCCTTTGTACCAAGGATAGTATCAAAGTTAAATTATTGAGCGCCCAGGCCTGGTGGTACACAGTTTTCATCCCAGCACTCTGGAGGCAGAGGCAGGCAGATCTCTTTGAGCGTTGGGACAACTTGATCTACATAGTGAGTTCCAGGACAAGACAAAGCCATCTGAGGGCTGGGGATCAGTGGTAGAGCTCCTGCTTAACATGCATGAGACCCTGGGCTCCTTCATCCCTGAAAAGAAAAATCGCTAACCTGGAAAAGAGAAGTCTCACAGGCCTGCCTCGCACAATAAGGAAGAGCAACCCACAAACTTGCAGCTGCTCTATACCCCCTATGCGTGTCGCCTGCAGACAGCAAGTGAACAATGGAAGCTATCCGTGGTCTCAACTGGGCCATCCCAGAGCTGTGCGACAGGGCCCCCAGATTCACCAGAGGGCTGCTTTCTTAGCAAGCTCACCCTGCTCTCCTCCCCGGCCCTGTAATCTGCTTACAGGCTTATGGTCTATTAGCATCCAACCTCCCGCAGGACCACGTCTGTTCCAGAGTCCACTCCTGCCAGCACTCTGGATATTTTTTAAACCACATTGCTCTCAGGAAATCTGTTGCCTGCAATCTGCATATAATATATGCAGGGTATGGTCTGAGAAACATCTAAGTCGTGATGTGTAACCCACTCAGATTCACACGGCTGTCTGTGTTCTTTTAGCTTCCTCGTTTTTTATAAACGGGAGGTCAGAGCATTTACAGCTAATTCTGACTTCAGTCAAAGGTAGCTGGGGGGCTTTCTTTTTAAAAGGATTTTTGGTTTTGAGTTCATTTATATGGATGTGTGCCTGTATGCTGCCTGTGTGCAGGTCCCCTCAGAGGACAGAAGGGGATGTCAGATGTCCTGGAACTGGTGTTAATGGTGTTTGTGAGCTGCCCAACATGGGTGCTGGGGACCGAACTGGGTCCCCTGGAAGAGCAGCAAGCGTTCTTGACAGTCGAACTATCTCTCCAGACCCTGGGGCTTTCAAGTAGCAATTTATGAGAGTTCAGCAATCTACATAGTTACCTTTTATAAATTTCTCAGGTGTAATGACAACAGGAAATAGATACTGTCTATCCCTTTGTATTGCGCTCAGAATACATTTTCTTTAGCCTCCACGATAAACATATGAACCAAGTATTATGACAGCCATTTTTTCAGGAATTGAGCCCGAGTACCCAAGTGTGCTGACCACATACTGGGTTGCTGTCCACCTGACCCCTTCTGTCTCTGTCTCTTCATAGCTAGGGAAACTGAGTCTTAGAAAGGTTAATTGGCTTGAGGTCAAGATTTGAGCCCAAGTCTGCCTGGCTCAGAGCCAGGATTCTCTGACAGTAAGCCACTTAACCTCTCCAATAGACAGTACATGTTCTTCTATCTATAAAACAGAGAATTTCGGGGGGAGGGGTCCAGACAAGGTTTCTCCTTGTATACCCATGGCTATCCTGGAACATGCTTGGTAGAGCTGGCTGGCTTTGAATTCACAGAGATTTGCCTGCCTCTGCCTCCCGAGTGCTGGAACTAACAATGTGCACCACCATCCCCAGATGACGATGACGACGATGATGGTGATGATGAATGTTTTTGAGACAGAATGTAGCTCGGGCTGGCCTAGAACCTATACTTATCCAGACTCAGTCCCCCAAGTGCTGGGATTACAGGACAGGCCTGCATCTCAACCTGGCTTCAATTAATTACATATATAAGTTTCCCTAGTCTCACTATTTCTGTATATTTAGTGCTACGGATGGGACCCAAGGCCCTGTCATGGTAGGCAAGTGCTCATTCAGAGTATGAATGAGCCATCCCCGGTTCCCCATTTTCAGTCTTTTTCAGTTATGGAAAAAATTAGTATGTAATGTCATGCCTATATTCTAGAAAGCTAAAGGCACATATGTCCTCTGCCAAGTTCACATGGTCTGATGGTGTGTGAAAAATTCCACTGAAAGCCGGCATCCCAATACATGTTCTTATTCTGAGCATCTTATTCTGAACAACATTCTTTCAATTTGCTGGTTGTGATTTTATTTCTGGTAATCTTTGGCTCTGTGAACACGGTGTTTAAGCTCAACAAGAATGACAGGATTCCCTTGAGGGGTCTCTGTTCTGACATTTATATTTTTGCTTTGGGATATTAGAAGTGGGTACCCTTTAGCGTTGTGAAACAAAGCTGTTATTAGTTGGGGGTATTTATGGATCTGTTAACAGAAGCTTAAAAGTACAATTTTAATGACTGAAGACTGTAATGAAACATAATTTTACCTGAATTGAGAAGTAAATATGACAACCCCCACAAGCACTCAGAGCCTCAGAGAGCCAGACCAGTCACACTAAAAGTCACTTGGGAGAATTCCTCGGTAGCTTGAGTGTTGGGGAGTGGGGGGAGCACACCGTTTTTAAAGTCACACATGCTAACAATACCCAGTCCTTCCCAACAGACCCGAGTGGAATTGACTTCCACCTGCCAGTTAAAAATTAAAGTGGGAACCCTGGAAATATTCTTCATACTGACCCTGTTCTTGGAATTTGCTTTAACAAAACACCATTGCTCTGGCAGGAACGTTATCTGTAAATCCCCCTGAAGGCCTCTGTCTTCTCCACTGCCTCTCTGTGGTCCCCACAAGGTTCTCAGAGTGAACTGGGTATCCCCAGAAAAATTCTCGACCTCAAAGGAATGCGTTCCCGGTGTGTCCAAGCCAAAGCTTACTACTCCAGCTAGCTCTCCCCCCCTAAACCTTTCATTCAGAAGACAAGAGTCTCCATCCAGGACTCATTCACATGTCACAAACAGCCTCTGGAAAGCATCGGTGCTACTTGCAACCCCACAACGTTCCTTTCTGAAAGACCTTGTAGGGAGAAAAATCAGGAATTGCACAGTATGGGAGAGAGTGGAAAGGGGCAGATGTCAGCCCTCATCAATTCAGCCCACATTCCCAAACAGCATCCAACGCATGTTCTCGAAGCATAGACCTCAGACCCCCTTCGCGGTTGAGAGCGATTTCCAAGGGAAAACACAGAAACTAAGGATTCCCACAAGGTCCTGACAGATCTTGGGGGTTGGGGGGGATGAATCAGAAACAGAAGCTGGGCTAGGAAAATGGCTTGTCCTCCAGGCCCCAATTCTTCCGTCTGTAACAGCATTTTCCAATTCAAGAGGCCGTGCGGGGATGCACCCCCGCAGGCTTTGCTCTTCTAAAGGGCGCCCTGCCGGCCTCCCTTCGCCCCCGCGGTACTCACGGCAACTGCCTGAGCTGGAACAGGCCCTCCTCCATGTCCGCGCTGCGCCAGGGCGAGCCTGGGCATGACCCTTACATGGTGGAGCAGGGCCGGCGCTCCGGCTTTCAGCACCGGGAGGCTGGACAGCTCCGCCGCTTCCTTGCAGGGCAGCTGCTGGGGGAGGGAGCCCTGCCCGGGAGACAAAGCCAGCCGCTGCCGCCGGGAGACCGACAGGAGTGGGCGGAGGACGAGGGGAGGGCTGCGCGGTGGAGGGGGCGGGGCGAGCCCTGCTGCTCCCAGGAGCCCACGGTCCTCTGGTTGCGAAGTCTGCGGGGCACCCCGACCGACTATCCAGGAAGAAGCCTCCCTCGCTGACTATTTGTAGGGATTTATTAATGTCGGTATGATGTTCCGGAAGCTTAAGCTCTAGAACGGAATATGGATTTTTGGAAATGTACTCCATGTATGACACTGCTGCGTGCTGAGCACCTACTGGGTGCCAGGCACAGTAGCACACTGAGGGGCAGAACAGTTTGAAACGATTGTTATCACAGAGCTGAGGGCCCGATGAAACGGACCTAGGAAAGGGTCCTGTTGGGTACTGAAGGCCAGAAGGCGGAAGGGTAACTCTGTTACTCAGCCAGCATTGTGATCTTTGCAGCCTGACTGAAGGATCAGAGGTGAACAGCAAAGTCCCTGCCTTGAGACCCTTCTCTTCGAGTTCAGGCTCTCCACGCTCCCATTTCCACCTGCTTCACAACTTGAGCTTCTTGCATCCCCAGTGCCCAGAGGCATGTGCCTGGCACACAGAGCATGCTTAGTGAGCATCCATCATGGCTGGGTGTGGTGGCTCAAGGAAGGGTGAAGCAGAGGATCGTGAGTTCAAAGCCAGCCTGGGTTACCAGAAAGCTCAGATGGAGCACATATCAAACCACGTCTCAAAAGTTCAACAAGCCAGTGATGGCGGCGCACAACTTGGACCCCAGCACTTGGAGGCAGAGGCAGGTGAATCTCTGTGGGTCCCAGGCCAGCCTGGGTTCCAGAGTGAGATGCCATTGAGAGAGAGAGAGAGAGAGAGAGAGAGAGAGAGAGAGAGAGAGAGAGAGAGAGAGAGAGAGAGAGAGAGAGGAGAGGAGAGAGACAGTCTGGCTGTTTGGCAGTTCATATGTACGTGTACCACATGCACATGCTTACAGAGGCCAGAAGAGGGCGCTAGATCCCCTAGGGCTGAGGATACAGGTGGTTATGAGCAACCATGTGGATGCCAGGATCCAAACTCAGGTCCTCTGGAAAAGGAGCCAGTGCTCTCAACCATCTGTCCAGTCCTCTGTAAAAGTAACTATTATTTGCCTGAAATGATTGTTGTCCCAGAGGCTTACTGCTTGTCTGCTTCTAGCCTCTGTTCAATCTAATCTAGGCCTAGAAAGTGTTCAGCCTTTGAGACTTACTTCTGAACAAGCTCTAGCTCTTTCTGAACTCTGGCTGGGTGGTTCAACTCAGCTCTTCTGGCTCAAAACTTCTCTCCAAGCTGACTGATTCAATCTGGCTTCTCTTGGTTTCTCCTGAAACACTCCGCTTGGCCTCATACTAACTTTGGAAGAGATTTTATTTCTAGTTTTCTGGTTCCTTCTCATTCTCTGGCTTATTCTGTCTTCACCAGTGTCTAGCTTGTTCTCTTTCGGCAACCTGTCTCTGTAAACCTGCCCCAGTAAAACTGCCTCCTTTCTTTTTTCTCTGATCTGCTCGCCCATAAGCAGCCTCTTTTCCATCTCATCTCCTGAGAGTTGGGTAGATCCCATTCTGTCAAATCTTTCTCTGATTCATCACTTTGTCTGCCACTCAATTAGACGTCACTTCAAACATGTCTGCTTCCTTTTACAAACTAACTTTACCTTTAATGTTTGGGCTTAAAGGTGTGTACCGAGGGTGTGTCTGTATTCCAGCCAGAGGGATTAAAGGGGTGTGCTGAGCCACACCACAACTAGAGAAAGGTTTTGCACAAGCTCAGGGTTCACAGCGTCATCAAATATCCTGCAACAGTCCCCTCCCCACAACCATTTCATTCTATTTTTAAATTTCTTTAGTATTAACAAGGTGGAAAAGGAGTTGGTATGTAGTACAAGGACACCAATCTGAGAGCCCCAGACAGTCAGACAGACAGACAGCACACACTCAAGAACCATGAGCCAGTCCTGTAGTCCTCACCCTTGATAGACTGAGGCAGAAGGTTAGCCATGAGTTCGAGGCCAGCTAGGTCTACCGAGTGAGACTTTTCTCAAAAACATAAAAGCCAGGGGACTAGAGAGCTGGCTCCATGGTTAAGAGCACTGGCTGCTCTTCCAGAGGACCTGAGTTCAGTTCCCGGCACCCACTTTAGGTGGCTTGCAACTGTGTGTAACTCCAGTTCCAAGGGACCTGATGTTCCTCTCCAGGCATCTGCACACAGTCTCACAGACTCCCAGACACACATACAATGAAAACATTAAGTTAGGTTAAGTGGAAACAACAAAAACTAAAAACATTTAGTCTAGGGCAGGGTGTCCCAAACACCCAGGGTGTTCTTTGCTGCGCTTGTTTTTCCAAGATTCTTCACAAACATTCCTGTGGGACAGCTCCTGCTCTGTCTTCATGTTTCAGATGAGGAAACAGGTCTCAGAACAGTACCTAACTCACACAGAGTCCCTCAGCCAGGTAGGGGTGGATCTGAAGCTAAAGCTTCATCTGTTTCTGGGGACTGCACCCTCGTGGTCTGGGCTTTCATTCAGATTCTCAAGCAAAATCATCCTTTGTGGGGTTAGTAGAAGATCCCGAGTTACTGCCACACAGGACAACTAAAATAAATTGAAGACAGAACATAAGTACAGTGTGGTAATCTGCTTGCACTGCTGTGGCAAAATGATGAACAAACACTTAAAAGGTAGAAAGGCTTTTTGTCTCAAATGTTCAGAGATGTCAGTCCGTGTTCATCCAGCCTGTGATGAGATGGCAACATTACTGCAGAACACGGAGATGACAACATTGTTGCGGAAGTCAGTGACAAAGAAAAGCAGCTGGCTGGGAGGCAGTGAGGAGGCTGGGAGGAAGGGGCTGAAGTCCATGTGAACTGTCAAAAGCAAAATACCAGGGGAGGGGGACGACACCACACCAGGACCCCAGTTCAGTTCCCAGCACTCACAGCAAGTGGTTCACAACTGTCTCTAACTAGAGCACCACGGGATCTGACACCTTCAGCCTCCTCGGGCTGTGTGTGTGTGTGTGTGCGTGCACGTGCATGAGTGTGTGCGCATGCATGCTTTGAGCCCCATGCTCTGAGCACACAGGCCTTTGGGGGACATCACACATCAATTAGCACAGTGACTTCGAAACTTCCGAACCATCATTCATGTACTGACCGAGAGGTATCCGTGCCTGACAGCCTCAGCACTTTCTCTTAACTCACTAGTAACTAGTTCTCTTTTTACATGTGTGTGTTATGGGGTGTGTGTGTGTGTGTGTGTGTGTGTGTGTGTGTGTGCTGTGTTCACATGTGTGACATTTCACAGTTGCGTGAGGGGCATGCAGTTGTGTGTGTGCATGGGTGTGGAGGCACAGGTGACACTCACTGGCTTCCTTGACTGTTCCCTTTAAGGGAACTAACCCTTACCTGGCCCATTTATTACCCCTTACCTGGCCCATTTATTACCCCTTACCTGGCCCTTTTACTCCCCGTGCCTCACCTTTTACTAACCCTTTGCTGTGAATCCAGAGCTAGCTGTTACAGCCAATCTGTCTACTCACTTTGTTTTGGGATTCCTTGCTGTGGTGGTTTGAATACCTGTGGCCCAGGGAGTGGCACTATGAGGAGGTGTGGCCCTGTTGGAGTGGGTATGGCCTTGTTGGAGTGGGTGTGGCCCTGTTGGAGGAGGTGTGGCCCTGTTGGAGTGGGTGTGGCCCTGTTGGAGTAGGTGTGGCCCTGTTGGGGTGGGTGTGGCCTTGTTGGAGTGGGTGTGGCCCTGTTGGAGTAGGTGTGGCCCTGTTGGAGGGGGTGTGGCCCTGTTGGAGGGGGTGTGGCCCTGTTGGAGTGGGTGTGGCCCTGTTGGAGGAGGTGTGGCCTTGTTGGAAGAAGTGTGTCACTGTAGCTCATCCTAACTACCTGGAAGCCAGTCTTCTCATGTTTGCCTTCCAAACAAGATGTAGAACTCTCAGCTCCTCCTGCACCATGTCTGCCTGGATGCTGCCATGCTCCTGCCTTGATGATAATGGACTGAACCTCTGAACCTGTAAGCCAGCCCCAACTAAATGTTGTCCTTGTAAGAGTTGCCTTGGTCATGGCGTCTATTCACAGCAGTGGAGACCCTAACTCAGACACTTGCATCCACCTCCTGCACACCAGGACTTTAGGGAGGCCTCCCACCCACCTGGCATTTTATGTGGGTTCTGGGGACTCAGACTGTGGCATTTACACAGCCATATTTTACCCACTGATCCATCTCTCTACCCTGTCATGGCTTCCCTTTACCTCATACTTGTTAGTGACAGCTTGCCCCACCCATTCTCGGTTGCAAAGTCTACCTCACCTCTGCCCCACACCAGACCCCCTCACCTCTGCCCCACACCAGACCCCCTCACCTCTGCAACACACCAGACCCCCTCACCTCTGCTCCACACCAGACCCCCTCACCTCTGCTCCACACCAGATCCCCTCACCTATGTGATACACCACATTTGGCAGTGTGATTCCCAGCCACAGCTGAGGGGCTCAGGAGGCACACTGTCCTCAGGTGGCTGGGCTGGGGATGGGGCTCTGCTGGCAGAGGCTTGCCTGGCACTCATGAAGTTCTGGATTCCATGCCCAGCACTGAATAAGACTGGTTGTGGTGGTGCGTGCCCATAAGCCCAGCCACCAGGAAGACCAGGAATCCAAGTTGACCCTGAGTTTAAGGCCCTGTCTCAGAAAATCATATATATGAATATATATATATATGCACATATGATATCATATATATGACATGATAGGCAAGCACTTGTTAGTAGCATCTTCTCAGTCATGGATTCAAATGCTGTTGAGTTACTATGTAACCCCATGATAATTATCTTGGCCACCTGGAGACAACCTAGAAGAGTCTCAATAGGAACTGTCTACATCAGCTGGCCCTGTGTGTCTTTATTTCTATTTTTTGGTTGTTTGAGACAGTGTTTCTCTGAGCAGTCCTGGCCCTCCTGGGACTCCTTCTGTAGACCAGGCTGGTTTCAAGCTTAGAGATCCATCTGCCTCTGCCTCCCAAACTTACAGATCCACCTGCCTCTGCCTCCCGAGTGCAGAGATTATGGACCACTACCCCATCAGTTAATTAAGTTAACTGATATGGGAGACCAAGGCCACTCTGGGTGTCCCCATTCTGTAGGCAGGGGGACCTGAACTATGTAAGAATAGAAAAATCAACCTGAGCACCAAGCAAGGAAGCCTGCATCTCCTCCTCCTCCTCCTCCTCCTCCTCTTTCTCCTCCCCTTCTTCTCCTTCTCCTCCTCCTCCTCCTCCTCCTCCTCCTCCTCCTCCTCCTCCTCCTCCTCCTCCTTCTTCTTCTTCTCATCATCACCATCATCTTTATATTGCTGCTATTATTATTATTATTATTATTATTATTATTATTATTACTCTGCACTTGCCTGTTTACATGGTGTGACTCACTCCCTCAAGTCCCTGCCACTGTGGCTTCCCTACAACAATAGACTATAACCAGGAATTGTGAGCTAAAACAAACCCTTTGTTTCCACCGTTGATTTGCCCTGATACTATATCCTGGCAGCACTGAAACCAGGACAGATTTCCATTGTACCCCCTTGTGTATTCTCAATGCAACCAAAAGCAAGAACTTGAGCAGATACGTGTGCACCTATGCTTAAAAGCAACACTATTTACACAGAAACTGAGACGTGGGACCTAAGTGGAGCTCAGCTGGGACTGCGCATCTAGCATGCGTGAAGCCTTGGGTTCCGTTCCCAGGACCGCATAAAAGTGACCTTGGTGGCACACATCTGAAATTCAGGAGCTTGAGGTGGGAGGATCAGGATATCTAGATCGTCTAACTGTGGCCATCAACAAAGAATGAACTCTGATACCACATTTCAGATCCACAATGAAAACATTGTTAAATGAAAAAAAAAAAAAAAAAAAAAAAAAAGCCAGAGCCAAGGGCCAGAGGCTATTGGGTTCACACAGCACAGATGGGGAATCCATAAGGTTAGAAGATAAAATAGACACCATGGAGAGAAAGAAATGGAAAATCCCTGTTTAATAGGTGTGGGTCCTGACTGAGGAACGTAAAGTTCTATAGAGAATGGCTGTGTGTTGCTCATAGCACTGACCTTTGTACTTATAAACTGGGCCGGTGAGATGGGTCAGAAGGCAATGGTGCTTGCTGCCAAACACGATAACGGGGTTTGAGCACACACAGTGCAAGAAGAGAACAAAATCCCTGAAGCTGTCTTCTGACCTCCACATGCAAGTCATGACACATGCCTCCCCAAGAAATAAATGTAATAATTTTTAAATTGGCTAAAGGTTTAAAGATGGCGCAGTTGCTATGGAAAACAATATAGAAGTGTCTAAAAAACTAAGAAGAATTAGCATATAAATCTATAATCTCATTATGTATGTATCCGGAAGGACTGAAAACAAGTCCCGAAAGAAATGGGTTATGTGCCCAAGTTTATTGCCAAGAAGTGAGGCCGGGCAGTGGTGTCACATGCCTTTAATCCCAGCACTTGGGAGGCAGAGGCAGGTGGATTTCTGAGTTCGAGGCCAGCCTGGTCTACAGAGTGAGTTCCAGGACAGCCAGGGCTACACAGAGAAACCCTGTCTCAAAAAACCAAAAAAAAAAAAAAAAAAAAAAGACATTGCATTTTAACTTATTGCATGTGTGTGTCGGTGCACTTGTGTGTGTATGTGTATATATGTGTGCATGCAAGTGTATGTGCATATGTGTTTGTATGTCTTTGTGTGTATGTGTGTAACTGTGTGTATATGTATGTGTGCATATGTATGTAGTATGCTCATGTGAATGTGATGCACGCATATATGTGTATACGTATATGTGCATATATATGTGTGCGTATGTGTAGGGTGCATGTGTGTATCTGTGTGCTGCATGCGCATGTGTGCACATATGCATGTGTGTGAAGTGTGCATGTGTATATATGTGCGTGTGTGTATGTGCATGTGTATATGTGTGTGCATATGTGTATGTATGTGCGGACATGTGCGTGTGTATGTGTGCATGTATGTTTGTGTGTGTGTGTGTGTGTGTGTGTGTGTGTGTGTATGTTGCGCACCACAGCACACATAGGAAGGTCCTCACAACTTTGGTTCTCTTCTACCGTCTTGTCCTGGAGACTGAACTCAGGATGTGAGATTTGGGGACAGGTTCTTTTACCTACACAGCCATCTCGCCAGCCCCACATTTTAAAAATCAAAGATAGAACCATCTATTTTTAAATTTTCCAGCTTCCACCTTAATAACAGCCTTCCCACACGAACACATGAACCAAGCTCTGTCCTGAAGGCGGAGCCTCTGTGTTTGAAGGAAGACAGAGCAAAAGCGAAAGCTCACAGTTTCGGAAGTGGTCCCCGGCCCCGGAAGCCCCTCTTAGCAACGAATCAGGCTGCAGTTGCTAAGGGAAAAGGAACCCGGAAGAAGTCGTCCGTGCACTATTGTAGTCCGGTGTGACTCACTTCCGGTCCGTCCTCCTGGCTTCCCCCGCCGAAGCAGGGTCGCCACCGCGGGTTCCTCCACTTTGCGAGCCTCACGCACTGGGCTCCTCATTTCCCTGCAGCGGGCGGGGGGCGGCGGCTGGCGGCGGCGGCGGCAGTGGCCGCGATGCTGAGTTCCCGGGCTCAGGCGGCGAGGACGGCGGCCGACAAGGCCCTCCAGCGCTTCCTGCGCACCGGGGCGGCCGTCAGGTGAGCGGGTGGGGGTGGCGGCCGCGGGGCCTCCAGGCCTGCGCAGACCCGGCCGAGGCGGAGGCCGCGGCCCAGCGTCGCCTCCTCGTCCCTGCAGTGGCCGCGGCCTCCGAGGCCCCGCAGCCCTTCGCGGTGACCCCAGACGCGGGCTCCAGGCCCACAATCTCCCCAGGCCTGCACGCCACCCCCAGTTTGTCCTATGCCCGTCTCCCACCTCTGCCCTGCTGGGAATTCTCACTTCTGCATCCCAAACCGCGCTGGTTCCCAAGCAATCGAAGCCCCTCAGCTGCTAAGCTGCCCAGTCTGTGACAATTTCAGGCTCTTCGTTCCTGCTAGGAACCCCCCCAACCCCCGCCTGCACCACAGCCCGTTTATCTTCCCAAGGCCTGGGGCCACACCCCCATTGCTCACCCTGACTGCTGGGACCTGTTGCTTGGGTTGGCTTCCATACCGGGGCAGGCCTAACAGCGTCTTATCCATCTTGGAAGCCCCCCACCCCTTGTTTATCCTGTCCAGCGCCCCTATTCTACCAGGTGGGAAAAATAAGGCTTGACTAGGCCTATGTGGCCTAATAGCTGGCCTGAGAGCAGGGCTGGCCAGCTTAGTCTCACTCCCAGGCTCTCCTACTCTTCATGACTACCATTCTGCAGAAGAACTAGTCAATCAGCAATGTGCCTCAGTTTCCCTCCTTGAGTGTATGCCGGGCAGGTTTGCTGTAACTGGCCTCTTTCTCCTGCTGACGGCTTTTTAAGCCAAGGTCTGTGCACATTTTGTGGACTCATCCTGGAAGAACAAAAATGATTTGAAATTCGTGATTAGCTGTGACATCAGAGAATGCTGGCCGTTGTCTGATGATTACTGTTGTCACTAGTGACCTTTTCAGGGAGTGTTTATTGAGCTGAGATCCATATTCATGCAGTCAGAGTTAGGGGGATAGATCTCAGTGGTAGAGCACTTGTCTATCCTACATAAGGCCCTAGGGTCAGTCCCTGGTACTGGGGGAGGGGATCAACTTCATGTAGTCCAAGCATTAGGTAAGAATGTATTACACACATGTGCACATGCAACATATGTGTGGGTACATGTTACACACATGTTACACATATGTGTGGGTTGCCTTTCTTGGAGATACAGAACTTTGTATAAAACTGTTTTGAATTACTGCTGCAATTTTCCTATTTATGGGGAAAAGATTAGTACCCATGTTCAAGTCAAGCCTGAAATGAAGAAATCTTTAATTGTATGTACATACAGATGATCTCTTGTTGTATTGCTTGATAGTCTCAAGGAGGAATCCATTTCTAAAGCCAGGCCTGGTACCACAACTCTGTCGCTAATTGCTCAGGAGCAGAGAGGACTCTTGACTTCAGAGCCAGCCTGGGCTACAGAGTGAGTTTAAGGCTAGTCTGAATGACTGAGGGAGACCCAGTCTCAAAAAAATAATAATAATAATAAGTAACTAAATAAATAGAGCCTGGAGAGATGGTTCAGGTGTTCGATTGCCTATTGCATAAGCAACAAATGTGGAGACCAGAGTTGAGGTCACCAGAAGCCATGCGAACACCAGGTGGCCTGGCATATTTCCTGCACTGGGTGGGAAGGAGCATGGGAGTCAGATTAGCTGCGCCAGTGAACTCTGGGTTCCCCACCTGATTGAGCAAGGTAGAGAGTGGTGACGAGGACTCCCAGTGTTGTCCTCCCAGCCCCCATATTTGAGCTAAGTGCTTAAGTACCCCAAATTCCAAGGCACTTTTTTTTTTTTTTTTTTTTTGGTTTTTCTTTTCTTTTCTTTTTTTTTTCCGAGACAGGGTTTCTCTGTGTAGCCCTGGCTGTCCTGGAACTCACTCTGTAGACCAGGCTGGCCTTGAACTCAGAAATCCGCCTGCCTCTGCCTCCCGAGTGCTGGGATTAAAGGTGTGCGCCACCACTGCCCGGCCCAAGGCACATTCTCACTAGTGCATATCACCTTAGATTTCAAGCGTACTGGTTGGCAGGTCACCTTGATGAAACGCCGCTTCCCTGCCCGTGTCTGTGTGCCTGCCTGCTGTGGGGAAACAAGAGTTGACGGTCTGCTCTTTTCTCAGATACAAAGTCATGAAGAACTGGGGAGTGATCGGTGGGATTGCTGCTGCCCTCGCAGCAGGGATCTATGTTATTTGGGGTCCAATTACAGAGAGGAAGAAGCGGAGAAAAGGTAGGCCCTGCGTCTCTGTCTTGGGTTTGACTGGAGCCTCTTTTGTCTGAGTGGTTGGTCCTCCCTTCTTTAGAGCGAGGTCTGTGGTCTGTGAAGTGGAACGTCCCACCCTGTGGTGGAAAGGCTCTGTTTTACATCTGTTTTTTAAGACATGCTCTGTGCTGGCTCAGCGGCTCATGCCTGTAATTCCAGCACTTGGGGTGCTAGAGCATAGGATGCCAAGAACTTGAATCCAGCCTGTGCTTTAGATACCAAGTACCAGGCCAGACAGGGTGACACAGGCAAGACCCCCATCCCAAGGAGGGGGGTGACAAAAGGCAGGCCTTGTCATTATGTTTCAAGCGGCTCGATTGTTGTTATTAGTGTGTGACTGTGTTTCAGCCCTGCAGCTGACTGATTACATCACAGCAGTGGTTTCTCTGAAAGACCGGAGGGAAGGGGGGAAGGGCAAAGGGGAGCCGAGGGGACGCTTGTGGGGAAGTTTACTGTGTGTTTTCACGAGCACTCTCATGTTAAAGAGTTTCTAAACAAGGTTCGGTAGCACACACGTATGCCTGTACTCCAAGATGGAGGCCAGCCTGGGCTCTGTGTACTGAGTTCATGAGTTTTGGCAGAAGAGGGAAAGAGGGCATCCTGTGAGCCAGTCAGTACTGCTGTCTCTGAGGGCAGACTGGTCAGTGTCTTTCTCGGCCACCGTGGGAAGAAAGCATTGTCCCAGGAGGCCGCACAGTTGCCAGCTGTTGTGGGGCACTGTTCTTTAAATAAAGGAGAGAGAGTCCAGAAGACTGTGAGGGCAAAGAAGAGGCGTGGCTGCTGCTTTTGTCTGTTTTGTATCTGTGCCGGGCACCTGGAAGGGTTTCAGAGAGAACACAGGACAGAGGCCCACACTGTGGCTCAGTCTGCAGCATAGCATGTCCACTGTCCAGGCTCACTCCGGGTGGAATCCCATCTGAGGGCTACCATGCAGAAATGCTGGGTCCCAGAAGAGAGAGAAAAGGTCTCCTCTTTTGTGTCTTCCTCTCCCCCACTCTCCTAGGGCTTGTACCTGGCCTTGTCAACTTGGGGAACACCTGCTTCATGAACTCGCTGCTGCAGGGCTTGTCTGCCTGCCCTGCATTTGTCAAGTGGCTGGAAGAGTTTACCACCCAGTATCCCAGGGACCAGCAGGGGCCACACACACACCAGTGCCTGTCCTTGACACTGCTGAACCTCCTGAAAGGTACTGGGGCTTGAGGGGCGAGCATCTTCAGTGTCTAGGTGACAGAAGAAGAAAGGCTTAGGAGCCACTCTGTAGAAAAAGATGTTGTAGGGGAGGGGTGTGCACTGAGAACCTAAGAGAGACGATCAGATTGGGAGAACAGTTGTATTTATTGTGTGTGCCCGCACAGCAGACATAGGGAGGTCCAGACAACTTTGGTTCTCTTCTACCATCTGGTCCTGGGGACTGAACTCGGGGTGTGAGGTTTGGGGGCAGGTGCCTTTACCTACAGAGCCTTCTCACCAGCCCCACTTTTTTTTTTTTTGGTTTTTCAAGACAGAGTTTCTCTGTGTAGCCCTGGCTGTCCTGGAACTCACTCTGTAGACCAGGCTGGCCTCGAACTCAGAAATCCGCCTGCCTCTGCCTCCCGAGTGCTGGGATTAAAGGC
>CM052721.1:36421883-36454929 GCA_028551405.1 Uromys caudimaculatus
ACCTCCACACTATCACCTCATACTGTCACCTCCGCACGCTGTCACCTCCGCACGCTGTCACCTCCGCACGCTGTCACCTCCACACTGTCACCTCCACACGCTGTCACCTCCACACTGTCACCTCCACACACTGTCACCTCCACACTGTCACCTCCGCACGCTGTCACCTCCGCACGCTGTCACCTCCACACTGTCACCTCCTCACACTGTCACCTCCACACTGTCACCTCCACACGCTGTCACCTCCTCACACTGTCACCTCCACACTGTCACCTCCACACGCTGTCACCTCCGCACGCTGTCACCTCCACAGGTGTGGCACTTTTATGCTCTGACTCAGCTGTCTTCCTCTCTTGTACCCAGCTTTGTCCTGCCAGGAAGTCACTGAGGATGAGGTCTTGGATGCCAGCTGCCTGCTGGACGTCTTGAGAATGTACCGATGGCAGATCTCGTCCTTTGAGGAGCAGGTGAGCACTCTGACAGCAGGCTAAGCTGGGTGACGCCTTTAACCCCGGATGAGGGGTTCGTGCACACGTGTGCAAGGGTGTGTGCCCATGCCGCGGGGATCAAGCCCAGGGCTTGAACATGCTAGGCGCGTCTTGTGCTTGTTAGATCTCCTGGTGTGAGCAGAGCACCAGTGTCGCACTGCTGTCCTGATTAGCGAGGACACAACACTCCATGTCACTCAGTGCTCAGCTGGCACTTACCCCGAGCCGACCTGGGGCCCTGAAGTGAGGTGCTCCAGCTCCCTGCTCCCACACGTCTATCCCGGCTGACCTCCGAGCGGCTGGTGTGTGCTGTCAGACACTGGACTCTTCACACAGGCTGGAGCAGGGGGATTGCTCCTTGTCCTTGCTGATCTGAAGCCCTGTGCCATGTTTCCCACATGAAGTGTGTGATGCATGTCTGTGTGAAGGTTTATCTCACTGCTGCGCTTGTGAGCTAGACGGTGTTCCCATCTCCGCTCGGCCATGACCCTCAGCTGCTGCTGACTCGGCTGTCTAAGTCCCAGCCTTCTGTCAAGGGACTTAACCCAAGTGACCCGTGGGACTGTTTCCCAGATGGTCCGTGCACAGCAGTGGGTGTGGCAGCAGCGGTGCGGCCGCGGGGAGGAGGGGAGGGGAGAGGAGGGAAGAGAGAGCATCTGTGCTCTCCTGCTGCTTCTGCTCTTGGCTTTGCCCACTGCCTCGCCATCTAATGGGTCCAGAGCCAGCTCACACTGACGGGCAGCCCACTCTGTCTAAACCAGGGTCTGTAGGAGATACACTGGGCTCAGCATCCTGAGTGTTACCTGGTTGCACCTCCATGACAGCCTGTAAGGAGTCAGGGCACCAATGGGAGCCCAGGCTCAGAGCAGAGTGACTTCCCTGTCACTGGCTGTGTTGGCGGCACTGTGCTGTGGGTGATTTCTTACTCCAGTAAGCCCATATAAAAACCACACAGCAGCCGGGCAGCGGTGGCGCACGCCTTTAATCCCAGCACTTGGGAGGCAGAGGCAGGTGGATTTCTGAGTTTGAGGCCAGCCTGGTCTACAGAGTGAGTTCCAGGACAGCCAGGGCTACACAGAGAAACCCTGTCTCGAAAAAACAACAAAAACAAACAAACAAAAACCACACAGCCATTTGTCATCATTATAAGCTGTGCGCCTGCATGGGGCAGCTCTACCACTGCACTCATCTGTCCCCAGCTGTGCGACCCTGTTACTTGCGGCTTCTCCAGGCCATGGGGTTCTGCTCCATCTTCCTTCCCCCTCCTCTCTCTCTGAGACCTCCAGCCCCACCTCTCCCTTCACTGCCCAGCGTCAGCTCTAGCTTTTGCCTGACTGGTCAGAATGGGGGGAGGTTCAGTGAGCTCACCTGAGCACTGTCTAGTCCTCGTGGGGGTGGGGGGCAGCCCCTCACTAGGAAGCAGAATTAACATCAAAAAACAACAGCACCAGGGCAACCCACAACGGGGCCTCCGCCCTCTTCCTCACAGCCAAGGGGCTCACAGACTGGCTTGCACAGAGGCTGCCTGAGCCTACAGAAAGCCTTCCTGACAGGGCTGAGCTGCGCGTGTGCTGCTGGCTACTGGCTAATGGTGGCCTTCCACACCTGTTCCTGGGCAAGCACTTGCAGCCCAACAGGGTGCCCAAGGGAGCTATGGGGCACAGTCAGCCCATGCTGTGAGACCCACGTCCTAGCGAGATGCAGTTTCCACATGAGCAGCACAGACAACTGAGATGCACCTCAGTCAGATGCTAGCTCGTGTGCCCCCAGTACTGCAGATTACACCAAATTAAAACGTAAAAATTATGAAATAGTGCCCTGGTTTGCTGTGACTTCTGCTTGGAAGATGTCCTAGTCAGTTTCTATTGCTGTGACAAACACCATGGCCAAAGGCAAGCTGGGGAGGGAAGGGTTTATTCAGCTTACACTTCCACATTGCAAATCTATCGCTGAAGGAAGTCAGGACAGGAACTCAAGCAGAG
The DNA here is from genome assembly GCA_028551405.1 of Uromys caudimaculatus. NCBI lineage: Eukaryota > Metazoa > Chordata > Mammalia > Rodentia > Muridae > Uromys > Uromys caudimaculatus. The sequence continues at coordinate 36,424,354 of CM052721.1, forward strand.
AGGAACCTGGAGGCAGGAGCTGATGCAGAGGCCACGGAGGGTGCTGCTTACTGACTTGTTCCCCGTGGTTTGCTTAGCCTGCTTTCTTATAGAACCCAGGACCACCAGCCCAGGGATGGCTCCACCCACAATGAGCTGGCCCCGCCCACAATGGGCTGGGCCCACCCACATCAGTCTCTAATTAAGAAAATGCCCTACAGCTCCTACAGCTGCATCTTCTAGAGACATTTTTTCAATTGAGGTTTCCTTCTCTCAGCTGTCTCTAGCTTGAGTCAAGTTGACACAAAATGAGCCAGCACAGAGGGGGTGTGGCCTTGTTGGAGGAAGTGCGTCACTGTGGGGGTGGGCTCTGAGGTCTCCTAGTGCTCAAGCTCCACCCAGTGCAGAAGGGAGAGTTTCCTGTTGCTGCCTTTGGGTCAAGAGCTCTCGGCTCTCCCAGCACCATGTCTGCCTGTGCATGGCCATGCCTCCCACCGTGATGGTAATGGACTGAACCTCTGAACCTGTAAGCCGGCTCCAACCAACTGTTCTTTTATAAGAGTTATCTTGGGGGACTGGAGAGATGGCTCAGCGGTTAAGAGCACTGACTGTTCTTCCAGAGGTCCTGAGTTCAATTCCCAGCACCCACATGGTGGCTCACAACCATCTGTAACGGGATCCGATGCTGTCTTCTGGTGTGTCTGAAGACAGCGACAGTGTACTCACATATATGAAATAAATAAATCTTTAAAAAAAAAAAAAAAAAAAGAGAGTTATCTTGGTCATGGTGTCTCTTCACAGCAATGAAACCCTAAGATAGAAATTGGTATCAAGAGTGGGGTATCCAAGGCAACCTCAACTTATAGCTTTTTCCAGTGTCTAGTATAATTACCAGCACCAGGTAGATGCATGCTACAACTCCTAGATCAGCCAGAGACAGGATCCTGACAAACAGACCATAGGGCCGATGTACTGAAGAAAATCCTACTGCAGGATCCACCAGCCCAACAGCACAGTGCGGACAGGGGAGCCCTGAAGGGTTACACTGGCCAGGATGGGAATCCAGAGGATTTCCTCACTGAGCTGAGAGGCAGTGCAGACGCAGTGAAGGGTGAAGGGTCTGAGAAGCCTTGAGACGCGGTCCCCAGGATCGGGTGTTCTTGTACGCACAGAGCCACCGGAACCTCGTGCTTCCTAGAGATGATCTTCATGTCAAGGACCTGAACCTTACTACATGTGTGAACACAGAACGTGCCAGAAGATGGCGTTCTATGTTGGGCCCGGCTCCATGATGAGCCACCTGCCCGGTACGTCAGTGTTTATACAATTGCTGTGGTCAACCCCAAAGAATCATCTTGTGCCTGCTACTACAACAAGGACAGGAACATAGACCTGGGTGACTGGTACAGCATCAACTGGATGGAAGATTCCAACATGGAGGATCTGACCAAAGAGACGCTTCATAAGCAGTACCGCCTGGTCAATTCCCACACCAGCCGCATCATGCAGTGTGGGAACATGGCTGTCTCTACCGTGAAAGTGATACAGTTTCAGGGTAGGAAGCATAGACCCAGTTCCCCATCTCTCTCTAGTCACATGCCTGGACCTCACCCCAGCTCAGAGGTGCTCCTGGCCATCCTGAAAAGGAAACTGCCGAGCGCCAGTGATTGAAGCAACCCCAGAGCCTCGTCAGGGTGCTCCAGAGGCTCCGGGTGCCAGGCACATCACTGAAGTCTGCACCAGATTCCCTCCTTGCTGGCAGGACCTGGGGATCCTGCTGAGAGACTTGTGGGAGAGAGCTGTGCTCAGGCACACGACTGCCACCAGGAGGCTGTGACACACTTCCTCCAATCAGGCCAAGCCTCTGCACCTCCCATGGGTCAAGCATATTCAAAACACCACAGAAGCCAATAGGCGCAGCACTGTAAACCCCACCCATGGGTGAAGAGATCAGGACCGCCCTTCCTGTGGCCACGAGCCAGGGCTTCACCTGCCCGACCATTATGCTACATCTTCAGCCCAAACAACAACAATTTTCTTTTTAAGATTTATTTTTATTTTGTGTTTGGTGTTTTGCCTGATGTCCACCACGTGTGTTGGGCCTGGTGTCCACAGGGACCATAAGAGGGCCTTGGATCCTATGAAGCTGGGGTTATAGCAATGGTGAGCCACCATGTGGGTGCTGGGAACCAAACCCAGGTCCTCTGCAAGAGCAGCCAGTGCTCTTATCTACCGAGCCATCTCTCCAGCCCCACAAACAAAATGTTTAGACAGTGCAATCCAGCCAGCCCTTACACACTGCACTGTGTGTGGATGAACCTTGAGGGCAGTCTGCTCAGGGAAATGCTTGTTCTGCCGTGTGCAGTGCCTCAGAAGCAAAACAGCGGTGACTCTGCTTTCCTTCACATGCACTGCCAGGTCACCAAGGGCAGAGGGTAGGACTGCAGGCTCAGCAGCAGGGTGGCGGTTACTGTCTGGTGGGCCTGGAGTCTCAGGCAGGGATTGATGTTGGTGCTGGTCACACACGGGTCTGAATATTCTCCGTGCTACTGCTGCACACGTGAGAAGGTTGGGGTGTGTGATTTTGTGCTGCGTGCATCTTGCTTGCTTTTTTAAAGCAAGCCCTCGCTGGAGTTGGGGACCTGCCTCCTTCAGTTGTTAGGGCTCAGAGAAAGCAGTACGCAGTTTGCCCCGTAAGGGTTGGGTCTGTCTGCTGCATGTGGCCCGGGTTCTGACCCTGGCCTTGCCTCGTGACCTGTCTTCAGGAAGCTTTGTCCTTTGATAGGATGCTCACGAGCTGTTCCATGTCATCACCTCATCCCTGGAGGACGAGCGAGACCGCCAGCCTCGAGTCACCCACTTGTTTGATGTGCATTCCCTGGAGGTAACGTCTCAGTGTCGGTCTATGCACACTCGATAAGTATAGGACACAGTCTCTGTCAGTGTGTGCACACTCAGTGAGAATAGGACACACAGTCTCTGTCAGTGTGTGCACGCTCAGTCTGTGCACGCTCAGTGAGGATAGGGCACACAGTCTCTGTCAGTGTGTGCACGCTCAGTCTGTGCACGCTCAGTGAGGATAGGACACACGGTCTCTGTCAGTGTGTGCACGCTCAGTCTGTGCACGCTCAGTGAGGATAGGGCACACAGTCTCAGTAAGGCCGAGTTAGAGAGTAAGACCCCGTAACCAGGAGGTTGCGTCTGGCAAACACTGAGTCACACTCCTGCTGCGGTGTTTGCTGGAGGTGGCAGCTCTTCAAGAGGATTCAGTGCTGCAGCCTGGGTTGTGTTTGAGAATGGTTGGTTCTTCCTTGTTAGTAGAGGGGAGTGAGGGCTGCTGGGTTCTCGGAGTGAGTGCCCACCTCCCTGTGATGCTGTACTATTTAGGGCAGTGAGAGTCCACTGACAGTGGGGGAGGAGATACCCCAGGAGGAGGAACAGGGTTCTGTGGCCCCTGTAAAGGAACTCATGCGGGACCCAAGCAGAAGGCGGCTCAGCGCTGCCTCAGAATGCTGGGCTGTGGGAACGTTGGTTCAGTGCTGCTGGCCCAGGGACTTGTAAGCTTCCCGGGCGGTGAGGGGGGTTAAAGGGCTGCCATCAGGTTCTCAGTCTCTCCTTCTTCCCTACAGCAGCAGTCAGAAGTGGCTCCCAGACAAGTCACCTGCCACACGAGAGGTAGGCATTTTCCATTGATAAAATGTGTGTTTAAAGAAATGAATGAAGCCGGGCAGTGGTGGCACACGCCTTTAATGCCAGCACTTGGGAGGCAGAGGCAGGCGGATTTCTGAGTTTGAGGCCAGCCTGGTCTACAGAGTGAGTTCCAGGACAGCCAGGGCTGCACAGAGAAACCCTGTCTGGAAAAAACAAAAAACAAACAAACAAACAAAAAGAATGAAAACAAAATGTGTGCCTTTTAGATAGGACGGCACTCCACCTACCGGCTGTGCCCAGCTCGGGCTGTGCTGGACCTCCATCCTTTTGCTTCAGGATGCCATAGCTTTGTTGAGAAATCTGTATTTTCTCAACGCTTGAAGTCAGTGCAGTCTCTGGGCGCCAGCCGTAGCCCTGCTGGGAGTTGGTCTCAGGCAGCAAACGTGGCCTCTGATCTGAGCCTCGGTGGATACTGGGGGCACTTACCCATTTCCACCAATTAAGTCTGCAGGCCAAGTGTGGGCTCACCTGTAACCCCAACAATTGAGAGGCTGAGGCAGGAGGGTTTACTGTGTCTTTAAGGCTAGCCTAGACTACATAGTTCCAGGTCAGCCTGGACTATAGCATAAGATGGTATTTCTGTGTCTCACAAAGAGAGATTGGGAGAGATGAGTGACTTTCCTGGTCACATGACTAAGTATCACTCAGGGCTGCCTGATTGAAGAGAGCCTTTCCCATGAGCGCTTTGTCCAGCAGCCCCATCCTAAGCAAGGGGCGGCCCCGTTCCCTAGAACTCGTTTATTCAGGTTTTCTCCAGAGCTTCCCTCACTCTATGGAATGCCGTCCTCTTCCTGCCCTCTCTGACAGCGGGCATGCGTCTGTAGACCTCACATAGCATCCTTAGGTCTGCTCCCATGCACAGCCAGATGCAGACGCCTTAAGGCTCTTCCGTGAGGATGGAGACTGGAAGTGCTCTGTGTGCAGGAGGGTGGAGTTGGGGTGAGCCTGGGGTGACCCGGTGGGTGTGTCAAAGGTGCATTGCATTCCAGGGTCCCCGCACCCCACGACCAATCACTGGAAGTCTCAGCACCCTTTCCACGGGAGACTCACCAGTAACATGGTGTGCAAACACTGTGAGCACCAGGTAAGCAGCTGCCCCTCCTGATGCTCCAGTCAGGGTGCAGGGCGGAGCCCTGAGGGAGGCCCGCTGTCGGGTGGGGTGGGAGGGACAGCAGTGCAGGTGTCACTCGCCCTCAGGCAGCATCTGTCCCAGGAGCAGTAGAGCTGCTGTCAGTTGACAGATTTTAGGTCCTAGGCCTGTGTGTCTGCCGGGCGGGCACAGCAGATCTGAGGAGTGGGAGGGGCTTGGCTTTGCATTTGAGGGTTCTAACCTTTTTTAAGGAAGCATCTCAAGAGTGCAAAGAGAGAGCTGTGTAACTGTTCGGCAGTTTTAGGGCGTTTTGACACACGCGCACACGAGCATTCTCTCCTGAACGCCACTCGCCCACCCATCTAGTTTCTGACCTACTGGGTTACGTGGTCTGGACGGTTGGGCCTTTTGGGAGCATGCACAATACCTCCTGCTGTTTAGAACCTGCCACTGCTGTGTCACAGGTCCTGACAAGTGTCCTTGTCTGCCATCAGTTGAGGGGCATTCGCATTGTTCCCACTTGGGAGTTTTTGTGTAATGTGTTCTTGAGTGGATGAATATGCTTAGGGACTGGCAGCTGCCACATGTGGGGGCCCTGGCCCCGTCCTCTGAGGAGCTTCCAGGTAACCCTCCAGAGCGGCTGCACCGCTCTCCGCGGGTGCTCAGGCTCCGTGCACTGTCCCGCCTGACTCCTGCAGATGGACCCTTCACCCCTCAGTGCAGGACTCGCCTGCTCCTCTGGGAATCACTAACAAGCAAAGTTTACACAGGTGTGCAGAGTGCTGAGTGGTGGTTGGAGACATAGTCTAGTGACTACCTCGGTCAAGCCAGCGTCTTCTGGAGTCATGGCCTTAGCGTGTGTGTGTGTGTGTGTGTGTGTGTGTGTGTGTGTGTGTGTGTGATGACAACTCGTCAGGATCCCCTTAGTGTGTGAGTGGTGACAACTTACCAAGCCCCTTTCAGTGAGTTTCAAGTGTGCTTTGTTAACCACAGTCACCGTGCTGGGCGCCAGACCCCTGAAGGCATCTCCCCATCCTACCTTCCACTGGTCCGATACCGGTCTGCGTCTCTGTAAGTTTGTCATTAGTCAGGGTCATGTGGGAGGTATTCCTTAGGGGATGCCCAGGTTCATCTGGTAGTCAGCACAGTGCTCCCTTCTTTTTCTTGGGAGAGTAGAATCCACCATGTACAGGGTGTGTCCACACTTCCTTACCCTCTCCTCTGCTGGGGGCTGAGCTGGCTTCGGTGCCTTAGTTGAGCCAGTGCTGTGAGCATGGAGCCTCAGTGTGTTTGTGAGGAGCAGAGCTCGTCTGCTCTTTCTTCACACCTGAAAAGAGAGGGCACCATCATGTGCTAATTCTGTTGGTTGATTGACTTGAAACAGGCGGGCACTGTTGTAGCCCAGGCTGTCCTGAAACTCAGTCCTTTTGCTTTCAGTGTCCCAAGGACTGGGACCGCAGGTCACCAGACATGTCTAGTTGTTTGATTTCCACAGTGACTGCCCAGTTCCTACCACAGTGTAGCAGAGTTGCTTTTCTCCAGCCTTTGCCAACACATCTTGTCTTTGTGTGCCCAAGCCCATGTGTGTGGAGGCCAGATGGAAGCCTTGAGACGTGGTCCCTCATTGATCTGGAATTTACTAAGCGGCTATGCTGGCCGAGCAGTGAGCCTGCCCCTGCCTGTCTCCACCTCCCGGCTTGTGGTGTCACAAGAGTGTGCTACCATGTCTGGGTTTTTTTTGTTTGTTTGTTTGTTTGTTTGTTTTTTAAATGTAGGTTCTGGGATCAAACTCGGGTCCCTTATGATCGCAAGGTAAGCACTTGACCCCTGACCCGTCTGGCCGGCACCTTCATGGCCTTTGTTGTGCCTGCTGGCCGTGGTTGGGCTTCTTGGAAAAATGTTTTTTTTTGTGTCCTTTGTTGATCTGCTTGTCTGCCTTCAGTTCTTCCCTCCCTCCCTCCCTCTTCCTCCCTCCCTCCTTCTTCTTCCCTCCCTCCTCCCTCTCCCTCTTCCCTCCCTCTTCCCTCCCTCTTCCCTCCCTTCCTCTCCCTCCTCCCTTCCTCTTCCCTCTCTCCTTCCCTTTCTCCTTCCCTCTCACCCCCCTCCCTCTTTTCTTTCCGTTCTCTCTCCCCTCTCTTCTTTATTTTCCTTTTTGGTTGTTTTTAGTGCAGCGTACCATGTAGCCCAGGCTAACCTCTGAAGTGCTCCTCCTGCCTCTGGAGCCCTTCCAGGTTGATATCACAGGTGTTACCACCACACATGGCTGCTTGGTTTTTACATGCTCCTTCCTTAGTGTCTGGGGTGGGGCTGCCGGCGTGTGGGCTCCTTCCTTAGTGTCTGGGGTGGGTGCTGCCGGTGTATGGGCTCCTTGTATGTTCTGGATCTCACCTCATCAGGCCATGGTTTGCAGAGATGGTCTGCTCTGTGGGGCCTTTCTGTACTTTCTTTGCTGTCTTGTGTTGATTGACAGCACCTGTGACTAGCATGTTAATCCTTTTGAGAAGTAAGCATCATATACTGTAACCCTTGACCCGTCCTGGCTGCCTCGTCGGACTCTCCCGTGCATTTATTTATACCTTGAAACTGTTGCAAGTGGAGTTAGGAATGCCATATCTTCTGCTTGTCACCGCTAACTCTGCTTGTTGATCTGTTTTATATCTTGAGAGCTTACAAATTGTATTTATTTTATTTTGTTTATCACAGTGTGGGGACTAAACCCAGGGTGTGCCCTTGTGAATGCAAGGCCATCGCTGTCCCTGAGCCACACTCGGTTCTGGCCTCTCGTGGAGACTGCAGTGTCTGACCTGTGTCGATGGGAGCTCTCTTGGTCTCCCCACAACTCTCTGCCTTGTATGTCTTCTCTCCACCTGCCCCTGGAAAGGCCTCCAGTGTGAGGCTTAGTAAGGCGGTGATGGCCACTGTCTCCTTTTGTCTTCTAGCAAACATGTGATGGGTGTTCCCAAGGCGATGCAGCTTAGAGTTGTCACCCCTGTGTTCTTGTTGAGTCCCTGTTGGGACAGGATGTGCATGTGTGTGTGTGCGGAGGCTAGAGGCCCCCGCTGGTCACCCTCAGTTGCCCGGACACCTGGCTTTTGAGACAGGGTCTTTCTAGGAACCTGAAGCTTGGGCTTTGGCTCAGTTTGGCCATCTGCAAACCACAGGGGTAGTCTCTCCAGCTCCCCAGCTGGGGTCCCAGGCATGCCTGCCACACCCGGGGAAAGCACTTGTCACCAGGCCTGACAACCTGAGTCTGATCCCTGGAACTTAGATGGTGGAAGAAGACGACTTGACTCCCACAAGCACTCTTACCAGTGCGTGCATACTTTGTACATAGGTGTGTGCACGTGCAAACACACACACACACACACACACACACACGGGGTAAAGCTTTCCTTTCCTTTCCCGGTTAACCGTTGCTCTGCTGGGATTCTGACTGTTGCCTTCTCACGCTCCCGTCTGCCCTGGATTACACCTGCAGCAGTGCGTGAGGCCCGTGGGTACCGCCTTCACACCAGGCTGGCTCTCTCATTGGTGGATTACACCTGCAGCAGTGCGTGAGGCCCGTGGGTACCGCCTTCACACCAGGCTGGCTCTCTCATTGGTGGATTACACCTGCAGCAGTGCCTGAGGCCCGTGGGTACCGCCTTCACACCAGGCTGGCTCTCTCATTGGTTAGCTACTTCTTCCTCTTCCCCTGTGGCACTAGGGGTTTATATTGCATGTTCAGTACAGGAGACTCTGGATCCCATTGTCCCTGAGAAAATGAATTTTTTAGGCAGGGCACACACCGATCCCAGCTGTAAAGAGATGGGCCTGGGAGTCACAGGCCTGGGCCAGCTTCAGCTACATACTGAGTTCAAGGCCAGTCTGGGCTACATGCAACCCACAAACCCACATACTCCAAAAGAAGAGCAGGAGGAGGAGGGAGAGGAGGAAGCAGAGGAGGAGACGGAGAAGGAGAAGGAGAAGGAGAAGATGGATTTTGTTCTGACAGGCAGCTAATTTGGCCCAAATCCCAAACTCTTCTTTTTCTTAGGCAGCAAATGCCCCGCTCTGCCCTTACTTCCGCTGTTGTGTCTGCCAGGGCCCTCAAGGTCCTGCACCTGTGTGGCTCCGCGGTCAGCTGTGGAATAGGCAAGAGTACACAATCCAGGGCTTATCCTCTCTGACGGCCCTGTCTGTCTGCCAGCCCTGGCTCTGCCTTCTGCCGTCTCGGCCCTGCACGGTGGCTGCGTCTCTCTAGCACCGTGCAGAGTAGGTGGGCAGACCTCACTCGGGACCTGTTTCTGCCTGTGGCTAGCCATCCAAGCCATTCTTCCCTCAGAGCTGTTCCAGGGGTCGCAGCTCTGAGCCACCTCACACAGGGACGCTTCCTAACAGCACGGCCATCCATGCAGATGCTCACATGTCCACTGCGCCACTGTTGTTACCTCTGTGGACATCCACAACTGTCCGATGACTCCACAGGCTCCAACACTCCTGGTTTGGTGCTATCAGTGGAACTGATGGAAATCCTGGTCATTGGTACCAGTTCCCTAGGATATTTAACAAACACAATCTCCAGGCCCCGGGGCTGGGTACATACTTTAGGGTGCTCTCATGCTGCTGCCGACTGCTGCTGTGCACTGTGTCCCGTTCCCATCTGACTGCGAACACCAAACTGCTGTCTGCTGACGCCAAGCTCTCCTTTGATTTTCTGCGATGTTTCTTTCAGAGTCCTGTTCGGTTTGACACCTTTGACAGCCTTTCCCTCAGTATCCCAGCTGCTACTTGGGTACGTACTGATCTTGTGGCTCATTTGAATCTATTCCAGACACCTTCAGTCCAGAAGGGCTTTGGGTGATTTTGTGTGGCCCAGCAGATGTGTGGCTGGCCTAGCCATGAGCTCTGATCTAAGGGCCCAGGGGTGGGAGAGAGAAGGTGACAGCTTATCTCACTGAGGACGCATTGGCGTTGGGACACTCGTGTGTTGTGCACACATCTCACTCTAAGGTTAAAGCTCTGTGTGCAGGTGCAGGTCTCCTCAGCTCTGCTTCTCTCCTGAGCCTGCGTGGGTGCCCACTTCCCACTACCCCAGCCCTCTGAGCCCGTCAGCAGTAGCAGAGCAGGGCTGAGTGCCCCGGGTGTGTCTGGAGCCTGATGCCTGTGCATTGCTGACACAGCCCTGAGAGGCTGCCTGCTGGCTGCCTGTGCCTCAGCGTGGCTCCTCTGAGCTGTTCTAACTGCCTGCTCCTATTCCAGGGGCACCCACTGACGCTGGACCACTGCCTTCACCACTTCATCTCATCTGAGTCCGTGCGAGACGTTGTGTGTGACAACTGTACAAAGGTACGCATTCCACAGTGTCACCTCCCTCCTGACACCAGTCTGCCCTCCCCTGCCTTGCTTGCAGAGTGGCTAGCTGTGATTTGCCCACAGTACTTCCAGGAGCACCTTACACTCGGGTGTGCATGGGGCTCCCTCTCCAGTCTACACCCTCCCATTGTCTGGTGTCCACCTTTTCACCTGGGCCCGGCTTCCTTCTGAATCCAGACGTGCTAATGTAGACGTGTGAGGGCTGCTGGGGTGCATCCATAGGACAGCTGCAGCACAAAACCCAAAACAAACACAAACAAAACCAACCAAACCGCCCACTCTAGCCTGCAATGACTCCCGAAATCTACGTATCTGGAGCTTCCTGCTCACCTGCAGGCAGCTCCATTGAGGACTCCCAGAGATGAGTCGGGAAGTTCTAGAGACCTTTCTGAGCCTCGCACATCCTTGAGAATTTTCAAGACCCTGGGAGCTTCCCTGCACACTCCTGGAGGGGACGCTTTGGTTTGGAGGAACCATGGGGAGGTACTGAGCTTAGCAGGGTCTGAGCTATGCTGCTCACAGGCGCCCTCTGCTGTCCACGTGCAGATCTGACTGCTGCTCCACCTCCAGGCGCTTCCTTCAGGCAGGGCCTAGGTGCTGAAATCCACCTTCTGCCCCAGTCCCACTGTCAGCAGAAACTGCAATACTGAGGGATACCTGGGGATACCCCTCTCAAGCAGGGAGGGCCAAGATGTCCAGATTTGTCCCCAGAAGCTATTCAAGTGAGCCTCCAGAGGAAGCAGACAGGGCTGAGAGGAATCTGCAGAGAACTGTTCGGGGATTTATTTACTTTATGTATATGAGTGTTTTGCCTACATGTATGTGTGTGCACCACGTGAGTGCCTGGTGTCACGGAAGGCAGAAGAGGCACTGGATCTCCTGGACCTGGAGTTATCTATCACTGGTTGTAAGCCATGTGGGTGTTTGGAACCAAACTTGGGTCCTTTGCTCTATACTGCTAAGACAGATATCCCCAGCCCTCTCTCTCCATAGAATTTTTTTTTTTTTTTTAAAGATTTATTTATTTATTATATGTAAGTACACTGTAGCTGTCTTCAGACACCCCAGCAGAGGGCATCAGATCTCATTGTGGATGGTTGTGAGCCACCATGTGGTTGCTGGGATTTGAACTCAGGACCTTCGGAAGAGCAGTCAGTGCTCTTACCCGCTGAGTCATCTCTCCAGCCCCTCTCCATAGAATTTTTGAGTGTTTAAAAAGTTCACATTTCGCCCGGCAGTTGTGGCGCTCGACTTTAATCCCAGCATTTGGGAGGCAGAGGCAGGTGGATTTCTGAGTTCGAGGCCAGCCTGCTCTACAGAGTGAGTTCCAGGACAGCCGGGGCTACACAGAGAAACCCTGTCTTGAAAAAAACAAAACAAAACAAAAAATAAATAAATAAATAAAAAACTCAAAATTAAAAAAAGAAAAAAGAAAAAAACAAAACAAAACAAAAGTTCACATTTCAGTGTTGGGTTTCCTTTGTCTTTCCTCAATGGGACTAGGAGGAATCTGTGAGAACAGACTTCAGCTGAGGACGGAGCTCGGCAGTGGGGGCTGCAGGCTCAGTCACTGCTCAGTCAGGCAGTAGCTGTTCCTGGGCTCCTGCAGACATGCTGTCGCTTTATTGCAGATTGAAGCAAAGGGGACATTGAACGGGGAGAAGGTGGAGCACCAGAGGACCACCTTCGTTAAACAGTTAAAACTAGGAAAGGTGGGTCCTCCTGCGCTGTGGTCGGCCTGGGGGAGGGGAGGGACTCTGGGCTCCGCCACCTGAGCGCTTCCCTTTCCCCTCAGCTGCCACAGTGCCTGTGCATCCACCTGCAGCGGCTCAGCTGGTCCAGCCACGGCACACCCCTGAAGCGGCACGAGCACGTGCAGTTTAACGAGTTCCTGACGCTGGACTTCTACAAGTACCGCCTCCTGGGACACAAGCCCAGCCAGCATGGCCCCAAAGCCACAGAGAACCCAGGCTCTGCCCTGGGACTGCAGGACACAGAAGCGGCCCCGAAGCCAGGTGTGTGCTTGCGCCCGCACAGAGAAGAGTTGCTGTCCTTGCTCTGCTCTGTGGACGTGCACCGTAGCTGTGCAGCCCGTGGTTGACTTCCTAGCAGGAATGGGGGGAGGGCAAGGGCTTCCTTTTTATTCCTGTCAGCGCCAGGTCTGAGGGAACGAGCTCTGTGAGCTCCATCCCAGCCAGCATCTCTAGAGAACTAAACTGCATAGTAATGAGACCTGGAGTGTTGAGTACCACAGGCCGGCAGGTTGGCTTGGAGGTAAAAGCAACCTCGGTTGGACCCTTGGAGCCCACGTGGGGGTGGAAGGAGAGGACAGACTGCACAGAGTGGTCCCCTGACCTCCACAGAGGTGCTGGTAGTGTGCATGCATGCAGTAATGATGCAGTAATGATAGTACATTTCAAAAGTGTGAGAACATAAAATAAATGCTATCACAGATGCAGAGCCGTGGGAGATGCTGTGGGGCTGCCATCTTGCTTTGACCTTATGCATCATTTGAGAGCCAGCTTGCCCGCATTATATGACCCTGTCTGAACTAAACGGACCAAACCCAGAGGTTCGCACAGATCAGCTGCCCATCTGTGACTCGGGCCCTTTTCTCTTCCAGGTCTGAGTCAGCCAGGGGCCCCCAAGACACAGATTTTTATGAATGGCGCCTGCTCCCCGTCTTTGTTGCCAGCCCTGCCTTCCCCGATGGCCTTCCCTCTGCCAGTGGTTCCTGACTACAGGTGAGGAGGAGCTGCTGAGGAGCCCACTGGCCACTCACTGTGGCTGCGGCCCTCAGTGTCCTAAACACAGAAGTGGGGGTAATTCCCTCTCTCATTTTGAGATAGAATGACATTGTTACTTAGTTACTTCTAAGACAGAAATCATTTTTAAAGTAAAAGTTATAGGAGTGTATGAAATCTGCGCGCGTGGGGGGGGTGCACATGCGTGTGTGTGCACGTGTGTAAAGCGCGCAGAGAACTGTTTCCTGGAACTCCAGCTGGGCTGTCAGTGCAGACCTGAGCACTTAGCCGTAGCACTTGGAAGCATGAGGCACTTAGCACACGCCCTTCAGGGGTGGAGCTGTAGTCAGCAGTGAGGTGAGCCTGTGAGTCACACGCGGGGGCTTTAGGCCTTGGCTCTGCTTTCAAGCCCTGGCTCTGTCATAAACAGCTGCTGTTTTTCCCACCCATCAGCTCCTCCACATACCTCTTCCGCTTGATGGCAGTTGTCGTCCACCATGGAGACATGCACTCTGGACACTTTGTCACCTACAGACGGTCACCACCTTCTGCCAAGAACCCTCTCTCAACCAGCAACCAATGGCTGTGGGTCTCCGACGACACCGTTCGCAAGGCCAGCCTGCAGGAGGTCCTGTCCTCTAGCGCCTACTTGCTGTTCTATGAACGGGTTCTGTCCAGGCTGCAGCAGCAGGGCAGAGAGTACAGATCTGAGGAGTGACCGGCCAGCCCAGGGCCAGGGCCCATGGTGAGCTCCGCTGTCCAGGATCAGCGCAAAGGCATGCCACGTGTACACGTGCAAGCCAACCCTCTAGAGCCCTCAGCCTTCTGTGTACTCTGAGAGCGGGCTCCACAAGGGAGCCAAGTCCCACACGGCGCTGCCAGGGTGGACTGGAAGATGTCCTTGTGTGTCTAGTGTCTTCCCTGACACAGGCAATTAAAAGATCCCAGAAGCCACCTTTTCGATACTGTACCATGCCAGGTGTTCTCAGAGGGCCGTCTTTGGCTAACCCCTGACATTTCACCATAGATCTTTATTTTTAATAAGGAGGCCCATAAATATTATTGACAAGAATTAGTGAAGTTATTAAAGGCAACAATTCAGGAGAAAAGTGCCTTTGTTTCTGTTGTTCTGAGACCAAGCACGACCTGAGTCACAGGCGTGATCCGGGAAAGTCCTTGTCCTTCCAAGTTCCTCAGATGTCAAAAGAACAGTTCAAGAATGCCTAAAACAGCATGGTGGCTCACACCTGGGATCCCAGCACGAAGAGACTGTGGCAGGAGGATCACTGCAAGTTCCAGGCCAGCCTGGGCTTCATAATTAAAACCTTGTCTCCTCCCAAAGCCTCCAGAGCACCTCCCCACCTTTGGGCGTGCCTTTTGTAACCTTGAGTTCCCTGTGTCATCAAGGTCGCTTGCCAAGCCCACTGAGGGTGAGAGGCCATAGTCTCTTCCTGAGCTGTGTCATCTGTGCTGCTGATCTGCTACAGAAGATGGCTGTCTTTGTGGTATTAGTTGCCACTACAGGGTTTACAGGCCAGAGCCGAGGCAGGGTGACCTGAGAGCTGGGTGAGGAAGAGTGGGCACTGAGCCAGGGCCGCAGGCTCTCTGGACCTTGCTTTCTCAGTCAGCCCACAGTGAGGAGGAAGGCAGTGATGTTTGAACAGATGTGTACCAGATGCATCCTGCAGCTAGGTGTTAGGGCCGGACCCTAAGTGTGCGTGCGTGCGTGTGTGTGTGTGTGTGTCTTGACCTCGTCAGAGATACACTGGGCCTCTTCCCTTTCCAGACAAGCCTCATGAACAGCCAGGGATAGGAATCGTGACAGCGCAGTAGGACCTCCCTGTTAGCTAAGTGTGTAATTTTAAAAAAATGATACCAAATTCAAACTGACTCTTCTGGTGTAAGATTTGGAACCAGACCTATCCAAAGGTCCCTGAAGTGAGGCCAAGGCCGTGTTTTCTCTGCTGGGAGTAAGCTGGCAGGCATTCCACATGTGCCTAGGCATCAGCAATGACATCAGGTCTCACTGTGCACCCTGAGGACTTGAGACACCGAGACTGTGCTGGACCCCCACGCCACAGCAGCCCCACAGACCTGGCTCCTGGGCTGAGAGGAACACAAAAGTGGTCAGTCACTTGTGACCGGAGCACTGCAGAGCACCAGTCCTACTGCTCCTTGCTCCTTCTGAGGTCAGCCGGCTAGAGAGGTGGACGAGAGGTCAAGCGTGCAATGCTGCTCGGAGCCCCGTGTGAGCCAAGGCTGTAGATGTGTCACCCTGACCGAGCACTAATGTCCCTCCTCATTTTGTAAATTATTACATTAGGTAATGACCAATGACGGTTCCTAGTTTTAAGTTATTCACAGTAGGACTCTTCTTCCTGGAGAAACTCCAGCTAGTACTTACGCCATAGGCTGCCGAGTGTGGATTTGCTAAAGAATTTGTATCTGCTGTGTACTATTGCAATAAAGATGGTTTTGTTAGGAAATCTGAGTGCGGTGTTTTAGTCCTTTATACAGGGCCTGTGTGTGGCAGGCTACCCGTAAACTTGTGAAGATCGCCTGCCTCTGTGTCCTGGGTGCTGCCTAGGTGTTTATAACCCTCTGTGTACTGTGGTAAAGCAAACACCAACTCCCAGCAAAAAGAGAAAACACAGAGCACTGATTACTAAAAATGGGTTTAGGGGCTGGGCAGAGCAGTCTACAACTACCCGTAACTACAGTACCAGGTAATCTGGTCCCCTGGCCTCCCTGTGCGCACAGAAATAAAATAAAGGCATGTTTTATTTCTTAGTAGGTAAAATTTTCCGAAAAGTCAAGTTGATCCGAGGAGCCAGGACCCTCTTGCGGACGGGGAGGCTGTGGTACCAGTGGGCGTTGGTGGGGTGGTTCATCATCAGGAGGCTTCCGTGGGCCAGCTGCAGCCTGACCACCTCCACCGTCCTCCGGGGCCTCTTCCCTCGATTGTCTTTGTGCCGGAAGAGGAAGTCTCTGCAAGCACCAAAGGAGACAGAGGCGATGGGGCTCCCCGGGGCCAGTTCTCGCTCATCGTCTCTGTGCTCCCCAATGTGGTCACAGCCATCTTTGTACCTACAGTGGGCAAACAATTCAGAAGAAACTCTCCCTCACCTGCTAATGATGGAGCTGCCTCACCCTCTTGCAGCCTGAAGCAGTGTGCTGGCTCAGAACCCTCCTCGCCTGCGAGGCCAGTAACCCAGCCTCAAGTGTCTTTGCTGAGTGTGTTGCTTAGAATGAGAGCGGCCCCCACTGGCTTCTGTTTGCACACTTGGGCCCCAACTAGTGGGACTATCTGGGACCAATCAGGAGGTGTGGCCTTGTTGGAGTAGGTGTCACTGTGGTTGGGCTTTGAGGTTTCAAGAGTTCTCACCAGGACTTGTCTGTCTGTCTGTCTGTTGCCCCCTTCAGTCACTTGTTCTTGCCTGCAGGTTAGGATGTAACAATGACATGCCTGTCTGTCCCCTGCCATGATGATCACGGACTCACCTTCTAAGACAGTAAGCAAGCCTCAGTGAAATGCTTTCTTTTATAACATTAGCTTTGTTCTGAGTTCGAGGCTAGCCTGGTCTACAGAGTGAGTTCCAGGACAGCCAGGGCTACACAGAGAAACCCTGTCTCGAAAACCAAAAAAAAAAGATGCACTGTTGGTTGCTACAATGGAGCCACATTCTAGGCCCTATGGGCACCTACAGGGTGGAGGCCAGGGGTGTGCTGAGCATCCTGGTACACAGGTCCATCCCGTACGGCAAAGGACTTCTGACCCCAAATCCAGCCCCATCCCCAATCTAATCGGCATGTTTAATTTTCCCAGTAACATGTCCAACCCCTCTCTCACTTCTCCATTCAAGCTCTGTGGAGACTCCTCTCTTTAAAAAAAAAAATTCTAATTCGTGTGTGGTGGTTCATGCATGTCAGAAGAGCACTCACGGGTTAATGTATGTGAGCTCAGGTCCTCACGTGAGCTCAGGTCCTCACGGAGGCCAGAGGGGTTGGATCTGCTGGAGCCAGGACTGGGAACCGAACCTGGGTTCTCTGCAAGAGTGGCTTGCCCACTTGTCTAGCCTGCTCCACTACAGAAGGGTTATCACAAATGAGCACAGCACGGTGGAGTCCCAAACTCTTCCCTTGGAGGGAGCATTACCTGTTCACAAGCACAAAGTTGAATGTCTGTCCCGTCACCCTGCAGACTCGATCTCGAACATGCTCTAGAACCGGGATCCAGGGCTTTGGTGTCAGGGTGAGACCAGAAAACGTGTACGTGAGGCCAGCGTCTCCGTAGGTCGCCTGCTTCCTGGGAATACTGTGCCACTTTCCGAACACCTGGACCTTGGCCAGTGTACCTGCGTAGGTGAAATGGGGGTTCTATGCGTGACCCTCGGTGCAGACAGCTGAGGCCAGTACACTCACTTGCCATGTATTCAGAGGGAGAGTAGAAACAGCGTTCTCTCTGCTCGGTCCTATAACGCCCTGTTGGGGACCTCTTACCCTAAATCACGGTGGCTTGTCCCGAGTATTCATGGAAGGGCAAGATGGCGCACCCCTATAATCTCATCACTCTGGTGATGAAGTAGAACACAAGTTCCAAGCCAGCACATCTCAAAAAAACGAAAGTCAAAGAGAGGGCTCAGTTGGTAAGGCGCCCGCCACACGGTGTTGCTGCAGAGGAGGGGAGGCTCACTGGCCGGGCTGGATCTGCGAGTTTCAGACTCAGGAGAGATCCTAACTCAGGAAGTGAGGGCGAGGCCTCCAGCTGGGCAGAAGGGATGCACACCAGTAGACTGAGGACCTGCTGAGCATGGCTCTGTGGCCTCCTCATGTGCAGACCCCTCATGAGACATGTAGACACACTGTGCAGAGACACACTGTGCGGACACGTGGGATGTGTTGACACACTGTGCAGGTAGACACACTGTGCGGACACGTGGGACATGTAGGCACACTATGTGCAGGTACCTGCGGCATGTGGACATACTATGTGCAGTCGCATAAGGCATGTGGACACTGTTAGCATTCTGTCCAGGCTCTGCCCCACAGTTACCTGGCAACAGCCAGGTAGGCCCGACCCACTATAAAGGAGCTGCTTGCCCACTCCTCTCTCTCTTGCTCCTCTCTCGCTCTTTCTCTGCTTCCCTTGCCCCCTCTCTCTCCAGGTGCTCATGGCTGGCCTCTACTTCTCAGCATGGGCCCCCCAGGCACCCCCTTCCCCCACACCTCACCACACATCCATAAAACATACCCCCCCTTATCTTTTTATAAACACATCAGACACACTATGTGCAGCCACATGAGGCATGTGGACACACTATGTGCAGCTACATGAGACGTGGACACACTAGCATTAAAACCAGCAGGCCACAAAAACAAAACACGAGAGCACAGCAGGGCTTGGGATGAAGGGGTTCTGTGGGAGTGGGGGTGACAGAATTGGGTGTGTGTGAAAATATCATACGCAAGAAATTGTTAAAAACAAAACAAAAACATGGGTGACTTGTGATCGGTTATTTCTCCGACACGGGTGAGATGAGCCAACTCAAGACAGATTATACTAAATGCAGGTTTATTGGGGCGAGTTCACGGGCCCCAAGGGCCGAGGCCAGGGAGGTCATCATGGGGGGGGGACAGAAAAGGGTGCTGGAGCCGGGCAGTGGTGGCGCACGCCTTTAATCCCAGCACTTGGGAGGCAGAGGCAGGTGGATTTCTGAGTTTGAGGCCAGCCTGGTCTACAGAGTGAGTTTCAGGACAGCCAGGGCTACAGAGAATCCCTGTCTCGAAAAAACCATAAAAATAAAAAAAAAGAAAAGAAAAAAGAAAAGGGTGCTGGAGTGCACAGAGAGAAGAGAGAGAGAGGCTAAACACCCGGGTTCTATAGAAGAGCCTCTGGGGGAAGGGCAGTCCAGCCCCTGGGCTGGAAAGTTCAGGGTTGGGGGCGGGGTATGCCAGGAAGGGACTGGGACATGCTGGGAGAACCTGGAGGCCAGGGCTGCTTTGATATGTAAAATACCCACCTCACTCCCTTTGTCCCTGATCCAAAACCAAACAGCTTGGTCTATGAGAAGGCACCTGAGGCCTTCTTTCTCAAAATCCTTCCTTTTCAAAAAAAGTTTTATTTTATGTATTTAAGTATTTTATTTTATTTTGCCTGCTTGTAATGTCTGCACACTCAATGTGTCCGGTGCTCTTGAAGGCTGGGAGAGGGCATCAGAGTACCTGGAACTGGAGTTACAGAGGGTTGTGGGCTGCCATGTGGGTGCTGGGAACCGAACCTGGGTCCTCAGGGATAGCAACTAGTCTTTGCTGCTGAGCCACCTCATACATTTATTTAATTATGGTCTTTAAAAGACAGGGTCTCTCCCGTTTTTATATATACACACACACACACACACACACATATACATATATATATAAATACATATATATGTATATATATACATATATATACACATATACACATATACATGTGTGTATATATATATATATAAATAAATACAGGGTCCCATGCAGCCCAGGCTGGCCTTGAACTCTCCTTTCACTCCATTTAGCAGAGGATGACCTTGAACTCCTGATCCTCCAGCCTCTACCTCCCAAGTTGAGAAATTACAAGTACACACCACCACACCCTGGCTTCAGTTTTTAAAGCCGTATGCTGGCTGCCTTAAGTCGGGGCATACGGAGACAGCTCTGACATATGGAAGTCCTTGGGGCTGGATGGTTTTGTCAGCTGGGTGGGTTCCTGCAGCTCAGGCTGGTATGGACCCTGCCTGCTCATCACAGCTTCCCAACCTGTGGTCTCCAGTCTCCAGGCAACAGCATCAGTACCACCTGCAACTCCTGACACTGGACTGCAAGGGTTGGGGGCCATAAGAGTTCTGAGTAGCAGCAGGCGTAAACTACATAGACCAAGCAGAACTTGGTTGCACTTGAGTGTGTGTACTCGTTTGTTTTGACAATGCTGGGGGTCTAACCTGGGGTCTTGTGCATGCTACAAATAAAAGAGACTACTGGTCCAAAAGACTGATAAAAACACTGAGGCCTAAGTTGCACCTCCAGCTGTTCGGACTCACTGTCACAACGAACCCAGAGTGGTTCGGTTTGGGGTTTGGTTTGCTTTTTTGTTTAAAAAAAAAAAAAAAGATTTATTTTATTTGACTACACTGTAGCTGTCTTCAGACACACCAGAAGAGGGCATCAGAGTCCATTGTAAGATCTGGCCCTTTTATGAGGAAGGCAATGACATTCTTTCTCCTAAGAAACGGGTGACTTTGACCTGGCCCAGGGCCAAGAGTAGAAACTACATGCCCGGGCAAAAATCCCACCCAGCTACATTCCTACGGGTGACTTTGACCTGGCCACAGGACCAGAGGCAAAACGTTTCTGGTTCCAGAAACGTTTGTGGAACCAACCTGTGAATAGCTTAGAACAAACCTCACTTCCCCATAATGCAAATTCTTTCGTTCCCCACCCCTTGCTTTGTAAACTCTCTGTTTTATGAGCCTTTTCCTGAGTTGTATTTCCTTCATTGCCTTGGGGATGTTTCTTCTTTTAAATACCCCCGACTTCAGCTGCTAGGGTCGAACCCCTCTGCCTCTGCGTAGGTTACGTGTTCGACCCCAGTGCACTGGCCTTTCCGCGGTCCTTCTGCCGCCGCTCCTGAATTAAACCTCGTGTGATTGCAGCAAGGACGGTCTTTCGTGAGTTCTTGGGTGGTCGCGCCGCCGAGACTTGAGTGAGGGTATCCCCTACTTGGGTGGTCTTTCACCATTACAGATGGTTGTGAGCCATCATGTGGTTGCTGGGAATTGAACTCAGGACCTCTGGAAGAACAGCCAGTGCTCTGGAAGAACAGCCAGTGCTCTTAACCGCTGAGCCATCTCTCCAGCCCTTTTGATGCTTTTTAATTTCCCAGGTAATTCCAATCGATAGCCAGGTAATTTCGTTCTAGACCTCGTAGACAGTTCGTATCCCAAACCAAAACCTAATCTAACCTAACCGGAGTTGCCCATACCGTGACCTAATCCAACACTGCCTGAGTTCACGCTTCTCCCAGTGTTGGCGCATTCTCTCATCGCACAAGCCTAACACCCGTAAGACCTCCTACCTGTAAAATACTCCACTTCTTGCTCCAACTCTCGGAAAATCTTGTCTGCCTCGGCCTTGCCGAACAGGACGGTGTAATCACAGTTCAGACCTTCAGCTCGAAGGTGGCGCCAGACGGGGCTCTGCAGGTCGCCCGAGGCTCCTCCCGTCGGAGCGGGCTCCTCCCCTCCCCCTTGGAGGTCGCCTAGGTCTGGCCTCACCAGGAACTTGTCCATCCCGCTGCCCCCGCACAACTCAGGCAGGTCCTACAAAGGAAAGAGAGCGCATCAAAACTCCGAGGAGGTGCCTAGCGGCAATCAGCCCGGCGGGGAGCTTGCAAACCCCTCTAGCCTGCTCTTTAGCTTAAGTCTTCCTAGCACAAACTGACCCGAACCACGGGCCCTCAGGCCTCAGGAGCCCATCTGTAGGGATCCCCGGCGCACCCCAGGCCCGCCCTGGAACAGAGAACTTTTAAAGACTCGCCTTCTCCGGAATTCGAGTGCTTTGGCTGCAAACGGAAGCCCAAATCCTCAGGTTACACACGGGAAGACGCAGGCGCAGAGTGCAAGAGGCTCGCCCAGTTACCCAGAACAACAGGGTGCCTCTGCTCTGCGCCCCGCGGGGTAGGGGCTGGCACGGAGGCGCAGCCTTGCTCCACGGGAGAGTCCGGAGCGGTGACTCCCGAAGACCTCTGCACTTACACCCGCAGCTCCGCAGCCCTACGCGCCCTCACCCCGCCCCTCCCGCCTGCGCGGGACTTCCGGGCACAGCGCCCCCTGCCGGCCTCCCTGCGCACCGCAGGATGCTACTATCTTCACTTGATGGCTCTGCAAAGTGAGGCCTGCCCACCGGTCCCGGGGTCCATGAGCCTAGTGTACTATATAGCATACTGTCCGGGAGGGGGGCAGTGTATAAACCGGCACTTCTGACAAAGCCACAGCATTGGCTGACCACTACCGTCAATATGGAGAACAATTGCACCATCCCACAGAATCCTCCCTTAGGTGCCGACTTAATGGCCCTGCCTGCTTTGTCAGCTGTTCCTGCTCGCTCTTCTTTTCGTAAGCACAATGCTTTTCGATGTAACCACGTTTTTTAATCTCTAGCTTCAAGTACTACCATTTTGTGTATATAGTATGTATAAACATATAGGACATTTGCACCCGTTTTTCTCCTTTCATTGCTGGTATGGAAAGACCTGTGACAGTCGTTTCTTGCTCCCGGTGGCACGGAAAAAAAAAATCACTGTAAATATTCAGACCCAAACTTTTCTGTGAATGCTGATTTCACTTCACTGAGAAAAAGCCCTGGGGCTCGGCCAGAGGGAAAGTGTTATGTCTTTATGAACTGCTGACCTATTGGAGCACATGGTGCTCAGTGACAGTAGTTGTCTCCTAAGAGCACTGGACACTGTCACACACCAGCAGGGTACAGGTCCTGTCTCACCCACATTGTAGTTTGGAGCTGGAAACAAAAAGGGGGAGATGTAATAAACAAGATTGCTTTGTACAATATGGAAGTTGTGAGCAGGGTGACACGCTGGGGAGTAAGGGGGTGGGGCAGAGGACCTTACAGGGAAGAGTCCTAAGCCAGCATTAAAGTTTCCACGTAAGGAACAAAAAGCATAGCGTGTGGAGATCTTAGAGGGTCAGCCTGGGAGAGGCAAGCAGCCTGGAGAACAGCTAAGAAATTGGGAGTTTAGTCAATTATGATTCGGAAGCTGCGGACCAGGCTAGCCTCTAACAACCTGTGTAGCCAAGGTGAGCCTTGTGCTCCTGATCCTCCTGCCTCCACCTCCCAGATGCTGGGGGTTACAGCGTGTGCCGCTGAAGCTACTCAGCTGCATAGGAGGCTTTTTCCTGCGCAGTGGTTTAATCTACACCGGCAAAAGATCATTCAGTAGAAAAGAATAGCTGACCGGGCAGTGGTGGCACATGCCTTTAATGCCAGCATTTGGGAGGCAGGGGCAGGTGGATTTCTGAGTTCGAGGCCAGCCTGGTCTACAGAATGAGTTCCAGAACAGCCAGGGCTACACAGAGAAACCCTGTCTAAAAACCAGAAAACAAAACAAAACAAAACAGAAAAGAGTAGCTGGGATTGTTGTCCTGGGGGGATGGAGATAACTGAAAGCTACACAATTGAATGTATATCTGAGGTAAGTGTGGGAGATATAGTACAAGGTGGTGTATAGTTCAGTAGTCAAGTGGTTGCCCAGCATGCACGAAGGCCCCGAGTTCAATCCCCAAAGCGGACTGAAAAGGAGGAGGAAGGTGTATCTGGGGAGGTGGAACATTTCAGGGCTCAAACTCAAAGGCCTCCAAAGTTTACATCAGTAAGACCTGTAGAAAAGACCTGCCTTAGATCAAGGATGGGCGGGCCAGGGCGCACCTTACCTCGGAAGCCCCACCCATCTAGGGGCGGGACCGCGGACCCTCCCACACATGCGCGCTGGGCCCGCTACCCCCTGCCCTGCCAGCCTCCCCGCCCCTAGCTGGAGCCCGCGCGGGTGGCTGCGCGCCAACTGTGAGTACCGCTGCTAGCGTCCCCGGAGCTCCGTGCTCGGTGCAGGCATGATCGGCCAGAAGACCCTCTACTCTTTCTTCTCCCCGACCCACACCGGGAAGCGGACCACGCGCAGCCCGGAGCCGGCCCCGGGGAGCGGAGTGACGGCCGAGGACACCGGCGATGCGGCGGTGAGACGAGCGGGGTAGCTCGGGACGGGGGGACGGCGGGGTCCCGGGCAGGAGCGGCGCGCACGCCGCTGCTTAGACAGACTGGGACACCTTAGAGGTTCAAAACAGCCGCGCGCGTCCGTCGCCTCCATGCCGGAGGCACCCACTAATGGAGATGAGGCTCGGTCGCCGCAGAGCCAATCGGTGTACAGCATGCCCGCCCCGCCTCTCGCGTGGTCCAATCATAGGCGGCAGGAGGCGGGAGCGGTTTTGCCGCGAAAAGCCCGCGTGGAGGGCCTTGGGTGAGGCGCGCGGGGCAGCACCGGGCAGCGCGGTACTACGGTGCGGAGGGGCCCCGGGCAGGAGCATGGCGCACGCCACTTCTCAGCCAGACTAGGACACCTTAGGGGTTCAAAACAGCCGCGCACGTCGACGGCCGCCATGCCGAGACATCCACCAATGAGGACGGGGCTCGGCCGCCGCAAAGCCAATCGGTGTACAGCGTGCCCGCCCCGCCTCTCGCGTGGCCCAATCACAGGCGGCAGGGGGCGGGAGCGGTTTTGCCGCGAAAAACCCGCGTGGAGGGCCTTAGGTGAGGCGCGCGGGGCAGCACCGGGCAACGCGGGACTGCGGTGCGGAGGGGTCCCTGGCAGGAGCGCCGCGCACGCCACTTCTCAGCCAGACTAGGACATCTTAGGGGTTCAAAACAGCCGCGCGCGTCGACGGCCGCCATGCCGAGACATCCACCAACGGGGACGGGGCTCGGCCGCCGCAAGGCCAATTGGTGTACAGCGTGCCCGCCCCGCCTCTCGCGTGGCCCAATCACAGGCGGCAGGGGGCAGGAGCGGTTTTGCCGCGAAAAATCCGCGTGGAGGGCCTTAGGTGAGGCGCGCGGGGCAGCACCGGGCAGCGCGGGACTGCGGTGCGGAGGGGTCCCTGGCAGGAGCGCCGCGCACGCCATTTCTCAGCCAGACTAGGACATCTTAGGGGTTCAAAACAGCCGAGCGCGTCGACGGCCGCCATGCCGAGACATCCACCAATGGGGACGGAGCTCGGCCGCCGCAGAGCTTATCGGTGTGCAGCGTGCCAGCCCCGCCCTTCGTATAGTCCAATCAGAAGCGGCAGGGGGCGGGAGCTGTTTTGCCGCGAAAAGCCTGCGTGGAAGTCTGTGGACGAGTAGGCAGGCGGAGCGCGTCCCCGGCTCGGCTGGACCATGGGTGTCTTCGGGCGGCGGTCTTTGAGGTTGGCGCGGAGCCTATGCGCGCCGCGGGGAGCAAGGCTACGGAGCCTTACTCCCGACCCCGACTCCTGGCAGGCCAGCCCCGCCAAGAAGGCCCGGGTGGAGCAGAACGAGCAGGCCACGCCGCCCTCCTCGCCGCTCAGCGCCGAGCAGCTCGTCCGCATCCAGAGGAACAAGGCCGCGGCGCTGCTCAGGCTCGCCGCCCGCAACGTGCCCGTCGGCCTCGGCGAGAGCTGGAAGCAGCAGCTGTGCGGGGAGTTCGGGAAGCCGTACTTCGTCAAGGTCGGTGGGCGCGGGTCCAGCCTCTTCGTGTTCCCCCTCCCTTTCCATGCAACACTTAAAAGGACGCAGTGGTGTCTGGGTTACAGTAAGGGCTGGAAGGTGGCGTCATGGCTTCGTTTTACCGGTAGGAGAGCGTGTGGAGGTCACCGGACAAGTTGGGGAATCTCACTATCACGTGGGTGGGGGGGTTAAATCAGGTTGGCGGGCTGGGAGCCAGCTGCCTTCATGGCTTTTTGTAAGGCACCTGGTTTTCCCGCCAGGAAACCCTGGGGCAGTGAACCATCAACCAGAGTGAAGGAAGTGACCTCTGGCCTTTTATTTTTAAAAGTCTGGGAAGATGGCTCAACCCTTGAAAGGAGGGGGCAGGAAGATCTGGAGGGCCAGCCTCAGGCTCTGCTGTAGGGGATCCTGTCTTTTCAAAAGAAGAGGGGCGGGGTTACTGGGAAATGAAAATAGCCTGGCCCATCTTTGATCCAGCCTAGAGTAAAGGGATGAAGCTGCTTCCAAACACCTTTTAGAAAAAGGTTTTAAAACCTAATTCTTACAGTATCCGGTGAGAGTGTGCTTTTAAGCCTCCTTTATCTTTTAAACCAGCTAATGGGATTTGTTGCTGAAGAAAGGAAACACCACAAGGTCTATCCACCCCCGGAGCAGGTGTTCACATGGACCCAGATGTGCGACATCCGAGATGTAAGTAGGGCTGGGGTCTGGTTAGGGAGGAGTCTAATAGTGATTCGGTTAAGCCACGGGCTGTTTCATAGTGAGTATTTGATAGTAGACATGGGCCGGGCAGTGGTGGCACACGCCTTTAATCCCAGCACTCTGGAGGCAGAGGCAGGTGGATTTCTGAGTTCGAGGCCAGCCTGGTCTACAGAGTGAGTTCCAGGACAGCCAGGGCTACACAGAGAAACTGTCTCGAAAAAACAACAAAAAAAAAGATAGTAGACATGAAAGTTGCCAGGTTTGGTTGTGTACAGGATGGAAAGCTCTGCCTGCTGGAACTCGACCCTTCCAGCACTGTGCATGTCTCCAGCTGTTTATTCTGCAGTTTCCATAACAAAGAAAATGCACGTACACATTTGCTTGTGTGCTCACTTTGTTATTATCCCTTAGTTGTATGTTAGCGCTAGTTTATTTCAGTCTATTGAGCATAGGCAGCTGTAGAAGTGAGGTTATTTCTGCTCTCAAGACGTAACATTGTGGGGGAAAGGCAGAGAGAAAGAAGCCTTGTGGTCGAATATACCCGTAATCTCAGCACTTGAGGGTTAGAGGCCAGCCTGGGCTACTTGAGCCCCTGATTCAGGTTGCCTGCCTAGCTCGTGTGACGTCCCTCCATGAATGACCATCCAACCGAATGGCTCATTCTCAGCCACATGGAGTCCCTTGGTTAGCTCTGTCTTCCAGGTCGTGGCTTCTTCATCTTTCTCAGAGCTGGTAAAGAGGAATAGTCGGCTTCCAAGTCTTCTCCTGGGTGTGTAGATTTGGGCTTAGAGGGCCACGCCACTGAGTAACAGTCTCCTCCTGTTACCTGTCACAGCCTTTGCTGTCAAAACTGAGCCAGGACCCCTGAGCTGTGCCCTTTTTATCTGGAGAAAGCTCTAAGTCACCCAGGTTGGCTTTGAACATACTCTTATTCAGGCTGACCTTACATTTCTGGTGTAGCTGGGTAGTGGTGGCGAACACCTTTAATCCCACTGCTTGAAAGGCAGGGGCAAATAGATCTCTGAGTGTGAGGACAGCCTGGTCTACAAAGTGAGTTCCAGGATAGCTAAAACAGTATAGGATCTCAAAAAAAAAAAAACCACCACCAACAAAACCCTCTCTGGTTTAGTTTGTTTTTCTGTTTTGAATTTTTTTTGCAGCACTAGCGGGTCAAACTCATGGTCTTGGTCACTGTGCTTTGACATTGCGCCACACACCTGTAGTCTTGGGGTTTTGATAACCCAGCTCACCCCACAAGTAGCTGGGATTATAGCCTTAGCTATCAGCCCTGACTCGTCTCACACGGTGCAGGTGGAGTCATGGACTGCCCTAGATCTCTGCTGTATGTATGCGTGTGTATACAGTTGCCCTGGTCCGACTGGAAGGTTAGCCTTTCTGTGTTTACGTTGATTTTTCTCTGTGTGTATTGGTGCACAGCACACTTGTAGTCAGAGGACAGCTTACAGTCGTCGGTTCTTTCCCTCCGCCATTGGGTTCTGGTCATGGGGGTTGGAGTCCAGCAGCTGTACCCAGTACTTTATATTTGTAGGCAACACGTAGTGATGCTACAGAGCGAGGTGGCACCGCACTGTTTGGCACGTCCATCACCTCAGACATTTATCTTTGCTCTGTCTTAGTTCTTTATTTTTATTTTATTATTTTTTTTAAAAGAATTATTTTATGAGCATACTGTAGCTGTTTTCAGACACACCACAAGAGGGCATCAGATCCCATTATAGACGGTTGTGAGCCACCATGCGGTTGCTGGGAATTGAACTCAGGACCTCTGGAAGAGCACCCAGTGCTCTTACCCACTGAGTCATGCATGTCTCCAGCCCAGTTTTGTTTATTTTTAATGTACATTGCTAATTTAATTGTGTATATGTCTGAGTTCCCATGGGGGTGCTGGGAATTGAACCCCGGTCCTCTGGAAGAGCAGCCAGTGCTCTTAACTGCTGAGCCATCTCTCCAACTCTGTCTTTGCTTTTGGTTTGTTTGTGGGTTGTTTTTTTGTTTGTTTGTTTGTTTTTGTTTTTGTTTTTTTTCTTTTTTGGTTTTTCGAGACAGGGTTTCTCTGTGTAGCCCTGGCTGTCCTGGAACTCACTCTGTAGACCAGGCTGGCCTCGAACTCAGAAATCCACCTGCCTCTGCCTCCCAAGTGCTTGGGATTAAAGGCATGCGCCACCGCTGCCGGCCTTTGGTTTGTTTTTAACTGCTGAGCCATCTCTCCAGCCCCTTTTGGTTTGTTTTTAATAAAGATCTGGCATGTGTCTTTGCCGCGTGTGCATGCAGTGCCTGCGGAGGCCAGGAGAGGGCCATGTGGGTGCTGGGATAGGAACCCAGGTCTTGTGCAGGAGCAGCCAGTGCTCCTAACTGCCACACCATCTCTGGCTCGTAACTATTTGTGGAATTATCAACTTCGGTAACCGGTTACCATGGCGTGGTGTGCTGGGGAGTGTTACAAGTTGCTGCTCCTGCCCACTGGCCCTGCCCAGCCTTCCCAGGTTCTGCAAGTCGATGTTGTCTGCTTGCTTCCTGTTTAGTCTGTCAGGAAGCCTGAGTGGCGCCTGTAGGCTCTCACCTATTGTCTGCCTTTACCGGCGCCATCACTTCAGTCCATGTGTGTGAAAGTGCAGCATGCCGGGTGCTCTCTAAGTGGCGCTGTGTCCTGCACCCCAGCCTTGCCCCTGCCTGTCACTGTCTTGCAGGATTGCCTGTGTGTACCCACTGTCTAGGGCCAGTGGAGCCTATTGCCTGTCACGGGCCCTCGTCCCCCCTTACACTGTAGGCAGGTGATCTCCGCTTGCCTGGAGCATTTTGAGGCTTTTGGTTCTTCCCTCTGTCGTTGTTAGTGGCCCCGGAGATCCCACAAGTTAGTAAGCATCTGACTGCAGGTGAGCAGGCCGCCATGCTCCCGCCACACTTGACCCTCAGCAAACCCCACAGCTCACACCTCAGAAAGTAGAACATGAGGCCCTCATTCTCAGTTCTTAGACACCCAGGTCTCCCTGAGTGTCTGGCAGGGATTTCTGTCGGGGGGGGGGGGGGTGTGTACACAGGCCTAGGGAAACCGGGTGTTCTGTCCTCAGTGGTCTGCCACCAGAGTCCTAGAACAGGAAAGGAAAAGCCTGCAGCTGAATTGGAAGGGGACAGAGGGTGTTAGCCATAGAGAAAATTCTAGAAAGAACAGGGACTATGCCGGGGAGTGGTGGCGCACGCCTTTAATCCCAGCACTTGGGAGGCAGAGGCAGGCGGATTTCTGAGTTCGAGGCCAGCCTGGTCTACAGAGTAAGTTCCAGGACAGCCAGGGCTACACAGAGAAACCCTGTCTTCAAAAATCAAAAAATAAAAAATAAAAACTGCACTGTACGTTAATTCAAAAAAAAAAAAAAAAAGACCAGGGACTATGTCCAGAGATCAGCCTTTCAACACCTGAGAAAGGCACCTGTCCACGTGGCCTGCCAGCTCCTCCACGCCTGTGACCTGGTCTCATCATCTGGGTGCTGTAGAGGACAGGGATCCAGGGGCAGCTCTGGGGAGGCTTAGGTGGCGCTTTTCCTTTGCCCAGCAGTGTTTCCTGTGATGAGAGACAAGCGGACTGTCTAGACAAGCTTACTGTGACAAGCACAGGAAGTGTGGCAGGCATACAGAACGTAGGCACAGGAGTGTAGCCGTTTGACATTGTCAATGAAGGTGGCAGGCTGCATCCATGTGGTCCACAGGCTGCAGGAGCTCTTATTTATTACATAGGTAATGAGAAACGGTTAGCTTACAGCTGCCACCTCTCCCCACCCCCACCCCAGTGGTGGTGTGGGCTAGGATGGTCCCTCCTTGGTGTGTTTCCTGGTGGTTCCACTTGTTGCGGGTTTTGTTGTGTGAGAAGTGAAGAGAAACACGACACTGCATCGAGGCTGAGTGAGGGACGGTTGTCACTGGGGGTGCTGGTGTGCGCCCCGCTGCTCTGATTTAAATCCTCAGCTGAGCCGCTACCGGGCTACGGTGTTTCTGTGTGTCTGCCAGGTGTCCCTTTGAACTGAACACGGTATCGTCTGATCGTTTTCACAGGTGAAGGTTGTCATTCTGGGACAGGATCCCTATCACGGACCTAATCAAGCTCACGGGCTCTGCTTCAGTGTCCAAAGACCAGTTCCACCTCCGCCCAGGTACACCCCACTGCAGATGGCTTCAGTCAGGCTGTTACTGGCAGGCCATAGGGGGCACTGTTGGTATGGACTGGGTTACTGAGGACTTGCACTGCTCTGGGGTTTTACACATACCCTTGGAAAGTGGGCTGTGACTGCTGGGCTCACTAAAGTCTTCCGCTGCTGCTCTGGTTTGCAGTCTGTGTAGGTGGAGGTCTGTGGCAGGGTGACCTGACAAGCGCTGTGGTACTGGGCTCTGCCAGTGCTAGAGTTGCTGGTCCCTCCCAGGCTGGCTTTACGTCTCTGACCTTTATGCGCCCACCTTGGAAAATTGAATTTACAAACTGCTGGGGATTCTGGTTGATTGTGCTTTTCTCTGTCTTGTTTTCAGTTTGGAAAACATTTTTAAGGAGCTGTCTACAGACATCGATGGTTTTGTTCATCCTGGCCATGGGGATTTGTCGGGGTGGGCCAGACAAGGTAACCAAGCCTGGCTAGGTTTATTGGAGAACAGTGCTGTTGGCTGCACTCACTCACACACTCCCTCTCTCTACCTTCCCCCCCGCCCCGT
>CM052721.1:36455029-36523322 GCA_028551405.1 Uromys caudimaculatus
CCCCCCCCCCCCCCCCCCCCCGTCCCACTGCTGTTTGTAAAACATGGCCATACTTGAGCTGGCGAGATGGCTCAGTGGTTAAGAGCACTGACTGCTCTTCCAGAGAGGTCCTGAGTTCAATTCCCAGCAACCACATGGTGGCTCACAGCCATCCATAATGAGATTGGATGCCCTCTTCTGGTGTGTTTGAAGACAGCTACAGTGTACTCATTAAATAAATAAATAAATAAATAAATCTTTAAAAACAAACAAACAAAAAGCCATGGCCATACTGTAGTGGGTTCTGAGACCCTGGAGATGTGTTACACCTGTTAGCCTCAGCCACTCCTGTTTCAGCTTGCTTGCTCCTGGCAGTCTGTTCTTGGCTTCTAACAGTTTGGTTTTGTTGCCATTGACTGTTTGGGACCCATTTTCTTTTCTGGTTCTTCAGTGTCACTTAGGATTTGTATTTTTGAACATTTTGCTTTTTGTTTAATACTCCAAAGTGGAAGGTGCCAAACAAGCACCTTGCATGTGGCTCACAGGCCCCTCCCCACCGTCCTGCTGTAACACTTTGTATATGGCCTGATTTCAGTTCTGCCCTGGGTCTATCGTGAGTAGCGTGGTCATCTATAATGACTGTTATTTTGCTCTGTCTCTAACCTTCCTCCTCATTGGGCTCACAGGTGTCCTCCTCCTCAATGCTGTCCTCACTGTCCGTGCACACCAAGCCAATTCCCACAAGGAGAGGGGCTGGGAGCAGTTCACAGACGCAGTCGTGTCCTGGCTAAATCAGAACCTGAGTGGCCTTGTCTTCCTCCTCTGGGGCTCTTACGCACAGAAGAAGGGTAGTGCCATCGACAGGGTATGTCTTCTAACTGCTTCACAGAGAGCCAGGCAGCCCCAGGATCCATCCCAGAACCTAGGAGGTCGAGGTGGAGGAGTGCCCTGTGGGCAAGCCTGGGCTATGGAATGAGACCGTGTGTGGCCATCCATCATAGTTATAGCTGAGTTTCCACTGATAGCCCCAGCAAGTTCAGACACAGTGAGGCTGCTCAGTATGCCTCACTGGTTAGCAATTAACAGAAGCATCAACCTGCCCTGCAGTGGGGACACCACAGTCCCCGGCACCCCTCGATTGCATGAATGAGTCAAGTGTCCTCCTCCTGAGAAACTTGGAACCTTATAGGAAACCAATTCCACCGAATCAGCTACAGTTTACCCCCAAGTGCCATCGGCAGGGACCCCTTATGGCAGAGTGCTCCATGATGGGGTACTTACTGTCACCTGTCACTGAGACCCGAGCTAGCCAAGGCAGCCGGGAGCCTTCCTACCCTTCTCCCCTTAAACCCTGTCTTCCCCGTGTGGCTGAAGATGTCCCAACGCTGCTTCATGGGTGCCCTGTCCTTGCTCCTGGGCTGGCCGCCAGTACTTGTAATGGGTAGGTGTAGACGGTAGGGCAGAGGTGGACAGTGGGTGTGGGAAGGAGAGGGGACTTGAGGACTCCCAGGTAAGGGCTTCCAGCAGCCAGGCTCATGAGAACCCTGCAGTCAGACTGAACCTGGCCTGTGTCACATCTCTGGCTTTGAGGATGAGAACACTCCCCGTGTAATGTGAGCGCTGGGTTTTGTGAATGCTAGGGGTGAATACATCTTAGGGGGTGGGCAGGGCAGGAGTGCACAGCTGTCTGGAGAGATGGTGGCCACTTTCCACTCTGTCCTTTTTCAGAAACGTCACCATGTCCTGCAGACAGCTCATCCCTCCCCGCTGTCGGTGTACAGAGGGTTCTTTGGATGTAGACATTTTTCTAAAGCCAATGAACTGCTCCAGAAGTCTGGTAAGAAGCCCATCAACTGGAAGGAGCTATGACCTCGCAGGGCAGTGTCTGTCTACAGCAGTGCTTTCAGATATTGCTGCTGAAGCAGTCGCCACTTAAGACGTCACTGAAAATGTCCCTGTTCTTAAGTTCCTTGTGTGAGCGGAGAAACGGATAGATCTCTATAGAGCCATCATGAGCCAGCCAGGTTACAGAAACCACAGCTTTAGCAGGCAGAACCTCTTGACTGGCACTAGGTTTGAACTCTCCAGGCCTGGCAAGGCTTCTCAGAGACCGGCAGACACATTCTCCGTCCTGTGAGCTGCACTGGGGTAGGAGATCTGCACCTTTTGACTAGCAGTTTGGTGCTCACTGCGGTTCTTTAGAGTTAGAGATTACAAAGTGTCCGGGTGTGTGCTTTAAAAGGCCCTTTTGTCTTGAAAGGAACCCTTGGGTGTTTGGTGAGTGGGAAATCTGGCTCAGAATTGAGAGTCTGCTTCCTGATCCCAGGGCGTGGACATCCCCCTGGGCTCAGGGCAGCTGCTCTCTGGCCAGGCTTTGCCTTGAGCAAAGCAAGGAATGGGTGTGATTTGCTTTAAATGAGGGTAGGTGGTTTTCTTGCGCCTGTGGAGTTAACTGTTTGCTCACAGCAGACTGCCACGGATGTGGTCTGTGTGGTACTAGGCATCCAACTCCAAGGCGCTGGTTTTATGGGCTGAATCTACACAGATTGTTTTTCTGCAACACTGGAGAATGTTCTATCTTTTACAAAGTAGGCAGGTACATTTTCTTTCCAATCCTTTTCTGAGAGACAATCTTTACTGAGTTTACACCTCTGACCTGGATTCCGAGGGTCCAGCTGGTTAGAGCCGTGGCCTTCCTGAGCAATATAATAAAAGATGGTTGAAGCTTGGTCTGTACTGTCTTTCTTCTGTTTGTTTCAGAAGCCTGTGCTGCTGCTGTCACCATGGCTACCACTGATTTCAGGAAGGGCAACTGTCCTGCTTGTAGCTCTCTGTGGGTCTACCCACTGCCAGCCAGCAGCTTGCTGCACTGCTGCCAAGGGCAGGTTGGCCACAGTAGGGTGTTCTGGGACCCCAAAGGGTCAGTTTCCTGGCGGGGAAAGTCATATATTTGAGGGCTTGCCCGTGCATCCTTGCCAACTTCTGTCCTGACCTGTGAGCTTCTAAACTCTACCCTGGGAATATGAGGGTCTAGTGTGACTCTGACCCGTCGGTTTGCTAACCGTGGGGGTTAGAGAAACTATTAAAATCCAGGCCTGGGGTTTCTTCCCCACCAGTTGCTGAGTTCCCAGACAGAAAACACAGCCTTTGTATTTACAATAAGCCTCAGGCAGCACAAGAGCTGGGCAGCTGTCTACCCTGTGCTATTAGAATCTACTTTCCTATAGATAACCCCGAGTTATTAATATGCTTCATCTGGGCTGCTCTGAGCTCTAATTGGCCAGCCCTGAGGGCCACTCAAACTCTCTTAACTCTTAACCCATGGCAGCTTCTCCTTCCTCTCCCCCCAAGCCTGTGAAACCTAAGTTTCTTCTGCCCAGCTATTGGCTGCCCACATCTTTATTCACCGATCAGAATTAGCTCAGGGGCTAAGTGCAGACCCCAACACACACTTAACATTACAGTTGACAGTAAAACACTGAACCCTAACAGTGCAGCCCCTGGTGTTTGGTGAGGAAGAAGGTTCAGTGCGATGTGTGCGGCCCCCTGAGTTGTGGAGAGCTGCTATGTGCACAGTAGGATTTTGTTTGGAAACTGCTTCCTTCCTGGCTACCCTCGTCTACAGAAGGCAGCTTTAAGATTCCACTCTTGGGGTCAACAAATAAGGAGGATGCCTGAGTTTACCTGCTGGTCCCTTCAGGGGTCCTTCCAGAAGCACAAAGGCAAAGTGAGGGGCCACAGATGTGTCAGCTAGGGTAAAAGAGAAACTCCCTGTGCAGGGCTGTAAGCAGAGGGACACCCTAAAAGAGACAAAGAGCAGACCTTGTAGGTTGTGTTTTTAAAAATTGTAGAGCTTGGCTGGGCAGTGGTAGTGCACACGTTTAATCCCAGCTCTCGAGAGGCAGAGGCAGGCAGATTTCTGAGTTCGAGGCCAGCCTGGTCTACAGAGAGTTCCAGGACAGCCAGGGCTACAAAGAGAAACACTGTCTCGGAAAAAAAAAAAAAGAATTGAAGAGCTAAGCTTGGCGTGGTGGTTCACATTTAATCCCACCACTTGGGCAGCAGAAACGGTTGAATGAATGAGATCCAGAAAGATAACTCGGTGATGAGAGCACTGGCTGCCCTTGCAGGCAGACCTGGGTCTGGTTCCCAGCACTTACCTGGCATCTCATCACCATCTGCAACTCCAGTTCCAGGAGATCCAATGCCCGTTTCTGGCCTCCTTGGGTACCAGCTACACATGTGCACAGATGCCCGCGCAGGCAAAACACCTAGCCTTTGGATTTCTGCGCTGTGATAAATGCCAAAAGGACTTGGGAGAAAAGGCTTGTGTCATCTTACACTTCAGGAACTGGGGAACCTCGAGGCAGGAACTGATGCCTTGCTACTTATGACTTGCTCAGCCTGATCACCAGCCCAGGGTGGCAGCACCACACACCATGGGCTGGGCCTCCTACAGGAGTCAGTCAGAAAATAGACAACAGGCGTGCCTGCGGCCTGATCTTAGGGAAGCATTTTCTCAATTGAAGTTTTCCTCGCAGCTGACCCTTGATGGTGTCAAATTGACATGAAATAGGAACTAGCCAGCACACCCCTGCACAAACAGAGATGGCTCAGTGGTTTAAAAGCACCTGCTGATCTTTCAGGGGACTCAGTTCCCAGCACTCAGGTCAGGTGGCTTGTGACCCTCTAACACCTGAGCTCCAAGAGACGACACCTGGACACCTGTGCTCAAGTGCACACTCCCACTCAGAGACATGTATGTGTAATAGAATAAAAACATTAAAAAAAAAATTCTTAAAACCACTGAAGGGTTGGAGGATTGAGGGGGTGCTGAGGACCTGAATTAGTCCATGAGTCCGCATAATGGAAATAACTGATGTGTTGCCATCACGAGTGCACACATAAAATAGATGGTTCGTATAGAAATGGCTGGAGAGGGTTCAGCAGAAGAGGACCTGAGTTGGAGCCATAGCACGTGGTTCACAGCTGTATGTCACTCCAGCTCCAGAGTATCAACACCTGGACCTGGGCACCTGTCTTGTGTGGACACAAGCACCTACACACATCTTAGAATAATAATTAAAATTAAATGGATTTGTTGGGGGGGGGGGGACCACGAATGCAGGTGCCAAGAAGAGACTGATGTCGTCGGACTGACCGGGAGAGCACTTCTGCCAGGCCCGACCTGAGTTTCAGACCATGGACCCATAAGGTAGGAAGACAACTAAGCTCTGCAGACCGTCCTCAGACCTCTGTGTGCTGTGGGATATGCACACAACTACACCATCACAAAATTTGTGTTTTAAGTTCACAAGGAGCCGGGCAGTGGTGGTGCACGCCTTTAATCCCAGCACTTGGGAGGCAGAGGCAGGTGGATTTCTGAGTTCGAGGCCAGCCTGGTCTACAGAGTGAGTTCCAGGACAGCCAGGGCTACACAGAGAAACCCTGTCTCGAAAAACCAAAAAAAAAAGTTTACAAGGGTGTGGTGATGAATGCCTTTATCCCATCACTTGGGAGGCATAGGCAGACAGATGTGAGTCCCAAGGCCAGCCTGGTCTACATACCAAGTTCCAGGGCAGCCAGGGCTACATAGCCCCTGTCTCAACAAAACCAAGGTGAAGCCAGACATGCTTGTATATGCCTTTAACCCCAGCACTCAGGAGACAGGCAGTTCACCCAGCCTGGTCTACAGAGAATTCTAGGACAGTCAGGGCTACACACAGAAACCCTGTCTCATTTGCAAAGCAAAACCAAGCAAGTTGAAGTTGGCATGGCACATGCCTGCCACTCCAGTACCTCCAGCTGAAACCAGAAGATGCGGAGTTTGAGGCTGGCCTGGGCCCCAGAGCAGGACTGTCTCAGGAGTCAAAGTCAATGGAACAATGAGTAGATGTGAAAAGAATGCAGTAGAGACCACTACTGGCTTTGAACTCATGGCAATCTGCACTCAGCTTCCCAAATTCAGGAATTATAGGTGTGGACCACCATGCTTGACTGAGCATCTTAAAGGACATGCGGCCCAACCCCACTCTGCCCCCTGAAAAGACCCAAGTGAACGACTATATGCAGCAAAAGTCCCGTGAGGGTGTGGCAGTAGGGTTTTGGGGGGCTCCACTTTGCAGTTTTGTCATACAACAGTGTCCACAAATGAACAGAAGGGGGTGGGCCCCATAGATTGAACCCTTTTAGGTTTGCAGCCATCCAGTTTCAGAACTGCTGGACTTGAGAGAAATGGTCAAGAGCAGCGTGTATGGGAGTTCTTGAGGGTGTTTGCATGGTCATTTGAATTTAATCCGATTTGTATGTGTCCCAGTTGCCTTTGTTCCCCCAACCCCAGCATATAATCAATACAGATTCGGCCTGCCTAGGACAGCTTGCTAAACCTCATATGCCCTGCTGGTGGGTGGGAATAAAATTCCCAGGAAAAAGGTCCTTAATTCTAGTCAAGCTGGAGGGTAAAGGAAGATGTCCTGGGTAGACTGGAAGAACACTGATCTACACAGCCAGGTAGCAGAGTCCCCCACTGTGTGCAGATCTGAACATCTCTGTGTAGCACCGTGTGGGTAGCTATAATGGCTATTCCTGGTTGTCAATTTGACTGTATCTGGGATGAACTACAATCCAGAATTGGAGGGCTCACCTGTGATCCAGATCCGGAGGCTGGAAGACACAAGTTTCTGACCTGGATCTGGGCATGGAGTCCTTGAGGCATAGTGGGCCAAGAAAAGCTTAGGCCCAGGCAAGGTAGTACACGCCTTTAATCCCAGGAGACAAGACAAGATCTCTGAGTTCAAGGTCAGCCTGGGACAGATCCAGCAAGTCCCAGATCCAGGCATGGTGGTATATACCTTTAGTCTGGGCCACACCTTCTGCTGGAGGCCTCCATAAGGACATTGGAAAGAGGAAGATTGGCTCTTCTTCACCTGCTTGCACTTACTTGCCAGCACATCTGTTGGAACCTACTTCTACAGAAGACCGGCTGAAACAACTGGCCTCGTGGGACTGAGATATCAACTACTAGATCCTTGGACTTCCCATTCACAGCTACGTGTTGTTGGGTTAGTTTATTGTGAATCATCACACTAAATTCCCTCAATATAGAGAGACATTCAATAAAGCCTGCGACTCTAGAGAACCCGGACTCATACAGAAGTCTGTGAAAACTTACCTGAAAGAAATGGCTCCTAGCACCTCCCTCCGGAGTAAGGAAGTCAGTTATGCAAATATGATCCCGGGAACCTCAAGCTGTAAACTAATTGTGTGAAAGTTCACTCCCTGATCTTGACCTGAGCCCAGCAGGGCCAAGTCAACTGCCGTTCTGTTGGTGAGTTCTTGATTCTCTGAACTCTTTGCTCTCTCCAGTTCTCTCCTGGGATAAAAAAAGTCTTGGGTTTCCTGTGGGGAGGCAAAATCTAGGGGGAATGCATGTGACGTGGCTTTTCAGCTTCTCTGAACCTTCGAGATGGACAGGGTAACAGGGAGACAGTTAAGTTGGCCAAGGGGACTTGCGGTACCTCCCAGCTCAAGCCAAGGAAGGGTTGGAAGCTTCACTGAAGACATCTCCCGCAGAACCCTGGCGTTTTAATTCAGGCCTCGGGACTTGTGGCATCTATAGAGTTCACTGCAGCACCGATTAGCTGCAGCTGCCGTGTCCCCCGGCACCACTTGGCCCTCAGGACCGTTTGGAATGTGTGGCTCTGATCTAAGGTTTGAAAAGAACACTTTCTATTAAGACCCTTGCGTTTGGTGTAAAGACTTCATTAGCAATGCTAGCTAGCTCTTCTGCTGGTATTCCAGAAAATAATCTTTTGAGACAGCACATTAGTTGTACAAATAGTGAATTCTGTGTGACCTTTTCAGTGTGTATAGCACGTGTGCGTATGTGCATGCACACGAACGTGTGTGTGTGTGTGTGTGTGTGTGTGTGTGTGTGTGTGTGTATGGGGGGGTCCAGGGGTCCTCGTCAGATATGTCTAATACTTTTGCCTTTGTTTCCCTTTGGGTGTGTGTGGTATAGATGCATGCATGTTTACACATGTGAGGGTGTTTCTATGTACATGTGTGTGCAGAAGCTCACATCAGGAGCCCTCCTGGACAGCACTCCACCATGTTCACTGGGGTGTCAGCTGAATACAGGGCTCACTCGCTGGCTAACCCGGCCGCTGCTTTCTGACCTTAGGAAGGCCACCAGAGTCAGAACTTCTTGTCTTCATGCTTGTGTGGCAAGTGTCTTTTCCACTGGGCTATCTCTAGCCCGTCACCTTATCTTAATTTTTGAGTCAGGGTCTGCTCATGGCTACACTGGCCAGCCAGCTGGGCTCTGGAAATCCACTATGTCTACATAGTCCTCTCCCTCAGTCCCCACCCCTGCCCAGCACCAGGGATTACAGACATGTGCCATCACGCCCAGCTTTACGTGGGTACTAAGAATCTGAACTTGGTCCTTACCCTGTAGTAAAAAAATATTAAAAATCCAGGTCCGGGGTTAATACCCCACCTTTGGTTATTGAGATCCCGGATGAGAAACACACACACAGCCTTTATATTTTTAATATGCCTTAAGCAGCACAAGAGCTGGGCAGCTGCCTACCTTTCACGATGTTAGAAACTACTTTCCTGTCGATAGCCTGAAATTATCGCATGCTATGTTTCATCTTGGCTGCTCTTGGCTCCAATTGGGCAGCCCTGAGGGCCATGGTTTTACGGCTTAGCCAAACCATGGCGGCTCTCTTCTCTCCTCTCCTGCATGTTCTTCTTCTATCCCATGGCAGCTCCTTTTTTCCCCTCCCTCCTTGTGGTCCTCTCTCACCCAAGCCTATGAAACCTCAACCCCACTTATGGCTCTTCTGCCTAGCTATTGGCCGTCGGCATCTTTATTCACCAATCACAATAAACTGGGGGGCAGGATCACTTGGTGTGGACTCTCTTGTCTTTAGGGTAACCAGTCTCAGGGGCCCCGAATTAGCATTGGAATACAGGCTGAATTAGGCCAACCCACTACATGACACAGCAGACAATTCACCCACAGAGCCTCAGGGCACTCTCATGATGTGTAGAGTGTACTATGTAGATCAGTCTACCTACTAAAGACTGTTGACAGCCACGCAGCTCTTCCTGTCTGTGTCTATGACAGTGTGGATTTCTTTTGGTTGTCTTCGTTTGTTGTGTTTTTTTGAGACAAGGTCTTATGAGGTAGCTCTGGCTAGCCTGGAACTCAACCTTTAGATCAGGTTTGCCTGAGACTTAGCCGTCCTGCCTCTGTCTGGCTACTGGTGGGATCACGTGTGTGGTACCATTACCTGGCAGGAGATATCAAGGGTCATTAGAAGGATCTGCCAAGTGTGGTGGGTTCATGTCTGTCATCCAGCACCCTAGAGTTCCGGGTTCCACGGGTTCTAGGACAGCTGGGGCCTTATGAGTTACAGTTAGCTTGGGCTACAGTGAGACTCTGTTCATCAGCAAGAAGAGGGGGTTAGAAGCAAAGCACGCTGGGAGCCCAGTGTTACCATCTTCTCAACAGTTTGTGGTGAATGGCAGATGAGAGAGAGTAGGTGACCTCAAGGCCGTGATTAACTGAGCAATGAGTGGACTCCTGTCAGCCTAATGACAGAGCTCAGTAATCTTTCGCCTCTGAACACCCTGCATAGGCCATCATTACACGGTCCCTGGGGAGGGTACCAAGGCCCTTAAATGCTGAGCAAGCGCTCTCTTGCCAGTTGCACCCTCAACTTGGGAAGGAATGTGTTTGATGAAGTTATCTGAAATGCCTTCAGTCGCTCACACATGGCTTTCTGGGGAACCTCTTTCAGGATTCAGGAGCTCCCTTAACAGTCTGAGAGCGATGCTAGGCCACTGCTGGTCCAGTATCGGGCGTACTTAGCTCTCGGACTTCATACAGACTTCAGACAGGTATATAGCCAGAGACGCCGTAGCTTGAAGCACTCATGAATAACGGCATGAAGTCTACTCCCTGCTTTTTTTTTTTTTTTTTTTCTTCCAAAACAGGGTTTCTCTGTATAGCCCTGGTTGTCCTGGAACTCACTCTGTAGACCAGGCTGGCCTCGAACTCAGAAATCCACCTGCCTCTGCCTCCCAAGTGCTGGGATTAAAGACGTGCGCCACCACTGCCCGGCCTCCCTGCACTTAAATCCACTGGAAAGAAACCTAATGTTTGCTGATTTTTTTTTCCTTCCTGGAGAAGAAGCCCACAAGTGAAGTATCTCATGCAGGGTAGCCGGCGCTGCAGTGGCCAGAACATCTCCGCCCCAACTCTGTGCTCATTGCTGGCTCTGGCTTTGCAGTCGTGTGGCACAGCCGTGATCACAGAAATCGGTGCTGGTGTGTGGTTTCTGTTTTCCTGACTGCTGCCAGTCCGGGTTGAGACCTGGAGATGACCTTTGTTCCACATGCTTCGGAACACCCTGTGACAGCAACGTGGGCCAGTTTCCTCTGCTCTTCTCAGCTGTTGCCAGCCAGCCAATCCTGAATGAAACAGCCTTGTTTTTAAACCCCCAAGTCCCAAGATATTAGAACTATTCCATGAACAGGGCGTGATTCCAGAGGGCCCCGTAAAAACCTTGTTGGGGAGAGGTGCCAGGCCATCTTTGAGGGAACTTCACTCCCTCTCTCCCTCACTATGGACTCAGAGGCCAGAGTGGCCTTCTCTCTATTGCTTATGACACCTTGAGCCTTAGATGGCTCTTATTTAAGTCTCTAGGAATTCTGAAATAAAGCAGGCTGGGGGGGGGGGTTGAGGTGGAAGGGCTCCCAGGGCCCCAGTGGTAAGATCACTTCCTCCCAGCCTGGGTCACTGCTGCCACTCAGTGCCTTGAAGGTTAAATGCTCTGGGGGATATTTTTAAACAGCCGGGGCTGGTTAATCTAAAAGTGACATTTACAGTCACAGCTGCCAACAGCTTAGATCCCGGGCCTCAGCCAACAAGGAGCTTGAAAAATGTCAACCCTGGATACACAGCTGGGAAGCCATGGGGAAAGGAAGGCAAAAGTGTGAACCACGCAGTAAGTGAGCCCACCTTTCCCGGGGGTCATGGGCCTTAAAGCCAGTCCTGGGGGCATGGTATGTGTGTATGTGTGTGTGCGCGAGTGCCGTGTGAGAGAGAGTCAGAAGAGTGTATGTATGTGTGAGAGTGTGTGCATGTGAGAAAGGGAGTGTGTGTCTGTGTGTGTGTGTGTGTGTGTGTGTGTGTATGTGTGTGTTTGTGTGTAAGTGTTGTGTCAGCCTCAGACAAAAGCAGCCACTTGAGAATTTTAGGGGACACTGAGGCAGCTGCTGAGCAGTTTGTTATAAAAGCCAGTCTCTGTTTCTGTGTTTCAGGCGGCATCTGCCCCTTTCCCCTATTATTGCCCTGACTATTATTTTAAAAATAAAGGTAGACTTCCATATAGGTGGGTGACCATCTCAAGTTGCCCAGGACAGGGTGATTCCTGGGCGCTCAGAATTATCTTTTATTGTGTCTTTGGTTGGTGTTTACCCAGGATGTCCTGGAACTCGCCCAGCTTTCTAGGTTGGCCTTGAACTCACAGCTGCCCTCTTGTCTTAAAACAACACAACACTGGCTGCTTCATTCCTCAGTGGAGGCCCAAGTCACGATGGGGGGAGGGTGCAGGTCTGGGACTTCCTTCATCCATGATTTCCTCCAAAAGCCCTGAGAAGCGTTGTAGGTGTGCTTCTGCCAGTATAGAAGTTGCGTAAACCACTTTTGTGTGTGTGCACATTTTATAATGTTTTGGTCTAAACAGAAATGACCGAGGCATCAAACCTGGTTCT
Organism: Uromys caudimaculatus; assembly: GCA_028551405.1. Lineage (NCBI taxonomy): Eukaryota > Metazoa > Chordata > Mammalia > Rodentia > Muridae > Uromys > Uromys caudimaculatus. The sequence continues at coordinate 36,466,799 of CM052721.1, forward strand.
CAGGCTGTGCAGGATATGGGCATGCTTGTATTTTGAAATGGAGGTGACCTCTGGATCTTCCTCCGATAGAATCCTGGCAATCTCCTGTTCTAACTCCTCAGAACCTTGAATCAGGAATTTCACTTTCAGGGTGTGTTTGTGTGTCCCTAGTGGGGTGTGGGAGCAGTCTGAAATCGCAGCAACCTGAGAAGGGCACACATTCAGTCTTACCCTGTGTGTGTGTGTGTGTGTGTGTCTGTGTCTGTGTGTGTGTGTCTGTGTCTGTGTGTCTGTGTGTTTCGGGGACGGGGTGCTCCCGGCAGATGGGCTGTGCACCTTCATTCTAGGAATCCAGGGCTCCTGTCACAGAGTCAGGGCTGAGGGATTGATCTCTGTGTGGCAGGTCTGAGCAGGGTGCTCAAGGAGATGACCTTGAGATTCCGAGGGCAGGGAGAAGCAACAGGTGCTATTTGTTCCGTCCCCCAGAGACAGAACGCCAAGCTGCAGAGAATTTCCCGGTTCAGGCCAGACAAGTGGTGGGTGGTGAAGGTCCCACCCCAGTACGGCCCACTTCTGCCCTCTCTGAAGCTTCTTAACCACCCCAGGCCTGTGCCTACTCTATAGGAGCAGCCACTCTCTAGCAAAGACCCTTTAGTTTGCCCAAGCTTGGTGTCAGCCCACCTTTTTTTCTTTCTTAAACATTTTTTTTGACATTTATTTATTTGTGCGGGCGTGCAACATGTTACAGGGTATTCGATCACATTGTGAACCCCAAGATTGTGTTATGTACTGAAAATACATGTCTCTAGCTGTGTGTGGTTCAGCCCCTAGCACACACCTGTAGTCCCTCTGTCTGGAATACAGACTCGTCCTCAGAACACACCTTTAATCCCAAACAGTGAAGGTAAAGTTAGTTTGTAGAAGGAAGTGATGTCTAATTGAGTGGCAGACAAAGTGACGAATCAGAGAAAGATTTGACAGGATGAGCCAGAGATAGGATACAGCCAATTCTCGAGAGGACAGACAGGAAAAGGAGGCTACTTCAGAAAGAAACATAGAAGAGAAAAAAAGAGAGAGAAAGAGAAAGGCAAGGTTTTACTGGGACAGTTGTACAGAGACAATGTGGAGAGCAAGCCAGACACAGGTGAAGACAGAACGAGCCAGAGAATGAGAAGGAACCAGAAGATTAGGACAGACTGCCAGAGTTAGTTTGAGGCCAAGCAGAGCAATTCAGGAGAGGCTGAGAGAGGAGCCAGATTGAAGCAGTCAGCTTGGTGAGGAGTTTTGAGCCAGAACAGCTGAGTTGAACCAGCCAACCAGAGTTCAGAAAGAGCTAGAAAGGGTGGGCTTATTCAACAAATAGTAAGTCTCAGAGGCTGAGAACATGCTAGGCTGAGCTTAGATCGCATGAAGGCTAGAAGCTTCCGAACAGTACACTTCTAGCACTAGGCCTAGGGTAGCAGATGGGGGCAGTAAGCATCAGACAATTAACAGGTGAATAAAAGTCACTTGTAAAACATGTGGAGGTCGGTTGGTTCTCCTCCCACCGTGTGGAGTCAGAGGGATCCAACCCGGATGTCAGGCTTGGCAGCAAATACCTTTCTTTACTGCTAAGTCATGTCGTTGGCCCTCACTCAGTCTTATAAAGTGAAGGTGAATTGTGATTGTGGGTACTGAAGGACGGCTCCAAGCTCCTTTCAGTAAACTTCAGAACGTTGGGCTGCCAAGTCGGGGGAACTGCATCACCTGACAGGAAGCCTTCCTTATTTTGAAGGAGGATAGATGGCTGCAGCTTTACCCTACAGAGGGTAGGCGCGGTGAGCGAGCAAGGCGGAGCTGGGCTGTGGAGCAGTCTGGGACCCACATTGCCTCTGGGGAGCATGGAGACTTTGAGGTAGGACCTCTCGGAATCTTCTCCTTGTGGAGCACCCTGAGGGAGGGACTGTCCGCGATGCGACTCGGCAGAGGTGAGGACCACCTCACAGGATCTTGGGAACCTCTGAACAGTTGTGCTGGGCGCTTTCCTCGTTTCTATGCGGGGTCCTGGCAGACGGAGATGTGGTGCGGGTTAGCTTAGAGTTCTGTGTACCTCAGTCTTCCAGGCTTCTGGATGAATCAGGACGGGGGTGGGGGTGGGGGACAGAATAGAGTTAGGTCGACTACAGGCTGAACTATTGCACTGAGCCCAGCTCAGTCCAAACTCCCCTAGTTCCTGGGAACATTGCCACCAACACGTAGGTCCATGATCTGATACCTCAGATTCTCTGTATTCCAAAAGGCATTAGAAAGCAGAAACCAATACAGGCCAGACTAGGGAAAGAACTAGTTTCCAGTAGGCCCATGCCAGCCTTGCAGCTGACAGAAGTTAGAAGGATCCTTGGGGTTTGCTCTGATGCTGTACCCTGTCCCCTCCTGGGGGCTGTGGGAGGACTCCTGGGCCTCATCCCATGTCCACGAGCAAGAGGGGTCAAGAGCATGGAGGTCAGAGGTTCTGTGGATGCTAAAGGGGGTTAAAGGATGCTGGGATGCTCCCAGCCAGCACTCAGTATGACCAGCAGGCTTCGGTGTACATCTCACGTACCTGCTTGGGGCTTCTGAGGCGGTACTGTTTCAAGCTTATGTGTGGGAAGGGGCAACTGGGAGTTCTGTAGTGAAGAAGCAGGCCCAGGTTTTAAGCCCAAGTCTGGTCTCTTGGAGCTTACGCTCCTGCCTGGGAGATCCATGTACATAGGACAGTGGCCCACACCGCTGCCACATGGGACGAGCCACGAAAGTCTGCCAGTCTAACTAACACGGATCCCCTGAAGTGGGAGGAGAGACAGGACTCTTGAAAGCTGCTCCGACCTCCTCACGAACACACATGATCGAGCATCACACGCACACACACAAAACTTTTGTGTGAAAGTCTGTTTTCAGAACCATGAGCCATGGGGGTTTGGCGCTTTTGTTTTGAGTGACAGTGTGTTGTCCTGACTAAGGAGATGCATGACACGTTTTGACCCACCGCTGTCCTAGGCCTCTCACCCCTCTCTTCCCTGGACACTCCCTAGTTTTACTCAAGACTAGATGGATTAGCTTACCACGTACCTTCCTGCCCTGGCCATTTCTTTAGGGGTCCAGGTTCATGTCACTGGGGAAAGTACTTAGAATCACAGTGTGGCTATCAGGCAGGCCTGTGGATTTCTTCTGAACTCACCTTCTTGCTTCAGCCTCTGGACTGCTCGGGATCACCACCACAGGCAGTTGTCTCTGGCTTTCTAACGAGATATTTTTGGCTTCTCTGTGGCTCATGGACCAGCCTGGGGGCAGGGCTGGAGGCTTGTGTAATGAATGGCCCCACGGCTCTAAGCAGCTTGAACTTGATCTTAGATAATGTGCCCAGCTTAGTGCCTGGAAGCTGTAGTTAGCCTCAGCCAGTTCTTCTGCCCTCTGCCTTCCTCACCACGATTCAGGAGCTTGGTGAGAACTCAGGCCCACATGACAGTGAAGGGGACTCTTGAACCCACCCCTCCAGGCACATCTTGCCATGCAATGCGTTGTGTGTAGGATTCTTGGGGTATTTAGGTTGGGTGTTTTTTTGTTTTGTTTTAGACGTTCTGGTGTAGCCTAGGCTGGACCCAGGCTTGTATGTAGCAGAGGCTGGCTCCTTATCTTCCTCCCTTTCCAGCCAGGTACTGGGCTTGTAGGTATGTGCCACCATGCCCAGCAGGATTCTTGGGGTTTTTTTTGTTTGTTTTTGTTTTTGTTTTTCGAGACAGGGTTTCTCTGTATAGCCCTGGCTGTCCTGGAACTCTCTTTGTAGACCAGGCTGGCCTCGAACTCAGAAATCCACCTGCCTCTGCCTCCCAAGTGCTGGGATTAAAGGCGTGCGCCACCACTGCCCGGCTGATTCTTGGTTTTTTTGTTTGTTTGTTTTTGTGTTTCCCTTAAACAATACTGGGGAGGTGCATGTACCACAGTGTGTGTGGAAGTCAGAAGACAACCTGGGGAGCCAGTTCTCTCCTTACGCCATGTGGGGTTCCAGGGACGGAACTCAGGTTGTCAGGCTTGGCAGTATATGCCTCTGTCTCCTGAACCATTTCATCAGCCCCAGATTTTGACACAAACCATGCTCCCTCAGGCCACCCTGCTCCCATGCCATGAGGTGGAAGACGGATCTAGCTAGAGACCTCGGGCTTGGGTCATGCTTCATACTCGTAACCCCGAATTCCCACCTCCCCGACCTTGCCAAGCTGACACGGCCTTCGGAGCGGCTCTTGGTGACCTACACAACCTCCCAGCTCTTCCGAGCGTCACTGCAGCCCCCACAGCAGCCAGGGCTGCACCTCGAAGGTGCCATACAAAGGTGCAAACAGAATCAGTGCTAAAGATCAGCCCCGGACTGGGGTGTTGGCTCTAGAGATAAGGCCCTTCACCCTGGAGCTCAGTTCCCACCAACACCCAACAAGGTCGCCTCAGTTTCTGAGGCTGATGGAAAGCCCTGAGTCTTCGCCTTCTGACCTCTGAAGGTTACTTCACTGCATACAGGTTAGATGTTGCCATAGTCCTGCCCCAGGACCAGCCTGGGGGAGGCCTCAGCCAGATGGGAGTGACGCCATCTCTTCTACACACCTGATAGAAGAGATGGTCACACCCACCAGCTGATAGATACCAGGTAAAGCCAAGGGTGAGATTTCCCAGGGCAACCAGGGAGACGGGCGGGACTGTGGTCACGAGTGCCAGCCGAAGCAGTTTGAGTTCCATCAGCCAACAGCCTTCTGAGGTTGCTACGGCCACTGCCCCTGTTCTGCACACGGGGAAGTTAAGGCTCACGTTAACTCTCAGACAGTAGTCAGAGCTTGAAGTTCAGATGGGCTCTCCTGACATTAATTGGGTGCCTGCTGTGTGCTGGGCATTGTGGTTGTGCCTTTCTGAGTCAACATTCCCAGAGTGCCCTGGGGTGTGCAGTCACATGAATGTTAAAAAAAAAAATTAATAAACCGTTTTTCCTTTCCCGGTCCTGCTCCCAGAATGACAACTCTGAGACTGAATATTTATTAATAAGTGCCTAGGCCGTAAACTTTGGCTCATTACCCGACTAGCTCGTGACTTATTTAACAATTCCACGTCGACCACTCTCCTTCTGTCCCAGTCCGCTTCTTCATTTGTACCTCCCCATCACTCTCGATTCTCTCCTTTTATCCTCTATTTCCCAGAATCCTCTCTCTTCCTGCCAGTGTCCCACCTCCTACTTCCTGCCTCCGCTCATTGGCCATCAGCTTTTTTATTGACAGGTTTCTTACAAGCGATTCTTCCCACACCTGCGCCTTCTCTAAGCTGCACCGGCTTTTCTCATCTCTGATGTCCGAACACCTCCAACGCTGTCCATGCACAGTGCTCCAGTGCCCAGGGGACTTGGCGCCAGCCACTCAGCTGCTTACTTTCTGCTTGCTCTAGACCTGTCAGCTGGGCTTCTCTGGAGACCCATGGCCTGGCATGTGGCAATTCTGGGACCTACGACTCTCATGGGGCCTCATCTCCCGGCTGCTGCTTTTTCTGTTGTTTCTGGGTTGTTTTTCTTTCGGGGCCGGACAAGACCCCACCCTGAAGCTCAAGGCTGGCTCGATCATGCTGCAATCTTCCTGCCTCAGCCTCGTCCATGTGCCTCCAAGCTGTGTGACTGCAGGCAAGCCTCTCCCCGTCCCTGGTCACCAGAGTCTCATCCTTAAAACGGTTTAAGAATAATACTTTCCAGGGGGCTGGAGACAAGGCTCCGCATGTGTTGCTCTTGTAAAGGAATATGCTTCTCAGCGCCCACATCTGGCCGTTTATAGCAGCCTGTCACTTCAGCTCCTGGGGGATCTGGGGCCCTCTACTGGTCTCTGTAGGCAAGTGCACTCATGCTTAAATTTACTCCTAGACATATGCACATAAAGATAAAATAATTTAAAAAAAAAACTCTTTGAGCGAGGTGTGATGGCGTATAACTGTAATCTCAAACCTTGAGAGGCTGAGGCAGGAAGGCCAGTGTTACTTTTTTTTTTTTTTTTGGTTTTTCGAGACAGGGTTTCTCTGTGTAGCCCTGGCTGTTCTGGAACTCACTCTGTAGACCAGGCTGGCCTCGAACTCAGAAATTCACCTGCCTCTGCCTCCCAAGTGCTGGGATTAAAGGCGTGCGCCACCACTGCCCGGCTAAGGCCGGTGTTATTTCAAAGCCAGCCTGGTTACACTGTCAGACTCTGTCCCAAAAAGAAGGGGGGGGGGGGAGGAAAGAAAAAAGCAAAACAAAAAAGAAAAGACCACATGTGGTAGCCCATGCTTTTTAACCCAGAGACAGAGACAGGCAGATTCTGTGAGGTCAAAACTAGCCTGGTCTACATATCAAGTTCCAGACTAGCCAGGGCCACACAATGAAACCCTATAAACAAAAAAATCCTTTTCTTTATTTGGCCAGATTCCCCCTGTCTCCCTGAAGCCCTTTCCAGGAAAGCCCAAAGTGTGGGGTCTGCTCCTGTCCCTTTGAGTTCAGTCCCTTAGACAGTATAGATTTAGAGGCAAGCCATAGTTGTAGGAAACCAACAATACACCCGATATTTACTTCTTTTGGAGACAAGATGTTTTTTTTTTTTAGTTGTTTATTTATTTACTTTGTGTGTATGTGTGATCACCACTGCACAAGTGTGAGCGTCAGACAACAGCAGCTTGTGATGGTGTTTTTCTTTCCTTCCACTGTGTGTGCCCACGGCTAGAGCTGTCTGCCTGCTTCTGTTTAGGAGAGCCACTAAGGTTGTCACTGAAAGTGACCACGCAGGCTTGGCTGATTCTCACAATAAATCCCAGGAAGTGGGTGAGGATTGTCTCTTTTCTAGGTGAGGGACACTGGTTCAGAATGAGGTCAAAATCTGCCCAGGATAACGCTCTTCTTGAGTATCAGAGCAGAGCATCATGCCACACCCCAGGCACTCAGTGAAGATGGCATGTGGGCGGTGCTGTGTGTGACTTTGGGCTTCTGTTTACTTGGACAGGAAGCTTATTGAACCCCTGGTCTTCCTGCATTGGGTTGCAAATGGGAGTGGCTTTGCAGAAATAGCATGGCCTTCAATACCCTTGTCCTGATAGGCAGGGGTGTGGTTCAGCCATCCCCAGGGGCAGTGTTTACCCTAGTGGTTAAAGTTGGTTTCGTGCCGTTCTCCTGGCAGCTGGGGAGCCCTTGGCCACCCACTCTCTATTCTGATACCATCACCTCTTTTTCCATTGTGTCCAGGGTGGCCCATCTCAAGAAAGTGCTGAACCACACTCTCTCCTCCAGACAGGTGCCTGAGGGCAGAGGACCCAGGCAATCTTGTAGTGTTGCTCACCAGAGCCCCCCCCCCCCCAACGCCGGATGGTGGGAACAGTTCAAATAGATTCCAGAGAAGCAGACTTAGGCCAGCAGAATGGTGCATGAGTGTGAAGTAGGCCCTTAGTAGGGACAGACGACGGGTAGCAAGCCAGGAGGAGGTGGCCTTCTGTGCTGGCAAGCCCCAGATCATGGAGAGAGCTAGGTGAGCACTGAGCTGGGGACAGAACTGTGGTGGCAGGTAAGGGTGTGCTGCAGGGAATTCCAACTCGTCTGTGCCTCCGAGTTCCAGCCAAGCCCCTCCCCTGTGGCCTGATACAGCACACCACAGCCTCCTGATGAAAGGTGACACTTGGAAGGCTGGGTTCCCTTAGTCACCCTGTGGGCACTTGTGAGACTCTCCTGAGAATGGAGCTGGTGGCCACGTCCCCAGTGTCGGTAAGTGGCCCCAAACACTCGGGTGCTAAACCGAGTGGGAGAAAAAAAGTCCAAGTAGAGACAGGGACTGCAGGATGCTGACGTGCTGTCCCTGTCCTTCTAAGACCCTGTCTAGACAGGGTAAATGTGTTATTTTGGCCGGGGGGTGGGGAGCCCTCCACCTGCTGCACCGTGGTGTTGGCCACTGGCCAGTGCTTGCTGGAGCCCGGCAGCTTCCTGCATCAGTCATGGGAGGCTTAATGGCTCCGCTCCGGCACCAGACAGTTGTTGCTTGGGTTTGATTTGCAAGAAGCAAAAATAAGCCTAGGGGGTGTGGCTCAGTTGAGCATTTGCCTCACATGTGCAAGGTCCTGGGTTTGAGTATAGCCCTGGGGAATAAAGAAAGAGAAGAAACTAAATAAAAAGAACTTCAACCCACAACCAGTTTGGGGGTCAGCGAGGTCAGGTCAGGGGAAAGCAACTTCCAGGGGAACAGATGCTCAGTGGGAGGCCCTTCTCTAGTCTCTAAGGTTCAGACCACTGCTTAGCTGGTCTGAGCAGCAACCTTGAGACCTGGGTCTGGTGTCCCTTCTTAAAGGCATATAACCAGATGTGGTATCTCAGCACAGCTTGTGGTGCCTTGGGTCCTTTGACAATTATGGGTATCTATGTGTTGACAGGGGGAGGTGTGGGTGTTGGGCCAGTATTTGAGCTGGGCTGAGTGACTGACTGAGCTTCTCTGAGTCACAGGTGTCCAAACTATGGAGTGGAAGAATAAGGTAAGAAGAGGCTAATGCGACCGCAGTGACATTCTGGGACCGGAGGGTTGGGGCGAGGAGGCTTGTGGGCCCTCTGTGGGCACAGGTGTGTGGAAACTGAGTGTGCAGAGACATCATTCTAAGAGCAACACCAGGACAAGGAGGGGGTTCTGCATTTTTTAGAGGGGGAAGCAGGCCCAGAGGAGGAGGTTGGCACCTTTCTCAAACAGTTCCCAGAATGCACACACTTGGTAAAATTCTGTCCTGGCAACCTCTGCGTCCTATGCTACAATAAAAAAGAAAGAAAGAAAGAAAGAAAGAAAGAAAGAAAGAAAGAAAGAAAGAAAGAAAGAAAGAAAGAAAGAAAGGAAGGAAGGAAGGAAGGAAGGAAGGAAGGAAGGAAGGAAGGAAGGAAGGAAGGAAGGAAGGAAGATGATCATAGTGGTATACACAGCACTTGGGAGGCAGAGGCAGGTAGGTCTCTGTGAGTTCAAAGCCAGCCTGGTCAACAGCATGAGACCTTGTCTCTAAATAAATGCTTATTTAATTAAGTAAATAAGGAAAAGACCCTGAGGGTTTCCACCTGGGTAACCCCGGCAAAGCTTGGTATTAGAATCACTGCTTCCTGTCAGGCTAGGGTTTACATTATGGAGTACATCAAGGCCAGTCCCGGGGAAGGGCTGGTTACTCTGTTCATTAGAGTCTCCAGGTTTGATCATGGCAACTTGACCCCCGCCCCGGTCGCCAGCCACCTTTGTGTGTGTGGGTCTTCTCAGGCGCTCAGTCCCCCTCTTGGCTCAGCACCTGCCCGTCTGGGTTAGTTTTCTTTCTGCCGTAACAAAGTACCTGATGCTGGATACTTTGTGAAAAAAAAAAAAAAAAAAAGTTTATTTCACTCAAAGTTCTGGAGGTCTCGGAGCACGGTCCTAGTTTCTGTTTGACTCTGGTAAGGGCCTTCTTGTGGCATCATAAGATGGTAGATGGCCTCCTTGTGGGCACACATGAAGATGGTGAGACAGGAGGCCAGTGAGATGTAGGAGCCAGGCTCACTCTTTTTTATGGCAACTCATTCCCATAAACACCTCAGTCACCTGGAGACCAGCATTAGTCCCTTCTGGAGTAGGCTGTGTCTCCACACCAATGTCATCCCAGCTGGGGACAAGCACCTAGCACATGACCCTCTGGGGCACAGCATAGCCATAGTCCCAGGCCACAGGCTGTTCTCCCAGGCAGCCAGCGTTTCCTAAGCAGGTTCCGTGGAGTTTGCATAATGCAAAGCTTTCGCCATCTCCTGGGCTTCCCAGCCGGAGTGGGCACAAGGGCATCTGATCACCAAAGGTCCGTTCCAGCTCTGTGTCTTTATTGCTGTCCTGCTCATTCCTCAGCAACAATTTCAATGGTCTTACACAGTTGTTTTTTCCAACTTGGCACTATTTCCTATGTACACATGCGGAACCTGCCAGAGAGTGGCCTTCCTAGGGTCAGGGTCTGGCTCTGGCTCTTTCTTGCAAAGCTTTGGAGTGACATCAGCTTGTTTCCCTTGGCTCCCAAGTGCACTTGCAGAAAGCAGACCCCTAAAATGCAAACGTGCAGCTTGGTTCATGCCATTGCTTGGTGTTCAGTTTGTACATGGGTTCATTCATTCATTCATTCAGTTCCGTTATTAAACATTTAGTATATGTTTAGTACCATGCCAGACACAAGGATCCGTAAGCGAATGTCCCTATGGGCCACATCGTTGTCAGGGAAGATGGAGACATCTTCCATCTTGCATCTCCCCCAACATGCCCCAAGTTACCATGATGGAATCTGTGCCTGTAGTCCACAGTTAAGTTGGACTGAGCCCTGAGAGAAAAAGGGACAAGGAGAGACCATGGCTATGTGGCTTCTGAGGTGCTTGGGCATGCAGCCAGCATGGTGTGTGGGATGGGACTGGTCTCAGCTGAAGCCAGGCATGGAAAGTCCCTGGTCCCTATCACGCGGTCCTGCCTGAGGAACCTGTTGGACCTCTGAGGATGCCAGGGTCGCTTCTGCAACCTTCTGGCAATTCTGCCTGTCAGTTAACTCAGGAGAATCTTTTTTGTGTGTGAGAGAGAGCAGTTTCAGGATGGTGACCTTTCTTGCTGATGTTTACACTTTACCAAGAGCAAGAGAGGTAATGTTTGGGGTGGACTATGGCCCGGCGGGGTGACACACTCCTTTAATCCCAGCACTCGAAAGGCGGCGTCAGGGAGATTTCTGTGAGTCCACGTCCAGCCTGGTCTACAAAGTGAGTTCCAGGACAAGGCAGAGCACCATAGCTGGAGCATGCGGAGCACGCAGAGCATGTATTGGAGCACACTGCTCACCTCAGTCAGGAAGGAAATGAGAGAAAAGTGCTGGCTTTTGAGGGCATGCCCCAGGGACCCCCAGACCTCCTGCTGGGCTCTGCCTTCTAAAAAGATTGCATTCTGAGGAGCACCACACAGGGAATCTGCAGGGGTGCCCATCAAAACTATCCTATCCCTGTGCACTCAAATGTGCCCTCTGTCTGTCTGTCTGTCTCTATCTCTCAGTCTCTCTCTGTTGTGACCAGCCTACCGGATGCATCATTGTGCTTTCATTTAAAAAAATTTTCTTTTATTACTTTTAAAAACAAGTATATGGGTATTTTGTCTGCATGTATGTCTGTTCACCACATGAGTACCTGGTGCCCTCACAGGCCAGACAAGAGTGTTGGATCCCCTGGGACTGGAGTTGTAGATGGTTGTGAGTAGCCATGCTGGTGCTGTGAATTGAACCTCTGTCCTCTAGAAGAGTCACCAGGTTTCTTAACCTCAGAGCCATTGCTCTAGCACCCAGGGATTCTATCTGAAGTGTGTGTGTGTGTGTGTGTGTGTGTGTGTGTGTGTGTTCACATATGCCTAAGTGCCCTGCTTATGGTGACCAGAAGGAGAAAGGGGCATTGGGTCCTTTGGAGCAGGAGTTACAGGCTGTTCGATTTGCTGGATATGGGTCCTAGGACCTTGAACTTGGATTCGATGTAAGAAAAGGCGTGGCCCCCATAGACTCAGTCAAATATTCTGTTCCCAGTTTTGAGTGGTTTAGGAAGGGTTAGGAAGTGCGGCCTTTTTGGAGGGCCTGTGTCACTGCAGGTGGCTCTTGGGGTTTCAAAAGACCGCCCAGGCCCGGCCCAGCTCTCCCTTGGCCTCCGAAAGCTCTCAGCAACCACTGCAGCACCGTGCCTGGCTTCCTGCCACCATGCATCCCCGCCGTGTGGCCTCGCCCCTCTGAATTGTAAGCAGGCCCCCAGTCCAATGCTTTTAGTTTTGCTTGTTTTGATTTTTGAGACAGGGTTTCACTGTATAACAGAGTCCTGGACTCACTTTATAGTACAAGTACAAACTGGCCTTGAACTCACAGAGATTCACCTGCCTCTGCCTCCTGCATGCTGGGATTAAAGGTGTGCACCACCACTGCCCGTCTCTCTCTCTCTCTCTCTCTCTCTCTCTCTCTCTCTCTCTCTCTCTCTCTCTCTCTCTTTCTTCCTTCCTTCCTTCCTTCCTTTTAAATTTATTATATATTTATTTTATTTATATGAGTACACTGTCACTGTCTTCAGACACACCAGAAAAATGCATCGGATCCCATTACAGATGGTTGTGAGCCACCATGTGGTTGCTGGGAATTGAACTTAGGACCTCTGGAAGAGTGCTCTAAACCACTGAGCCATCTCTCTAGCCCCATGCTTTCTTTTTTAAGTTGCTCGTGGCAATAGAACAGTAATTGAAACAAAACGTGCTTATCTGCTGAGCCAGCTCTCCAACCATGAGATCCAGTGTTTCTGATGTGCTCATAGGCCACCATATGTCTCCTTTGGAAAAGGTCTCAAGTTCTGCTTTCGGATGCAGCATCTTCTTTGTTGAATTGTAGGAGTTCTTTATATATTATAGATCATCTTCATCAGAATATGGTTTGTGAATGTTTTTGTAACTGTGAATTTTTTTTTTTTTACAAGGTGTGGTGGTTTATTTTGTTTTATCTTTAAGTTTTTGGGTGGACAGGTTTCACTCTGTAGCTTAGACTGGCCTCGATTTCCCTGTCCTTGAGCCAGGGGAGATGGCACTGTGGATAAAGCATTTGTCACACGAGTGTGAGGACTGGCACCTCAGCACCCACTCAAACAAGCCTGGTAGCCATGGCACCCCGCAGGCGGGAGCACAGGTGGAGTCTGCCCATCCAGCTGGTTAGCTAGAAGGCCAATCAGCAAGCTCTGGCTTCAAGTGAGAGACTCTGCCTCGGTGTATAAGGTAGAAAAGCCACTGGAGAGGATAGGTCATGTCAACTTCAGGCTTCCACAGTGTACTGGCTGGTTTTGTGTCAACTTGACACAAGCTGGAGGTATCACAGAGAAAGGAGCTTCAGGTGAGGAAATGCCTCCATGAGATCCAGCTGTAAGGCATTTTCTCAATTAGTGATCAAGGGGGAGGGCCCCTTGTGGGCGGTGCCATCCCTGGGCTGGTAGTCTTGGGCTCTATAAGAAAGCAGGCTGAGCAAGCCAGGGGAAGCAAGCCAGTAAGAAGCGTCCCTCCATAGCCTCTGCATCAGCTCCTGCTTCCTGACCTGCTTGAGTTCTAGTCCTGACTTCCTTTGGTGATGAACAGCAGCATGGAAATGTAAGCTGAATAAACCCTTTCCTCCCCAACTTGCTTCTTGGTCATGGTGTCTGTGCAGGAATAGAAGCCCTGACTGAGACACACATATATGTGCACATGAATGCACACGTACCCAGCACACATCGCCACATGTACAGACACATGCCCAAAACAAACAGACAAACAGAGAAACAGACAAACAAAACCAGCCCTTGGCTCTCGGCCTCCCCAGTGCAGGCACCATAGACATCTGTCTGTCCATTTCCACCAAAGGTTTAAATTTTTAGAATTACATTTGTTTATTTGCGAGTGTGTGCATGTGTGTACACAGAGGTCAGAAGGTGTCAGCATGTGATATCTGTTCTCACTCTCCACTGTACGGGTTTTGGGAACTGAAGTCACCATATCAAACTTGGCAGCAAGCAACCCCTCTCTGAGCTGTCTCGCCAGCCCAAATTTAAAAAAATTTGATGAAGTCACACCTTCTGAGTCACATCTGAGAATCATCATGAAACCATCTTCAGGGAGATTTGTGAGTTTCCTAGATTTCCTAGACTAAGGCCCTTAGTCCCTTTTTATGAAGTCACATGGGGCGGGGTCCAGCCTCATCCATCTGCATGTGACAAACACATTGTTCCAGTTCAGTAAGCAGGGATGATTTGTCTTTATGGTCTTGCCGTAGGCATGGCTTCTGTCTGAGTCTCACATCTGTGCCCTCTGCACCTGCTTCAGTACCACCGTTCACTGTAACTCCACAGTTACATGTTTTCTTTGGGAATCACACCTGGGGTCTCGTGCGTGCCACATGAGCCCAGCCACTGAGCCGTCTCCTGGCCCTGTAGGAGATTGGGAATTGTTTTTGATTTGGAAAGAAAAGTTGAGACGGGATTTCATATAGCCCAAGTTGGCATCAAAAATCTCCATCCATGTGGCCAATGGTTATCAGGAACTTCTGATTCTCTCTCCTCAGCCTTCCGAACGCTGTGATTCTAGACCCATGCCAACATACAGAGTCTTATGCAGTCCTGGGGACTGAACCCAGGGCCTTGTGCATCCTGGGTAGATACGGTACCCACTGAGCCCCAGACTCAGCTCTTCGTTCTTTTAAACATTGTTTTGCCTGTTGGAGCCCCTCGTATTCTCACGTTGATCTTTGTATCACATGGGGTGGCATGGCTAGCAATAGCAAGTTTTCAACTCCTTGGATACATTTTTCATGTGTGTGTGTGTGTGTGTGTGTGTGTGTGTGTGTGTGTGTGTGATTGTAAATTGAATTTCAGCTTTCTAGTTCCTGTGTGTAGGAGCCCAATTAATTCTGGGATGGTGATTTTTTTTTTTTTTTAAAACATAACATTTTCATTTCTTTTTTTTTTTTAAATGTTTTATTTACTTTATGTACATGAGTACACTGTAGCTGTCTTCAAACACACCAGAAGAGGGCATCTGATCCCATTACAGATGGTTGTGAGCCACCATGTGGTTGCTGGGATTTGAACTCAGGACCTCTGGAAGAGCAGTTGGTACTCTTAACCATTGAGCCATCTCTCCAGCCCTGTGATTTTTTTTTTTTTTAAAAAAAGATTTATTTATTTTATGTATGTGAGTACACCATTGCTCTCTTCAGACACACCAGAAGAGGGCATCAGATTCCATTAGGATGATTGTGAGCCACCATGTGGTTGCTGGGAATTGAACTCAAGACCTCTGGGAGAGCAGTCAGTGCTCTTAATCACTGAGCCATCTCTCCAGCCCTGGGATGATGATTTTTTTCATCCTACAAATTCAACTTACTGCCTATAGTAGTAGTTCTCAATTTCTCTCTGTCTCTCTCTGTGTCTCCTCTGGGTCTTTAGAACTGTCTATGTGGGGCCAACCCTTCTGCAGACAGCCTGTCTTCCTTTCTCCTCTTCGTGTAAGTGCTTTCTCTGGGTAGATCTCCTGTGCTGGTGGCTCTTCCCGTCTGTTTCTGGTTTCCTAAATGTCTTAGTTGTTTTTTTTTTTTTAAGTCATGAAAAGGTATGGGATTTTATCGTGTGTGTGTGTGTGTGTGTGTGTGTGTGTGTGTGTGAAATGACTGCGTGATTTCTCTTTTGTGCTGTTAATGTGACCTGCCATTTGACATTGAGTCACCCATGATTTGCTTTTCTTTAAAAAGAAAATTGATGACCTTAAAAGAAAATAAAACCCGAGTCTATGCTACACCCAGAACTAGACCCTTGCCAGCAGTTCTGGGATCTAACTGCCAAGCGATCATGAAGTCCACACATGCTCCAACATTTCCAGGAAACCTTGAGAACTCTTCCCATTTCCCTAAAGGACATTTTGTTGACCGCGGGTCCTGACTGTAGCGATTCTGACATATCCAATACAGCATTGGTTCATTTATTTCTTCTTTGCAAATGCTTGGGATAGCCCAAGGCCCCCCATGTGCCAGGCAAGCCCCCACAGCTAAAGCCCTAGCAGGAAGATTTGGCTTAAAGATGTTGAACGTTCAGGTCATGGTTTTTAAAAAGATTTAATCGTTTGAGGTATGTGTGTGTGTCACATGTGCGCATGGCATGTAGGTGGAGGTCAGAGGACAACTTTCCTGGGTGTGTTGTGCCAGGAAACGTTCATCAACCCCCAAAAGACCACCAAGGAGCCGATTCTGATGCAATCGCATTAGGGTCTCTTTATTCAATCTTGAGCAAGGGGCACCCATCGCCTCAGGCAAGCATTTATAGAGGCAAGAAGGGGGTATCTAGTCTGGTACACGTCTGATTGGGCGGCCATTATGGCCTTTAACATAATTGGCTAATGCTGGGAGCCAAACCCTAAACTTACCTTCTGCTTTCCTCCTGATTGGTGGTTGTTAGGAAGTGACGTGTTAGGGGCGGGCCTGTAACCTGGGGGTGTAGGTTTGTTGGGGAAGAGCCTGGAAATTGGTGCTAGATACCAGCTTGGTAGTTAACTCAGGTTCAACCTTAGGTCAGGTTCTCTAAGATGGAGTCTGAACCCAAAAGATCTGGTCTCTCTGGTGTTGGCTCTTTCCATCCACCTGTGGCTTTCTGAGGCAGTGTCTCTCTTATTTCTTCCGCTATGTTGCTGAACCCACACATTTCTGAATGACTCTCCTGCCTCTCCTCCCATCTCACTGTCAGAATGCTGGGATTACGGGCATGAGCCACCTCGCCCGGCTTTCCATTTGGATTCTAGGGACTGAACACAGATCTTTGGCTTACATGGCGTATTTACTTGCTGAGTTGCCTCCCTGGCCGTAAATCACATTTCCTTCAGACAGTAATTATCTACTGATCAGAGGGCAGAGCTGTGAGAGGAAGTGCAGAAGGACCATCCATGTCCACTTTTCCCACAGCGCTCAGCCCTCAGTGCGGGGCGGTACTCCAGAGCCTGAGGTTTGGTTGAGTGTCTAGTCTAGTTATGACCACCTGGGTCAGGTGTTCTGGACCTGGGTCAGGATGTAGTCTGTCTTCCTCCAGGCCATGAGAACAGCAGAGACAGGGTCGGAGGAGACAGAAGCCAGCCACAGCAGAAATACTTATCGTTCTGGGTGGTTGATTCCAGAAACCCTCACCAATATCAAAATCCCTGCATACAACATGTGTTTGCCTCATGCCTACACACAGTCTGTGCATGACCTAATCTCTGGGTGATTTATAGTCCCTGGTAGATGTAAATGCTAGGCAGAGAGCCATTAGACTGTATTGTTTCGAGAACAATAGAACAATGATGGAAAAGTCCCCGCGCAGTGAAGATCTAATTTCTTTCAAATGTTTTCAGCATGGTTAGTTAAAACTGCAGAGAAGCTAACCACGCAGCTAGAGTCATTTACATAGCGTGCAAATAATTTGCACAGCACACAAGCCATTTACTTGTCATACAAGCCATTTGTATAGCATACAAGCCATTTACATAATATATAAGTCATTTACGCTGCATATAAGTCATTTACATAGAATATAATCCACTCATGTGATGAACAAATTAGCAGGGGCTGGAGAGATGCTCAGAGGTTAAGAGCACTGGCTGCTCTTGCAGAGGACCCAGGTTCAGCTCCCAGCATCCTATGGTGGCTCACAACCATCCCTTACTCCAGGAGATCTCTCTTCTGACCTCCAAGGGCACCAGGCACACAGGTGTACATGCATACATGCAGGCAAAATACTCATATACATACAATAAATAAATCCTTAAAACATACAGCAAGCCGGTGCTGCTAGTGTGTTTAGACCAGTTGTCGTCACAGGCAGCATCAGGATGTTTTCATCCACCCAAACCAAACAGAAATGATGCACGTTTTAGCTGTGACCCGCACCCCACTGTTGCTCAGTAACAACTAATCTTTCTGTCTGTACGGACTAGCTTAGTGTGGACAGTTTGAAGAAGCAATTATAATTCGTGGTTTGTAGTGTGGATCACGCTTCATTCCTTTTGATGGCTGAATAACGTCCTGTTGTGTGGATGAGCCACATTTTGTTTATTTATCAACAGGGTCTCAGTATGTACCCTGGCTGGCCTGGAACTCACAGCCACCCACCTGCTTCTGCCTCCTGAGTGGTGCTGGGCCTTAAAGAATATGTGAATTGTTTCCATGTTTTTGACCTACTATATCATGCTTCTAGAACAAGACCCTCGCCGGTTCCTTCTTGAGTTCTTTCTTGTGTGGCTTACGTTGAGCATGCATGCATTGGTGTGCGATCTTAAAACATCTGAAACTATGTAATTTGTAAAGAACAGGTGTGTTGGGGGATGGAGAGATGGCTCAGAGGTTAAGAGCACAGGCTGTTCTTCCAGAGGACCCAGGTTCAATTCCCAGCTCACAACCGTCTGTGACTCCTGTTCCAGGAGATCAAACACCCTCACACAAACATACATGCAAGCAGAAACCCGACGTACATAAAATAAAGCCAAATAAATTACAAAAAGAGAAGAGATGTGTCTTTTAAAGAGATTCATTTTAATTTTGTTTTAAAGAAGGATTTGTCTTTATTTTGTATTTCTTTTATTTCTTGAGACTATGATATAATTATGTCATTTTCTCTTCTCTTTCTTCCCTCTAGCCAACCCTTAAGCCCCTTCTTGCTCTCTTTCCAACTCATGGCCTTTTTTATATTAGTTGTTGTTACATATGTGGATATATGTGTATATATAGGGATATATATTTACGTATGCACACATATATATGCATACACACACACACACACATATATACACATACATACATAGTGTGAGTATGTGTGTGTATACATATCTCTAACATATCCTAAATACTTAAGCACACCCTACCTACTCGGTCTATCTAATGTTACTTGAATGCATTTTCAGGCTGACCATTTGGTGTTGGATAACCAGTTGGCATGCTCTTCCCTCGGGAAGACTATTTCTCCTGTTCCCAGCATCCTTAGCTGCCCACAGTTCTTTGTGTCGGGTTGAAGCCTGGTGTCTCTTCCCTGATCGGTTTATTTTTATTTTATTTCTATGAATGTCTTGCTTGCGTGTACCACATGTATGCCCGGTGCCTTCTGAGGTCAGAGGAGGGCATGGGGTCCCCTGAAGCTGGAATTAGAGATGATCGTGAGCTGCCACGTGGGCGCTGGGAATTGGAGCCAGGTCCGCTGCAAGAGCAGCCAGTCCTCGTAGCTGCGGAGCCACCTCTCCAGCCCCAAGAGTATATGCCTCACTCCTGGTTTGCGTCTGGGAAGGCCAAGGTTGAAAAGCTTGTGTTTAATGAGAATCGTCTGTGCCTCATCCCGTGGTAGAGACAGGTGGGCAAGACAGCAAGAGACCCACACTGTGACAGCAGACCCTTCCCCTCCGCCATGTTTTTCTGCTTGCTTCCTGGCACCCTTTCACTGAGGCTCACAAACGAACTCTGGGAGCACACATTCACACCACAGCATATACCCGCACCTAGGTTAGCAACACGCCCTGGGCCACAGGCACGGGAAGGGCTGAGGTCAAAGGAGAAGCCCATCTTGGCTCATTGTACTTCCTCCAGTACAAGGGACCCCAGGAGCCTTGCCCCATGAGCTGTGCTAGGAGAGAAGTCTATTGATCATAACTACAAACTCTCTTTTCCCTTGACAGGTTGTCTGAATGGTCTTGCTTCTCTTTCTGACTTGCCTGGTTTTCTCCTGCCTGACCTTTTCCTGGCTAAAAATCTGGGGGAAGATGACAGACTCGAAGCCGCTCACTAACAGTAAGGTGGAAGCAAGTCTCCTTTCAAGGGAGGAGTCCTTTTTAACCTCAGAGCCCTCAGAGGAGCAGCTACAAAACCATGGTGAGGGCAGCTGTCTGTCTACGACTCCTGACCCGGAGGAGCTGGCCTCCCACAGAGGTCCCAGAGATGCCAGTCAACAGACGAACTCCCTGCCAATCTCACACCAGAAGCCTCCGAGGAACCCACTGTCTTCCAATAACACATGGCCTTCCCCAGAACTCCAAACCAACGGGACAGAGGCCACGGGCTCAGAGGTTCCAGATGTCAATGGGTTGTCCTTCCCAGCCGGGCCTCAGAGCCAGAGACCCGTATCCCCCTCCAGAGAGGACAAGAAGCAGGCACATATCAGGAGGCAGCTGATGACCGGCTTTATCCTGGGCTCCCTGGATGACAACTCCTCTGACGAGGACCCTAGCGCTGTCTCCTTCCAGAACTCCTCCCGGAAGGGCAGCAGGGCTAGCCTGGGCACCCTGTCCCAGGAGGCTGCATTGAACACAAGTGATCCTGCACCTACTATGAGGTAATGGACCTTCTCTTCATACTGGGAGTTCGAGTAAGATTTGTATCTCTGATTTGCAGTAGGATTTACATTTTTCCTCGGCTCTTCTCTCTGATCTTCTAACACGTGTGTTAGAAGCCATGTTGAAGGGGTAGCCATGTTGAAGAGCAGAAGGCAAAGCCTGACTTCTTTGCTTCCTATTCCCTCCTTTCAGAATTACTGATTGTGCACCTGCTGTGTGCACCTGCTGTGTACACCTGCTGTTTGCACCTGCTGTGTACACCTGCTGAGTGTACCTGCTGTGTACACCTGCTGTTTGCACCTGCTGTGTACACCTGCTGAGTACACCTGCTGTGTACACCTGCTGAGTGCACCTGCTGCTTGCACCTGCTGTGTACACCTGCTGAGTGCACCTGCTGTGTACACCTGCTGTGTACACCTGCTGTGTACACCTGCTGAGTACACCTGCTGTGTACACCTGCTGAGTGCACCTGCTGCTTGCACCTGCTGTGTACACCTGCTAAGTGCACCTGCTGTTTGTACCTGCTGTGTACACCTGCTGAGTACACCTGCTGTGTACACCTGCTGAGTGCACCTGCTGTTTGCACCTGCTGTGTACACCTGCTGAGTGCACCTGCTGTGTACACCTGCTAAGTGCACCTGCTGTTTGTACCTGCTCTGTACACCTGCTAAGTGCACAGGGCCCATGCCAGGAAAGTGGCTTTCTAGAGCTCTTAGCCAAGCTGGAGACAATGATCTTGTGGGTGACAAGTTACCAGTTAAAAAAACCCCAGGTGATCACCGGAGTCTGGAGAGAGAGACTGCTCTCCCTGCCTCCTAATGAGACAGCAGTTCCTTCCTTCCTTCCTTCCTTCCTTCCTTCCTTCCTTCCTTCCTTCCTTCCTTCCTTCCTTCCTTCCTTCAACAGTAAATTAACCCCCACTGGTGCCTAAACAGCAGAATCTCAACTTCTGTCACCTACTATCAGCTGTAAGCTGTATTGTGAAAACTAAAACCTGTAGAGTCACTGCAGGTGTGACTCTGTGTGTGTGTGTGTGTGTGTGTGTGTGTGCGCGTGTGCATGTGCTCGTGCCTGCACACATGGAAGCATACCATGCAACAGTGCAGCTATGGAGGTCAGAGGACAACTGTATGGTCAGTTCTGAGGGTGGAGGTCAGAGGACAACTCTGTGGTCAGTTCTGAGGTGGAGGTCAGAGGACAACTCTGTGGTCAGTTCTGAGGGTGGAGGTCAGAGGACAACTCTGTGGTCAGTTCTGAGGGTGGAGGTCAGAGGACAACTCTGTGGTCAGTTCTGAGGGTGGGACTCAGGATGAGAGGAAAGAGAGGAGGGGGGTGTCTCTGTTGCCCAGGCTGGTTTTCCTGTGTAACAGAGGGTGCCCTTGATTCTCTGATCTTGTTACCTCTGCCTCCCGAGTGCTGGGGTTTCAGGCATGGGCCATCACACTGGGCCAATTAAAAATTCTAGTTATATAAAGTGTAAACAAGGCCGGGCCGTGGTGGCGCACGCCTTTAATCCCAGCACTCGGGAGGCAGAGGCAGGCGGGTTTCTGAGTTCGAGGCCAGCCTGGTCTACAGAGTGGGTTCCAGGACAGCCAGGGCTACACAGAGAAACTCTGTCTCGAAAAAAAAAACCAAAAAAAAAAAAAAAAAGGTGTAAACAACCCAAGTAGCTAGTGGTTATCATATCAGTGTGAGTCTAAACCCAGTGGTCAAGGAGGATCTAATTGTGTGAATTAGTTTACCAAATCAGCAGACTTGACAAAGTTGTAACGTTGTTGTTGTCGTTGTCGTTGTTGTTTCCTGAATCTTAGAGCCTCAAAGGTTGTGAGGATTACAATTCAATGATTTAACATTTCCAAGCTATTTAGCAAGAAAACAAAGCATTTACTAAATAGCCAGTTAGAAAATGGAGGGAGCTGGGTGTGGTGGTGGTTGTCTGTGTTCCCAGCATTTGGGAGCCTGATGCTGAAGGATTAGGCTACATAGTGAGTTCCCAAGAGTCTCTGGATAGTTTAGGCTACATAGTCAAATCCTGGTGTGTGGGGGGGGAGGGAGACAGGCACAGAGGGAAAAGTGGGGGCAAGAAGGAGAGGAAGGAAGAGAACAAAAGAAAGGGACAGGCATGGTTTTGAATACCTGTACTCCCAATGCTTGCTCGCCTAAGGTTGCAGAGTTAGGCTTTGTTTAAAACCCCAGCTGTAGAGAGGGCTCAGTAGTTGAGTGTGTACAGCTCTTAGAGACGGACCCGAGTTTGGCTCCCAGCGTCTGATGTCCTCTAGTTCGGTAAGTAGATCTCTGTGTGTTTTGAGGCCAGCCTAGTCTACAGAGTAAGTTCCAGGACAGCCTGGGCTACACAGTGAGCGAGCGAGTGAGGTCCTGTTTCAAAACAACAACAAAACCAGAGAGTGCATCCTTAGCACGCTGTCCCAGCTGGTTGGTCACTGTGAATTTCTTGATGACTGTCCTGTCCCTGATATGATTATGTGGCGCTTAGCATGAGAGATTCCATTTGGATTTGGGGGAGCCTGGAGGTCAGGGCAAATCAGCCCCCTCTAGATATTCTGTATGACAGCACTGTGGGAAAGGCATTCTGCCAGCCAGCCATCTGCTGCAAGCTGGAGCAGGAAGGCCGTGAAGCTCGCCCAGAAAAGACAGGTATGTGAACAAGCCTGCGTCAGCAGAATCCAGGAGGCCCCCTTTCTTGTCATTTTTCCTATTCAGTTGCTGTCTTAGTCTGGTTTTTTTTTTTCTTTTTTACTATAACAAAATACCTGAGGCTGAGGAATCTGAAAGAGTAGAGGTTCACTTGGTTCTGGGCAGTCCAAGAGCAGAGCAGGCCCTGTCACCCATCTGGCAAGGACTTCATGAAGAATCCTAATACGGCAGAGGTGTCACATGGGGAGACAAGCCCGAGTGACAGTTCAGGCCTCCCTTCCTCTTCTTCCATTAATGCCATCATGGGGTGGGGGTCAGATCCACATGACCTCATCCGGCCCTAATTCCCCAAGGCCCCATCTCCAGCTAGGAATTCGGCATATGAATGTGGGGCCTAAATCTCCAGCAGGAGAACTTCACGCAGGGGTAGGGCGGGTGGGATATACCTACACCGCAGCAGCTGCTAGCTCGTCCCCTAAAATCTCGAGGTACCCGGCTTCTGTAGAAAGAAATCCAGACTAGGAGTGTAGCTGAGTACCTCAGGCTTTTTCCCATTTCAAAGACAGTGGAGGCCTGGGAGAAGGCCTTGGTGTCTGTCCAGGACTCTGACCTTATGACGGAACGGTGGCAGAAATGACTGTGCCTGGGGCTCTGTTGCCCTTTGTGGTTTCTGATCAAGCCCTCTGGCTGCAGCTGGGCTTCAGTGGCCGCCGCCCGCCTGGGCTTCTTCCAGCAAGCGGCAGGCAGACGGAAGCTCTTTCCCTTCCTGCCTGTCCTCACCTTCCCAGAGCCCTCCTCTTTCTGACTCTTTGCTCCTTTCACACCAAAGATTTCTTTGTCCTCACCAGGGCTGGCTGTCCTGAGCGAGACTTGTGTGTTCTCTTCTTCCTCCTCCTCCTCTTTTTTTTTTTTTTTTTTTGAGATAGGGTTTCTCTGTGTAGCCCTGACTGTCCCGGGACTTGCTCTGCAGACTGTGCTGGCCTTAAACTCAGAAGTCTGCCTGCCTCTGCCTTCTGAGTGCTTGGATTAAAGGCAGGCAGCCACCACCATGCCCGGCTTGTGACTTGCCCTTTCAATGGCAGATGTGTGCTTTGGCTCGGCTGTCTGTCAATATCTTAGAATTCCTGGCGATACAGAGGAAGGACTGGCCTTCTTCTTTTCACTTTGTAACGAGTCCAGCCATCCAGGGCTCCCTGTCCCTGACCCACCTTTAAAGAATCCAGCTGCTAGCTTCTGTGGCTCTCACAACTCTCAGTTCTGCCTTTTATGTCTTTATCTGGTTCCTCCTGTGCCGCCTCTCTCCTGTACGGAGAAGCAAGTCCCTGAGTGCAGGGTCTGTCTTTCCTCACCATCATGCGCTGGCTGAAGGTAGGTAGGCTTTGAGTGTTTGCCAAATGCATGGATGAAGCGAGCAATGTGTACTCCCTACAGACAAAATCTGCATTCTGGGGGCATGATACATACTAGGACAAACTCGGAAATAGATGGATGGTTGGTTGGTAGATCAGTGAATAGATGGGTAGACACATGAGCAGGTGGATGGATGGGTGGGCAGACTGGACGGATGGATGGGTGAGTGGATGGATGGATGGATGGATGGATGGATGGATGGGTGGGTGGATGGATGGATGGGTGGGCAGACTGGATGGATGGGTGGGTGGGTGGATGGATGGATGGATGGATGGATGGATGGGTGGGTGGAGGGATGGATGAGTGGGTGGGTGGATGGATGTGTGGGTAGGTGGATGGATGGACAGATGGATGTGTGGACAGATGGATGTGTGGATAGGTGGGTAGATGGATGGATGGGTGGATGGATGGATGGGTGGATGGATGGATGGGTGGATGGATGAGTGGGTGGACAGATGGGTGGGTGGGTGGATGGATGGATGGATGGATGGGTGAGTGGGTGGATGGATGAGTGGGTGGACAGATAGATGGGTGGATGGATGGATGGGTGGGTGGACGGACGGACAGATGGATGGACGGACAGATGGATGGATGGATGGGTGGGTGGATGGATGGGTGGGTGGACGGATGGATGGGTGGACGGATGGATGGGTGGACGGATGGATGGGTGGGTGGATGGATGGATGTGTGGGTGGATGGATGGATGGATGGGTGGATGGATGGGCAAATGGACAGATGGATGGGTGGGTAGGTGGATGGATGGGTGGATGGATGGGTGGGTGGGTGGACGGATGGATGGGTGGGTGGACGGATGGATGGGTGGGTGGACGGATGGATGGGTGGACGGATGGATGGGTGGGTGGACGGATGGATGGGTGGGTGGATGGATGGGCAAATGGACAGATGGATGGGTGGGTAGGTGGATGGATGGATAGATGGATGGACGGTTGGGTGGGTGGTTAGATGGATGGATGGAAGATAGATGGACAGATGTAGGTTGATAGATGAACAGATGGGTGGTTGACTAGATAGATGAACGGACAGATGGAAGAATGGATAAATGGATGGGTAGAGGAATACATAGATAGATGAATAGGTTGGTGGATGTTGATTCTCTCTGGTCCTTCCGTGGACTTGGTTGGTTCTTGAGAGCTGACATTCCCACAGAACTCATAGAAACAGAATCAATGAGCACATCACAGGGTGTGGCAAACCAGTCTCTGACATGCAGCTCGCAAACCCCGGATATAGGAGGACCCATCCCTATGCTTCACGCACAGTGGGTCTGGTGTAAGATGCCCAGGCTCAAACCTGCTGCTGCCCTTGTTCTCCTAACAGGGGCACACCATGGTGTTGACTGCATGCTGTGGGGTGGACAGAGTGGGACAGGACAGGTTCAGGATCACAACACTGCAGTGCTGAGTACAAGGCCATGGAACAGAGCGTTCTTCACTGGTGTGAGCCCCCTACCTGCAGGCCTGCTCATCCCGCTACATAAACTTCCGTGTGATAACACGGAGCACAGTTTTGCCGTTCTAAAAACCACAGAGGACCGTGTGTGGTGTGTCCTGTGTAGGAGCAGTCCTCAGCACACATGGGCACAGACAATGCTGGGATTTCACAGTTGTGCTGTGTGTGTGTGTGTGCGCCTGTGTTGATGGTGGCATGTGTATGGTTCTATGTGCAGTGTGGGTGTTTTAGTGTGGGTGCTATGTGTGCTAGTATATGTTACTGTATGTAGTATGTGGTCATGTGTGTGTATGTGGTATGCACAGTATGTGTACGGTTGTATTGCAAGTGTGTGTGTGTGTGTGTGTGTGTGTGTGTGTGTGTGTGTGTCACAGAGTGTGTGCCGAAGTCAGAGGACAGCGTTATGGAGTCTCTTCTCCTTCTGCCTTGTGAGTCCTGAGGATTGAACTCAGGCTTGCCAAGGCTGACCTTGACCTCCTGACCACCCTGCTACCATGTCCCAAGAGCTGAGATCACAGACACGTGTCTCCATAAGCAGTTTACACAGCGCTGGGGACTGCTCCTGGGCTTCCTGTGTGCCGGGCAAACACTACCAGCTCAGCCGGGGCCTTACTCCTTAGTTTTCTTTTGGTGAAAGCAAATTATACAGTGGTTTTATGGATCAGAAGGTGCAGGGAAGAGATTCGATCCAAGTCACACTGGAGGGTAAGGACAGACCAAGCTTGTGACACACACCTAGCCACCCCACAGATAGCCACTTTGAGCTATTTCATTCAAAAGCGCAGCTGTTTGGGAGGTGACTCATGCCTGTAATCCTAGCACTTTGGGAGGCTGAGGCAGGAAGATCAAGGCCAGCCTCAGCTACATGAGATTCTGTCTCAAGAAAAAACAAAACAAAACAGCTAAGGGGGGTAAGGTGGGGGGTGGGGCCTGGGGCACAGCCATTGGTGTTTGTGTGAGGCAGAGCAGGACCCCAGGGTGTGTAGTACTCCCTCCTTCCCCTCTATTTGTTCCTTAACATTAAATACTGATAGAGGAAAATCCGCCAGGATGTGGTGGCACCCACCACCCGTAGTCCAGCCTCCTAGGATGGCTGAGGCAAGAGGTTAGCCCAAACCCAAGGCTTTGCCTGGGCAGCTGCAGGAAAAAAAAAAAAAAAAAAGAATTTGACCCCAGTGACTTCTCAGACCTGCCTTTTCTAATGACCTTGGTGGCATGGAGGACCACTGGGACGCGCTGCATCTGCTTTCCTCTTCACTTTAGGCTAGAGTTACAGGGCTGAGACAGAAGATCGCATTTATAAAGCGCCTCTACCAGATATACAGAGGGTCGGGGCTGTCAATATAAAAGTGCTGAGATCAGATGTCTCTGTGTACCGAGACTTGCTTTCTCCTGCCAAAAAGAATTCAGACAAATCCATATCAAGCTTGCTGCTGCTGCCGCCTAATCATGGTCCGGCTGTGTGAACTTCTGTCCCTAGAATCCCGGGTGAAAGTTGCAGGCGCCTCTCACGCTCTTAGCAGGGAAGTTAGACTATCCGCAGAAAGTTGAGGGAGTTTTGGGAATTTGGAGATAAAAATCTGTCTGGTGGCCAGGAAGCTGCAGAGCAGGGCTCTTCTGCAGGATCCCGAGCTGGACAGGGAGGGCTGTTTTGGGTATCTTCATTTCCGGTTTGATGTGGTTACTTTAAATTGGGTCAGCGGGAGGATTGATACTTTTGGATACTGGTTTGAAACTTCCGAAAAGAAAGACAAATCTCTCTCTCTCTCTCTCTCTCTCTCTCTCTCTCTCTCTCTCTCTCTCTCTCTCTCTTCCCCTCCTCTCCCTCCTTCTCTCCCTCCCTTTCTCCTTTTCCTCCTCCTTTTCTGAGGAGATGAAGTTAAAACCATGGGGGAACCTTCTAGAAAATCCAAATTGAGAATTTTGCTCACCCATTTTATTTACTTTCAAGTGTCTAACATCCAGTCTAACACATCTAACCTCGGACTCCTGTTAAACCCAGGCAAGGGTCCCAGTCGCCCAGGCAAGGTGCTTAGTGACTCTTAGAGGGAGACCCTGGGCGTAGAGTTCAGGGCACAGGTGCGCCACCACTAAGCCACGCCCCCAGCCACGCCCCCAATGGCTCATTGCAAAGCTAGTTTGGCTGTTCTTCGGATCCTACTTAAATACAGTCCCTACGAATAACGAATAACGTCCATCTCTGGCCCACGCCTTCCTCATCTGTGCTAAGGAGCGGTGGGGATGAGACAGGCGGCTCCCGGGCTTTTCCGCGTTCTGTTGATGCGTAGTAGGGGTCCTGGTGGGCAATGAGGTGACTCCGAGGGTAAAAGTGCTCTCCACCAATCCTGATAACCAGAGTTCAATCCCCAGGACCCATGTAGTGGAAGGTGAGAACCTGTTCCCACAAATTGTATCTTGCTTTCCACGCTTGCTTGAGGAAGGTCCATTCTCCACCCATAAATAAATAAATACATGTAACTTAAAAAGTCTTTCAAGTGCTCGTAGGAAGGGCCTTAAGAGGCACCGGAGCAATCGCCCTATTCTAAAAAGTTTTCAGTATTTTCATCGGATCCCCACTATGCATGTTCAACAGTGCAGAGGGCTTTGGAACCCGCAACTGCCACCTCTCGGGGGCGCTGCGGAAGAAGATGAGAGACATCCTTGAGCCTTAAACTCAAGGTCAGGGGCAGAAGAATGGCGCAGGGATGGCCCTGGAGGAGGCGGGGCCTGGGCGAAGCAAGTCCCTGGGGGCGTGGCCTAGCATAGCTGGGAGCAGGACGGAAGGCCTGGCCCACGGGGCGTGGCATGGGCGGGACATGGAGGGAGTGGCCAGACTACCAGCATGGGTGGAGCCTGAGTGCCGGTAAGAGGCGTGGCCAGGAGCCAGACTGGAGGCGTGGCCTGGCCGTGGCTGTGGCTCTGGTAGGGCGTGGCCAGGAGGGCCTTGGCTTGGGTTTCCAAGACTAGGGAACAGTTCGGGATGGCCGGCGAGACAGCTGTTACAAGCTGCGGCCAGAGCCCCTCCCCGAGGACGTCTCCGCCTGTGGTGGGGAGCTAGCGACCCTGCTGTGCCTTGGGAGCTGGGCTTGCTCGCTTCCCGTGACAAGGGGTTGCAAACTGCGCATCTCCCACCCGGCTGGGATTGGCCGGTGGGCTGGGCAATATGAGCCCTGCCACATGCAAGGTCTGTTTCCTTGAGCTCACAGGAAAGTAAGTAAGCCCGCGATTTTAATAACTGCTTTCGCAAACTTACGCACCCCTCCCCGTCCAGGTCTACTGTCTGCCCCTTAGCACCTCGCCTTTCCCTTTCTTCCGCCCGAAGAGATGCAAGCTTAGCTTGGCCGCTATAGGAAGGAGCCCACCTCTCAAACTTGGGCCTAGGTGGGCACCCAGTGACGGTGTTTGGAGAGTGCTGCCCAGCACACAAGTGCCTCAAGATTGATCCCTGGGTTGTACCACTCTTCCCTCTGTCTTTGTCCCTTTGGCCTTGAGAAAATAACGTTTGTGGGAGGCAACACTTTTTGAGACTGAAGCCTTGGGAAAACCCAGGCACCCTGAGCAGGCTTTGTATTTAAGGTCACTTTCTGAGTTTACTGATTGGGCAGAGCTTCTAGCCTCACCCACTCCACTGTTTGTTCCCGCCCCCCCCCCCCATCATTTTATTGCACTTTAAAACATTTACCAAAGGGATGCTATATTCACTGCTGAGAATTCAGCCCTTTATCCTAGAGTGTAGCTCACATATTTATAATCCTAGCACAACTGAGGCAGGAGGATTGCGTTTGAGGTCAGCTTGGGCTATATAGGAAAACCCACACACCTATAGCCCCCCTCCCCAAACAAATGAACTCAGTAAATTATAAACATGAAGAGGAGTAAAGATATAATTCCACCTGGATCTACAGCTGATATTTGTCAAGTCTTGTTTTCAGCGCAGATGTTTAATTTATAAAATTGAACCATGTTTATTGTATTGTAACCTGCTTTTAGTCTTTTTAAAAAAAGATTTATGTATATGAGTGCTCTATCTGCATATACACTTGCATGCCAGAAGAGGGCATCAGATTCCATTACGGATGGTTGTGAGCCACCATGTGGTTGCTGGGAATTGAACTCAGGACCTCTGGAAGAGCAGCCAGTGCTCTTAACTGCTAAACCATCTCTCCAGTTTGTCTTCCCCCCCCCCCCCAAGTTGGCTCAGCAAATTGTGAGCTTATCTGTGTTTATCCAGCTTGAGAACAGTGGTTCTTACGTTTTTAAATAATCGAAAATGATCAAGAGGAGAACATTATTTATGTGAAAACTATGAGAAACTCAAAGGCCAGAGTGCACAAATAAAGTTTTATTGGCACACAACTTCACTCACTGGTTTCTAGGAAGCCTGTAGTACCTCTTGCTAGAAGTCCTGAGTAAGGGGACAGAGGCCGGATTGTGACACCTGAAGTATCAACTAGCTGTGACTTGCCACACCTTGCTGTGTGCCTTTACTGGGTCCAAATGTTTCTGTAAATGGATGCACCTTACCACGGCAAGCAGTCACTATACGTAGCCAGTAGCCAAGCTGTGTCTTCTCTTTGCGATAAACTTGCAGCATTGCCAGCAGCAGCCTGTCGCTCAGCCATTGCCTCCTTCTGTGTCACTTTCCCTGGGTAGATTGGTTCGTAAGGATCGTACGCACCCTGTGTATAAAGCTCACGTCTGAGAACAAGAAGGACCATAGTTGGTTTTGGAAAGAATGACTTGTATCTTCCAGGAACTCCCAGTCCAGGGGGTAGGCAAATGTCTGGTCAGTTCAGAAGCCCCCTCTTCCTTGTGGCTTTGCTTCCTATCAATCATGGTCTCAGAATATTGAGTTAAAAATTCTAGACATGTGCCGGGCAGTGGTGGCGCATGCCTTTACTCCCAGCACTTGGGAGGCAGAGGCAGGCAGATCTCTGAGACTTTGAGGCCAGCCTGATCTACACAGTGTAGATTTCTGAGTTCAAGGCCAGCCTGGTCTTACAGAGTGAGTTTCAGGACAGCCAGGGCTACACTGAGAAACCCTGTGTCAAAAAAAAAAAAAAATCTAGACATAATTTGTGTTTTAGGTTGTTGACCACCCGGAGGAAGGTGATGAAATCTTGTGGGAGAGCCTATCTGGGACATAAAGCATCCTCTTGTCCAGTGTATCCGTTCTGTATATGCTACCTGCACATTAGTTATTTACTACCTTCATGGTTACCATGTTGCCATTGTGTTATCTTGCTGCTTCTGCTCAAGTAACCCTTCTTTTTCTTTTTCTTTCTTTCTTTCTTTCTTTCTTTCTTTCTTTCTTTCTTTCTTTCTTTCTTTCTTTCTTTCTTTTTTAAAGATTTATTTATTTATTTTATGTGAGTACATTGTTGCTCTCTTCAGACACACACCAGAAGAGGGCATCAGATACAATTACAGATGTTGTGAGCCACCATGTAGTTGCTGGGAATTGAACTCAGGACCTCTGGAAGAGCAGCCAGTGCTCTTAACCGCTGAGCCATCCCTCCAGCCCACCCTTATTTTTCTTAAAAATGACCCCAAAGCAGGAGTGTGGAGGTGCTGGAAATTATATGATGGGACCTTGTTATATTTATTTAATAATACACAATCCATATTTAATATTTATATTAATTTATATATCAATAATAAAATAAACAAATGTATTTTATTTATAATCTATTAATGTTGTGGTGGATCTCTTCCCATGGCTAATTTGTAAGGTAGACTTTATCATAGGAATGAATATATACAAAATCAAACAGACCCATGTCTAAGGGGCTCAGGACTACCCACAGTTTCAGGCGTGAAGCTCACGTCTGTCTAGGAATGTGTTTCCAGAGGGAGCTCCTGTAGCTCTAACTCAGGGTCTCCAGCTGCCTCAGCTCTCTAGGCAGTCAGGGCAGATAGAACGAGTGTGCATTGCACAGAAGGCTTAGTAGACTGCTGTTCACAGTCATCATGCCTGCTGCCACTTGTGGGGTGCTCTTACGTGCATGGATGGGTGCCTTGTGGGTGTCACGTCACCTTCACGTGCTGTAAGCTCCAGTTTCTCTGCCTCCTGAGTGCTGGGAATAAAGGTGCCCACCATGATTTCACATAGCCCAGACTGGCCTTGAACTCCCCATTACACCCAAGGGTACCTTAAACTTCATATATATATATATCTTGCTGACGAAGCCCCCATGTCAGCCTAGCTCAAGGTCAGTGTTTTGTTTTCCTAAAAAGCCAAATAGTAAATACTTTCAGCTTTGAGACAATACAGCTTCTTACAGCTACTCCCTGCTGCTTCCTGTGGCAGTAGTTACGAGATTAAATGGGACTGGCTGTGTTCCATCAAAGGACCCTGAAATGGGACATTTGTATGATTTGTTGTGTGTCATGATATAGAATTCTTTGGACCTCACCCCCACCCCAGAACCACTTAAATCTGTTTAAACCATTCACAGCAGATTGAGTTTGGCCCAGGGACTCTGTTTGCTCACCCTTGGCCTGGTATTGTTCCAGAAGGCATCCGGAGGTTGTATGGCCTGAGAAATTCCCAAGGGTTGGGCTGGCAAGACAGCTCAGTAGCTAATTCCTGGAATCTACATGGTGGAGAGAGCTGACCCCTAAAGTTACCCTCTGACTTCTCCACATGCATGGTAGTACATGCAGTCCATCCCCAAATAAATTAAAACATTTAAATAGAAATTCTAAAAGGTCTACTTATCTGGTATCGTAGTTATTTGTAAGATTTGTTTTTATTTCTATGTGTATGTATCTGTATGTGTGTATGTGTATGCTGTGTCTGTATATGCATTTGCATGCATATGTGTGTTTGTGTATGTTTGTATATGTTTGTCTGTATATGCTGTGTGTGTATGTGTATGCGTGTGCATGCATGTGTGTGCGTGTGTATATGTGTGTCTGTATATGCTGTGTGTGTCTGTATTTGCTGAGTGTGCACGCATGCGTGTGCATGTACCATCAAAGGCCAGAAGAGGGCGCCAGATCCTCTGCCACTGGATTACAGGTAGCTGTGAGCCACCTGCCTTGAGTGCTGGCTCCTGTAAAGGAGCAGCAAACTCTCCTAACAGCTGAGCCGTCTCTGCAGCTCCTGGGATCCTAGTGTTGAGTTGTTTGTAGGGAAGTAAATTTAGAGGCTTCCACTGGCTCCCTGTCTTCTCCCTGTGCTTCCATTACCGACTGCGGCCATGCAGTATGCATGCTGCCTTCCGCCATCACTGGTGGTCAGGGTGGCGGTTCCCATCCTGCCACTGATGAAGACAAGAGAGGGTAAGGGGTATTTGAGTGTTGGAGAACGCTGGAGTTCTGGACAGCGAGGGCAGCTGGGGCATTCTCATCAGGGACAAGTTTCCTTCAGTGTACACCCTGTTCATCCTTTTCCAGATTCTCAGTTCTCCGGTTCTAGGATGCTACCCAGGGTCTACTGCACCATAGGCAAGAGTTATATTGCTAAGTGACCCAGCCACCTCCCTAGGTGCTTTGCGTTTATTTGATTTATTTAAAACATTTATTGGTAGCCAGGCAGTGGTGGCGCATGCCTTTAATCCCAGCACTTGGGAGGCAGAGGCAGGTGGATTTCTGAGTTCGAGTCCAGCCTGGTCTACAGAGTGAGTTCCAGGACAACCAGGGCTACACAGAGAAACCCTGTCTCAAAAAACAAAAAACCCAAAACACATTTATTGGTGTGTGTGTGTGTGTGTGTGTGTGTGTGTGTGTGTGTACACTCCCATGCATGCCACGGCACACCTGTGGAGGTCAGGACACCTTGTGTGAGTTTCATCTCATCTTCCCCCCTGTGGATTGAAGGGCTCAGACTCCCGTGGTCAGGCATGGCTGACCCATCCCGAATTTGTTTTGTTGAGACAGAGTCTGCCTATGCTGCTCAGGCTGGCCTTGAACTCATGATCCTCCCTCCTCTGCCGCCCAGGCTCTTGGATTTCAGGTGTGCACTACCACCCACTCCCCCTTTAGGTCCCCTGAATATTTCATCCTGTGAGAGGAGACATGGGTGCTGGAGGGGCGTCCCAAGGTCACGCAGGCAGCTTTTCTAGATCAGAAGCTTGGGGGATTTCCCATCTGGGGCTCTGCTGGTGTCCGGGGCCATCCTGTGCGTTTGTACAAGGTTGAGCAACGTCTCTGATCTCCACCACATGGCCTTCTGGGGAGCAGAAGTGCCTGCTCCTGCACTCTCACGGCCCCACTCATTTCCAGAGACAGCTCTGCGGTGTTTTATCTTTGTATCGTAATCAACCTTTTATACCTTAGTAATAAAATCTGAGGTAAGATAGAGTTGGATTACCAGCCCGTCTCTGCTGCTTGTCAGCTACACAACTTGAAGTCAGTGGGCCTCCCTGAACCTCTGTCTCGTTTATTGAGAGCAGGAGATGGTAGCCTTTTTTAACCCAGAACAGTAGCAGTGAGAAGGGCCAGGCCATTGTTTGTCCTTGAAAACATTGATCTCCCAGAACAGCGCTGCCCGGTCCTGTGCCCAGCAGCTGACTGAGTCTGGTGGTTGGCACCTCTGTTGTTGATTGCTATTCGAAGCCATTTTCAAAGCCACTGTGGAACAGTTTGGCCCTCACCCTGTCCTTCCGTGTAAGGTCAGGGCTTAGCTTTGGGCTGGAGGCAGGGCCCTTCTGCAAGGTTCTCCTTCAACTGGCTCCAGTGCTGGGGAAGGTTGTCTGTCTGGAGCTAATGTTGGTTGGCCTCCAGCATTGTCAAAAAAGAATCAAAATAGCCCGGGGCCTGGAGGTGGAGCCTGAAACTAGAGCTTCCCTGCGGTCTTGTAAGGTTCTGGGTGGTCTGCTGGACTCGTGGCCTGCCTGGTGAAGGATTCTGTTACCAACCTAAAGTCAGTGCGATACCACTGATGGTTCTGGGCCTTGAAAAGGAGTTTTTCCACCAAATCTTACAAGGTGGAGGGTTTGCGTGTCTGAGCATGCGAGGGGTCAGCCTTTCTGACACAGAGCGACATCAGCCTGTCAGGGAAGGTCACAGACAGGCAAGGCTGGTGTTAAGATGGGGGTCTTGTGGAGAGGGCTCAGCAAGGGGCTCGCTGCTCCTCTTGGACCCTGACTCTCCTGGCGTGGCTGCTTGTTGAGGGGGTACCACATGCCACACCGAGCCCTTCACTTTCTGTCTGTTGATAATCTGGGCCGCCTCACTTAATCCTAAGGAAGTGTGCAGTCATATTGAATGTGGTGCGTATTATTGTCCCCTTATTCCAGGTGAGGGAGTTGAGTGCCTAAAGGGACACTGGAGTGGCCGTGGCTTTGGAAGCCAGAGAAGTCATTCAGGAGAGGAACACCAAAAAAAAAAAAAAAAAAAAATTATTTGTTTTGTGCGTGTGTACATGTGTGTGCATGTGCCATGGTGCCCATGTGGAGGTCAGAGGACAGCCTTTAGGAGCCGGTTCTCTCCTTCCACCATGCGGGTCTTGGGGATTGAACTCAGATCCTCAGGCTCGGCAGCGGGTGTCGCTGCCCACTGAGCCATCTTGTCTCCTTGGTCATATGTCTTTTCTTTTGTTTTTCAAGCTTTCACAGTTTTCTGAACCCTCAGCATTGAGTTATCATCCACACTGACCGTCT
Organism: Uromys caudimaculatus; assembly: GCA_028551405.1. Taxonomy (NCBI): domain Eukaryota; kingdom Metazoa; phylum Chordata; class Mammalia; order Rodentia; family Muridae; genus Uromys; species Uromys caudimaculatus. Next base: position 36,501,789 of record CM052721.1, read on the forward strand.
AGAGAGGTTTCTTTTCTTTCTTTTCCTTCTTGTTCCCCCTCCCCTCTTATTTATTTATTTTTGGTTTTTCGAGACAGGGTTTCTCTGTGTAACCCTGGCTGTCCAGGAACTCACTCTGTAGACCAGGCTGGCCTCGAACTCAGAAATCCGCCTGCCTCTGCCTCCCCCAGAGCTGGGATTAAAGGCATGGGCCAGCACCTCCCAGAGAGTTTTCTTTTTTTGTAAGAGTCTGCTTATTTTTATTATATGTGTATGAGTGTTTGCCTGCATGTTTGTCTGTGCACCACGTATGTGCAATACCCACAGAGGCCAGAAGAGGGAGTCAGACTCCCTGGAACTGGAGTTACAGCTGGGAGCCCCCATGTGGGTGCTGGGGACTGGGTCTTCTGCAAGAGCAGCCAGTGCTCTTAGCTGGTGAGTCTCTCCAGGGAGAAAGAGTCGACCATGTAACGGGGATAGGGTCCCCGCAGTCTAGAGGGTTTGGTGGGTCCCCTTCCTCTCTGTGTTTCCTGTACAAACAGGCGCATGGACTGGCATGGAAGATTTCCTTTGGCTCGGAGGCTTCCTAAAGTCTCCATCTGGAGCTGCTGTCTCCTTCATGTCCGTTTCCCTGAGGAGGGGGCTGGGCTGGGTTAGGGTTGGAGTAGGCTGGGGCTGGGGGTAAGGGTGTGCCGCTGCTGTGATCTTCAGTCAGATCTCCCTGGTGCTAGATGGCCCTTCTCTCTTCTTGTCAGGAGCCACACTTCCAGGCCCAAACCTAGGAAGGAAGGGCATGTTTGGGTGTACAGGACAGAAAGCTGAGTCACAAGGACAGCTTCTATACTGTGGTCCTTTTTCGTTTTGTTATTTTGGGGAGGGGGAGTTTTGTTTTGTTTGTGTATATGAATACACTGTAACTGCCTTCAGACACACCAGAAGAGATGGTTGTGAGCCACCATGTAGTTGCCCGGAATTGAACTCAGGACCTCCGGAAGAGCAGTCAGTGCTCTTAACTGCTGAGCCATCTCTCCAGCCCATGAAAACATTTTTTTTTTTTTTTTTGGTTTTTCAAGACAGGGTTTCTCTGTGTAGCCCTGGCTGTCCTGGAACTCACTCTGTAGATCAGGCTGGCCTCAAACTCAGAAATCCACCTGCCTCTGCCTCCCAAGTGCTGGGATTAAAGGCGTGTGCCACCACTGCCCGGTCCTGAAAACAATTTTTAAAGAGCACAGTACAGGGGCTGGAGAGATGGCTCAGTGGTAAAGAGCACCGACTGTTCTTCCAGAGGTCCTGAGTTCAATTCCCAGCAACCACATGGTGGCTCACAACCATCTGTAATGGGATCTGATGCCCTCTTCTGGTGTGTCTGAAGAGAGCAGTGGTGAATACATAAATAAATAAAAAAGAAGCTTTTTTAAAAAAAATTGTTTTCAGCTTTTAATAAAACAAAAGTTTTGTGAAAAATTCACAGAAGTTATAAGGACTAAATTTGACAGGCGTTAGATGAAGAATCAGAATGTGTGGCTCCCGTTCCTGATTACAGAACACCAGTCCCTGATTTAAGTTCCCAGATCAGGGCCAAGTTAAGTAAGAACTGAGTTATCTCAGGGCAGGGACAGTGGCACAGGCGTCCTGGGATAGCGCTGTCTGGCCTTAGTTTCCTTGTGCATCCTTGTGACTCTGTGTGTGTGTGTGTGTGTGTGTGTGTGTGTGTGTGTGTGTGCGCGCACTCTGGCCACTGGTTTTTCCTCCTTACAGTGCCAGGCTCCAACGCTGTCCTGGAGGCCCCAGGCTTTCTCCCTCACGGCTGCCATCTTTCCTTCCCAGGCCCAGCATGTCTGGACTCCATCTGGTGAAGAGAGGCCGTGAACACAAGAAACTGGACCTGCACAGAGATTTCACTGTAGCCTCTCCAGCCGAGTTTGTCACCCGCTTTGGAGGCAACAGGGTCATAGAGAAGGTACAGACAGGTCCTGTACGCTGGGGGGAGGTAGGCTCTTCTTGGGACACCTGTTTGGGGAATGAGCGCTTGCCTTTGAGAGCTTTTCAGCCCTCTCCCCAGGATGGGTGCATGAGCCCATTCCTCAGACAGGAAGACTGAGTCTCTGGGCTTGGTCAAGAGGCTCCTGGGTGCTTTGGGGAGTGGAACTGCTTCCTGGGCTGACAGTAGGAGAGCGTAGAAGCTGCCCCCGCCCACCCTCAGAGGTTAGGGCTTCCTAGAGGAGAGAGGACCACGAGCTGCAGTGAGCAGGTCCTATCATATGTTTATTCCTGCTGCGTTCATGACAAGCTATGACCCAGAGGTGGGATGCAGGTTGTCCAAGGTTAATAAGTGGGGCTGAGGTTCATCACTTTACATGGGAAGAGAGATTACTTGTGGGGATTTGAACCTGGCTTGACAGTTCCTCCATCTTGCTCCAAACACTCAGATTTAGAGTCTCCTGGGAAAGAACATGGTTGCTGTTCTCAGACACACCAGAAGAGGGCATCGGATCCCATTACAGATGGCCGTGAGCCACCAGGTGGTTGCTGGGAATTGAACTCAGGACCTCTGGAAGAGCAGTCAGTGCTCCTAACCGCTGAGCCATCTCTCCAAGTTCCTGCTTTTTTTTTTTTTTTTTTTTTTTGACACAGTTTTGTGTATCCCAGGTTGGCCTCAAACCCCAAGGATAAACCTGTCCTTCTGATAATCCCACCTCCACCTCCCAAGTGTGTGCTATGACAACCCGTCTGCAGTACTGGCCACTGAACCCAAGATCTGTGTGTTCGGCAGCGAGCACTCTCCATGCTGAGCTATCCCCCTCTACTCCCTACCTCCAGACCCTGTATTTGGCCTCATTAGGCTGGTTTTGCAGCCAGCTCCACTGTTGCTGGCGTTGCATCCTCAGAACATCAGGGCTAGTTAGCCTCAGGTAGCCTCTGCCCAGGGCTCTCACACTTTCTGACTTAGGAACTGACTCCGGTTTGCCCTCAGTACTGGAGTCTCGTGAGAAAGCCGAGGGCTGGCTCCTCCCCAGTGGGGCTCCAAGAGTGTGTCTTCTCTTGACACCTCCAGCCCTTCTCTCTGGACCAAGCCTTGCTTTAGCAAGGAGAAAACCACACTAGGCTGTCCTCATTCTTCTCCAGTGGTGCTCCCTCCCAGTGGTGCTCTCCCCAGTGGTGCTCCCTCCATTGGTGCTCCCCAAAGGCTTATCAGGGCCATGCACCTGAGCCAGGAGTCTTGGCCAAGGCCTGAGGTCACAAGTGTGAGCTTACTGGGCCTGAGTTTCCCCATCTGTTATACAGAAGCAGTTGCATCCCACGCTTTGGAGGAGGCTAGCCCTCAGCAGCATGGCCAGGGCTGTATAGCAGTGAGAGAGAACACAGGATGGAATTTCTCTGTGAGTCAGAGCTTGAGGCCAGAGGCATAATTACTTGTGGAGTTCCGCTATTATTTCTTTTGAGACAGGGTTTCACTATGTAGGGAGGCTATCAGTAACCTTGAAATCTTTCTTCAGTTTCTAGACTATGCCTGAATTCTTTTTTTTTTTTTTTTTTTGAGACAGGGTCTCACTGTGTAGCCCTGGCTGTCCTGAAAGTCTCTATGTAGACCAGGCTAGCCTCATACTCACAGAGATCTGTCTGCCTCTGCTTCCCGAGTGCTAGGATTATGCCTGGCTCAAAAGATTTATGTATTTTATATAAGTGTTTGCCAGCATGTGTGTATATGCAGTGTGCATGCAGTTTGCTCAGAGTCCAGAAGAGGGTTAGATCCCCTGGAACTGGGGTTACAGATGCTTATCAAAGATCTGCTGGGTAGGTGCTGAGAACTGAACCCAGGTCGTCTGAAAGAGCAGCCAGGGCTCTTAGCCACTGAGCCATGTCTCCAGGCCTGAGAGATGCTAATTAATTGTCTTTCTTTAGTGCTGGATGATTGTCTTAGGGTTTTACCGCTATGAACAGACACCATGACCAAGGCAGCTCTTATAAGGCCAACATGTAACTGGGGCTGGCTTACAGGTTCAGAGGTTCAGTCCATTATCATCAAGGCGGGATCATGGCGGCATCCAGGCAGGCATGGTGCAGGAGGAGCTGAGAGTTCTACAGCGTCATCTGAAGGCTGCTGGTGGAATACTTACTGGCTTCTAGGCAGCTAGGAAGAGGGTCTTAAAGCCCACACCCACAGTAACACACCTCCTCCAACAAGGCCACGCCTCCTCCAACAGGGCCACACCTCCCCCAACAGGGCCACACCTCCTCCAACAAGGCCACACCTCCTTCAACAAGGCCACGCCTCCTCCAACAAGGCCACGCCTCCTCCAACAAGGCCACACCTCCCAATAGTGCCACTTCCTGGGCCAAGCATGTACAAACCACCACAAGGATCAAACTTTATGCTAGGTAATGCTCTACCACTGAACTATATCCTCATCCTATGTTATGTATGTATATTTATAATTATTGTTGGGTGGTGGAGCACGCCCTTAATCCCAGCACCCGGGAGGCAGAGACAGGCAGATCTCTGAGTTCAAGGCCAGCCTGGTCTACAGGTCGAGTTCCAGGACAGCTAGGGCTACACAGAGAAACCCTATGTCAAAGAAACCCAACCAAACAAAAATGTATAGTTATGGTTAAAGGTTTTTGTGGTTGTTTTGTGAGCACATTTTACACAGCACCGTATCTGTCTCCGTCCCTGCGTCCAACTCATTTGTGTCCCCTTTCCCCAAATTCATGACCTCTTCTGGAATTATTGTAACACACATACACACACACAGATGCGTGCACACACACTACTGAGTCCATTTAGTGTTACACCTATGTGCAGGTTCCCAGAGGGATTGGACATTATACAGGAAGGAAGGTCTTCTTACCTCCTCCTCTCAGCAGCCATTGGCAATACACACACACACACGCACACACACACACACACACACGCATATACACACATATTATACATATACATATATATATCCTGGAATTTGCTCTGTAGACCAGGCTGGCCTTGAACTCACAGAGATCCTTCTGCCTTTGTCTCCCAAGTGCTTGATGGTCCTTTTAAAAAAAACCAAATCAGAGCACTGACAATGCAGAAGAAGCCGAAGGGCACTTTGAAGTACGGATTTGGAAAGATCGGGATTTGAGCCCCAGCTCTGACCCTTGCTGGCTGTGTGACACTGAGGAAGCGTCTTGACTCTCCTGGCGTCTCCCTCAGGTGCTCATCGCCAACAATGGCATCGCTGCGGTCAAGTGTATGCGCTCCATCCGCCGCTGGGCCTATGAGATGTTCCGGAACGAACGCGCCATCCGGTTCGTGGTCATGGTGACACCCGAGGATCTCAAGGCCAATGCAGGTACTGGAACTTGACCGTCCAGCTCAACTCCACGCTATCCCATCTCAGCAAGCCCTCACCTCCTCCACCCTGCCCCCGCAGGTCCACCCTGGACCCCAGAGCTGTAGGACCTCTCCTTCCCCACTCCTCTCTCTTCTCCACAATCCCCCCTTCCTTCCCCCTAACCGTTTCTTTAGCTGTCTTTCCTGCAGCCAGGTGTGCTGTTTTGCCAGTCTCTGTGGTTTATTTCCCTCGTTCCCGTTCAAATGGAATATACTGTAAGGTCACTGTCAGCAATTTGCCTTTTAATGCTTTTGTTGACTTTCCTCTGCTCAACGTCCAAAGTGACCTTTGAAAGCTGGAGTTAAGGTCTTGCCTCGGAGCCCGCGATGCTCTTCCTGGTGCCAGCCACCTCACCTTTGTCCCATCCTTCAGGGGCACAGACTCCGCTCTGCCCAGACACGGCCCGATTGTTAAATTGGTCCCATTTAACAGATTCCACAGTAGAGGCACAGGGATATAGGTTCATCGCTGGCATAGCAGCCCATAGCCAGTAGGGGACGCTCTCCTGTGGGGCTTCCTGACACACCACACTGACATTCTCCACATGGTTTGGCCCCGATTTTGTATACCTTGCTCTCTAAGTCTGGGTCGCTGTCTTGGGTCACTCTTACTTTGGTCTCCTAGCAGGGTTACACTCTTGTGCTGTTCCTCAAAGCGCTCTCTGTGCCTCCCCCTCCCCCCCCTTCCTCTCAGCAGCCTCCAAGGGTTCTTAGGGAGGGAGAACCTAGCGGAGTTTCTTCCGGCCAGTTTGTGGCTGTGTTTATCTTCTCTGACATAAAAGAAGAACCCAGAGGAGACAAAGTGGCTGTCAGACTGTTTCCTAGAACCTCCCCAGTACCTGATGTTCAGGACTTGACTGACACAGGAAGCAGCATCCGGGAGGCGTGGCCTTGCCTGGCTTTCTTCCTGTCTGGGGATTACACTGCAGACATTTTCGGCATCTTGGGGAATTCCAGTCTGATGCACCAACCTTCGTCTTCAGAGTGGGTCTGGATCTATGATGCAAACACCGCTTGTCGACTGACCCTCTACGTCGCTCTTTGCTCTTTATCATGAATGGATTTCTAAGGAAAGAAATCTGTCCACATCTGCAGTCAGGCCAAGGCAGGAGGATCAAGCATTCGAGGCTAATCTGGATACAAAAATGCCATTTCCAAAAGAAAAGCAAACCCATCAAACAAGATAATCAGGGAACACCCAGAAGAGCTCATTAGGGGGTGAGATTGATGGGGAGCAGAATGAACTTCCAGAGCCCACAGGAAAGACCACAGGGAGTTGTCTATGATGCTGTGATTTCAAGGTGACACTTTTCTGGGTGTCCCCAGGAATTGGCCTGGATTCGACACCACCAATGTACCAAAGTGGTTTTGTTCCTAAATGCTTCTTATGTCCTTTTTACACACAATAAAAACTATTGTGGGGTTGGGGATGTAACTCAGTCAGTAGAATACTCGCCTGACATGTATGGAGCCCTAGGTTTGAATCCTCATAACACACACACACACACACACACACACACACACACACACACACACAGTCAAGGTGGCATATTCCTGTAATCCCAGTGCTAGGGAGGCAGAAGCAGAAAGCTCCGAGAAGTTCAAGGTCCATCTTCGGCTTCATAGAGTTGAGGCTAGCCTGGGCTGCAGGAGACCCAGTCTCCAAACAAACACACACACACTGTATTACTTAATGATAAAGCGTTAAGATAAACTCTAAGTAGGAATAATACCCGTCCCGACCTTTTTCCTTCTATCACAAAGCATAGCTATCATATACAAATGAAACTCTTGATTTTCTTCCGATTTTGTGGATGTCCCTCATGGTCATCGCACAGTCCTCAGGGCTGTCCTCAAGGGCAGGATGTGTTGTACCTCACCGGCTCTTGCCTCTCCCTGCTTCTTCCCTCTTTCTCCCGTGTAATTGCAGAGTACATCAAGATGGCCGATCAGTACGTTCCTGTCCCAGGAGGGCCCAATAACAACAACTACGCCAACGTGGAGCTGATCATAGACATTGCCAAGAGAATCCCCGTGCAGGTGATGACGGTTCACAGCTCCCAATGGTGGCCACGGGGTGGGGCGGGGATGGAGATGCCCTATCCTAGGGTTCGGGATGGCCTGATGGGACACAGCAGTGTTGGTCGCAATGCAATGGCAGGCGGGGCGTGGGAAGATCCTTGTTCACACCCCTCTGTGTCTGCAGGCCGTGTGGGCTGGCTGGGGCCACGCCTCGGAAAACCCCAAACTTCCAGAGCTACTGCGCAAGCACGAGATTGCTTTCCTAGGTAACGTGTGCCCTGTCAGAGGGTCTCTCTTGTGCTATTCTTTTTTCTTTTTTCTTTTTCGGGACAGGGTTTTTCTGTGTAGCCCTGGCTGTCCTGGAACTCACTCTGTAGACCAGGCTGGCCTCGAACTCAGAAATCCACCTGCCTCTGCCTCCCAAGTGCTGGCATTAAAGGTGCGCCACCACTGCCCCGCTCTTGGCTCTTGCGCTATTCTTCACAGCGCAAGATCAGTTTGGTTCCCCGGGAGGGGCTAGGAGCGGGGTGAGGGTGAGGTGGAGGTGGGGGTGGGAGGCCCTGAGTGTGTGTTGCCTATGGCAACAGGAACCACTGCTGTAGTTATTGCAATGGAGTTTTGCTGTGGTGAGCATCGCCCTGTGCTAATGTTTCTGTTGGTATTAAGGTACCAGCTAAGGTGGCCCAAGGGTCACGTGTCTGAGAGGGCCGTATCTTTGGGCTGCTTTGTGCAGGACCGGAGACCCCTCACTTTTTGTTAGGTAAAATGATTCTGTGTCTGGCGGCGTCTGCGGCTTTCGGGATTTTTATTTGTGGACGTGTTAGACAATTTGGTATGCGCACAGGTGGTCCCTGTGTGCTCAGGATTTGGGTTCCAGGAGCACCACAGACATCGCCGCCCCCTCTATAAAACAGCATGGTCTTTGCAGGTAGTCTTTGGACCTGAGTCATCTTTAGGTACCTGTAACATGCTGGGTTATAGACCTCAGTGAGGGAGTCAAGGCAAGGGGAAGTAGTCTGAAAAAGTCCTGAACAGACACAATTAACAATCTTCCCCGTCTGTGGTCTTTGAATACACCATGCTGGATCACAGTGGAACAGAGCTGAGTGACAGAGATGGAGAACTTCGTGAGGGATGCTGGTTACACAGGCTGTTCTGTCACGCAGGGCTGTACCACGCACAGGCTGGTTCTTTGAGCCTCCCCCCTACAGGTGCTTGGTTCCTCCCAGAGAGAGTCTCACATCTGCCGCTGAGCTCGGTTTTTACTCCAATAAGGTCCTGGTCTAGATGCTGGAAGCTGACCTACAGGGCCGCAGAGGAAAGGTCCCTGAGCTCGGGAGATCAGACTGAGAACTTCCCTTCATCTCCTTGCTCTCCCGCGTCCCGCCACCACTACTGTGCACCGGGTTGGCACTCTGCCTGTCAGTGGCTGACCCTATTCCGTTCTCCCTTCCTGCCACCCCAGGTCCCCCGAGTGAGGCCATGTGGGCCCTGGGAGACAAGATCGCCTCCACCATCGTAGCTCAGACACTGCAGATCCCAACCCTACCCTGGAGTGGAAGCGGTAAGGGACCCAGACCTTCTGGGTGACACGAATGGGTGCTTAAAAATTCTTTCGCTTAGAAATTTTAGACAAATAAGAATGTGACTACCTTGTATCGGACTGAGAGCACATACTGGCCGTGGTGGCTCCTGTCTGTAATCCCAGCATTCAGGAGGCTCAGGCTGCGCAGTGGGTCTCAGGCCAGGCGAGGCTACAGTGTGAGAGCCTGGTTTAAACACCACCACCACCTGACACACATACACACACACTCTAACACTTACACACACATGTATACACACTCACATACACTTTAACACTGTACTAACACCCATACATTCATTAACATACACACTAATACACACACACTAACACACACTCACACTTTTACTAACACATACACACATGCACACACACTCACACACACACACACTTTAACACTTCCACTACACACACATAACACTTGTACTAACATACACACTAACACAATACACTAACACACTCACTCTCTTTTACTAACACACACATACACACACACACACTCTGACACTTGCATGAACACACACTACTTGCACTAACATATGCACACACACACGAAAGAAGACAGAAGAGTCCTGCACGCCCCCGTGTTGAACGCTTACTGGCACTGTGGATGTCTCTTTCTCAGTCATTATTTTTAGGCATAGCAATAAAGCACTTGCTGTCTAGTAGAGTTAGGTCCCCAGAACCCACAAAAAGCAGCACACAGTGTGCACGCCTGCAGTCTCAGCACCCCTGTGTGGAGAGAGACAAGAAGCAGAGACAGGAGAATTGTCTGGAAGCTCAATGGTCAGCCCTAGATGTAAGCCAATTGTTTTATGACTTCTTCTGTGGTAAGGGCCTTCTTTCTGTCTCCGTAAATAGACTTCATGCTGTTTGAGACGCCCGCGTGCTGCTACTCTCGTGGTATTTGTGTTCCCGGGGATGGAGCCCAGCCCCTTGCACGTGTATGCACACTACCCCTGAGCTTCTCTTTGTGTTTGGTTTTGAGATGGGCTCTAGGTTTTCAGGCTAGCTTAGAACTCACTATCCTCCTGCTTCAGCCTCCCGAATAGCTGGGTCACAGGCTTGCACCCCACCACTGGAGCCTGTGCCAGGGTTTACCATGTAGGTACGCTGTGACTTACTTCAGTACCCTCTGCAGCTTTATGACTTAGACCATTTCCTAATTTTTTTTTTTTTTTTTTTTTGGTTTTAGAGACAGGGTTTCTCTGTGTAGCCCTGGCTGTCCTGGAACTCACTCTGTAGACCAGGCTAGCCTCGAACTCAGAAATCTGCCTGTCTCTGTCTCCCAAGTGCTGGGATTAAAGGCATGCGCCACCACTTCCTGGCGAGAAGTGACTCTTTAGGGGAGATGGGGAACGCTGTCCAGATCCAGGCCCGTCTTGCTTTGTGTATTTCGTTTTAAAGATTTTTAAAGTTATTAGTGTGTGTGTCTGTGTGTGAACGTGTATGTGCACGTCTGTATAAGTGTATGAGTATGTGCGTGTATCTGTGTATCTGTTTGTGTGCTATGTGTGTGCATGTGTGTGAGTGTATGTATGTGTGCGTGAATGTGTGTCTGTGTGTGTGTTCATGTGTCTGTGTGTGCTTATGTGTCTGTATGTGTAAGTGTGTGATGTGTCTATGTGTGTGCATGTGTCTGTATGTGGGAGTGTGTGTGTGTGTCTGTGGGAGTGTGTGTGCATGTCTGTATGTGTGTGTGTGTGTGTGTGTGTGTGTGTGTGTGTGTGTGTGTGTGTGTGTAGTGTATGCATTGCCTGAAGAGGCCACAAGAGGCTGTCAGACCCTTTGGAGCTGGAGTTAAGAGACTTCTGGGAGCTGCCTGATGGGAACCGAGGTCTCCTGGAGGAGAAGCAGGTGTTCATAACTCTGTCTATGTTTCCAAAGTGTTGACTCCCATTCAGGGTCCTGAGACACTTGGGTGAGGCCACTGGGCTGTGTTCCTTCTGTCCTGAAGAGGATGCAACTCTCTTTGTCTCCTTCAGGTCTCACAGTGGAGTGGACGGAGGACAGCCAGCATCAGGGCAAATGCATCAGTGTCCCGGAAGACGTTTATGAGCAGGGCTGTGTGAAAGATGTGGACGAGGGCTTGCAGGTAGCAGCCAATGTGCAGGGTCTGCGTGGCAACTGAAGGCCAGAGCGATCCGAGTCTCCCTCCACCCTGGTGTTGGACTTGTCCCTCCTCTCAAGGGGTCTGTCTGTTCTTTTCCCTCAGGCAGCAGAGAAAATAGGATTTCCTTTGATGATCAAAGCCTCTGAAGGTGGAGGAGGGAAAGGAATCCGGAAAGCTGAGAGCACAGAGGACTTCCCGATGCTTTTCCGACAAGTGAGTGCTTCCCGACCTGCCTTCCAAAGTCCCCTGTCTTTGGGGTTGCTTCTGTCCATTCTTGGCTGATGGCTTTACATCCCCTAAAGCTAGGACCACATTAGCAGGATCTGGATTTATAGCTGGTGTTTGTTGTTGAGGGAAATGTTAAAAAATGAGCCAGCACGTTGCCATCTCCTCTGCCTCCACAGCTCCACAGCGACTGATTGCTGTCTTCTCAGCTCCGGTTCGCTGGTTCAGTGCTGCCCGGACCCTCTCAACCATAATCCCTCTGTGGCCAGCAGTCCCACCTTCTGGTAACCCAGTAAAACAAAACTCTAGAAACTTATAATGAATCAGTCAGATTTATATATTATCAAATTCTCAATTCACAAGATGCCCACACAATAATTTCTGAGCCAATTGATAATGGTACAAGCTGCCCACCTACATTAGACCAGTTATCCCAATTATTCCATCCCTATATGGTATTCATAATAACCTGTGGCTATTAAGACCACGCGGGATCAGGGTCTTCTTCCTGTCCGTCCTCCATCTTGATTCCGTTTCCTCTCTCCTGAGACACTCTGTCCCTGCAACTCTTAGCACCGCCTCCCTTTTCCCTGTCCAAGAACAGGCCTCCTGCTGCACTAATATTTAAATAAATTGGACAGGGAAAATCCTGCCACATATCACCCTTTTTGTTTAAGAAAAAATTTTTTTTCTCTCAAAATATAAATTGAGCACAACTGTTACCATTTTGTAATTTAGAAGGTATAAGATAGACCTAACAACCAGTCTATCATTTTTGTCATTAAGATAGAACCGCTGGGCAGTGGTGGCGCACGCCTTTAATCCCAGCACTTGGGAGGCAGAGGCAGGTAGATTTCTGAGTTCGAGGCCAGCCTGGTCTACAGAGTGAGTTCCAGGACAGCCAGGGCTACACAGAGAAACCCTGTCTCGGAAAACAAAAAAACCAAAACAAAAAAGATAGAACGCTGTCCTCTATCCTAACTTAAAGGACTTAATTTTATAATAATTTTAATAATTTAATAATAATTTTACACCTGACTTATGTCCTGGCTTTAGATTGTATGCCATTTGAAAACCATCCTCTTAAATCTGTTCTCTCAAAGTAAACAGCCTGGGTTGGCTGCGAGTGAGACTATAAGGAGTTTTTCAACCCCGTCAGAAACCCGAGAATGACCATTATCTGAAGATATAGGAAGCCTAACAGAGCTTCGAGGACTGAGACAAGTCATAGAGACAGCTGCCTACCTATACAGCCCCAGTCAGTCAGGAAGTTGGAGCATCAGCCTTCAGCCTTCTGGCCCAGGATTACCTGACAGACCTTAGAGAAACAGGAATCACTAAGGTCGAGCCTATTCTGTCTTGGCAGAACCAAGCTGTCCTAACCTGTAAATTGTGTCCTTTCAAGAACAGTACAGGCCTGCAGGAGAGAAAGGCAATTTCTGCCCAGTGGCGACCTAGCCACAATGTACAGCCTCCCCTGGAGGTAAGATAGCTCAACTGCTTCTTTGAATCCACGAATAGGAAGCTGTTAGGAGCAGTTTTGTCTCAACAACAAGTGAATAAATAACATTAAATGCCACATTCTGTAGATTTCTGACATTTTTGAAAACCAACTCTCTATGTAAAGTAATCTGGACTGTTGCCCGTTAACTACTCTCAGCTATTTCTAATTAAAATATCTGAAAACAGCCTAACAATAAACTCAGAGCCATGAATTTGCTATTTGGCCCTTAACCCACAGGCTTAATCATATCAGATCAGCTTATAGTAACAGTCATAGAAGGACTGGGTCTAAGCCCTGTATTTTTAAAACTTTAGTATCAATAGAAGAAATTTATACCAATGAAATCCTTGATTTTACATCAAAATGAATTCTGTACCATTTAAGAAATTATGACTTCAACTTAGTAACAATTATAAAGATTTCTACCAGTTGAGATTATGGCTATATAATCAGTTTCCTCCCTGTCCCAATCACGACCATTTCTTTTTTTTTTTTTTTTTTTTTTTTTTAGACACGACCATTTCTAAATTCCCTAGAAAGACAACCTATGGTAACTGCCTCCAGCCCCAAAGCTCAGGGAACCGGGCCGATGACGCCACATAACTTCTTCAAGCTGAATATGGGCATTGAGATATTTTTGAAGGGGGGCAAGGGTAGGGAAAATGGCCTTAAGACGGCCACACCAATGACTGACTTAGTCTCTGATGCCTGTGTCCTCACTGGATCCTCCTGAAAGTTCAAGACATCAGGAGTTGAAGCAGGTCAGTTCAGCATGTCTGACGAGGAGACTCCCCAAGGGTGTATATTCTGTAATATACAAATCACAAAACAGAACAATTTTTTTTTTGGTTTGATTCTCTGGAATTTAGTTCTCTGGAGGTCTACCTCTATCAAATCTGATCCATATCACTAAACACCTTTTCTAAAAACACAAAGACAAAACCCTTTCTCCCAAATCAGCATATCCTTGAGCCAGTAATCAGAAAACCCTTTATTTAGACCTCTCTCCCAGAAGAATAATATAACCACAAAACTCAAAATCACACCCATTTTGAAAATTAAAACAACCCAGCAGTGGTAGTGCACACCTTTAATCCCAGCACTTGGGAGGCAGAGGCAGGTGGATTTCTGAGTTCAAGGCCAGCCTGGTCTACAGAGTGAGTTCCAGGACAGCCAGGGCTACATAGAGAAACCCCGTCTCAAAAAACCAAACCAAACCAAACCAAACCAAACCAAACCAAACCAAACCAAACCAAACCAAACCAAACAAAAAACCAAGAATATGTTTTGATTTTAATCCCAGATGTGGGATGTGGGACTGCTTCGGACTGCCCACAGCAGCTGACTATGATTTGCCTTGTGCTCTAGCAGAGGTGTGGTTTCACCAGCTGCAGATAGTTTATGTGAACTTTTCTGGGAATTCTGGGAACTTTTCAGAGGGTATATAAATGTTAGGACCCCGAGAAGGTTATTGTTTGTTGTCGTTTGTTAAGTAGACAAGCACAAAGAAGAAACAACAGTGATGATCAAACTTGCCCCAAGGACCTCGATGCCCCTAACCAGGAGGAAGTAGTAGCCAGATGAGGATGTAGGTCACCCCCTTTCTGACCTTGACTTTATTCAGGATCTCGTTCTCTCTTATCTCGAGTTAGGAGTTGAAAGGGAGAGAAAAGGGCAGAGAAGGGTGAAAGAAAGAACCTACAAAGTAGCCAAAGCCAACTGCGGGACACCCTCAGTTGCTGGTCCTCCTCCTGTTGGAGACAGGCTTTCTTACTGTTTTTGCTGTTGTGCACACTAGGCTAGTTGCCTATGAACAAGAGGACTTCCAGGTGTCCTCCTGTCCCCGGGTGCTGAGATTACAAGGCCACACCCACTCCAATAGGGCCACACCTCCAAACAGGGCCACACCTCCTCCAACAAGGCCAAACCTCCAACAAGGCCACACCCACTCAAACAAGGCCACACCTCCTCCAACAAGGCCACACCTCCAACAAGGCCACACCCACACTCCAACAGGGTCACACCTTCTAATCGTGCCACTCCCTGGGCTGAGTATATACAAACCATTACAAGGGGTATTTTGTGTGCCAGCACGTCTACACCACGTGCCTGCCTGGTGCCCACAGAGGCCAGCAGAGGGCCTGGAACCGGAGTTAGAGGCATGAGCACAGGCTGCACTATCCACATAGCCCAACTAGAGTTATAGACTCTGAGAACAGCTCCCTGGAGAGGGACTTAGTTAAGCCCGCACACGTTGCACTGACAGTACACTTTGAGAGCTTTCTAGAAAGGGTTTCCCGTGGTCGCGCTCTGGGCACGTATGAGTACCGTATCCTGACCGCCGTTCCTCTGCCCTGCTGTGCCTGCTGAGCGGAGCAGCACCTCAGAAAGAGCGGCTGGAAACTTAGGACAGCAGCGGGGATGGTTCCTATCTCTCTTCACCCAGGTTCTACTTCGCCCAGAGGCGTGGATGTGGGCGTGTTTTGCCTAAAGACGTGTTCTATGTGCTATAGAATGTGCACAAGAAAAGTAGCTTGCACCCCTCCCACACCCCTCTGTGGCTCTGTATTTGACAGATAAAGCAGTATATGTTTAGGCTGTTTAGTGTGACGTTCCGTCCTGCGGATCTTGGCTGGGGTGATTCTCACAGCCAAGTCAGTTTACAGACTCGTCACCTCACATGCTTATGTGTGTTTGGGAAGAGCGCTTGGATTTCTTTGAGCAAATTTCTTTTTTTTTTTTTTTTTTTTTTTTTTTAAAGATTTATTTATTTATTATATGTAAGTACACTGTATACTGTCTTCAGACACCCCAGCAGAGGGCATCAGATCTCATTATGGATGGTTGTGAGCCACCATGTGGTTGCTGGGATTTGAACTCAGGACCTTCGGAAGAGCAGTCAGTGCTCTTACCCGCTGAGCCATCTCTCCAGCCCTTCTTTGAGCAAATTTCAAGTGCATAATACATTTATTATTTACAACGCGCTGTATGCTACACCCCCAGAAACTAAACTCAGCAGGGTTCTGATGTTTGTTTATGTGTTTCTGTGGCCTTGAACTTTCTGTATAGCTAAGGCTAGTCTTGTATTCCTCATGTAGCCCAGGCTGGCCCTAAACTTAGAACAGTCTTCCTGCTTCAGCCTCTTGGGTGCTGAGATTTCAGGAACTGAACATGGTATGCCACATAGCAGGGGGAGGGGGAAATCGTGCTCCCCCCCTTTTTTTTTTTTTTTACAATGTTTGACTTTAAAACGATGAGAAAGTACACCGTATGTCTGTTGGAATTAAAACGAAGTCGATGAGGGAGTGGAGCGTGGGGGTAGCCCCCACCTATATCATGGCTATTGTTTAACTTCCAGAAGCTTCCAGAGTTGCATCCTCTCGGATTCACCACCACCCATGCCTCCCCGACAGGTGCAGAGTGAGATCCCAGGCTCGCCGATCTTTCTCATGAAGCTGGCCCAGAACGCTCGACACCTAGAGGTCCAGGTCTTGGCGGATCAGTATGGAAACGCCGTGTCACTGTTCGGACGAGACTGCTCCATCCAGAGGCGTCACCAGAAGATCATTGAGGAGGCTCCGGCCACCATCGCCGCTCCTGCTGTGTTTGAGTTCATGGAACAGGTGCCTTTGGCAGAGTGGGCTTGGGGCAGCTCAGCAGAGCTCGGCAGAGCTGGCTACAGCCATGGTGGCTGGAAGGTGTGGGTGTGACAGAGCCCGTGGGGGTGGTGATCTCGGCATCGCACAGATGTGTTTGGTCCCACATGGCAGGTCCTCATTGTGTCTCGGGGAAGGAACAGGTGCTGACATTCATAATGACCTGAGAGAGCTGCTTGCCCTTGGCCTCTGTCTCTGCAGTGTGCGGTCCTCCTGGCCAAGACCGTGGGTTACGTGAGCGCGGGCACTGTGGAGTATTTATACAGCCAGGATGGCAGCTTCCACTTCTTGGAGCTGAACCCCCGCCTGCAGGTGGAGCATCCGTGCACTGAAATGATTGCAGATGTCAACCTGCCCGCTGCACAGTTGCAGGTGAGGACCTGAGAAATGGACCCCAAACCCGGGGGGGGGGGGGGGGCTTCCCTAACTCTAAGCCTGGGGGCGGGGCTTCCCCAACTCTAAGCTCAGGGGCGGAGCTTCCCCAACTCAGCTTTTTACAAAAAAGGAGGAAGATTTTCTTTTTCACTCGGCCTAGTTCACACTCTTTTTCATAGGGAGAGTTTGGGTTTTGAAGGGATTTATTTTATTAAGTTTAGAGCAATCAGGGGTAAAGGATAGAACAGCAAGGATCAGAATGATGGAGAGATCAGACACAAGGGCCTGCAAGCAGGACTCAGAGGGGAATCCCAGGAACCAAATGACCTGTGGGAGCATTTGACTACTAAGAGGGTCCCCGGGCAGAGCACGTTCTCCCTGGCGAAGGACTCCAGGCAGCCATTCCCACCGCAGGCCTTTCTGTGTTACAGCGTGAACAGTAGCTGAGGCTCTTGCTCTGGGAAAGTGGCTGGGAATGACTGACCTCCCAGCCGGGCTCACGGATACTGGTTTTGCTTCCACTGTTTACTCTCCTTCTAGTCTCAAGGACGCGGTGAACTCACTCTTGGACTATTTTGCTGTCTTATGTTCCCTTTTTTATAGGGTTTGGGAGGACAGGCTCAAGACAGAGGAGCTTGGGCATAAGGGGGCGGCCACTGAGCCTCGGAGGTGACCTCTCAGCGAGTGACAGTTCATTATGTCATGCACATTACACAAACCTGGAGGACACGTGACCCATCACTAAGGACTCCTTTAATAAGAATTCTAGCATTTTAAAAATTAATGTCCTTTCCCGCTGGTCTTTCCTCCTTCCCTATTTCTATGGGTTTTAAAAAAGATTTTTAAAAAAAAGATTATTTATTCTTGTGTGCATCTGCATGAGTTTGTGCACTACACATGTGCAGGTGCCCTTGGAGGTCAGAGGGCATCGGACCCCCACCCCAGCCCCGGAGTGGGAGTTATCTGAATCACGAGTTACCCAATGTGGATGCCGGGCATGGAACCTGGGTCCTATGGGAGAGCAGTGTGTTATCTTTCTGTTGCTGTGATAAAATACCACGAGCAAAATAACTTATGAGACGAGTTATTTTTGGCTTACAGCTTCAGATGGATTTATAGTCTGTCCATGGGGGAGACACGGCAGCAGGGTCAGGAAGACCAGGGATCATGTTCTGTGTGCCACGTGACTGAGCACTAGTGTCATGTGTCTGTGAGCATGTCATGCCACATCATGTCGTGTCAGAAGATGTTTCGTAGGTTCTCTGCTCCCCCCACGTGGCTCCTGAGAACTGAACTCAGGTTGTCAGGCTTGGCAGCAATCACCTATATCAGTTGAACCATCTCACTGGCCCAAACTCAGTGTTTTTTGATCGGTCAGGCTGAATGTCCGTCAGTTTGGATTTGCTCAATTATTTCTTCCTGGTTTGATTCACACTAAGTATTTTTGCAGAACATTCCGGCGTCCTTTTGAGAGGCTGAGTTCCACCACATGCTTCAGTGGAGGCTGTGACAGTGCGGGGGGCTTTTCTTGATTCTTTCTTTCTTTCTTTCTTTCTTTCTTTCTTTCTTTCTTTCTTTCTTTCTTTCAAATTTCTTTCAAATTTCTTTCTTTCTTTCTTTCTTTCTTTCTTTCTTTCAAATTTCTTTCTTTCTTTCAAATTTCTTTCTTTCTTTCAAATTTCTTTCTTTCTTTCTTTCTTTCTTTCTTTCTTTCTTTCTTTCTTTCTTTCTTTCTTTCTTTCTTTCTTTCTTTCTTTCTTTTTGGTTTTTTGAGACAGGGTTTCTCTGTGTAGCCCTGGCTGTCCTGGAACTCACTCTGTAGACCAGGTTGGCCTCAAACTCAGAAATCCACCTGCCTCTGCCTTCCGAGTGCTGGGATTAAAGGCGTGTGCCACCACTGCCCGGCTTCTTGATGCTTTCACGAAGCCTCTGTGACCAGCCAGCCAGCCCTGTGGCTTCTCCCCGTAGCTCCAAGAGGCTAGCCTCAGACTTAATGGCTCAGCTCCTTCTGGCATGATGCTCTATACACAGCCTTAGCGTTTGCTCAGCATGAGTCTCCTCTCGTGCCTGCCCTCCAGGCTATCCCAGTATGGCCTGGAACTTGTCATTCTCCTACCTCAGCTTCCTAAGTACTGGACTTCAAGTGTGTGATACTAGGATCAGCTAACTTTCTCTCCTCTCCTGTTCCCCTGTACACAGCAGTGTGTAGACGTCATAGGCTCAGTATATCTGGAAGTGTTGACTGAGCCTCTCTTTTTCACATCCATGCTGCGTTCCCCGTCTCAGGGCCAGGATCCTAGCACACTGACTTGTGGGATGGATTTTCCCCTTAGATCGCCATGGGCGTGCCCCTGCACCGGCTGAAGGACATACGGCTTCTATATGGAGAGTCCCCCTGGGGAGTGACCCCCATTTCTTTTGAGACCCCTTTGAGCCCTCCCATTGCCCGAGGCCACGTGATTGCGGCCAGGATCACCAGCGAAAACCCAGATGAGGCAAGTGTGGGTCCCTGGGTTTCTACCAACTGCAGACTTGAGGCTAAGGGTGGGCGCTGGTCTTTGGTGTGGGTATACCAGTACCCAGAATTCCCGGCTTATACCCAAGAAACTCAGGGTGGAAGCTATCTGTCATGGCTTTGGGCTTCAGCAAGGCCCTTCACCCCGCCCCTCACTCCCATGACCTCACTGGACGGTCATAGTCCAGCCTGCGGGGTCAGGTAAGCGGCTCCAGACTCCCATGACCTCACTGGACGGTCATAGTCCAGCCTGCGGGGGTCAGGTAAGCGGCTCCAGACTCCACATAGTTGCTGTCTTTGGCATGTGGAGCCAGGTTTGGAGCCCAGGTTCTGGGGTTTCTTGGTTTCTGTGCTTTTTGTGTAGTCTAGTGTTTTAGGGATCCTGTGGGAGGGCCCAATGAGGCTTGTTCTTCCTGGGGTCTTGAAAACAATTTGGCTGGCTTCATTGCTTTCACACTTCTGACCTCTCATTGTTCTGGGGCTCACCAGTCTCCTCTGGTTTCAGTATGTGTGTGTGTGTGTGTGTGTGTGTGTGTGTGTGTGTGTGAGAGAGAGAGAGAGAGAGAGAGAGAGAGAGAGAGAGAGAGAGAGTGTTTTATGAGTACACTGTCGCTGTCCTCAGACACACCAGAAGAGGACATCGGATCCCATTACAGATGGTTGTGAGCCACCATGTGGGTGCTGGGAATTGAACTCAGGACCTCTGGAAGAGCAGCCAGTGTTCTTAACTGCTGAGCCATCTCTCCAGCCCCTTGTGTTTTATTTTTTAATCAGAGATTTGCGCGAGCATGCGTGTGTGTGTGTGTGTGTGTGTGTGTGTGTGCTTGAGACAAGGTCTTTCTATAGTAATTGGCCTCAAACTCACAGAGATCTGCCCAATTCTACCTGCTGAGTGCTGGGATTAAAGGCATGTGCTACCACACCCAGCTTCAAAGATATATTTTTTTTTTCAGAGACAGGGTTTCTCTGTGCAGCCCTGGCTGTCCTGGAACTTGCTCTGTAGACCAGGCTGGCCTCAAACTCAGAAATCCGCCTGGCTCTGCCTCCCAAGTGCTGGGATTAAAGGCGTGCGCCACCACTGCCCAGCTCAGATCAGTTTTCTGCAGGAGTGGGCAGTGCTCCTAACCACTGAGTGTCCTTTCTACTCTTTTATCAGTGAAAATGTCCAGCCTGTGAGTGTTGTGGGGATCGCACCCAGGTCCTTCTGCTTGCGAAGTCAGTGCTATTTGTGGACTGGGCTATCTCCCTAACCAGGTGCTCACAGAAATGACTTCTGTTTCTCTTTTCCCTCTGTCTGGGCTCCAGGGCTTTAAGCCAAGCTCAGGGACCGTGCAGGAGCTGAACTTCCGCAGCAACAAGAACGTGTGGGGTTACTTCAGCGTGGCCGCTGCAGGGGGCTTGCACGAGTTCGCTGATTCCCAGTTTGGGCACTGCTTCTCCTGGGGCGAGAACCGTGAAGAGGCCATTTCGTCAGTATCTCCCGTTCCCTTCCCCTCCCTCCAACCCTGCCTCCCAGTTTTGAGAAACATTCAGAAGTACTGTGTACAGGCCTGATCACCTGAGTTTGACCCCAGATTCCACAAGGCAGCTGGAGGTGCATGCACCTGCACACACACACACACACATACCCATACACACACACCCCAAATCCTTCCCTGTGTGTCACTTACCATTTTAAATACTGAAGATCAAGAACAAGTCTCTTCCTCTGTTGGAGACCTGCTGTGAAGAGCAGGGAGCCAACCAAGGCCATGGGGTCTTGAGCGTGCAAGAGAGCTAACTTCAAAGAGACCCCGAACCATTCCGAGGTGTCTAAAGGGTGCCCAGTACTCAGGAGAGGGCGGGGCACCTTCAACACCCCATAAGTAGTCTCCACACCATCTTCACTCCAAGACTCAGTTTCTTCTGCGTCCCCTGCTGCCCCCTGCTCTCTACTCCCCAGCTTGTGACATGCGTGGCCTGTGATCCCTGCTTAGCCAAACCCTGTCACAGTTACTGCAGAGAGAACTCATATTAACCAGATACTCCCCTTGTTTCTCCTCTTAACATCTGCCTTGACACGGGCCCAGGAAGGTAAAATCCCCTTTGGGTTGTAATTAAATATCCCGCATAGCCAGGTAACCGCGCTTCAGAGTGTAAGGAGTCCAAAGGCATCAGGAAGTATTTCATTTAAAACGCATTAGACTCAGCCG
>CM052721.1:36523422-36605062 GCA_028551405.1 Uromys caudimaculatus
AAAAAAAAAAAAAAAAAAAAAAAAAAAAAAAAAAAAAAAAAAAAAAAAAAAAAAAAAAAAAAAAAAAACAACAAACAAACAAAAAAACACATTAGACTCTGGTCTGGCTGTTTAACTGTGAATTAATTTAGCTGAGTTTGACAGTTTTGATGGTGGTGCTCCTCGGCCGGCTTAGACTAATTCATTTTAATCATGGTCTGAGGTCCTTGGAGAGAGTGGACTGAGACTTGCAGCAAATGAGACTTAGTGAAGGGAGGAAAGTGGGCTCCAGCGGAGGCTCAGAATGTGGCACTGTCTGCAGCTGCTACAGACTTGGAAGCTCCAGTGTTTACTGCAGTCAGAGACTAGCAGAGTGAAGTGCTTGCCGGACTCTGTGATTGGCTCCCTGACCAGCGCTACAGTCAAGCCTTCTGTGACAGTCTGCCTTCCTCAGTTGTGTGGCCGAGTCACATACAGATTTAGGGCCTGAGACTGACCTGTGGCCCGTTGATGCCTTTGTTGGACCTCCCCGTGTGTTTTAATTTTCTCATCGTTTAAACAGAACTATTACTGCCTTTGCCCATAGCTGCTCAGGGCTCCCGAGGATGCTGTCAGGGGTTGGAGCTTCCCCTCCAGGAGTCTGCCTCATCCAGGGGACAGGCAGCAGTGGCTTTTATGAGACAGGAGATTTGAGTAGACCAAGGGGAGACAGACAGAACTTGCTCTTCATCAGAGAGGCCCCACCCCTCTCTATGGATCACTACATATCAGTATGCTTTAAACCCTGGGCCTGATGGCTGCGACTGCTTTATAGGGGCATCTTCTTTTATCCCTCAAGTACTGCAGGTGGCAGGGTTATCAGCCCATTTTTTAGGTGAGGTAACTGAGGTGGTTAAGTTACTCAAGTGAGGCCACTCAGTCAGTCCATGTGTCTCCCGTGCTCTCAGATGCTCTGAGAAACGCACCGCAAACTTCCCAGGAACTGTGGGTAAGTGTGGAAACCAGTCCTACGTCTCTCCAGGAACATGGTGGTGGCTTTGAAGGAACTGTCCATCCGGGGTGACTTCCGGACCACGGTGGAATATCTCGTTAACCTTCTGGAGACCGAGAGCTTCCAGAACAACGACATCGACACGGGGTGGCTGGACCACCTCATTGCTCAGCGGGTGCAGGTAGGAGGCTGCTTTGCTTCCCCGCCTCCCCGGGGTAGGGGGGTGGGGGTGGTGGGGGTGGAGGTCCATGCTTCCTGCAGGTACTGAGACCTGGAGTCTTTCCCAGGCAGAGAAACCGGACATCATGCTCGGGGTGGCGTGTGGGGCCTTGAACGTGGCAGACTCGATGTTCAGAACCTGCATGACGGAATTCTTGCACTCCCTGGAAAGGTAGGGCAGACACTTCTCTCTTCCCCTCCTGGGACGTGTGGGCCGCATGGAAGGCAGAATGAGGCTTTTGTTGTTGCTATTGTTCAGGGATGACTCTCACTGTGTAGCCAACACTGGCATCCTTCTGCCTCAGCCTCCTGAGTGCTGGGATCACACACCTGTGCCACCATGCTAGGTGGTAGGCTTTGAGGGCGGCAGGTCAGTCACCACCTGGCTGGGATTCCTCTCTTGTAGCCTCCCATGGGGGAAGGTGAAACTGGCAAGGCGGCTTCTGCCTGGGTCATCGTTGGTAGGATTTGTCCTGTGCATTGTAGGGTGACAGCGGAATTTATGTCTTCTGCCTACTAGAGGCCAAGGGAGGCCATTCTCCGAGTGTTCCAGCAATAAGAACAAATTGCCCTCTTAAGAAGTGCCATGATAAATGAAAGACAAAATGTCCCCACAAAAAGCATGAAAGAAAAACCAGTAGTGGTCGCTTATCACCTCTGAGTGACAGCTCATGTGCTAGAGGGCAGCAGGCCACAGACTGGACATTTTTACCTCATTTATAAATATACATAATATATTAATGGTTTACTTATTTTTACTTTATATACACTTATTAGTGGGTTGTCTGCATATATGGGTGGGTGAGGGTGTTGGATCCCCTGGAGCTGGAGTTACAGACAGTTCTGAGCCATCATGTGGGTGCTGGGAACTGAACCTGGGTCCTCTGCAAGAGCAGTCAGTGCTCTTAACCGCGGAGCCATCTCTCCAGCCCTGATCCCACATATATTTTTGCTGAAATGGTTTGTGTTTGCTTCCCAGGCATCCTCCTGCCTCACCCTCCCCAGTGCGTGGTTTATACACATATACTACCACACCTGAGTTCCATGTGGGGTTTTCTCCCAGAAGAAGATTTGAAGCTATTTTAAAATGATCTGTTCTTCAGTACGCCATAGTCCATGTTCAGGTGCCTCTGTCTATTCAGATTTTTATAGCACAATACCACAGAGCAGGAGCTCATAAACAACAGAAGACATTAATTACAGTTCTGGAGGCCGGGACATCCAGCGTCATGGCATGGGTCAATTCAGTAGTTACCAGTTCCTCTCTGGGATCTGTGTCCCGCACTTTTAATAAGACTTGGCTCCATCTGACTCGCTGATGTCCAGGAAGGGCCGAAGCCAGATAATAGACAACTTGGTAGATGCTGGGGATGGAGCCCAGGGCCTCACACACAGGGGCACCTGTTCTGCCATGGAGTTCCACCAGCTTCCTGAGGGCCATGGAAGATGTCATTGAGCCCAAGGGGGCGCTATAGGGATCTCTGCTCCTTCCCGGACTGACAGCAGACATGGCTTTTCCTTCAGGGGTCAGGTTCTCCCGGCTGATTCTCTACTAAACATTGTGGACGTTGAGTTGATTTATGGAGGCGTCAAGTATATTCTCAAGGTAAAGGCCTGTGCGTCTCAGAAATCCCCGCTGTCTTGAGCCTGATGGGAGTTTGTTTCATTTCTTCTGTGAACCTGGAGTGGAGCCTTCATTCTGGGGTCTGAGCAGTGTGTTCTTCAGGACTCGCTGTGTAGTTCACGGCCTTGAATCCTGAACAGTCTTGAGTATAGAAGAGGAACCTTGAGTGGAACCCAAAGAATGCTGTCTTTTATCTGAAATCATCTGTGTATGTGTAATGTTATTTAATACATGTGTATGTTATGACGATACATGCATGAGGGTAAGCCCTGGACTGGTATCGCATTGGGATGGAAGTGCAGAGCCTGCACCAGAGCTCACTGCGCACGCCTCCCTCCTGGGAAAGAGCTCACACTGCGCATGCCTCCCTCCTGGGCAGAGCTCACTGCGCATGCCTCCCTCCAATGTCCCAGATCTCTAGTAAGCCATAGTCCATGTTTAGGTGTCTCTCTATATTCAGGTTTTTATAGCAAAGTGCCATAGAGCAGGGTCTTGTAAACAGCGGTAAGCATTGCTCACAGATCTGGAGGCTGGGACATCCGGGGTCATGGCATGGATCAATTCAGTATCTTCTGAGGGCCTGTTTCCTGGTCTCTAATGGGTACCTTCCTTTGCTGTGTGTCTTCGTGTGGTAGAGGAGGGCAAGGGAGCTCTTTGGAGTCCCTTTAAAATTTTTAAATTGAAGACAGGCAGTGATGGTGCACGCCTTTGATCCCAGCACTTAGGGATCTCTGTGAGTTCAAAAGCCCAGCCTGGTTTACAGAGGGAGTTCCAGGACAGCCAGGACTACACAGAGAAACCCTGTCTCGAAAAACCGAAAAAAAAGTTTTGAAATTTATTTATTTATGTGTGTATGCATATGTGTGTGAGGATGCTATGACATGCGCGTGTGTGTGTTTGTGCGCGCGCGCGCACGTGCGTGTGTAGGTCAAAAGCAGCCTTCAGGAGTTGATTCTCTTCCCACCACTTGGGTCCCAGGGATCAGACTCAGTTTGTCAGGCTTGATGACAAACGCCTTTGTTGCGGTGTCATCTCACAACCCTGGGGTCCCTTTTATAAGACTACTAAGACACATGTACCGGAACCGCGAGCCCACTTCCTAGTAAGATCTCGTTTGAGGATTGGTTTCGGCACTGGACTGTGGGAGGCACACACGGTTTAGTGGACTAGGTCCCCGATGAAGCCTCCACAAGACGCCCCACCCAGCGTATAAGCTGCAGTCCCCCTCCAGCTACAGTGATGCACGGGCCCTGTGACTGCAGCCTGAAGCCTTTGTCCACACTGAGGGCAGGAGTAGACTGCTAGCCTGTGTGCCACCTCTTGGGGATTCTGATGTGAGCCTGTCCCCACAGGTGGCCCGGCAGTCCCTGACTATGTTTGTCCTTATCATGAACGGCTCCCACATCGAGATCGATGCCCACCGGCTGAACGACGGGGGCCTGCTCCTGTCCTATGATGGCAGCAGTTACACCACGTATATGAAGGAAGAGGTGGACAGGTGCGTGAGGATCACGGCCGCGGTCCCGGGCAGCATGGAGCATGCGCAGCTCTCTCTGGGCGTTGAAATGCAGAGCTGGCTTCTGTGTAGGCCTGGGGTTCTGGAGAGGGTCCCCTCCTGGATGGAACTCCATGCACCTGGCAAGAGTTAGAGGGGAAGGGACCCCAGGCAATGCCTTTATGGTTACCAGAGGATTTAGAGCCTAACAGGACATAGCAACCAGCTCCATAATCTGCGGGCTAAGTGAGGAGGTGCCAGCTGCCCTGGGTCTGAGCTGCAGGTCCTGGAAGATGGGCGTGGAACAGATGCAGGATCCAGCGGCTGGTCAGTGAGTCACTGTGAGCAGTGTGCTCAGCTAGGGATGAGGACACTGATGTCACCACTCCTGGGCTTCCAGCCTATGGCAGATGAGGCACTGAATAGCAGCAGCAGGAGGATGGGTGGCAGGATGCTGGGTCCTGCAAGCTCTAGGCGCGGAGCATTGCATGATGGGTCCAGATACCTCCAGCTCCCATTTGCCTGACCATGCTGAAGTCACAGTGGTACAGGGATGACTGAGGCAGAGGAGGCCACCCAGACCTTTACCAAAGAGATTAAAGTGTGAATGTGTGTGTGTGTGCTCGCGCGTGCGTGTATGTGTGTTTGTGTACGCGCGCGTGTGCCTGTTAGAGCCCACTCCTGGAAGCCAGGTCCATGTGGGGTACCCCTTTCTCAATCCCCAGTATTTAAGAGGAACCACATTCCATCTGCTAAGAATATTCAAGTTCTCTCCTAGGCTCTGCCCAAAGCCTGTCTTCCCCAGTTTAGTTAGAGGAAGGATTTGGAACCAGTTAGCGTTAGTTATTGATTAGTATTGTTGGATCGATTTCCCTGTGGCAGGGCCTGGGGGTTTATGTCAGTAATAGAAACTAATTTTCAGCCAGAAGAAATAAAGGCCCTAATGCCTCACAGAGGGTGACGGAAATGCCTGCCCTGGAAAAGGGAGATTCCCCTAGAGTCTGACGCCTTGCTGGGCCTCATTCATCTCCCACATTCCCGCCTCCTCCCGTAGTTACCGGATCACTATCGGCAATAAGACGTGCGTGTTTGAAAAGGAAAACGACCCCACTGTCCTGAGATCCCCCTCGGCTGGGAAGCTGTTGCAGTACACGGTGGAGGACGGAGAGCACGTGGAAGCTGGGAGCAGCTACGCGGAGATGGAGGTGAGTGCAGAGCCTGCCCTGGAGCTGTGGGTCTGAAACCCCATCCCTCAGCCAACGGGCTTTGGCGCGCTCCTCGGCCTCCGAGGTTCAGCCAAACTCCTTATGAAATATTCAAAGGATACTTTCAAAAGAGCTCAGATAGCGCACATCTCCTGGGAAGGAACAAGAACTGCTTAGTGCCAGGTGATGGTGTCACATGCCTTTAGTCCCAGCACTTGGGAGGCAGAGGCAGGAGGATCTCCGAGTTCTGGGTCAGCATGGACTATGGAGTGAGTTCTGGGACAGCCAGGACTACACAGAGAAATCTTGTCTCAAAAAACAAAAAACAAAACAAAAACCTGCTTGGTAATGGTGATGGTAATAATTAAAACCACAGGCCTAGCCAGGCAGTGGTGGCGCATGCCTTTAATCCCAGCACTTGGGAGGCAGAGGCAGGTGGATTTCTGAGTTCGAGGCCAGCCTACTCTACCGAATGAGTTCCAGGACAGCCAGGGCTATACAGAGAAACCCTGTCTGGAAAAAACAAAACAAAACAAAACAACAACAACAACAACAAAAAAACCACAGGCCTTCACGGACTGAGCACTGACCATCCAGTTGCTTCTGATCTAAGCTGTGTGTATGTGTGTGTGTACAGTGTGTGCATAGATACACCTATACACATATACACACACCACACACATATATATGTTCTTCACCTCAGTTATTCTCTGTGAGGGGGAGGACTAGCCACCATTTTACAGAGAGGACACCAAGGCTCAAAGACAAAGGCAGTGTTTGGAATTCGCAGAGGTGACAGATGGGTTCTTGGGCTCAGGGACAGCTGAGCAAGGAGCAGCATGGTTCTGTGGCTCCACAGTCGGTACCGCGGCCACCATCTCATGTCTTAGGCATCTTCAGACACCGGGTCAGGGAAATGAGTTGCAGGATGCACTTCATGCAGGTGCTTCATTTTCCAAAGCACTCTCTCCAGGGCGCCCCAACCATGGCATGGGGTTAATTGTGCAGCTAGGGGTGGGGAGGGTAGCTCTAGAGCAGTGCGTTATTCAGCAATGGCATGTTGTCTCAGTCAGGGTGTTACTGCTGTGAGCAGACACCACAACCAAGGCGACTCTTACAAGGACAACATTTCATTGGGGCTGGCTTACAGGTTCAGAGGTTCAGTTCATTATCGTCAAGGCAGGAACATGGCAGCATCCAGGCAGACATGGTGCAGGAGGAGCTGAGAGTTCTACATCTTCATCTGAAGGCTGCTAGGAGAAGACTGGCTTCCAGGCAGCTAGGACAAGGGTATTAAAGCCCACCCTGATAAGGCCACACCCACTCCAACAAGGCCACGCCCACTCCAAACAAGGCCAAGCCTCCCAACAGTGCCTCTCCCTGAGCCAAGCATGTACAATCCATCAGACATGTTCTGAGAAATATGTTCCAAATATGTCCTGGACAACTTCTTTGTCATGTGGACATTGCATAGCATATTTGCAGAGACCTGAAAGGTGTCAGTCAGTCACTGGAGGTGTTGAGGTGAGCTCCAAGCATGGGATGAGAGAGGCTGCTGCCATGACGTGACCTACAGTGTCTCAGCGTTAAGTGTGTGCTGAACTTTACCAGACGGGTAGTACACCAGTATCGCCACGAACACACGACAGCTCAGGCATGGCTATGGTGTCATTAGGTTATCAATCGCTGGGTCAGCATCCTTATAGTCACGTGGTATGGCCACGGTCCGTGCAATCTGTGACTGACTTTAAACTAACCGCTATGGGTAATAGGACTTAATGGTGTTTCTGAGACAGAGGGCTTCCTTTGAAGATAGTTAGGAGGGGCCTGTAGCTGCAGCTCAGCAGCAGACTATTTGTCTAGCATGCATGACACCCCGGTTTCTGCCCCCAGCCCCACAAATCCAAAAGGGAAAAGCTCTTTCTGTGTCCGTGAAATGGGCGGCACACACGCCTGCCTCTGGATGGCGCCCGTGCCCGGTGCACAGCAGGCTGGGAGAAATGGCAGGTTCCCTGTCACGAGCATGAGCGGCGCGCAGAGATTTGCTATCGCCATGACGCACCCCCAACCACCCTGCACCAGGCAGTGGTTTAGGGTGACTCTGGGTGCTGGCCCCGGGGGAACTCTGACCTTTCCTCTCTGCTAAACAGGTGATGAAGATGATCATGACCCTGAGCGTGCAGGAGAGCGGCCGCGTGACGTACATTAAGCGACCAGGGGTTATCCTGGAGGCTGGCTGCGTAGTGGCAAGGCTGGAACTCGATGACCCTTCAAAAGTGCACGCGGTATGTGGCACGTGGTCCTACCTGCTTTGCCTGGCCCAGAAGGTCCCACCGTGTCATCCTGCTCAGAGAGAGCAGACCAGAATCTCTCTGTTCCTGTACCCATCTGAGGCATTCTCAGACACATCCGGCTCAGGTGATGATGTATCGTGGCAGCCATGGCCCTGTTTTCTCCATTACCTTCCCGGCTCTTAATCTTTTTATTTTTTATTTTTTCGAGACAGGGTTTCTCTGTGTAGCCCTGGCTGTCCTGGAACTCACTCTGTAGACCAGGCTGGCCTCGAACTCAGAAATCCGCCTGCCTCTGCCTCCCAAATGCTGGGATTAAAGGCGTGCGCCACCACTGCCTGGCTCTTAATCTTGCTTGGAGCAAAGACCAAGAGCCAAGCAGAGCCCCCTCCCCCATGATGGCTGTGTTTTTCCCTCTGTCCCTCTCCCTGGCTTCAGGAGTCCACACAAGTCTCCAGCCTGGAGCCTGTTCCTCTGGCTGGAAGGACCTGCCGCAGGCACGGCCAGCCCACTCTCACGGTGACAAGATTTCCCACCCCACCCATGAAGCTGCCTTTTGCTCTCTGTCAGTGCTGGGGATAAATCTCAGGTCTTGATCATAGTCGGCAAGCACTCCAACATTGAACTACACCCAGCCCTTGGATTTAGAAATTTGTTTTATTAACTGTTAGTGTTGTCATTGGTGTTATTGGTGTTATTATGATGTGTGTGTGTGTTTGTGCTATCCTGCGTGAGTAGAGGTTGAAGGGCAACTCTGGGAGTTGGTTCTCTCCTACTATGGGTTCCGACTTATATGGCCAGCATTTATCTGCTGAGCTATCTCACTACCCATATGTGTATATGTATGTATATATGTATGTGTTTATGTGTATGTATATGTAGGTATAATCGTGCCAGGTTCTGTGAGCAATCTGAGACCACCTTTAAAATATTATTTTGTTCAATTAGTATGTGCTGTATAAACCAGATTTTATCTTTCATGCAGCTATAGATCCGCAGGATTAGAGATCACACAAAGGGTTCTCATGCTCCATGCACCCCATTTCCCTATTATTAATTTCACAATATTTATTGCTAATTACTATTAATGTAATTATTGTGATTATATGATCCATTAGTCACAGTGAACCTCCACTGATGCGTTAACATAATACTTTACTCAGATTTCCATGTTAAGATTGCAATTAAATAAACATAACTTACTATCTTCACCCCTCTCTCTTCCTCCCCCCACTCTGTGTGTGTGTGCATGTGTATGCGTGCACACGCAATGTGTGTCCATCCGAGTCCACATGCTAAGGACAGAACCCAGGGTTCTATCTGTGACCAGTCTTCACGTCTCACAGGTGTGCTCATCTATGACACATCCTCACGTCCCACGAGTTCCCTGTTCTGTCTGTGACGCATCCTCCTGTCCCGCAGGCGCAGCCGTTCACAGGGGAGCTCCCTGCCCAGCAGACTCTGCCCATCCTCGGGGAGAGGTTGCATCAGGTGTTCCACAGCGTCTTGGAAAATCTGACCAATGTCATGAGTGGCTACTGCCTGCCCGAACCCTTCTTCAGCATGAAGGTAAGGGCCTGCGGGACCCAGGTGTGCAGCGGGCCCGTGTGGGGCGCCATTGTCTCAGGAAGGCCTCTTACCAGCTGAGGAGCTTTGGGTGACTCAAATGGCCCCTCTGTTTTCATTTCAATCTCGATCGAGGAGTGATCATTCTAACTGCTTGCCGTGACTGTCTCTAAAAAACAAATGAAAAGCAACTAAAGACGGCAGAGCTCGCTCAGTGGCCCAGTGCTTGAGAGCCACACACTGCTTTTCCAGAGTGCCCGCGTTTGGTGGGATGCCAGCACCCCCGTGGGGCAGCTCACAAGCGTCTGCAACTCCAGCTCCAGGGATCCAATACCCATTTCCAGCCTGGTAGGGCACCAGCATTTATGTGCACAGCCTACACGCAGACACAGACACATGCATTTAATTTAAAAATAATAAAAATAAACTAAAAATGAAAGGGGGTAAAGAAAGATCTTTGGCCTTTTTTTTTTTTTTTTTTTTTTTTGGTCTTTCGAGACAGGGTTTCTCTGTGTAGCCCTGGCTGTCTTGGAACTCATTCTGTAGACCAGGCTGGCCTCGAACTCAGAAATCCACCTGCCTCTGCCTCCCAAGTGCTGAGATTAAAGGAGTGCGCCACCACTGCCCAACAGATCTTTGGATTTTACTTGGCACTAAGCAAGTGGCCTACAGCATAAGCTCGTCACGTGACCTTATCCGTTCCTCCACATCATGCTGGCTTTCTAGTTACCCAGAGAGGGTACGGGCCCTCCCTATGGGGGGTAGACTGGGGCAACTCTACTCTAGGTTACCTCAGAGGCTGCTGGGCCTAGATCTCCATGAGGCATGAGTGGCTACCGCCTGCCTGAGCCTTTCTCCATGCGAGGCTATAGCCCGAGTGGGTCAAGTTGGGTGAGTGCGCATGGCAGATGGTGGTGTGCACGGCAGAAGGTAGTGCGCATGGCAGATGGGGACGCGCATGGCAGACGGTGATGCAGATGGCATATGGGGACGCCCACTCGAACGGTGGTGCGCACGCATATGAGAGGTGGCTGATGTGGTTGTCTCTCTCTGCAGCTGAAGGACTGGGTCCAGAAGCTCATGATGACGCTCCGGCATCCCTCCCTACCTCTGCTGGAACTGCAGGAGATCATGACCAGCGTGGCAGGCCGCATCCCGGCCCCTGTAGAGAAGGCAGTCCGCAGGGTGATGGCCCAGTATGCCAGTAACATCACCTCCGTGCTCTGCCAGTTCCCCAGCCAGCAGGTGCATGGCCCGGCTGGCTCCAGCCAACCCCGGCCATCCACACCTCCGCCCATTCCTGTGTCAGGCCTTTCCTAAGCTGGGCTAGCACCAAGTGTTGTGGTCCCGTGGTTTCTTTTTAACCTTTCGTGTAAAACTCCAGTATTTTCTCCCAAGGATGAGGCATTTGATGTGCACCCTAGTCCCCAGGCCTCGCACCAACCTCTCAGGCTCAGGGGGGAAGTCACGGGTGCAAATAGAACTAACTCTGTCCCGCACAGGCTGGCTCAAGACCTTAGCTGTATGTAGAACCTTGTTCATGGGTCACAGGCTTTGAAGCCCGCCCGTAGCTGTGGGCCTCATGCATCTTAGGACTGGAAACCATTCGTGTATATATCCCGTTTGCATACAAACTGTTCACTTTCTCTGCCCCGTATAGTTTATTCTCTGCTGTTGAGCGTTTCAAGGTGGTTCCCCGTCCGCCTCCACCATCTCCTCCTCCTCACCCACACACCTCCGCCATTGGAGAAAGCTAAGCCAGGCCGTTCCCAGAGGTCACCCATTCTAAAGGTGGACACTGTCTGTTCTGTCTTTTGCAGTGCTGGGTCTCAGGCATGCTAGGCAAGCACTCTACCACTGAGCTCCAGCCCGAGCTCCTGAAGGTTGGAATTTTGTTCAGCCATATAGAGGGACGAAGTTCTGATTCATGCTCCCACAAGGACGAACCTTATGCTAAAGGGCAAGGAGCTGCTCCTAGGAAATGCCAGCAACAGGCGATCAGTGTAGAAAGGAAGTCAATTAGTGGCCGCCAGGGGAGGGGTGGGGGGAGGCGAAAACCCGTTGCTTGAAAAGGCACGGAGGAGTGACCGGCTCCCCACTTGGCAGATACCCCACAGCTGGAGCAGGAAGGCTGTTGTATCCCAACCGGAAGTGATGAGGCCCCACGGGGAGAAGGATGCGCTTGGAACTTTTCTGGAATTTCTCAAGTTTTAGTTTTCTTTAAAAATCCTTTTTTTGGGGGGGGAGGGAGTGTGAGGTGTTGAGATGGCTCAGCAGGTAGAGATGCTTGCCAAACAAATACAGTGGTAGCCTGAGTTGGATCCTCAGCACCCGCGTAAGGGTAGAGCCGATTCCAGGAAGGTATATATATCCTCATATATAACACACACACACACACACACACACACACACACACACACACACACACCCCACAGTCATTTAAAAAGGCAGGCACACCAATCACATGAGCTCCAACCCTTCCTCTCCTGTGCCCACGTGGTTGCTGGACACTCCTTCCTCTTCTGGGTCCTGTCTGCAGTGTGGATAGAACCATCGTCCAGTTCAGTCACATCTTTGTGAGATTGGTGTCATTCTGGGCCCCTGGGTCCCCAGGGAGACATTGAAAGGGTGAACAGGACTGTTCTGCATAGGCCATGTGACTTGGGTCTTTGAGTACAACCAGTCTGGAGCCTCCCTGGGAGTCCATAGCGGGTCCCCTCACAATACTACCCGGTAGGGACTGGATCATGTGGCTGGCAGTGGCCCGACCTGTTTTCTGTTCTCATCCAGATAGCCACCATCCTGGACTGCCACTCAGCTACCCTGCAGCGTAAGGCGGACCGAGAGGTCTTCTTCATGAACACACAGAGCATTGTGCAGCTGGTCCAGAGGTAAGTGCATCCCAGGCCCTCCGGCCCGAGTAGCATGTAGGAAGCCCTGGCTTCAACCCCCAGCACAGGGAGTGGGAGGTGGAAAGGGAGTGCATCCCCCGTTTTTAGAAATATTATAGAAGAGAAAAAAATGTGGAGGGATAACTCACAGCACTTGTTTCAAAAGGAAGGGAAATCTGCAAAAAGTGTTTCAGCCAATGTCTTCAAATTTGACTTCTGTAAACAGTTTTGTGTGTCGCATAGCTAGTTGGAAGTTTTTGGTTTATGGTTAAAATCTGTTAAAAATCAACTTTCCTCTTTAAGTAGCTCAACTCTTAGGATTTCCCCTTCTCTCTGGGCCTAAACAGGTGCTGACAAGGGGCTAGTAAGTTCTGGGCGCTAGCCCAGGCTGGACCATGGTTTGATGGGCTAGTCACAGCTCCTTTGACATGAGGATTTGGATTGTACTCCAGATGCTTTAAAACTCCTCCCCCTCCCCTTTCTTCCCTCTCCCTTTCTCCCCTCCCCCTCCCCCTTTCTCCCCTCCTCCCCTCCCCTTCCTCCTCTCCCCTTCCTCCTCTCCTTCCTCTTCCCTTCCCTTTATTTCTCTCCTTTCTACCCTTTCTCTTCCCCCTCCTCCTCTTCCTTCTCCACCCCTTGCAGTTTTGCTTGCAACCAGGGCTTCGCATATGCCAGGGAAGTGTTCTACCACTGAGTTACACCCCAGTCCTTGGTTTTCTGAGGAAGGGGTCTCCCTGTGTAGTTCAGGCTACCCTCCAACCCATAGTCCTTATAGGAAGGGTGCTCTTGCAAGCGTGGACCTCCATGCCTGTGGATCCTTCCCCTTCTTAAGGTCGTAATGGTCCAAGCTGAAACAGCCAGGCGACCGTAGTCATGGCCACAGGGCTGCTTTTGGTTCTTCAGATACCGCAGTGGGACCCGTGGCTACATGAAGGCTGTGGTGCTGGACCTCCTGAGGAGATATCTGAACGTGGAGCATCATTTCCAGCAAGGCAAGAGACGCCACCTCCCCCTGGTGTCAGCCACAAGCCCTGGGCGGGGCAAAGGGGGAGGTGTCACAAGCTCTGGGCGGGGCAAGGGGGAGGTACCACAAGCTCTGGGCAGGGTAAAGGGGAGGTGCCACAAGCTCTGGGCGGGGCGAGGGGGGAGGTGCCACAAACTCTGGGCGGGGTGAAGGGGGAGGTGCCACAAGCCCTGGGCGGGGCGAGGGGGGAGGTGCCACAAGCCCTGGGCGGGGCAAGGGGGAGGGAGGTGTCCTGGCCTCATCCTGCTGGGGCTCCGGTTTCCTCCACAGCCCACTATGACAAGTGCGTGATCAACCTGAGGGAGAGGTTCAAGCCGGACATGACCCAGGTGCTAGACTGCATCTTCTCACACTCCCAGGTGGCCAAGAAGAACCAGCTGGTGACCATGCTGATAGTAAGATGGGGTCCCCCCCCCCGTGGGGGTAGGGGTGGGGTAGGGGCTTGTCTCCCCCTCCTCCTCTCTCTCCTTCCTCTTCCTCAGTCTCTTCCCTCCTCTCCCCCACGCCCCTTTCAGTTCTGTCGTGGAACCCAGGTCCTACACATGTTAGGCAAGTCCTCTGTCAGGAAGCCGCATCTCCAGCCTAGTTCCCAACTATTTTCTAGAAAGGTCCAGAAAGTAAAGATCTTGCAGGTGTTTTGGTCTCTGACCTAACCACTTGACTCTGTCATTGTTTGTGGTATGGTTGCAAAATAAAACTTTATTTGTTACTATAGGCAGTGACACAAAGCACCTGCTCTGCGCCAGACTTTCTTGGTTGCTTTTACAATATATTAATTAGTTTTCAAGATTATATACTAAATTCATTTATTGTTATTGTTGTTATTACTAGTGTCGTTATTAATTTTGACATTAGGGCTTCCTACGTAGCTCAGGCTGGCCATGAATTCCTCATCTAAAGAGAACCTTCTTGATTCCCAGGAGCTGGGACAATAGAAGCGTACTGATATACACATTAGTGCTAACTTCTCTCCAACTCCAAGATGTGGACTGTTGTCACCGTCCTTTGGCAGAGAACAGAGAGGTCAGGCCATCTGCCTTGGGGCACTCAGTGGCTCAGCGGAGTCAGGGCTTGTCGACACAGTGTGCTTCCCCAGTACGAACTGCTGGTCTGGGCCAGCCGGGTCCTGGCTCTCACCGTATTTCCTTTCACCTTCTTAAAAAGTGTGAGGTTTCTCCTTCATTTTTACTCTACGTGGTAATTGGCAGTCTTTCATGTCGGAAGACTTTTCTTTGACAATCTGCTTATAAAGTCAAAGGCAAACATGCCAACATGGTTAAGTCCAGCAGCTAGCGACTCCAGGTGGTTGGCACAGGGGCCTTCAGCACCGGAGTCTTCATTACTTGTGTAGTGTTGAAGTTTTTCAAAATTTATTTTGAGGTGAGGGGTTCTCCTAATGACTGTGGTGTGTAGCTGGGACTAGAAACTTAAGCCCAAAGAGATTCCAGTCTTTGGGGGACCCTTCTGCTAAGAAAATCTACCCAAGGGTGGAGATCGCCTTGGATCTTATTTGGAAGAAAGGTGCTCTTTCCGTTAAGCTGGGCTGGGGCCAGAGCTGGGTGTGGCGGGTACACCGTTAGTCCTAGCACTTGGAAGTCTGGGAAGCTAGCCTGGTCTAAATAGTGAGTTCCTGGCCAGCCTGGTCTACTGGGTGAGATAGATGATAGACCCAGTCTGTGGGTTATCCTCATGCCATTTGCTCCTGTGTGTGTGTTAACTCTCCTGGGCACGAATGTTCTCCATGTCATAAAGCCCAGCCTGGAGAAAATAGCAGAATTGGCCTAGCCCAGGCTACTGGGACCATTACTTAGAAGACTGAGCATGTTGCCTCAGCCCTGGTAGTAGGGGTTGTACAAATGATGAGAAGAGATTCATGGTTTCTTTCAGCTTTTGGTTCTGTTTGTTAGAAAACACAGACTTTTTCATACCTCTTAAGGTTTGGTACCCAGGAAACTGGGTTAGTGGTATCCTTGGCAAAGGCCACTTTAGAAAGAAAGAGTTTACTTTGGCTTTTGGTTTGAGGGTACAGCCCATCCTAGCGAGAGGCCATGGCGGCAGGCTCGTGTGGCAGCAGGTCACGTGGTATCCACAGTCAGGAAGCAGCCACAAATGAATGCGGGTGCTCAACTCTCTTTCTCTTTTGTATTCAGTCCAGGGCTCCAGCACAGGGAATGACACCGCCCACACTCAGTGTGGGGCTCCCCACCTCAGTTAACCTAATCTGGAGATGACCTCCCAGACAGGCCCAGGGCTCTGTCTCCTAGTTGATTCTAGGTCTTGCCGAGATGGCTATCATGATTAACTTAGGCGTCACTGATGCTCGAAGCGGGGGACTTTCCATTGGAGCAGTGGCCCTGGAATGAACGTCTTTTGTAGTCTTGTTTCTTGGGTCCTTTACCTGTCACAGTGCTTCAGTGGCAGTGAAAGTAGAACACAATGCCGTCAGCAGAATTGTGTAAGACCAGCTGCTTCCTAGACGTGAACAGGATGGGGGGAAACCCCTATTGTGAGCTTTTGTATGTGAGGGTGCTAACCTGGTGTTCTAACGCACACGTGTGCGTGCAAACTTGAATGCAGGTGTCCACCGAGGCCGGAAGGAGGGCATCGGATCCCCTGGGGTTGGAGTTACCTGTGGCTGTGAGCTCACTGAGACGGATGCTAGGAGCCTAACTCGGGTCCTCTGCAGGAATATTCAATGTTCTTCACTGCTGAGCCATCTCTCCAGCCCCACACGAGTACTCTTTGAATGGTGGTCCTTTTAGCCTAGCTGCTGGACAGCCCCGGGCTCTGTATGCTCCTCACAGCCACAGGGGTGGAACAGTGAGAGCAATACTATAGCTGTCTGATCCTGTTGGGACTTGAGAGGGAGAGGGTGACAGCCTGTTCTTGGGATTAGGAAATCAGCAAGGGCTTTTACTATTGAGACAGTGCACTCATGTAGGCGAGGGGGACTCAGCCTCCACTCTGTAGGTTGCAGGCTGTCTTAGAGGACAGTGCGGGCTGATCTAGGTGGTGGATGGCAGTGACTCAGCAGCCCCGCTTCCTCCTGTCACAGATCTATCTCCAGTGGGTGTTTAGGGAGTCCCTTCTTTGAGCTGTCCCCAGGCCCCTCTTACAGTGAAGACACAGGAGGAAAGACAGCCCCATCTGCAGCAGAATAGCTCCTTGCTCAGCAGAAGGCACTCGAGCCTGGGCCAGGAGATAGCTCAGTGGGTAGAGCACCTGTAACAGGTGCGAGGACCAGAGTTTGGATCCCCAAATTCCACGTAAAAAGCCACCCGGTACGGTGGCCCACTTGTGATCCCAGAACTCCGGAGCTGGAGATAAGGGGTCCCCAAGGCCAGCAGCCTAGGCCAGCCAGATCAGTGAGTTCCTGAGTCCAGGTTCAGGAGAGACTCTGGCTCAGAAAATAAAGTGGAGCGCAATGGAGGAAGACTTTCAGAGTGGGCTGGTCCTGTTCACACACGCATGTGTGCACATGTGCGTGCTCATCCACACACATGTACCCCTCGGCACAGCCCATTGGGGTAAGGACACATAAGTCAGTGAATGAATGAAATGACCCTACAGTAAAAAGAGGCAAGGGCTTAGTTTTTTTATTTTTTGTTTGTTTGTTTTTTCAAGACAGGGTTTCTCTGTGTAGCCCTGGCTGTCCTGGCACTCTGTAGACCAGGCTGACCTTGAACTCACAAACATCCACCTGCCTCTGCCTCCTGAGTGCTGGGATTAAAGGTATGCACCACCACTGACCAGCTAAGGGCTTTTTATTATTTGTTTGTTTAAGATTTATTTATTTTTATTTGTATGCACTGCAGCTGTCTTTAGGCACACACCAGGAGAGGGCATCAGATCCCATTACAGATGGTCATGAGCCACCATGTGGGTGCTGGGAATTGAACTCAGGACCTCTGAAAGAGCAGTCAGTGCTCTTAACCACTGAGCCAGCTCTCCAGCCCCAGCTAAGGGCTTTTTTTTTTTTAAAAAAACAAAACAAAACAAAACAAAACAACCTCTGGCTATATGTGTTTAGAGAGTTGAGGCTAGACTCTCCTCCACCCTCACTTACCCCTTTACCAATCCTCCCTTCCCCACCCCATCTCTCCCCTCCCCTCCCCATCTGATCCCCTTCCCCCCCCAACCCTCTTCCTCCTCCCCCACCTCCCTGACCAGCGAAGTGCTGGCCCCTTGGGCAAAACAAAGTCAGTTCTGTTACCGCCCCCAAGGATGAGTTGTGTGGCCCAGATCCAGCCCTGTCAGACGAGCTGACCTCCATTCTCAACGAGCTCACTCAGCTGAGCAGGAGCGAGCACTGCAAGGTGGCCCTCAGAGCCAGACAGGTTGGTCTCGGAACCCCCCCCCCCCCCCCCGTGTCTGTGGTTCTCCCTCCTCCCACCTCCTGTCATCTCCCTCCTCCCTCCTCCTGTCTGCAGGTCCTGATCGCCTCTCACCTCCCTTCCTACGAGCTGCGTCACAACCAGGTGGAGTCCATCTTCCTGTCCGCCATCGACAGGTACGGCCACCAGTTCTGCCCGGAAAACCTCAAGGTGAGCCTCGGGGACAGACCATGGGTTTTTCTTACCCCCAAGGAGCCTCCCCCCCCCCCCATTTAGTGACATCCAGTTCAGAGTGGATGTCACTAGGACAGTCCCAGGGAACACCAGCAGGCTCTGGGAGTTGCAGGTGCAGAAATCTGTTTGC
This sequence comes from Uromys caudimaculatus, assembly GCA_028551405.1. NCBI lineage: Eukaryota > Metazoa > Chordata > Mammalia > Rodentia > Muridae > Uromys > Uromys caudimaculatus. The sequence goes on from CM052721.1 coordinate 36,541,406, forward strand.
AGAGTGCACAGGGCGACAGGATTGAGGGTTTCCTGGACACTACAGGGTTAACATTAACGGGTTTTTTCTGGAACATGCCAGGAGGTGTGAGTCCTTTGCAATGGGAATGGGCTAGGGGAGTTGGGGTAGGGGTGGGGGCTGGCACTGACTTTGTCTTTCCAGGCTCCTGCCAGGGCCCTAGCTGATCATAAACTTCTAGGCATCCATCAGCATTTGAAACTGGGGCCCTGCCCTGGGCACAGTCACCCCACACCCCTTCACTGTCTGATCTCCCAAGGCTCTGTGCAAAGGAGCCCTCTGTATCAGAGACACTAATTGCAACGGTGACTGTGACTTGTGCCTGCATCCCCTACCCAATCTCCAGCTTCTGGGTCGAACCTGCTCATGTTCCTTTTGCTTTTTGCCCCCCCCCCGTCTCTCACAGAAATTAATACTTTCGGAAACGACCATATTCGATGTCTTGCCTACTTTCTTCTATCACGCTAACAAGGTCGTCTGTAAGGCATCCCTGGAGGTAAGAAGAAACACCGAGCGTTTGCCGGCCACCCGCCTGCACACCCCAAGACCCTAAGTTTTGTGCCTTGCAGATGTGATCTTTTCTGTCTAAAGAAGGGGTTCCCATTCTCCTCTCACGGAGGAGAAGTTGAGCTCAGAGATGTGAGGTGATTTTCTCAGGGCCACACAGACAGGAACAGAGCCAGGATTCACACTTTATTGGTTTTCTTGAAGTCCATACCAGCAACACTGCCAGGGCCTATGGCGTCACAAGCTTCTCCACACGGGGCACAGCTGGGCCACACCCCAGTGCCAAGCCAGATGCACCTTGTCCAAACTTCCTATGCATGAGTATTCAGTATATGAGAGACTTTTCTGTCTGGAGCAGAGGACACAGGCTACCTCCCTTTGGCAGAGAAAGGCTTACCTGTTAGGGTGTCTGCCAGGGACTCTGCCCGATGGATTCCTCTCAGAATTGCAGTTTGCTTCCACTCCTGCAAATAGGAGCTGGTGTTTCCTGTTCTCAGGACCTTCGTTACCCCAGATGGAGTTGGGCCGCTGACAGTCTTGTGTCACCCTGGATTGTCAAGCCCAGTGTTGCCACTCCTTGTGAGCCCCTAGCTTTTCCTGCATCTTTGAGACCCTGCGGGTCACCCATGCCATGCCAGATTTGCCTAGGACGTCACCGAGACTGGTTTGGGCTTTTGAGCCCGTGACAGCTGCAGGGGGCCTCACTTTCAAGACCCAGCACAACCCAGCAGACATGATTTTGACAGGTGTTATTTCCTAGTTGTATCTGTGAGGGTTTTTTTTTTCCTAGCTTTTAAAAACTTTTAGTTAATAAATCAATTTTGTGTGTGTGTGAGAGAGTGAGGGCTCAAGCGTGAACATGTACCACGGGGACACACGTGGAGGTTAAAGGTCATCTGTTCAGGTGGGATTACACATACACACCCTTTTTAAAATTTGTTTTTGAGGCAGGTCTCTTTTCTGCCACCAGACTGTGCACTGGACTTGTGAGCTTCCAGCGGGCTCTCCTGTCTCTGTCTCCCAACTCAGCGTAGGGATGCTGGGATCACAGGTATATCCCACCGCATCTGCCTTTTTACGTGGGTGCTAGAGAGTGAATTCAGGTCGTCAGGCCCATTCCGCAGTTGTTTTACCCACGTGAGCTGTCTGTGTGGCCCCAGGATGTACCGTCATACGCTCCGACCCATATTAGGCACATTTCATTGAGCGTGGTTCAGCTTCTCCCTTGTGGCTGAGGCACACTGGAGATATACATTCTAGGCTCTTGAATAAATCGACCTCATCCTAAATGTGTTGGGGTCCCTGAGCAAACTCCAGTTCAGTGATTTGTAGGGACTCACAGGACTCACAACTGTGACGTATTTATTACACAGACTGGAAGGCAGACAGCAAAGGGTCGTTCATGTAGGCGATGCTGATGGGCCCAGGGTGGGCTTCCTTCTCTGAGGGGAATTACAGCAAGTGAAATCCTCTGACAGTGACTTATGACGTGGGTAGTTCTCCTGGGAAAGCTCAGGAAACCCCAGGAGTTCTTTACATTGTGTGTTGAGATGAAAATAGCTAGAGTATTTGGGGAAAGAGAAAAAACAATTGTTCCCCCAAGTAGCTGCTAGGAATTTAAATCTATGTGGCTTGTGGTATTACATTCCAGTTGGTTAGAATGGAGTTGACAAACCGTAGCCCACAGGCCAACAATGCCACTGCTTTTTTTTTTTTTTTAAATAAAGTTTTATTAGAGCACAGATACAAACATCCAGTCTTTTCAATGGCGGCTTCCACGCTACGATGGCAGAATCTAGGGGCTTCATCAAGAATGAGGTCTCCCAAAGTCTGAAATGTTTGCTCTTCATCTCTTGAGACGTCCCCTTTCATGCAGCTTAGAGAACCCGCAGAGGTCCCCTGTGCACAATGCTTCACCCTTGGAAAGCTGCTGGTCTCTGTGAATGTTCATGGTTCTCCCTCTGCTCCGTCAGGTGTACGTGCGGAGAGGCTACATCGCCTACGAGTTAAACAGCCTGCAGCACAGGGAGCTCCCAGATGGCACCTGTGTGGTGGAGTTCCAGTTCATGTTGCCATCTTCCCACCCCAACCGGTAGGGACTGGTTTCTTCCTGCTTCTTTCCTCTCTGTCTTGTGTGGCTGCTGGGGAGACCCCTTCCCCTGCCGTAGGTCTCCTGCAGCCTTGCACGCTCATCTGTGGATCTAGGATTACCACCCAGTGTCCATCTCCTGTCAGGGACCCATGCATGCTGCCTTGAATGGCCATCAATGGATGGGAAGGGACAATATAACCAGCCAGTCACATGGTAGCGTTCAAATGTGTGCCAGTGAGGTAGTGCAGCAGGCAAAGCACTTGCCTATAAGCCCAAAGACCTGAGCACGGTCATTGAGACTCACAGTATAGAAGGAGGAAATGGACTCTTGGTAGTGTACCGTCAGACACACACACACACACACACACACACACACACACACACACACTATTATAAAAACAAAGTTTTAAAGTGCTGAGTCATCATGTGTGGGTCTCGGCTGTGTATTACACAGGGTTCTAGAACATTCTATCACTGCAGTGGACTGTGCTGTCCCAGACCACTGGGAAAAGGAAATGAGGTAAGGCAGCACACCTGGGACAATGCCCAGCACAGATGAAGCTGTGTTAGCAGTCTCTGGGTGGTTTTGGCTTGCACTTGTACAAACAGAATTGCTATCCTGTAACACTAGCCGGGAGACTGTGAAGCTTCTGTGTGTAATGTATCTTTTATTCTTCTGATGTAATTGTCGCCTCTGAGGTTTACTGCCTCCGTCTGCTAACCTAGGCCGAGTGCTGGTTCTTCCGGACTCGGTACAATCTTATCTAGGCCTAGGATGTTCTCAGCCTCTGAGACTTACTACTGTATAAGCCCACCCTTTCTAACTCTTTCTGAACTCTGGCTGACTGGTTCACTCAGCCATTCTGGCTCAACCTCCTCTCCAAACTGACTGACTCAATCTGGCTCCTCTTGGCTTCTCCTGAATTGCCCTGCTTGGCTTCAAACTAATTTTGGCAAAGATTTGTCCTAATCTTCTGGCTCCTTCTCATTCTCTGGCTCGTTCTGTTTTCAACCTGTCTCTGAAAAACTTTCCCATTCAAACTGTCCCCCCCCCCCCCCGCACCGCTTTCATAAGCAGCCTCTCTTTCATCTCTATTCTGCTGAGAGTTGGGCAAATCCCATTCTGTCAGATCTTTCTCTGATTCATCACTTTGTCTGCCACTCAATTAGAGATCACTTTCAAACACGTCTGCTTCCTTCTACAAACTTTACCTTCATTGTTTGGGTCTGAAGGTGAGTACTAAGGGTGTCCACATTCCAGCCAGAGGGATTAAAGGTGTGTGCTAAGGCTGAGCCGCACCACAACTAGAAACAGGTTTCTCCAGTAGGCAACACAACCTCGGGGTTCACAGTGTGATCAAATATCCTGCAGCATCTGTGTCCTTAGTCCCCTCAGTCCTTCCATCAGCTGGCCAAAAATGTCCTTCATCTCAGTTTTGAAGAAAAGAGTCCCTGAATCTCCTCTCTCTGGGGCCTGAATCGTGGCTTCACTCAGAACTCTGTCCCCTGCACCTGTGGCTTCTGGGAGCCAGAAGCAGAGCCAAGGGTGTGGTTTGCCTGCGTCCTCTGGGAGTCCTCAGTGTTCTCATGGGGACGTCTGTCTGACTGCACACTGCTCACAGTCTCTTTAACCCCGCTTACCTCAGAAGCCAGGCAGAGTGTGGAACTTTTTAGAATGAGCTATGTCTCCCCACCAGGATCCAAAGGCTCCCTCCCTGCCAATGGCCTTGGTTCCTCTGTCTTGGATTCTCACTGAGTTTTCCAGAGGCCTGGCTTGTGGCTGCAGTGGAGGTCATGTGACTTGAGTTCCATGGGTCAGAACTCATCTGCATGAGGCAGGGTCTGTGTTCTCCTGAGCAGGTTTTTCTGGTTCTCTTGTGCTTTTGTTTTACTTATTACCATTGTGTGTGTGTGATATGTGTGTTCATGTATGTGTGTGCGTGTATGATGCGTATGTGTGAGAGACGTGCACGTGTTTGTATGTGACATGTGCAGATGTGTAAGAGTGTGTGCACGTGTGTGTGATGTATGCATGGGTGTGAGAGACATGTGCAGGTATGTATGTGTGTGAGAGAGACATGTATGCAGGTATGTGTGCGATGTGTGTGTAACACGTGTGTGCAGGTGTGAAACGAGTGTGCAGGTGTGTGTGAGAGACGTGTGTGTAGGTATGTGTGTGAGATGTCTGCAGGTGCGTGAGAGAGATGGATGGATGGATGTGTATGATGTGTGTGTAACTTGTGTATGTAGGTGTGAGTGTGTAAGAGAGATGTATGTATAGTGTGTGATGGATGTATGTGTGAGAGAGACATGTATGCAGGTATGTGTGTGATGTGTGTGTAACACGTGTGTGCAGGTGTGAATGAGTGTGCAGGTGTGTGTATGAGATGTGTGTGTGCAGGTGCAGGGGTGTGTGTGTGTAGAGCTGCGTGCATGTGAGATATGTGTGTGTGTGTGTGTGTGTGTGTGTGTGTGTGTGTGTGTGAGAGAGAGAGGTGTGTGGAGGTCAGAGGACAAGTCCGTGGAGCCGGTTCTTTCACTCTTAGGTGAGTTCTGGGGACTGAACTCACATCATCAGGCCTGCGAGGCAAGCGCCACTTCACCCTCCCACAACCCCTCCTTCGGGATTTTAGGTGCTCCTCTTCCTGTTGGTTTTGGAAGAACGTGTATTACAGATGAGAAAGGAAGGCCTCCAGGAGGCGGCTCCTTGTATCTTGACTACTGTTTTCTGTTTTCACCTTTCTTTCTTTTTTTTCTTTTTTAAAGGCCTGCAGTACTTTGCTTAGTATGAGACAAGTCTTATATTGATTCAGCTGGTTTAAGGATGGTTGTTTGGGCCTGTGGTTGTGAGCGTGTATGTGCGCGTGCAGTCAGTGCCTCTGTGTGTGTGTGTGTGCACGCGCACGTGTAAGTGTGCATGCAGTCAGTGCCTGTGTGTGTTAGACAGCATTTTGAAAATACCCCACAGGAGTTGTTTTCTCTCTTGACTGTTTTGTCTGAGCAGCAAGTGCAGCTGGGAGAAGAGAGCCGTGGCTTCCCTGAGGGATACGTGGTCCCGTACTATTTCAGCGAGGACCTACACATATGCCCAGGCCTTCCCAGACACACCCAAAAATGCACTTCACCAGTCGGCAGGGTGATTCTAACTCCAGTAAAGTTGGGGGGGGGGAGATTAATCATTACCATGAGTTTGTGAGGTGTCTGAACTTGGTTAGCACCCAGGCTACTGCTCACATAGGCTCTAATCTGGGCCTGGTAAGGCCATAACAGCAGCACTCAGGGGACAAGCAGAGTTCAAGGTCAGCCAGGCCAACACATAAGCCCCCGGGTGGGTTGGTTTGTTCAGTTTGAAAAGGAAAATTCCCAGGCTCCCAGGAGAGGATAGCGGTAGAAACTTGGCATCATATACCGTTGATTACCGCAACACGGGCCCAGCAAGCCACACTCATTTAGGGAAAGGGAGCCTTCCCCAAGTCCTGGTTCCCACGTGCCAGCCAAGGGCCACCTTACCACAGCCCTCCATCCTAGGAAGGGCGGGGCAGTTCCAGCTTCTGCGAACATTTGTTTTTTACACTTCATAGATTCATCCCTCCCACACCTGATTCCAGGGTCCTCCCAGGACTGGTTTGGTTTCTGGGAACAGGGCCTCTCTAAACCTGTCCCAGCCACTGACTTCATCCCCAGACAGGGAAAGGATGAAAGGATCTGGGGCCTGAGACAACCCAAGACCAAACCTGCCTCCTCACCAGTTGCCTGGAGCTGGGCTCTCCAGGGGAAACTGAGGCTGGGGGCGTACCTCCTCCGTGGTCGCCTCTTTGGATTTACCTCGGGACTACTTGGGGACTGAGCCTGTTTATTCATGCACCATTCATTCACTTGCTTCCTGGGCTCTTCTACTCTGTGTCCTGAGGAGTCTGATGTGACCCCTCAGCACCTGTCCCCAGCGGCAAGTCTCCCCTCGTCGTCCCCATTTCAGACCCCACCTAGGGAAGCCTTTTATCCTGATCTGGCTTTCCAAAGCATCCTTCACAGGAAGGGCTCCGAGGGCCAAGTGGGCAGCCGCTGCCTCAGTCTCCCCTCCTCCTCACCCTGCAGAATGGTCACGCCCATCAGCATCTCTAACCCTGACCTGCTGAGGCACAGTACGGAGCTCTTCATGGACAGTGGCTTCTCTCCACGGTGCCAGCGGATGGGGGCCATGGTCGCCTTCAGGAGATTTGAGGAATTCACCAGGTAGGGCAGAGGAGCTGTATGGGCTTCTCCAACCCCCAGCCACTCATTCAGTAACACTCGGGCTCCGGGAGACCCAGACACAGGCACCGCAGTTAAGAATTACAGACTTGCCGGGCAGTGGTGGCGCACACCTTTAATCCCAGCACTCAGGAGGCAGAGGCAGGCGGATTTCTGAGTTCGAGGCCAGCCTGGTCTACAGAGTGAGTTCCAGGACAGCCAGGGCTACACAGAGAAACCCTGTCTCGAAAAACCAAAAAAAAAAAAAAAAAAAAAAAAAAAAAATTACAGACTCCTCGGGGAGTGATGGGAAAGGCTGGCCCAATGGTCCTAAGGGACTGGGCTAGACAGGAGCCCAAAGTTCTGGCAGGTTGTTGTACAACAGGGACTGGCTACATCCTTTAGAGGCAGGGGTCCCTCAGCTTCCCTCTGTCCCACCCCACAGGAACTTTGATGAGGTCATCTCCTGCTTTGCCAACGTGCCTACAGACACTCCTCTCTTCAGAAAGGCGTGCACCTCCCTGTACTCAGAGGACGACAGCAAGGTAAGCCCAGTGGACAGTCCACAGTGTTGGGGGAGGGGCGGGCCATAGCCCCGCCCTCTTGCCCCCAGCCTGGTTTTCTCTTGCAGAGCCTCCGAGAGGAGCCCATCCACATCCTAAATGTGGCCATCCAGTGTGCCGACCACATGGAGGACGAGGCGCTGGTGCCGGTCTTCCGTGCCTTTGTGCAGTCCAAGGTATTCCCGTAGTGCCTCTGGGGTCAGATGCCTCCGGAGGTGAAGGACAGGCTGTCTTGACTTTTGTGTTGCTGTCACCAAATACCCCAGGCTGGGAATAAAGTAAAAAGTTTATGGGGAGGGCAGGAGAGATGGCTCAGCGGTTAGGGGCTCTTACTGCTCTTCCAGAGGACTCAGGTTCAATTCCCAGCACCCACATGGCAGTCGACAACCACCCACAGCACTGTGGTACACAGAGGAGCATGACACTTAGAAACATAAAACTAATCAATCACAGACATAGCTTGATGGGTTTTGTCTCAGGGTGTTACTGCTGTGAACAGACACCATGACCAAGGCAACTCTTATAAGGACAACATTTAATTGGGGCTGGCTGACAGGTTCAGAGGTTCAGTCCATTATCATCAAGGCAGGAACATGGCAGCATCCAGGCAGGCATGGTGCAGGGGGAGCTGAGAGTTCTACATCTTCATCTGAAGGCTGCTAGCAGAATACTGACTTCCAGGCAGCTAGGATGAGGGTCTTAAAGCCCACACCCACAGTGACACATCTACTCCAATAAGGCCACACCCACTCCAACAAGGCCACACCCACTCCAACAAGGCCACACCTACTCCAACAAGGCCACTCCTACTCCAACAGGGCCACACCTCCAACAAGGCCACTCCTACTCCAACAGGGCCACACCTACTTCAACAAGGCCACACCTCCTCCAACAAGGCCACACCTCCTCCAACAGTGACACACCTACTCTAACAAAGCTACACCCCCTCTAACAAGGCCACACCTCAACAAGGCCACACCTACTCCAACAGGGCCACACCTACTTCAACAAGGCTACACCTCCTAATAGTGCCACTCCCTGGGCCAAATATATACAAATCATGACAGATTTTTACCCTGCTGATCAATGTTCAGACCAGAAATAGACACTCCTGGTTCCCCACAAGACCGTGTGGCTGTGTCCTGACTCAGTTCCATCTGCTCTTGCATTCTCTGTATGTAGCATTGGAGTCTGAACCCTTACACACATGTCTCATAACTTCCAGTGCACACAACATCAGTGTATAACACAGCCATTGAATTCAGACTGAGGATATAGCTCAGTGGTAGAGCTCTTGCCTGGTGTACTGTAGGTGCTAGGTTCAAATCCCACTACTACCCCTTCCCCCATAATCACAAAATGCACAATCCGATGCTTTCCAACCAAGTGCACATTTGCAGGTTCTTCACCTGAGAAGCAGAACCCCGAGCCCTCTCACAGCCTCTTCCCCAGCCCAGCAGACGCAGTCACCGACCTACTTCCCGGCTCTGTAGACTCGCTCATTCTGAATGTTGTCCGATATGGGGTCTTTTGACTGTGGAGTTCATCCACATAGCGACATGCGTCAGGACACCAAATAATCTTCCACTGTGTCTGTGCTTTTAAATGCAGAAACACATCCTTGTGGATTATGGACTCCGGAGAATCACATTCCTTATTGCCCAAGAGGTTAGTCCGATCCTTAGACCTTCCTCTTTTCTATTCTCTGAGCCTCGGCCGGGTAGCTGATAACTGTTCTCAAGGGTGAGATAGAAGCAGACAGTTGTGCTAGGACCATCTTTCCAGATGATTCATTGTGGAAGCAGAGGGAGCCATTTTAATGATCACAAAGCACACAGGGGAAGGGTTCAGAGTCTCGCCTCACTGAATTGCCTCTCGCATGGATTTCTTTTGGCAGAGAGAATTTCCCAAGTTCTTCACGTTCAGAGCGAGAGATGAGGTAAGAGCGAAAGTGTTGACATTATTATTTCTGAGTATCCTTTAGATTCCTTCATGCGGCCCCCCTTTCCCCCTGCATGCTCAGAGTCTGAGGTGTGGGCCCTCGCTTTTCCCTGGAACTACACTGCCAGAAGGACCTCCAGTGAGCTTGGACACACAGGGCTCCTGCTTACTTGATATATTTTGCATTTGCTGCTGTGCTCAGTAAGCTGGCTGCCTGCTTTATAAGTAAATCTTTGTTGGAGCACAGCTACAGCTGTTTGATTAGCTATCACCTGTGATTTTCACAGTCACTGAGCCTGTATGGCTCATCACCCTAAAACATTTAGTACTCAGCCCTTTGCTGACTCCCATTCTAGAGCAGGTGGCCTCAAGAGCTCAGCGCTTTGTAGTTTGATTGTTCCCGGGTCTGTTTTACTCAAGTAAATGGCATCCTTATTTGGGGGAGGGGACGTGAATACTTGGGAGGAGGGGACATGGGGACTTGGGGGTAGGGGACATGGGGACTTGTTGTTTTCTCTCTAGTTCAATTTCCAAAACTTCGAGTTGATTCCTTTGAGGGACTTACACCCATAAAGAAGCCAGGTTCAGAAGTTGAAGAATGAGAGATGCTGACAGACTGCAGCCTCGTGACTCTGGCATGTCTTGAGACAGGCAGGGCACACTCAGGAGTTGCTCTTGCAATGCCCATGACCTGCAAACCTCTCAAGCCTCAGAGATTGCTTGTAATGAGGTGCTACAATAAGGGGCTCATTTCTGAGCATCAGGCTCAGCAGCATCGAGTCTGGACCATGCAGGCATGCCGTCACAGTGACAAATGGACTGTCCTCTCTTTCCTGGCCTACAGTTTGCAGAAGACCGGATTTATCGCCACTTGGAGCCCGCCCTGGCCTTCCAACTGGAGCTGAGCCGGATGCGTAACTTTGGCCTGACTGCTGTGCCCTGTGCCAACCACAAGATGCATCTTTACCTGGGAGCTGCCAAGGTGAAGGAAGGGCTGGAAGTGACTGACCACAGGTTCTTTATCCGAGCCATCATCCGGCACTCAGACCTGATCACCAAGGTAAGGTGATGACACAGGGTGGCTCCCCCATCCCCTGCAGCTGTCCCTCTGCTCCGGCCTCCTCTTCCCCAAGTTCCGATCTGGGCTACATTCTGGGAATCAGGAGGTATGCTCATCACACAGTGTGCTGCCCTTGCAGACACCTCAGCCAGGGGTGCTTCAGTCAGAGTCTTATATTTTGTGACTTTTTTGGGTAGAAGAGAGCTGAAGGGAAGATGCTGGCTTGTTCAGGGAATTTCTTGTGTTTGCTGATCGACCACAGGACAAGTAGGCTCGCCAGAGTAGGCAAGCTCCAGGTCCGGTGAGACACTCTGTGCCCAGAAATAGAGTGGAAGGCTGGAGGCACGGCTCACAGCTGCATGTAACTCCAGATGCAGGGTATCTGACACCCATGGACTCCACGGTCACCGAGAGTGTGCGCGCACGCACACACACACACACACACACACACACACACACACACAATTTAAAAGTTAAAAAAAAGAAGGCAGATAGAGATCCAAAGAGGACACCATCAACCTCGGGCCTTAACATACATGTGCTCACATGTTCCTGAGCACCCGTGTGCACACACGGATACATAGCACACACACACATCATACAAATATAATACACAAACATATGCTTTTAAAAAAATCATGTGGGAGTGCCAAGCCAGATGTGGTGGCGCACGCCTTTAGTCCCAGCACTCAGGAGGCAGAGGCAGGCAGATCTCCGAGTTTGAGGCCAGCCTGGTCTACAAAGTGGGTTGATGATCTTTATAGAGCCAGAGTCCCAGGACAGCCAGGGCTAAAACAGAGAAACCCTGTCTCAAAAAACAAACCAAAAAAGGGGACTAAGAATTCTTCGGTAGAGGGGCCAGCCTTACTGATAATCTTTCTAGAGATGATTCCACCCCGGTATGGAATAGGAGGTCAGATCCAGTGTGGACAGGGCGCTCAGAACAATTGTGGTTTTTACTTGTGGGCCGTGCTTTCATGAACAAAGGCCCATTCATGAAGCATCCTGTTTATTTACATGCCTGTGGACATACTGGGTATGTTGGGGAGGGGGCAGGTGACTTTAAAAAGATCAAACCAGACACTGATGAATTTTTAAAAAAATAATTTAAAAAATTACATTCATGTATGTATGTATTGGGGGGGGAGGGAGCACCACAGCACGTGTGGGGACGCAGGAGGACAGCCGTGGGAGTCCATCCTCTCAGTCCCACTGTGTGGGATCTGGAGACTGAACTCAGGCCATCAGACTTGGCAGCAAGCCCCCCTACTCCCCAGCATGCCCCGATGCCGCAGCGTAGATGTCCGAGGAGCAGGGTGCTGAACACAGCCTCAACAGCTTTCTGCCCTCAGCAAGGCTCTGCCATCTCACCAGACACACCGGGAAGAGGGGAGCACGAGCTAGGTACAGGGCCCCTGGCTGAGGCCAGCCTCCTCCCTTGCCCTCTGGCAGGAAGCCTCCTTCGAGTACCTGCAGAATGAAGGGGAGCGGCTGCTGCTGGAAGCCATGGACGAGCTGGAGGTGGCGTTCAACAACACCAGCGTGCGCACCGACTGCAACCACATCTTCCTCAACTTCGTGCCCACCGTCATCATGGACCCGCTCAAGGTTGTACCGCTGCGGCTCTCCCAGGCCCCAGGGTGTTTTCCCACGGTTCTTCATGCTGCATCGATCTGGGGTCACATCCCCCAGTCCTCCAGGCCCGAGTTCTAGGACTGTCTTAGTCAGGGTGTTACTGCCGTGAGCAAACACCATGACCAAGGCAGCTCTTATAAGGATGACATTTAATTGGGGCTGGCTTACAGGTTCAGAGGTTCAGTCCATTATCATCGGGGCAGGAACATGGCAGCATCCAGGCAGGCATGGTGCAGGAGGAGCTGAAGTTCTACATCTTCATCTGAAGGCTGCTAGGAGAAGACTGGCTTCCAGGCAGTTAGGATGAGGGTCTTAGAGCCCATGCCCAGAGTGACACACCTCCTCCAACAAGGCCACACCCATTCCAATAAGGCCACACCTCCTCCAACAGGGCCCCACCTACTCCAACAGGGCCACACCCCCTCCAATAGGGCCACACCCACTCCAACAGGGCCACACCCCCTCCAATAGGGCCACACCTCCTCCAACAGAGCCACACCCACTCCAACAGGGTCACACCCTGTAATAGTGCCATTCCCTGGGCCAAGCATATACAAACCATCACAAGGATGAACACGTGGTTAGCTGAGAGTCAGGGGAAAACAGACCTTCCAGTCAGTCCAGATGTTTAGCTTCGGACAACACATGTGTCTAGAATGCCTGGCAGAGTTTATGCCCTCTCTAGCTCTGTTGGTGCAGGAGAGAGCCTAAGGTCTGAGGCTGGGGCATTGTGCACAGGCAGGCGCTGCAGTAGACAGATCTTAATTGTGGTGATTCTGGAACTCGAGAAGTTGTCAGTGTCTGTAGGACCCATGTGGATGCCCTGGCCTGACTCATCCACCCAGTCCAGAAGAAAACTGTGACAGCCTGGAAGGCACAGAAGGATAGGGTGACACACGAACGAGTTCTGTTACTCGTTTATGAGAATGTGGCTCAATGGCAGAGCACCTGCCTGGAATACGCAAGACCCTGGGTTCCATCCGCATTGGTGGTTAGTTTGTGTCGGGGGCCAGGCTCCTCGGCTCCTGCACACCTCACTGTCCCCTTGCCTGTGTGTGTGTGTGAGGGGCGGGCTCTGACGGTGCTGCGCTTCTCCGCAGATCGAGGAGTCGGTGCGCGCCATGGTCATGCGCTATGGCAGCCGGCTGTGGAAGCTCCGCGTGCTACAGGCTGAGGTTAAGATCAACATCCGTCAGACAACCTCGGACAGCGCCATCCCCATCCGCCTCTTCATCACCAACGAGTCCGGGTACTACCTGGACATCAGCCTCTACAAAGAAGTGACCGACTCCAGATCTGGAAATGTAAGGGCGTGCCAGCCAGGGTCTTGAACCCAAACCTTCTGGGTATCAGGCTGAGGGTGAAAGCCACCATTGTCCCACCTCGCCTAGATCATGGCAGCCTCCAGTAGATAGCTTCAGGGTGTGGTGGATGTGGTAGTTTTCCCTCTGTCCGTCTTCCTAGGCAGAATCAGGCAGCCCCGTGGCAGAGTCCATCCTGTGGCCACGTTGCTGGTGGGAAGTAGAGTGTATGGCCGTTACTGTGCAGAGCTCCCTGCCACTGGTCGGCTAGAGAGATGCGTTTCCCCCAGTCGCCTTGCAGAAACGAGTTTTGTAAATGAATCCCAGACTATTTTACATGTGCGTCTGTGTATAAGTACCTGTGTGTACCTGCCTATATGTGTATACACGTACTTTTTAAACTTGAAATGATGAAACTCAAAACTCTCAAGTTGCAAGGTAGCACAGAACACAACACTGGATGGGCTAACCCCTGACCCAGTCTCTCCCAAGGACACAATTCATTTGACCGTTGACTGCAGCGTGCTACTAAAATTGTAAAGTGACACAGGTGTCCTCCTGATCGCTCAGGGACAGACCCCACATGGATTCCTGTGGTTCTTGTCTACATACCTTGGGGGTGGGGCTCTGTCTCCCACAGACCCGTCCTGCCCTGGTTACCACATGGCAAAGGGCGTAAGCTCCTCACCGTGGATCTGCCTCTCCACTGAATGTCTGTTGTGAGGACTCAGGTTGGGGTGGGACTCAAACCCAGGTCCACTAGAAGAGCAGCCGGTGATCTTAACCTCCGAGTCACCTCTCCAGCACCCTCTCTTTTTCTTTCTTTCCTTCCAGATCATGTTTCACTCCTTTGGCAACAAGCAAGGGAGCCTGCATGGGATGCTGATCAACACGCCCTATGTCACCAAAGATCTGCTCCAGGCCAAGCGGTTCCAGGCGCAGTCCCTGGGGACCACCTATGTGTACGACTTCCCGGAGATGTTCAGGCAGGTAAGTCCTGCAGGCTCCAACGTGAACCACCATCCAGGGGCCCTTCCCCTCCTTCCACGGGAACCCACCCCTTGTCCTAAGTTATGCTTCTGAGACCCGTTCTAAATGAGGTCTTCCTAGGAAGAATTAATTCATGCAGGGATGACTGACTTCATGGTACTTTCTCCCCAGATAAACTGAACTTTATCCTGTTAAGTGACGTGCTATATAGAAGCTTAGGAAACAAAGGGAATCGGGTGGGGGAGAAGAAAAGTATCTCATAATGGCCTACGACAAATTATTCAACATTTTAATCTTTGCTTCTGGCTTGTTTGTGTATTTACGTGTGTGTGTGTATGCAATGTACATTTTTTAAAAAAAATAGTCTCTTGATAATCAAGAAGTCACAAAAACAGTACAGGGGAAAAAGAATGAGCCATTTCCCCAGGAACACGTTCTGTACTGACAGAGGAAACTGACACTGATGCGGTTAATACTGGCTTTGAGGAATCCTAGCCCCACCCTCAGACGGTCTGGGAGCTAGGTGCAGTGGCAGCTGCCTGCAGTCTCAGCCGTTCAGAAGGCTGAGACAGGGGCATCACTTGATAGGAGTTGGAGGCCTGCCTGTATAGCATAGTGAGACTCCATCTCGGAAGAAATTAATATTAGGTTTTTCTAATTATTCGTTTAGACCAGTGGTTCTCAACCTGTAGGTTGAGACCCCTTCGGGGTTTGAACAGCCATTTCACAGAGATCAGATAGCAGGCATCCTGCGTATCAGATATTATTTGCATAATGATTTGTAGCAGTAGCAAAATTACAGTTAAGGAGTAGCAACAAAAATAATGTTACGGTTGGGGGCACCATAACACGAGGAACTGTTGAAGGGTCGCAGCATTCGGAAGGTTGGGAACCACTGATTTAGAGCATGTGGAAAGGCAAGGGTAAGGGAGACAGAGTGTCACCCATCTGTGACACGCCCACCAGACCCAGCATCTGACTCCTCTGGCACACACAGGCACGTAAGTGGGAACCCACGGGAAGTCTCTGCTCTTCTTCGCGTGCATGTGTGTGCGTGCCGGGTTTATTCGCCCCATGTTAATGTGCGTTCTGGTGCCAGCTGAGCCCAGAGCGTGTTGGATGCCCTGAAACTGGAGTTCTGGGTAGTTGTGAGCTGACTAATGTGGGCCCTGGCGTCTCTTAACCAGTGAGCTATCTGGTACCAAGCTGAGTCAATGCTTCGAAAAATGTGTCCTGGCTGGGGAAGGGGCTCAGTGGGTAACAGGCTTGTCACACGGGCATGGCAGCCTGAGTTCAGCCACCACCTTTAAAAAGCCAGGCAAGGGAGTGTACATGGGTAATTCTGAGCTCTTGGAGGCAGAGGCAGGGGAATTCCTGGGAGTTGCTGGCAGTCAGTCTAGACAATAGGGGAGTCTGGGTTCAGTGAGGGGAGGGAGTCCCTGTCTTTCTGTCTTAAAAGGGGGGAGGGGGAGTGGGGAATGTGATTGAAGGCCTGGTACTGACATGTCACCTCCAATGGGGAAGGGCAGTGCTTCTCTACCCACGACTCCAAGGTTTTCTTTTCCCCAGGCTCTCTTTAAACTGTGGGGCTCCCCAGAGAATTACCCCAAAGATATCCTGACATACACAGAGCTAGTGCTGGACTCCCAGGGCCAGCTGGTGGAGATGAACCGCCTTCCTGGTTGTAACGAGGTAGGAAGTGGGCGTGGGGTGGGAGGTGGGACCTGGCAGCTGCGGTCAGTTTGCTTCAGATGTCACTCGGAAGAACGAGAGTCATTTCACTTAGCCTTCATCTCGTTCCCAGGTGGGCATGGTGGCCTTCAAAATGAGGTTCAAGACCCCGGAGTATCCAGAAGGCCGCGACGCTGTTGTCATCGGCAACGACATCACCTTCCAAATCGGCTCTTTCGGCATAGAGGAGGACTTCCTGTACCTACGGGCGTCCGAGATGGCCCGGACAGAGGGCATCCCTCAAATCTACCTGGCAGCTAACAGTGGGGCCCGTATAGGCCTGGTCGAGGAGATCAAACAGATATTCCAAGTGGCTTGGGTGGACCCGGACGATCCCCACAAAGTACGTCAAATGTGCGGGTGGGGCGTGATCCTTACCTCGAAGCAATGAAAGGATCCAGATCCAAAGTTTAAGTGTCAGTGTGACGTCCCAAACCGAAAGTCCCACCCGACCTCAGTTCAGTCAGAACACGGTCACCTGAAGATGCTGTGTGTGAGGTATCTGGGCAACACGGATGGATGTTGTGTTTAGGCTTGGTACCTCACTCCCAGGATATCTCATTATATGCAAATATGCCAGTCTGAAAAAAACGTCAAAATCTAAACTGCTTCCGACCCCACGCAGGTAAGAGAGACAGCCCGCACTGCATCGCCAGGGTGTCAAGGTTCCTTCGAGACACTGGGAGAGCTTAAGCCCACCGTCCATTCCGTAACTCAGATTCACTGAGCCAGGCACAGTGCCACATGCACGTCCGAGCACTCGGGAGGCTGTGGCAGGATACAGTTCAAGGTCCGCCTGGCCTAGGTAGTGAGACCTGTCTCAAAACAAAAAAATGCAAAGCCAAGAAACAAATGCTTTGGGGCGCGGTGATTAGCAGGAAATGGCTAAAATCACCCTTAGGGGCATGACAGTGAGAAACTTGTAGATATGTAGGTGACATGTGTCAGCTTCTAAATCCACATGTACCCAGAGTGCAAAGTGAGTAACATCCCACACCCCGGCCTTAGATCATGTATGTGTGCATGTATGAGGGTGCACATGTGTGCACATGTGTTTGTGCACATGTGAGGGCACATGTGTGTACATGTGTAAGGGTGCACTGTGCACATGTGTGTCCGCGTGCACTCTCGTGTGTGTGTGCGTGCTCGTGCACGCACGTGCAGGTAGAGGTCAGAGGACAACCTCGGGCGTCATTCCTCAGGTGCCTCCCCTTCTGTTGGAGACAGGTCCTCCTCCGCTTGGGGTCTGCCAAGGCTCTGGGCTAGCTGGCAAGTAAGCTTCCAGGGAGCCGACCTCTCCGCCCCCTCTCCTGTTGCTGTAGGCATTCAGCCCTGACGTGAGACTGCAGGGCAGTCACTCTCACACAAAACATGTTCCCAGGCAGTGACACGGTTTCCCTAAAGGAGAAAGAAGCACTTTGGGAGTCAAAAATTCATTTTCTATATTTTTAAAAATTATTTCTTTAGTCTATTCTTAGTCTAAAAATCTGAAATCCAAATGCTCTGTAATCTGAAACCTTTTGGTCACTTATCTCATCCCTAAAGTAGCAAATTTTACCCACACCTGAGCTCATGAGGTGGGTCACAGTGAAAACACAAAATCATGACAGTATATAACTATAGGTTATGTATAGGTTACGCCTCTAACCCAGCAGTTCTCAACCTGTGGGTGACAACCACTGGAGAACACATTTCTGATGGTCTTAGGAACCCTCAACCACAATTTTTTTTTTTTTTTTTTGCTACTTCATACCTGTAATTTTGCTACTGAGTCGTGCTCAGTTCCTAACATCAGAAATATGTGTTTTCCCGACAATCGCGACTCACAGGTTGAGAACCGCTGCTGTATCCACTAGGTTTCTACAAAACATGAATGAGCCCCATCTCCAAGATGTCTCAGTAGGAAGAAGTAGGTCTTACAAAACTCAGACATTTACATCCGAAGCGGTCCCTAGCATTTGGGCTGTCCGACCTGTACACACAGACACACATGTGCACACATGAGCACACAAATTCCCTACACAGTACATAACCAGACAGAGCCTGAGGCTGTGTGAGAGGAAGAGAGAAACTTGAGTAGCCCCGTGGTCGGCCGGTGTGAGCCTGCGGTGTACCAGTGTACAGCTGATGCTATCCACAGCCACACTGGAAGGTGTTGACACCTCAGACCATCTGGTGGCTGTGGAGTCCAGGGAACGGGATCCGAGGCTCACTGAAGTGTGTTTTTAAGGGATTTAGGTATCTGTACCTGACGCCCCAAGACTACACCCGGATCAGCTCCCAGAACTTGGTGCACTGCAAGCACATCGAGGACGAGGGCGAATCCAGGTAAACACGGCCGGCCGCGTCGATGCTGCAAGCCCTAGCGTGGTCGCAGTTCACCTCGGCTACCCGTAGGGGGCGCTTCCATGTGCGGTGCTAATACCTTAACCACTTGGGCCCATTTCCTGGTTACCGCCAAATGATTCAGTCCTCCCTCCCTCGTCTTTATTTTTCTCTGTTAATCCTTGTACGTGCTAGGCAGGTGCCTTGAGCTACATCTGCAGCGATACATCGTATACTCAAAATAGCTCATGCGGGGACTGGGAGACTCGGTTTTAAAGGTTCACTTCTTCTTCCCTTACCTTTCTTCCTTCCCGCCTCCGCCCTATCTGTCTCTCTGTCTCAGCCTCTGTTTTACCCTCTGTCTTTCTTGAGACGAGGTTTCTCTGTGTAGCCCTGGCTATCCTAAAACTCATGCCATAGACCAGGCTGGCCTCAAACTCAGAGATCTGCCTGCCTCTGCCTCCCAAGTGCTGGGACTAATGGTGTGTGCCATCACCACCCAGCAAAAGGTTCCCGTCTTATGGGCCAATTATCCAAAAAGATACAGTGGTCCCTGGGGGTCTGTGTTTTGAGAAAGCCAGAGATTCCCAGCTGTCTTCATCGATTCAGTTAAACAAGGGGAATCAAACAAAGTCTCTAGGTGACTTTCTGGAATGTAAATGACATTTAAATCCATAGCGAGATAAGTTTAGGAAACTCAGTTAAATGCAGCCAGCAAAACATCTTCCTACAGACCTGCCGAGCCCCCAGCATGCTAACATTGTGAATTTCTAACGGGAACTGGCCAGTGTGGCTCACCCCTTGGGGTCATGAATCATGGCTGACTGGTCGTAGACTAAAGTCATTCTCTTCACAGACCAAAGGCTAAGCTAGTCTCCTGTGGGATGTAGGGTAGGAAGTGTCTCGCTAAGAGCCTCTGTTTGAGCTGGGAATGGTCGTTGTCTACGTCCACCTTGATCTTTAGGAAGCGTAGTACCCAGGGCCTCGAGCCCCATCTTCACTTTGCCTCTGACTGTTTTGGGTCCCAGTGTTCGCCTTCGCTCGCCCCTCCTGCCTAGCTAGACCTATGGGAAAAGTGCAGTACTGTTGTTTTGGTTTTGAGAGGAGTCTTGACTTCAGTCCTGTTTGAACCTTGCAGGTATGTCATTGTGGACGTCATCGGGAGAGATGGCAGCATAGGTATGGAGAACCTGAGGGGCTCGGGCATGATTGCAGGAGAGGCTTCCCTGGCCTATGAGAAAACTGTCACCATCAGCATGGTGAGTGCCTTCCTGGTCTTCTCCTTTGCTGCCCTTTTGTGTGAGTGTGTACATGTAGAGGCCAGAGGTCAACATCAGGTGTCTTCTTCAATCGCTTTTCACCTGATTTTGGGGGAACAGAGTCTCGCTGAGTCTAGAGTTTGCCAGTATGGCTACCGCTGGCCAGTGAGCCCCAAGATCCTCCTGTCTCTGCCTCCCCAGGCTCACCCGGGATTACGGCTGCAAACTGCCATGCCTGAGTTTTACATGGCCGTTGAGAATCTAAACTCAAGTCGTTAGGTTGTGTGGCAGCACTTCTGGCTGAGCCATCCCCCAGGCCCTCCCCTCTCTCTTTTGAGACTTGGTCTTGCTATATAACTGAGGCTGGCCTCGAACTTGCTGTCCTTGCCGCCTAAGCTCCTTGAATGCTAGGACCAACTACGCCTGGCCTTCCTTTTTTGGGTATAACTACAGTTTGTCAACACAACAACACCTGAAGCTGTAACTTCACAAAGCCCAGTTCGATCTTGGTTTTCTTGTTTGTTTGGTTTTGTTTTTTCGAGACAGAGTTTCTCTGTGTAGCCCTGGCTGTCCTGGAACTCACTCTGTAGACCAGGCTGGCCTCGAACTCATAAATCCGCCTGCCTCTGCCTCCCAAGTGCTGGGATTAAAGGCGTGCGCCACCACTGCCTGGCTCGATCTCCATTTTAACAGCTGCCTCGAATCTGTTTCTCTGGTCTGTCGAGGAAGAGGCAAGAGACTCGCTTTGAGTCAGCCTGGTCTAGGCCTCAAGTTCTAGGCCAGCTGAGACTACATAGTTTTGAGAGCCTGTCTCAAAAATAAGTATAAAATTAAACTTAAAAATACATGCCCAGCAAGATGGCTTATTCGGCAAAGGTGGTTGCCACCAAGTCTGATAACCTGGTTCCATATGCGAAACCCATGTGACAGAAGGAGAGAGCGGACTCTCTCCTGTTGCCCTCTGACCTCCATATGTATGTTGCAATACACACACACACACACACACACACACACACACACACACACACACACACACACATTAATGTAAAATTCTTAAGTAAAAGAATAAGGGTGTCAAATGTTTAACAGCTTTATGTGACTTTAGGACAGGCAGGTCACCCCATCCCCATGGGCACCCTGCACCCATGACCTTTCCAATCCTGTGCTGTTCCGGGCAGCGATGGAACACTTAAATGAGAGCCCGTTGTCAGTGTCTGTCCTCACACACTGTGCCACGACCCAATGACAGCTCATTAGCCAAACCAGGAAGATGAGGTGAGCTGGGCATGGTAGTGTACACCCACAATCCCAGCACTCCAGAAGCTGAGGCACGGGGGATGGGCTAGCCTGGGCTACATACTGTTTCAAAAACCAAACAGAGACCCAGGAAACCATGGCCCAGGAGACTGTGGCCCAGCAGTGTTGACTTGGCGCAGGCCTTCCTCACTCACGTACCTGCAGTTCTTATATATTCTTGAGGCCATTGCAGGTTAGCTCAGCACCAGAAGTGCCGTTGGCTTCCTAATACTCTTCTTGATTGACCCCATTCTATTTAGATAAAAATTTTTACTTCCTGTGACTATGACAAAGGCACAGGACATACTCAGTTTATAAGAAGAAAAGGTTAATTTGGACTCGGAGTTTCAGAGGGGCCACGAGATCTCGCCGTCTTGACGATTTGAGCCTCTTGCGGGGATGTAAAGCAGAGTGTGGCTGCTCAGCTAGGGCCAAGCAGCCGGGAGCAGAGGAAGCTGCTGGGCTTTCATGATTCTCCTGGTGATGGTCCTCCAGTCTCCTAGGGACCCTCACAGGGCCCACCTCTTAAGAGTTCCTACTACCTCTAACTGGGTGGGCCTCTGAGGAGCGAGCTGGAGCAGATGTCAGAAGAAAAGGAGACTCCAGCCAGCTGTGGTGCACACCTGTAATCCCAACACCTGAGAGGCAGAGGTAGAGGCAGGAGGATCATCTTTTAGATGATCTACCAGCTGTGGCTGTACAGTGAAATGCCCCTCTGTGTGTTTATGTGTCTCCGTAGGTGACCTGCCGCACCCTCGGAATCGGGGCTTACCTGGTGAGGCTCGGCCAGCGGGTGATCCAAGTGGAAAATTCCCACATCATCCTCACAGGGGCCAGTGCTCTCAACAAGGTGCTGTAGGCGAGGCCCAGGGAGGGGCAGTGTGGGGACCCAGTAACCTCTCACTCGGCAGCTGTCTTAGCTGCTGTTCCGCTGTGGCAAACAGACACCATGACCACGGCATCTCTTATAAAAGAAAACATTTAATTGGGGCTGGCTTACAGGTTCAGAGGTTCAGTCCTTTATTGTCATGGCAGGAAACAGGGTGGCACACAGACAGACGTACTGGAGAGTTCTATCTACATCGGGATTAGCAGGCAACAGGAAGAGACAGTAGGCCTGGTTTGAGTGTCCGAAATTTTAAAGCCCACCCGTAGTGAAAAACTTCTCCCTACAAGGCTACACCTCCAACAAGGCCACACCTCCAATGAGGCCACACCTCCAACAAGATCACATCCCAACGAGGCCACACCCCCAACGAGGCCACGCCCTATCTGGCTGTTTTCATTTAAACCACCACATTCGCCACCATTGTGGATTCCCACTACCAGTTTCTTTCCTGAGGGGAGCCCTGTTTTTTCGGTTTGCAGATTCCCGATCCCCTGGTAACCCGCCCTCCCGGAACTAACTCTCTGGCTTACATTAAAAATATTATTAATGTGGTGTGACACTTTGCAGGAAACCGAGAAAAGCCCCACAAGTGATTTTGCATCTTTGCTTTGGGGTCGGAGCCCTGTGTTCTGGCTTGCCCGCTTTTAATTTCCCTTAGGCATCAAGTTCTGTCACCTGCTTGTTTTGTTAGCTGCAGGATTTCCCACGTGGCTCTGGACTAGAGCCCACCGGAAAGCTGTTTGTGTGCTTCCTGCAGCAGCACCTGGGTAGACCTGCTCCAAACCTGCTGCTGAAGCCAGAACCCTTTAGTTGTCCAGGTCTCTGGGGTGTTTGTTGATGGCTCCCAAATTGGATTGCATTTTAGAATTGTGTAGAGTTCTTAAAGACAGAGACCACCAATGCCTGGCACCTCCCCTGAAGACCCTGAAGGGATTGGTTTGGGTATAACCTGCTTGGCATATCTTTCAGAAGCTACCAGGTCGTTCTGACAGGCAGCCAGAGCTGACTGAGGACCCAGCAAGATGGGGTGGCTTTGCTAACCATGCTATGTCAAAGCAGGTCCTGGGAAGAGAGGTCTACACGTCCAACAACCAGCTGGGCGGCGTGCAGATCATGCACACCAACGGGGTCTCCCATGTCACCGTGCCAGATGACTTCGAGGGGGTCTGCACCATTCTGGAATGGCTGTCATATATACCGAAGGTGCGGCATTCCCTGGTGGCCAGGCATTCCCGGGCGCCTGTGGGGGTTAGACTCATGGTGGTAAGGGGGACTCAGCTCCTCCCACCGTCCCCCTCTGATACCCAGCCTTGTCCTTTGCCTTGGGGGAGGCTCTGAAGTGTGTTGTAAGGACACAGGGACACTGTCCACGAATCCTTTAGAAAAGGGACAACAGCGAGCCTCAGACCTCACAGTCAGCCTCGATCCATTCCTGGCTTCCTCTTCAGGGACATTAATCCTGGGGCAGCCTCGCAATTTTTCTGAGCCTTCATTTTCCTCATCCTTTAAGTGTGTTACCATGGTGATGAGTTCTTTTCTGAACTCTAACCCACTTAGGTCTCAGTTTCAGAAGAAGGTAGACAGTAGTTGCTATCACTTTCTAGCTGGAGCAGTGACTTGGAAGCCCCAGTGAGGGGTGCTGTTGCACAGCTAGAGATGTGTGCAATGACAGACTGGACGGTCCTGGCCTTCTTTTCTAGGACAATCGCAGCCCGGTCCCCATCACGACTCCTTCTGACCCCATCGACAGGGACATTGAATTCACCCCAACCAAAGCTCCCTACGACCCCAGGTGGCTGCTTGCAGGGAGACCTCACCCAAGTAAGTCCCAAAGTGTTTGCGGTAGACCCCAGACTTGGGGCTCTTTTCCAGGTCTACCATAAAGGGCCATTTTGATGGAAGTGCTTATGTATTTCCCATCTCCCGGCAGGGGGTGGGTGCAAGTGAGCTCAAAGGCGGGGCTGGAGACTGGGCTCTGCTTTTCCTGGGCCATGAACCAATATGGGCTGGAAACAGCTCAGTATTTGGAGTCAACCAAGAGTTCAGTGCTGGCCAAGTCTTCCCTCCCTAGAGTGCTCAGTGACTTCACCTCCCTCCTGCCTCTTTCCCTCTGGCTAGACTTCACAAAGGAGACTGGCTTCTTTCACACACGCGCGCGCACACACACACACACACACACACACACACACATGCACACACGCGCGCGCGCGCGCGCGCACACGCACACACGTTTTCTTCCTCCCCGAGGAACGCCTTTGTCTCTTGGAGGCATGCTATATTACAGGGACCACCCAGATGGGAAGGCTAAACTGTCCTATCACCCCAGCCCGAGTCTAGAAGCTCATGTGCTGTTGCCTTCAGCTGTGCAGACAAGGACCTCTTCACAGCAGAAGGATCCCCAGGGCTTCTCTGTTTTATAGAGTTTTCCCTCTGGTGGTATCTCCCACTGTGGGCTGTATCCTGTGGAGCCAGCCCCGAGTCCCAAATCAGAGGCTGAAGCAGCAGGGTCTATTCCCAGCATCCAGCCTCTGCTGTGTCCTTTGAGTCACCTGCTGCCAGGCCTTTTAGCTCTTGTCAGAATGGCAGCCATTTGCCCCAACCCTGGTCCCCAACCCCAGTCATGGGGGCAGTACCGATGTCATCGTGTGTCTCTCTGGGACATGGGGTGACCTGCTTTCTCTCAGGGATACTGAACTGTAGCCAGTGGGCCAGAATAAGGTCCCAGGGTTGGTGGTCCCTTCCTGGAATCTCGCCTTGTGGGAAGAAGGCATTTTGTAACCCTGCCACCTCTGGGGACGGGCAGTCTGGGGCTGTGTTTGGGATGTCGGCATGTCTGGCATTGTAGGAGCAGTTGGAGGGAGCTGGAATACCCTCAGAAATGAATTCCCATTTTGATGTAGCTTTTGTAATCATGGTTTTGTTTTGTGTTTTTGTTTGGGGGTTGGTTTGGTTATGTGTGTGTGTGTGTGTGTGTGTGTGTGTGTGTATAAAGGTTTAGACTCCATGTGGTCTTCAGAAGAAAAGAACCCAGGCCTATATAGTAAGGTCAAGGCCACAGCAGTATACCCTGCCAGGCAGACCCTGGGCCTCCCCAGCCCTCAGCCAGGGCTTCCATCCTTCTGTCCACAGCTCTGAAGGGGACCTGGCAGAGCGGGTTCTTTGACCACGGCAGTTTCAAGGAAATTATGGCACCCTGGGCCCAGACTGTGGTGACCGGACGAGCAAGGTAACTCGAGACGGGTGGGCTGCACACATCTGCGCACCAGGCGCCGGGACTCTAGAGCACTAGGCCAGGCTACCAGGGTCCTCTCTTCTTGGTCCTTAGATATATCTGAATGCGAAGGGCAAAATTAGGGACTGGGGAGATAGCTAAGAAGCCATAGTGTTGTCATGCCAGCCGGAGGACCCAAGTCCAGGTCCCTGGCACCCACATGAAAAGCCGGTGCTACAGTATAATCTCAGCTCTAGAGTTAGGGAGCCAGAGCCCAGCCACGCTGGTCAGCCGCTCTGAGGCGGAGGGCTCCAGGTTAGGACTGACCCCGTATCATAATACGAGGAAGAGAATGAATGAGGAAGACAGCCGGCAGTGAACTCTACCTGGGGTTCGTTCACACATGTGCACACACATGCACACTTACAGGTATGCACACCTATGCACACACATGCACATACATGTGTGCACACTTGCCTACACATCACACACACATGTACACGTGAACACATACACGTGCACATGTGCGCACACGTGTGCGCACACACATCCACATACATGTACACACTCACAGGTGTGCACACATGCACATACATGTGTGCATACTTGTCCACACATGCCTACACACAACACACATATATACACATGAACACATACACACGTGCACACAGCATACACATGTACACACATGCGCGCGCACACATGCACATGCACACACAGCACACACACGTGTACACATGCACACATGCATGCACACATGCACACATACATGCATGCGCACACACATGCATGCACGCACACACACAATGTGTGCGAATACACCACACACAGACTCCAAAACTAAAGAAGTAAAAATAAAAACGCGAGCTGAACGAGGATGACACTAATACACGTGCCAACCTAGACAGGAAAAAGCCCATGACGCCTCAGCCCTCACAGGGAACTCCAGGCTACTGAGGGAAGCCAGGAGCAGGAGAGATGGTCCTCCCCATCCAGTGCCAAACGGTCATCCCTGAAAGCATACATCCGAGTAACCTTACACAGCCCGAGCAGGTTATATTTATGGATGTATATGTCTATATGAATATATAGATGCTTGGATAGCAATCAAAGCAGAGGCCATGAATTTGAAGGAGAGGAGGGCGGGGCTTATGGGAGGGGCTGGCGGGAGGAAAGGGAAGAGATAAACATCGTAACTAAATTACAATCTCAACAATAAAGGGGAAAAACCAGTTGGAGACAATGTCACAGAAGATGCAGTGTGGGCCCACTTGGGCCTTAGAGCCACTGCCACCTACTGTGGGGGCTGTGACCTTTGTCCCCAGATCAGTCCCACAGCCATAGGGGCCCCCCAGAAGGTGTCTCTGGGGGTGTTAAACGTTTCCAGAGACGAGCAACTCTTTCCTTACAATGTCACACCCACCTCTGCACTGCCTCAGTCACCAGGGCGTTCTTCCCTTCAAGTGTGGCCCATGCTGGGTCCTCTTAACATATCCTCTGGATTCCCGGCATGACGTCACAGCCCCAAACCCGGGCTTCACACTCCACCGTCCCCAGGCCTCTATAGCCTTGTCTGTGTAATGGAGATAATAATACAGCCCAAAGGATACCGCAGCCACAGGCGCAGTGCCGTGCTAAGCATTTCATGTGTGTCGCATGCTCCCTGTGTGGTACCGGGTCGTCTTCTTTATCTCCGGGGCAGTAAACAGCACAGTTGAAGGCACGTGAGATGGACTCAGCAGGTCACACGCTTGCCCCATAGTCCAGTCCCCAAGACCGGCATAAAGGTGGAAGACAACAGACCCCAAAAGGCCCTTTTCCCGCGTGCCGCACAGTACGCGTGTACACACACGAGCTGTAAAATCGTGTGGCACTGGGCTTTAGTTATTATCCCCCTATTTAGTTTAGAAACCCTTTTTGTACAATCCTTGAATGAACCCTGCCACCATGGCCCCCTCCCTGGGGAGAGCGCCCCACCCTGGTAGGATTGTAGCATAGGTAAGGAGAGGACAGAGAGGTGAGACGGTGGCTCTTGACAGCCCAGGCTGACAGGTGCTGACATCGTGGTTCCATCTGAGCCAGGCTCTGTGGTACTTGGTTCACCTGCTCGCTGAGTTTGAGTACTAGGGATGGAACCCAGGGCCCCCGTGCACGCCAGGCAAAAGGCTGTGTCACTGAGCTGTGTCCTATCCTTTGTGTTTCAAGGCAGTATCCAGGCTAGCTTCGAACTCTTGGTCTTCCTACCTTGGCTTCCTAAGTAGCTAGGTCACAGATTTATGCCGCCAATCCTGGCTTGCTTCAACCTTTTCCCTGTGGTTTGGTTCAGTGCCCAAGCTGCCCGGTGTGTAGCTGCTGGTCATATGTGATTTAAGTCAGTTCTGGACCCGGAAATAGCTAGGTTGCAAAGCACCTGCCCAGCACATGCAAAATCCTGAGCTTCATCCTAGTGCCAAAAAACCTGAAGCTGAAGTGAGAGGAGGATGCTGGGAACGGGGTGTGGAGGATGCTGGGAATGGGGTGTGGTTCAGAGTCGGCATCTTAGATGCACGGCCTGAGGAACACACTGCTCCCGTGGGTTCGGCACCATCCTGCCCTGACTGTTCTCACCTTAGCAGGGCACCTGTAGCTCTGTGTGGTTCTTAGTGACTTGGTGCTGCCCCTTTGCCTTGCAGCTAGCTCACCCCAAATGAGGTGCCCTCAGTCCCCACCTGGACGCGCCTGGCAGCAGACTAGGTAGATCCTGAGGCCCTGAGATCTGCCTGCAGGCAGCCCAGTGCTGAGCCCATGTGCGTTCGCCTTGCAGGCTGGGGGGCATCCCCGTGGGAGTGATTGCCGTGGAGACTCGGCCTGTGGAGGTGGCTGTCCCTGCTGACCCTGCCAACTTGGATTCTGAGGCCAAGGTGAGGGGCCAGGAGCCGTGACCACTATGCCCACTGTGGACAGGAGTATGTCCTGTCATCCCATTCAGAGACGCTTCAGAGAGCAGAGGCCTCAAGTAGGGATAGGTCTGGGGGCTCTGCCTGTCTCCCTACCATATCTCCACAGGACACATAATAGTTCAGTATTCTGGGCTTCTTTCCAGGATTGTAATGATCCCCAGCCCCACCTCCGCTCTACTCCTGCTGCTGGGAGCTGCAATGAGGGCTCAACTCCTGTGTTGTCAGGCTGAGCATGAGAATAGGGGGGCCCTTTGAGGTTCTAAGGGTATGGGCTTTGGGTTTCTAGGGAGCCCTGACTCTGGTACATGTCCTAGTAAGGGTTACTATTGTGATAAAGGGTTAATTCAGCTCACACTTCCACATCACTGTCCACCACTGAAGGAAATCAGGGCAGGAACTCCAACAGGGCAGGAACCTGGAGGCAGGAGCTGATGCAGAGGCCATGGAGGGATGCTGCTTACTGGCTTGCTCCCCATGGCTTGCTCAGCCTGATTTCTGATAGAACCCAGGACCACCAGCCCAGGGATGGCCCCACCCACAATGGGCTGGTCTCTCCCCCATCAATCACTAATTAAGAAAATGCCCTACAGGCTTGCCCACAGCCCCATCTCATGAAGGCATTTTCTCAGTTGAGGTTCCCACCTCTCTAATGGCTCCAGCCTGTGTCAAGTTGACGTAAAACAGTACAGAACAAAGCTGTGATCACTGGCCCTATGGTCCCCAAATCCCAAGGTCAGTGTCTGACCTAAGGGACTCTGTGCATAGATCTCCCAGCAGGCAGGCCAGGTGTGGTTCCCGGACTCAGCCTACAAGACGGCGCAGGTCATCAGGGATTTCAACAAGGAACGCCTGCCTCTCATGATCTTTGCCAATTGGAGAGGCTTCTCTGGCGGCATGAAGGGTAAGTCAGCCCTTTCGTTCGTGTCACTTCCGCTGTCTCTCGACAGCGGAGGACGCCGGTCAGGTAATCGCGTGGCTTATAGATGAGGAGCCGAGCATGGGAGGCAGGTCTGCTCTGCAAGGTCCTGGGTAACCTGGGCAGTCCCCTTCCTGTGTGGATGAGGAAGGCGTATTGTATGTCCATCCACCTTCCTCAGAGATGAACTTATAGTTGCAGTCCCTCCAAGTCACCCAGAATATCCAGAGAGATAAGGTTCCCAGGTGCTGAAGGAGGAGCTGAGGTGGGAGAGAGACATCTGGGTGACCTCTCTGCGTCCTCAAACCCCTCCTTTGTGGACGGAGAGGACCACAGTGAGGGCCCTATGCACCGGTCCCACACATAGGCTGTTGTCACTGTATTGTCACCACTGGGTATGTGGGGGACTTGGAGGGAGCTCCTGGTAAGGTAGAGAGAGGGACCTGTGCTGTGGGGGCTGCGTGTACCAGATAGGTGGATGCACTTGGGCATCTCAGAAGAGGGCAATCGCCATGCTTGAGTTCACAGATGAAGACACACCCATGCAGGAGAACAACCTGCCCATGGTCACATGGGCACTGAGGGAGGGAGCCAGACTTGGACCAGCCCCCAGCTCCCCAAGAGTCCCCCAGGAGCCCAGGGCAGAGAAGGCTGCAGGCTTTGTGGGTGCGTCATTGGGGCCGAGTCTCCTAAGCAGGCCTCGCGTTGTAGACATGTACGAACAGATGCTGAAGTTTGGCTCCTACATCGTGGATAGTCTCCGCCTGTTCCAGCAGCCCGTTCTCATCTACATCCCTCCCTGTGCTGAGCTCCGTGGGGGCTCCTGGGTTGTCCTCGACTCCACCATCAATCCCCTGTGCATAGAGATGTATGCGGACAAAGAGAGCAGGTGAGTGTGCCACCTGCATTGTCTAGGCAGTTAGGGCCCCAGGGGACAAACTCAGAGAAGGGTAAAAAACCAGATGCGGCAGTGCACTAACCTTAACCCTGATGGTAGCGGGCATTGATGGCAAATCCCTGGGGCTTGCTGGCCAGTCGGTCTAGCCAATCAGTGAGCTCCGACCCCGCCTCAAAAGGTAAGGTGGACTCCCGACATTGACCTACAGTCTTTACAGGCGTGTACACACAGATACGCATCCGCCACACACACAAAGTCATAATGTGTTCAAAGAAACAAGCAAAAAAAAAAAAAAAAAAGGAGCCAGGGGCAGGAGATCGGGGAGTGTCTGTACTCAGCCCCTCCCCCTGTCTTCTCCTCTGTCCAGGGGCGGTATTCTGGAGCCTGAGGGCACTGTGGAGATTAAGTTCCGGAAGAAAGATCTGGTGAAGACCATAAGGAGAATAGACCCAGTGTGTAAGAAGCTCCTGGGACAGCTGGGTGAGTGGGTCACACAAGCTCCACCCCCAGGTCTCACAGGCTCCACCCCCGGTCATACAGACACCACCCCCAGGTCACACAGGCTCCACCCCCAGGTCACACAGGTATCACCCTCAGGTCGCCAAAGGTGCTGATTCTAGTGCATTATGGGTAGAATGAGCGTGTGCCAAATCGTGAGACCCAAAGCCAGACCGCATTTGCAATCGGCTCCTTCCACAGGACACCCCAAGCGTTGGCCGGGAAGTATCTCAGGTGGCAGGTATTTGGGGGAGTTTCGGTTGTGTGTCCTCTGTGAGATGGCTTGGCAAAGGGTCCCAGATATAAACATGACGTTAATTTTCAGAGCTGTGAGTTCTGACCACAGCCCATCTCTGGGGCCAGGGGAACGTTCCACCATGGCAGGCTGTCTGCGCTCAGAGGTTCAGGCTCTGGAGCGTTTGAGGTGAGGGGTGATCCTACAGTCAGCGCCATGTCCCATATGCATGCGTATGGTGAGACGGTCAAATGGGCAACACCAGGGCATGGTGAGGATCATGTCGCTTTAGAATCCCCAGCCAGAGAGAAACGACTTTACTGATTGCATTTGGCAAATGCTCTGACGTCATTCTCCCTGGATGTCCGTGTGGCAGTGATGTCTGTAACTGTGTCGACCACACGTTCATTACAGTGTGTAACGTCTGGAGGACCAGGGTCTCTGGGATTTGGGTTTGTATAGAATTGGCATTATGTCTGCAAAC
Organism: Uromys caudimaculatus; assembly: GCA_028551405.1. NCBI lineage: Eukaryota > Metazoa > Chordata > Mammalia > Rodentia > Muridae > Uromys > Uromys caudimaculatus. Next base: position 36,572,424 of record CM052721.1, read on the forward strand.
ACCTCTTACGAGGGTCCTTTCCTTTTTATTACGTTTAGTGTGTGTGTGTGTGTCTGTGTGTCTCTCTGTGTCTGTGTATCTGTGTGTGTCTCTGCATGTATGTGTCTCTGTGTCTCTGTGTGTGTCTCTCTCTGTGTCTGTGTGTCTCTCTCTCTGTGTCTGTGTGTGTCTCTCTCTGTGTCTCTGTCTCTGTATGTATCTCTCCGTGTGTGTCTCTGTGTGTGTGTCTCTATGTCTCTCTGTGTATATGTATCTCTGTGTGTGTATGTTTCTCTCTCTCTCTCTCTTTCTTTCTCTCTCTGTGTGTATGTGTGTGTCTGTCTGTCTGTGTGTGTCTCTGTGTGTATGTGTCTCTGTGTATATGTGTCTCTCTGTGTGTCCGTATCTTTCTCTGTGTGTGTGTCTCTGTGTCTCTGTCTCTTTGTGTGTGTCTGTGTGTAGCTCTCTCTCTGTGTGTCTCTATGTGTGTGTGTCTCTGTATGTCTGTGTTTCTATGTATGTGTGCCTCTCTCAGTGTCTCTCTGTATGTGTGTCTCTGTGTGTGTATGTGTTTCTCCCCCCGCCCCCGCGTATGTGTGTGCGTGTGTGTACACCACAGCATATGTGTGGATATCAGGACAACTTGCAGGAATCTGTTCTCTCCTCCCATGTGGGTCCTGAGACTCAAGTTCAGGGCCTCAAGCTTGGCAGCAAGCACCCCTTCTCCACTGAGCCATCTCGCTGGCCCCCTCATTAGGGTTCTAAGTGTGGATTTCCTTGTTAAAAAGTGTTGTCTTCATTCCATCCCCCCCCCCCCCGTATTTATTATCTGTCTGAAGACAAGAGCTGATGGTATGCGGAAGCTTGGGGCAAGGCTGGGGTTTCGCGCAGATGCTGTCTTGGGACTGTGAGTGCCTTGCGGTGCATTCCCAAGGCTACAGGACAACTTGATTTAGGAGCAGCATTGGCATCGCAGCCTGGGCTCTCACAGGGCAGGGCCTCTTGTTTGTGGCTTTTCAAAACAAAAGCAAAACCAAGAAAATCCACCCCAGCCCCACATGGCCGCCCCTCCCAGCCCCTGGCGTCCTGACCACTGTCTGCTCACCTGCAGGGAAAGCCCAGCTCCCTGACAAGGACCGGAAAGAGCTGGAGGACCAGCTGAAGGCCCGGGAGGACCTGCTGCTCCCCACCTACCACCAGGTGGCAGCGCAGTTCGCCGACCTGCACGACACACCGGGCCACATGCTGGAGAAAGGAATCATTTCTGTAAGGGTCCCTGCAGGGGTTTGGGAAGGAGCCACCCAGGGCTCAGAGGGCAGTCTGGGCCGTTCAGTCTGAGCGTGTCAGCAGGAGCCTGCCACATCTGTCTCTAACCCCAGGGAGGCCTGGGCTTCGGAAAGGCTGGAGTGACTTGAGTATGTGTAGACGGCTGTTCAGTTTGCACCTTTGATGAAGCTTAAAGCCATGTTTGTGCTGACATTGGCCCATGACCTTCTCCTAAGAGGACATCCCGTGCCCACTGGCCCATGCCCATAGCCGGCCATTTTTCTTGTGAAGGCAGAAGTAAACGTAGACAGACACCAGTTTGGTTCAGAGGACATTGACTGCCTACGGCCCTAGATACGAGCTCATCCCCTACACTGGACATGCCTGCTTATGGGATAAGGTGGGCAGGAGCCAGGTAGCCATCTTGGGGCACTGCCTTGGCTGTTTCCTGTCCCCCTTCTCCGCCCGTCCTCTGTGGGTGCTCAGGTGGCCATGTCCGCAGGATGTGCTGGAATGGAAGACCACACGTACCTTCTTCTACTGGAGACTGCGCCGGCTGCTGCTGGAAACCCAGGTGAAGCAGGAGATCCTCCGAGCCAACCCCGAGCTGAGCCATGAGCACACGCAGTCCATGCTGCGACGCTGGTTTGTGGAGACCGAGGGCGCCGTCAAGGTGGGCCTGAGTGGGGAGAGGGGAGCCGTGGCGTGTGGGCACTGGGGGTCTAGGGACTGCCAGAGGCTGCCCCTGCAGCAGCATCTCTGCTTGAGGTAGACTGTACCCATTGATCCCCAGGCCTACCTGTGGGACAGCAACGAGGCGGTGGTCCAGTGGCTGGAGCAGCACTGGCCAGCCAGGGACAGCCAGCGCTCCACCATCCGTGAGAACATCAATTACCTGAAACGGGACTCTGTCCTCAAGACCGTCCAAAGGTGAGGGGCGTGCCCATGGCCAGCCTCTGGCTCACTGGCCGGCCAGCCACAGGGCTGGGATCAGACCCAGTCTCATGGTGAGGTAATAGCCCAGAGTGATCATCCCTTAGCAGCAGAGCAGGGTCTAGGTGGGACTTGTGTCGTGGCTAGCACCTGGCTCGTTAGGACCCAACCACAGACCTGGGGGATAAGGAAACCTCTCTCCAGAACTTTCCGTAGGCTCCAAGGAGGTGATTCACAGGACACCTGGGACCCTGCCTGGGGTGTAAAGCTGGGGCTCAGGAGCGTGTCACACCTCAGATCATACCACACAACCAGTGACTAGAAAGAGAGCTATGCCACCCTGAGGCACTCTGTCCCCACGTCAGAATCCCGTGTACCTGCAGGACTGTCTGTCCCCTCCCTCTCTACCTCACCCCCCCTGCCACCTTCCCTGTGTGAACACAGCAAGAGGAAGTCAGAACTCTAGGCTCTGGCCCACTCAAGAGCAACATGGTGCCCTGGACAAGGACACCTAGAGACACCGAACTGGGTGGCAAGGGTAACCCCCTGTCTCTCTCCTTCCCTGTAGTCTGGTTCAAGAACACCCAGAGGTGACCATGGACTGTGTAGTATACCTGAGCCAGCACCTCACACCAGCTGAGCGGATACAGGTGGCTCAGCTGCTGTCTACCACGGAGAGCCCAGCTTCCTCCTGAGCAACTCTGGCCATCCCCAGGACCCTGTACAGTGGGAAGTGGGAATGCCCTTGGTGGACGCTGGGGCTTATTTTGGGAAAAGTCACGAAGCCACCCTGAGCACTCCAAATGTAGCTGTGGTTCCTGACCAGCGTCTTCCTAGACAAAAGGCCCTGTGCCTCTGCTAGGTGGGCACAGCCTCTCCTCACCTGGGGACATCAGGGTTTGTCCCAGTGGATAATTCCAGCCTTGCCTCTCTGAGGCAAACTGAATCAGGCACCCCAAGTTCCTTGTGTTTTGTTTTTGTTTTTGTTTTTGGTTTGTTTTTTTTTTTTTTTGGTCTGGAATGGGGATCCAGTGTCTCAGCGCTCACTGTCTGATCACAAGACACATTGGTTTGCACTCAGCCCTTTGTGTCCTTCAGCGGAGTAAATGGGCCAAAGAAAATCAAGAAAACGCCAACCGAGACCCAAGAGAACATCTTTTTGTGATGAGGCTTATTAGACACTGCACGGAGAGGCTGCCCCTCACCCCTCCCAGGACCCCAGACCAATACACTTCCTCACTTGTGCCTTGTACCACGACAGGAACCAACAGCTCTGGGCCAGAGACCCAGGGCTGTGCTGCGAACACTCTGGATCTACTCACAGAGACTTTCCCAGCACCCGCAGGCTCCGTAGCCTCAGGGCCTTTATGAGCCGTTCCGTGCCATGACAGAGGCCGGGGAAGGGGGGGAGCCATTCTGCTGTCCTGGGCAGTGTGTCTGAAGACCCCACGCGTGACTCCAGGCTGAGGTCCCAGCCACCCAGGGAACCGTCTGCAAGCCAGGCTACTTGAGGTGTGCCAGGTTAAAATGGAAATGTCCAGCCATCAGCCAGTGACAGCCCTGGTGCGAGTGGAGAAACGTGATCTGTCACTGCCATTCTGGGGGATGAAGGGCTCTTCTGGGCAAGGTCCTCTTGATGTGGAGGAAAGCCCAGATCAGCACTAGCTGCTGCCCTGACCACTTGGGTGCACTGAAGAGGCTGCCGGGAGATCTACAAAATAAACTATTTTTTGAAGGAAGCTTCTGGCCTTGATGTATTCTGTAGAGCAGAAGAGCCTGGCAGTTGGCAGAGGGGGATACACGGTTCTCAGCTCCCCTCAGAATCTCCCTTTTTCAAACACCAGAGGGAGGCCCAGGCAGCTTTCACTCCAGTTTCTACCCCTTTCCATCATGAGGCTGGCATGACCTCAAGAGAGGTCAAGACACTTGCCCACAGTCTCACAGGATGGAACGGAAGGTGCCCAGTCTGTTGACTGTCAAGCCCAGCCCCTTCCTTCTGTAACACAGAGGCGTGATAGGCCCCGGCTGCTGAGCTACCCTTGGGAATTGGCTGTCCCTGCACACACAGCTTATCCAATCATAGGGACTGCTCACTCTTGACTCTCAATTACTACTTTTGGATCCAGCCTCTTTCCCAGCCAATCAGAGTTCTCCAGCACTGCTGGCTAGAGAGAACCCACCCCCAGAGGGAGGCACCACGGAGAAGGAGGGAAAGGCCCAGGCCTGTTAGTAATTTTTTGGGTGCCTGAATCAAGCCAGGCCTGGAGCCAGAAGGCCTCTCAGGAGCCTGTTCATGTCGTTGGTTTTTAAAATGCTTTCCCTAGTTTGAAGAGTCACAGCCTCACCCTCCGGTGGCTCAGCCTAAGCAGTCAGGTTTTTTTCACAGTGGCACTGTTGCCAGATCCCTAGCAAGGGAGGTGAGCCGCCCTAAGGCTGGCTGTGATGGGGACAGGGATGGTGTCTGGTCCTGTGTCTGGAAGGCTGGTGGGCTATGCTGGGACCCTAGCTGCCGTCTCTGCACTGACACTGGCTGTGAGCAGTCGCTGCAAGCTCCGTTGTTCCTGGGGAGGCCAGTGCTTGCAGGTCTCCCTGGGGACTTCGCCGCTCCCAGGGGAAGGGACAGAGGCCCTGTGACCCAGTTCAGGTCCACACAAGATGGCCACTGGCTGATGCCAGGCCTGGTCTTGTCCTGTGCCCTCCGCAGATGAGCCTGTGAGACGGAGGTGACAGGCCATCCACCGTCAGTCTCTGGAGAAGTCTCAGGCTAAGGGCCAGCAGGACCCTTCAGGTTCCCACAGCTGCCGGGAGTCTGGTGTTCTTGCTGGATACAATGTACACCACATGCTTTACTGGGACAGCCTTTCCTTTTCCAGTGTGGCCCAGGCTAGCCTTGAGCAGCTGAGACTCACCTTAACCAGTTTCCAGTGTATGGTGGTGTTGAGGACCCTCATGTTAAAAACCAACCTCCTATGCTCCTTCAAAAAGACGATTCTTTGGGGAATTTCCTATGTACATAAAACACATTTTGATCAAATCTATGCCCACCCTCTCCCCCAGTTCCTGCCAGAACTACTGCATATCTCTCTCCCTCTCCCTCTGCCCCTCCCCTCTCCCCTTCCCCCTCCCCCTCCCCTTCCCTCCCCCTCCCCTCCCCTCCCCCTCCCCTCCCCCTCCCCCTCCCCCTCCCCCTTCCCCTTTCCCAATTCCCTCCCCCCCTTCTCTCACCCAGTGTATCCTCTTGGTGTTGCCCATTCATACTTGGTTATGGAGCCACCCACTAGAGTATGGCAGCCTCTCAGGGTCCACATCCCAGAAAAAGATCAAGACTCTCCCTCCCTTATCAGCCATCATCTGCCAATGGCTCCTCCACTAGGGAGGGGCGTGAGCCCCCATCCATTCAGAATGTCCACTAGCTGGTCTTGTGCTGCAGCCTCGTGGCATCGCGTGTGCCATGTGTCCGCCATGATGGGAATGATTTGGCCACAGTCCGCTGCTATACCACCCCTAACTCTTATAGTTGCACACACACACACTTGCGTGCACACCCATGCACACATTCACACACATACACACTCAAGTGCACACACTCACGCAGGACACACGCACAAGCGTGTGCACACGAGCACACACACGTCCACTTGCACTCGCACAAACGCACACTCATGCATACACTCACGTGTGCACACCCACACACTCAAGTGCACACACTCATGTGACAACTCACAGGCACAAGCCTGTGCACACACACTCAAGTGCACACCCACTCACACGCACATACACTCGTGCGCACACACACTTGCACACAACGATCCCTGAGCCTTGAGGTGAGCGGGGCTGTGATACAGAACTCGCAGAGCTGAGCGTGCAACTTACTCTCTGCGCTTTGACAAGCTGTGAGTCTGTCAGCCGCAGCCCGCTGCCAGAAGAAGCGTCTCCGATGAGGGTCGGAGCCCCACTCCTCCTGGATGTAAAGGTAACAAGGGCTGTGTGGTTGGATTCTATGTCCATTTAGCTAAATGATAGGGGTAGGCTCTCCCCTGGGGCCTCAGCTCCCTGTGAGTACTTGACCCAGCTAACAGTTCCAGGCAGGACTTCAACCTTGAGGATCACACCTTAAATCTGACCGGGGGGCGTTGGTTACCCCCATAACCTTCAAACCGCCACTGGGACCGTGGGTGTGTCTTGCCAGGCTGGTTGCTGCTCGCAGGGCTCAAAGACGGGTTAGTGTTCTTCCTCAGAGGCCACATGGCGCCTCCTGTCACTCTCAGTAGGGAGGACACCTCCAGATCAGGAGCCGCCCGATTTCTCCATGTTGTGTCTTCAGCATCAAGTTCTGTGGGCAACCAAGAGCAATGGCAGTAGCCTGTGTTATTTGATTGGGGGGTGTATATGTTTGGGGGGTGTATGTTTGGGGGGTATATGTTTCGGGGTGTATGTGTTTGGGGGGTGTATGTGTTTGGGGGGGTGTATGTGTTTGGGGGGTGTATGTGTTTGGGGGTGTATACGTTTGGGGTGTATGTGTTTGGGTGTGTATATGTTTGGGGCATGTATATGTTTGGGGGGTGTATATGTTTGGGGGTGTATATGTTTGGGGGGTGTATATGTTTTGGGGTGTATGTTTGGGGGTGTTTATGTTTGGGGGTGTATATGTCTGGGGGGTGTATATGTCTGGGTGTGTATATGTCTGGGGGTGTATATGTTTGGGGGTGTATATGTTTGGGGGTGTTTATGTTTGGGGGTGTATATGTTTGGGGGTGTATATGGGCCCTCACTAGCCAACAAGTCAAAGGGCACAACCCAAGCATGAGACTTTTTAAAGTTTGTTGTTGTTGTTGTTTTGCCTTTTGCATCTTGTCATGTGGAAATGCTATTCCTCTTGCAATGGATTCTTGTTTCCTGACTCCCGCCTCCCCCCCCCCCCCCCCCGCTATTTTCTATCTCTGGTCTCAGAACTGTATCCCTAAGCGAGCAGCATTGACTTATTGCATTTAAGTCGGTGCCCTCAAGGCTCCTCCACTTTATGGCGTGCGTCTGATTTCCCTTTTGAAGGCTGAACGTATGTCCGCCATGTTCCTGGGGCACAGTAGTTCTCTCCTGTAGGAGGCTGCGTTTGCTCCTGCCTTGGCTGTTGTGATAATCCTTCAGGGGAGTGGACCACGTGGTCTTCAGGTCCTGTTTTCCCCTTTCTGTTCTTTTGGGTCTGTGTCCTGAAGTGGGGCCACTGCTGGCTCATTTGATGACTCTTAGAGGAACCTCCAGAGTTTTCAGTGCCCAAGATACCAGCATTTCCAGCCTCACAGGCAAAATACCAGGACACATACACTTTTTAAAAAATTGCTTTTTAACCTGCTACGTCTGTTACTTCACACTGTGACTACAATATCTGACGGAGGACAGGAGAATTTGCTTTAGGCTCATGGATTCAGTCCATCATAGCAGGCAAGGCAGAACCGGGGGTGGGGGGGGGGCATAACCAAGGCTGCTCACTTCTCTCTGAAGCAGGAGCCAGAATCTTCCAAGTCCCAAGCTTCAAAACCTTCTCCCGGCTAGGTCCCAACTCCGTACACTACCCCAGTCTCCCAACATAGTGCCAGCAGCTGGCAAAGAAATATCTGAGACAAGACATGAATCCGTGAGAGACACTCCGGGTTCACACACCGGTCGACAGCCTGCACCTGGGCCCCTGATGCTCAGTGCTCTGCCTTACCTCCCTCCCTGCCCGACTTACCACACGCCTATCCCAGACCCCTCAGTTCCGGAACATTCCCAAGGCAGATCCAGCCCGACAGAGGCAGACCTTTACAGAGGCAGGTGGGCTCACCCTCAGCTTGGCGGAGACTGTAGTATGTCCATCCTTCTTTCCTGGTTTATATCACGACCCTAAGGTGAGCTGGGCTAAGCTCTGGGCTCTGCTGTGCCTGGATCTGCCTTGCTGTGGCAACAGAGCCTCTGGTGACTCCCTGGGCTCACTCCCAGCCTTTAATCCGTTCTTAGATTTAGCAGCAGTGCTCATAAAAACTCGGATTACCCAAGTATAATGGTATGTACCTGTCATCTCAGCACCGGGGAACCTGAGGCAGGAGGATCATGAGTTCTGGGATAGCCTGGGCTACATAGCAAGCCCCCTTGTACCAAACAAAACAAATTGGCCCTGTTTACTGTCCCATCTAGGGTCTACAGAGTCATTTTAAAAAATATGTGGGTTGATGATTTTGCCTGTGTATGTCTGTCTTTTTGTCTATGTGAGGGTGCAGATCCTATAGAATTTGAGTTATAGACAGTTGTGAGCTGCCACCTGGGTGCTGGGAATCGAACCCTGGTCCTTTTAACCACCGAGCCATCTCTCCAGCCCTGAGAGTTATATCTCACCCAGAACATTAAGGGCCCAGGAGCTGCTAGTCCTCACTGAGCTTGGCCAGGTGTCATTGTTTTTCTTAAATTTGACACAGGCTAGGGTCACCTGGAAAGAGGTAGGCTCGATTGAGAAAATATCGCTATCCAAATGACTTGTAAACAAGTCTGTGGGGGCATTTTCCTGATTAATGATTGATGTGGGAGGGCCCAGCCCACTGGATGGTCAGGTGGTCCACGACAGGTGGTCTTGGGTTCTATTAGAAAGCAGGCTGAGCAAGCCGTGGGGAGCAAGCCAGTAAGCAGCACCCTCCACGGCCTCTGCATCAGCTCCTGCCTCCAGGTTCCTGCCCTGCTTGAGTTCCTGTCCTGACTTCCCTCAGGGATGGTCTGTGACCTGTAAGTTCAACAAACCCTTTGTCCTTGAGTTGCTTTTGGCCATTGTCTTGGGGTTTTTTGTTTGTTTGTTTGTTTGTTTTTTGTTTTTTGAGACAGGGTTTCTCTGTGTAGCCCTGGCTGACCTGGAACTCACTCTGTAGACCAGGCTGGCCTCGAACTCAGAAATCCACCTGCCTCTGCCTCCCGAGTGCTGGGATTAAAGGCGTGTGCCACCACTGCCCGGCGGCCATTTTCTTTATCACAGCAACAGAGAACAACTAAGACACCAGGTTTCCATGTTTACACAGAGAAAAGTGTCCGGTTCCAGAAGGCGGGAAGAATGAAGGCCCAGGCCACTGAAGATGCCTACAGGATCTGCGCACCCCCAGGGAGAGGGGAAACAGTTCCGTATTCCTGGTCCCTAGGCACACTGCTGGCTGAGCTGAGGGCTATACTGAGGGGCAGGTGTCTGTGGGTTGGGCACATCTTGGCAGACAAGGTGGCCTAAGGGTATGATAAACAGGAGGCCACTGAGTTGCCAAATGTCACATCAGCATCTGTCTTATTGTCCTTGAACTAAGGGGCTTGGTGACTTGAGGCTCAGCATCATACCACAGGGCCATCTGAAACAGGTCATTCTGGTGTCTAAAGACCCAGGAGTCAGTTCTGGGAGAAGTTTGTTGTTGGGTTAAAGGGGGGGTCCCGCGTCAGCCCCAGGGCTCGGGCCACTGGGGAAGGCTCGACATAGGAAATTTGTTTGCTACCCCACTGGGCGGGTGTCAGGCTGTGAGAAGTCGCAGGTCACCACCTGGGGGTGGGGGGGCACAGCCTGGGGTCCCAAGGACTACACGGAGCTGGCTCCATCTCATTCTCAGGCTCTTGGGCATTCTAGGCGCCACAGGATGCCACAGAAGAGCTGAGAACCAAGTGGGGGCCTGTGGGCTGGATCTAGCCCGGGGAAGAAGGGGAAAGGTGGGGAGGAGCCTGGCTGGTTTCTGCCAAGTACCGAGTCTTTGGCTTGTCGGTGGCTAGCTGGCTTGGTTTGGTAGAGACCGTAGCTGGAAGTGCTGAGAGGCCTGTGGGAGACTAGATGCAGCTCTTTAGAGGAAGACCTGTTCCATTATTCTCCACAGCTGATCCCGATGAAGAGAGACAGTCCATGGTTTTAGGGCAATGAGTAAAAACCGTACCCCACTTTCTCAGGGCGGGCCTGAGGTTAAATACCTTTTGCAGGGAGGAGTGGCTGGGAAGGGGAGTTTATTGGCTAAGCCTCCAGGTACCTCATTAAAATGGAGATGTCTTGAGGCTACATGACCACACCTCTACCCGTGGATGGACTTGGGGCTTTGCCCTTACGTGAGTGATGGTCACAGACCTATGGAAAGCTTCGGCCTCCTCTCAGGAGCCTGGGACCCAGGAGCATGGCAAAACACCTACTGTCCCTTGCAGGGTTATCCCCTGCTGGGTCACGGGGGGTTTTAAACCTTTGCTCAACCAGAAACCAACTGCCTTTCATGGTCCTACAGTTTGTGCCTCTTTAAACCAGTGGATAAGTGGGATCTCGTGCCTCTCACTGTTGCACCTAGGCTTACTCCCTCCTAGGTGCTCCTCCCAGCCTCAGTTTACCCTTATAACATCAGTATGGTTGGAAATCTGTGGGTCAATAACACAGTAGTTTAAAATGGCACATTTATCCGTTTATAGGAGACCAGAAGTCCCAGGGTCCCACTGGGCTAAGATCACAGTATCAGCAGGGCAGTGAATTGGTAACTAGTCTTAAGCCTGGGGACATGATGCTTCTGTTGGTTGAGCCTCTGTCACAGGGCACACTTAATGGATAAGCTGTGGAGTAGGGGGCCTGGTACTGGTTATTTGAAGTTGTCCAAGATGCCATTTCTTTGCCAGCAAAATGGGGGTACTGAGAACTAAGCCATGGCCTCTCCAAGGGCTCACAGTAGCGACCATCACTGGCCTGGCATGTCGCAGATGATAAGGCAGGAGTCTTTCTGCTGCCCTGTCCCCAGCTTGGAGCAGCCCCACCAGAGCCTGAGCCTGGCATGTGTAGCCCCCCCCCCCACCTTTCCCACCACACACACACACACACACCGAGCCTCTACTATGGGAGTAGTTGACAGCTGTCTACAACTCATTCCCAAGATGCTACCTGTTAAGTGTTCACTCTGAGGGACAGTAAATGTCCGTCTCGTGAATTTCATTGATGTCCCACCCCTGGACTGATTCGGTGGGAACTTGGTGTCAGAGGGCCAGGTCTCTGTGCTGTGTACCATTGGTCTCCCCCTCTCCCCGCCGTCCACACTGAGCCACGCAGCTGCTGCTCAACCTTTATTGACAGTAGACAGTTATTCCGTACACTACACCTACAGAGTCTTGGCACTGCCCAGATACAGGGTCTTCCCATTTAAACAACGTGGCTTTTCAAGGGCCCAGCACGCAGCAGCTGAGCAAGGCTGGGCTGCACCGTCGAGAGAGACAGGGATGCACCCACTCAGTGAGGAGGCCTGAGAGATGGCCCTTGAACACAAGGCTCCACACTGCCCTTACAGACAGCTGGCCTGCCTGCCGGTTCTTCTGAACAACCCGAGGTGTGAACTCTCAGACATGGAGTCAGACATCAAAGCGGAAAAGAGCAGGCGGAGGGCCCCCCCACTCCTCTCCATGACGGCCCACCTGTCTGCAGAACCCTCACTTGGAAAAATCAGTCATGGGACAAGAGGGTAGTTAACAGACATAGCAAAGAAGAGGCCGCCGGCGCCAACAGTATGCCACGCCATGTGGTGAGGCCTCAGTCCCCGAGGTTCACATCTTCCTGCCTCGTGTCTCTAACCTGGCACACCAGGTCTCTGCCCTTTCCTTCTGTCTCGGTCCTGTAGGCCTTAGAGAAATCTTCCTCAAACTTGATGCTGTGGAACCACCCCCCCCGCCGTGTATCCCCCAAAGTAGATGTGAGCCATGATTAAACCCCAAGAAAAAGATCTGTCCTAATAGGAAAATGGCGGGGCGCTTCCCAGTAGCAAAAGTGCTTGCTCATCCTCTGAATCGTGGGGGTGGGGGTGTGTGGGGGCTGCCTGAGCAGGCTAGTGACTCTGGTCACCAGGGAGTTAGGCTTGCTGAACGGTGGGGAGTCTGACAGGAGTCTCATTCTAGGGAGCTCAGCTGGAGTCACAATAAATATAAATAAATGTACACACAGCAGAAGCCTGTGGCAGAGATCAAACAGGTCACTTCCAAGGCTGACCAGGCCTTAGGCCACGCTCTGAGGCATACTCAGAGGTTCCTCTCCTAGGAGAGTGTGGGTGTTCAGAGCGTTCCCTCCTGTGTCCCCATGACACACCACTGTGTCCCCGTGACACACTGCTGTGTCCCAAGATGGGCTGCTGCTCATCCAGGCTCTGACAGGAGCCAGGCCATGGTCATGCCTTTGTCTCAGGCCCTGAAGAAGGGCAGGTGGAGGGCTTGCCATTCCCCCGTGCTTCTGACTTGGGTGCCCCAGGAGTGTCCGGTGGCAGCGTGCTGGGAAGCAGGAGGAACCACAAGCTGTCATTTCCCTGTCACCAATTGGCTAGAGACATGGTGTAGCCAAGGTGCCTTTCTTCCAGGCCAGCAACTCAAAGCAGAGCAATGGGCTTGTTCCCTGGTGTACCCAGGTACTGCGCAGAGTTGGTCACAGATGGGGCCACACTGTCTGCGGCGGAGTAGGCCGCATAGAGACCTGTCACCTGCACATCAGGGAAGGACTGGTCACCGCTGCCAGGGACAGGGGTCAGGCTTGGGGCTCCCAGGTCACAGGCAAGTGGAGAGTCTCCAAAGGCCCCCAGCGTGTCCAGGTTGAAGCCATCCTCCTTCATCTCTTCCCACAGGTTACCTTGCAAAGACAAAAGCATTTGGGTGAGCCAGCTTAGGGCCAACGAGCCCCGAGTTCAAATCCCCCTCTCGGGAGCAGAAGCAAAGATCATGTGAGGTGTTCGAAGCCTTGTGTTCTCACAGAACAGAGCAGAAGCTGAGGCCCAGCCCCGGTCTTCCTCCTGCTGCTGTGTGTCCCTGGGAAAACCACTTTAGTCTCTGAGCCACAGCGTAAGATGGAGATGATCCAAACACCCACATCTGAGGCACAGTGAACAGAAAGCGTTTGGTTCTCAGGATCAGAGCCAGGGAGTGCACGCTGTCTCCCCTTTTAGTGTGACTCTAGCCCAGGGAGAGAGGAGCAGGGAGATGGGACATGGCTTTCCACAGCTGTGACAGAACTGACTGACTCACCTGCCATCTGGTTCTATTCCCTAGTGAGGGACAGGACACAAGGACTGGGACACAGCAGGCACCTGCTTGGTTCTTGGATGTGGGTATCCACTCATTGTCTTCCCCTGGACTTATTGAAGGGGCCACTGGGCTGTGGTACAGCAGTACAACCCCGTCTGACTTAACGTGCGTAACTTTGAAGCAATTACTGAAGAAAACTTTGGGGTACAAGGCTGAAATCCTGGGTCTGCCAGTGAGCAGCCAGGGGACCCAGGCTGGTGACTCAACTTCTCTTTGCTTCAGAGTCCTTATCGGCAGAATGAGGAGGAGATAGCAGGACCATGGGGCTGTGGCAGGGTGGGACAAGATGGTGCCTAGGAAGTGCTCATGAAGTGCTAATAGGTAGAGTGGTTGTCATAGTGACAATGCTAAGGGTGACTGATGCTGGGCTCTGGTCTCTCCCCTCAAGCCCGCCCAACCCCCATCTCCTACACCTTACCCTGTAGAGCGAAGTCCATGATGCTGGGGTCCAGGGCGTCCACCTCTGTGTTCATGTCAGTGCTGATGTTGAGGAAGTCCCTGGGGACCCTACCCATGGCTGGCTGGGGGAGGGGCCCTGGGCTGAGATTGGGTACAGCATGAAGAGGTGGGGTCTGGGCCGGTGCGGGGGAGTCGGGGGCCAGGTGTGCCTGGGGCTGGACCTGGTGGTGCAGGGGAACTGACTGCAGGGACAGGGTCATCAGTGGCTTTGGTGGGAGTTGGGAGATGGCCAGGCAGCTGTGGGCCATGGCCACCGTGGTGGCATGGGTCAGCACGGGGGCTTCGGGTTCCCCTCGTTTTCCAGGACGGCGGCAGCTTTCCGGGCGGTCTGAGATGAGCTTGTCCAACTCCTCTGCAGACAAGTTAGGAAATGTGACTTGGAAGACCCTTCCGTCACCAGGTCCTGAGTCCCTGTGCCACCTCCCACATGAATTTAGCAACTGTCTGAGATTCTTGGTCTCCTCTTCTATGAGATGGTGCGATTCGGTCTGCACTGGGTTGCTATGGAGATGTGATGCCATCCCAAGCCATTAAAAGACCTTCATAGAATGGGAGGGGAGCTAACAGCCCCTCCTCTCTAGACAGGACCTTATGGCACAGACCCATGGCCCTAAGACTTTATCTGAACTCCTACTAGCCCCTCCTGAGGGAACTGAGGCAGGGACACAGGTCCCAGGAGACAGCTAGATCATTAATGATTAAGGAGACCTAGCCACTCTGTGCAAAAAATAAACCCAATATTGAAACTCATGGCCATGGGTTGAATGGATTCCCTTCTGTGAGAAGAACAAAGGACAGAAACTACTCTTTTAAAAAGTGTGTGCATGTGTGTGTGTGTGCATGTGTGTGTGTGCACGTGTGCGTGTGCGTGTGTGTGCACCTGTGCGTGTGTGCGTGTGTGCATGCATGCACGTGTATGTGTGCATGTGTACGTGTGTGCATGTGTATGTGTGTACACGTGTATGTGTGCACGTGTGCGTGTATGCACGTGCATGTGTGGACGTGTGTGCGTGTGTGCACGTATGTGTGTGTGTGTGCACGTATGTGTGTGTGTGCACGCATGCCGTGCACCACAGAGCACACATCCAGGTCAGAATACGATCTCGGGTGGCAGCCCTTGCATTCCACCTTGAGACAAGGTCTGCTGTCAACTCATGTGTCTCCAGCGCCCACCTTGCCCAAAGAGCCCCAGGATGGCTGATAGGCACTGCCATGCCCCCTTTACCTGGATTCTGGGGCTCAGGTCCTCACGCTGCAGTGTGTGCTTTCCCACCCAGCCCCAGGAATCACTCATGTTTAGCTGCTCCTTACTAATCCATAAGGGGCCTAAGAGCTAGCTGGACCACTTTAATAGAGATGAAAATCTAGGCCAGATGACCCACCCAGGATCTCACAGCAAGCTGAGACCAAGACCCGGGAGCCCTGAGATGGGTGTCACACAGGGCCTTCCACCACTTCCTGCTAAAACCCATCTCCCCCTTACTGAGTAGAACTTTGATGCCTCACCCTAGCCCCCTGCACCTGAACCTGGAGTCACCTATTCAGCTAGACTGTTTGGCCAGTGAGCCTCAGCGACCCTCCCATCTCTGCCTCCTCAGGACAGGACTCAGGACACATGCTGCCATGCCTATCCTTTACCTAAGATATTTTCTCCCTCTCCCTCCCTCCCCCTCCCCTCTTCCCCCTTTACCCCCCCCCCCCAAGAAAAAGATGCCAGATGCCCTGCATCTGGAGGTACAGACAGTTCTGAGCAGCCGACCTGGGGATACCAAGAAGCAAACCGCCATCTTTAAGAGCAGGAAAATGCTCCTCTAACCACCCGGCCGGCACTCCGGCCGCTTAACTCCAATACCCACGCGAATGCCATCCCAGCGCTGCGGAGTGAAAAACCAGGGACAGAAGCTTTTCCCGTTTCTCACCATTCTCCTGCGAGGAGCCAAGGGAGGCTATGCAGGTGGCGGGTGCGTGTGCGCATGCGTGGTGGGTCGGGGCTCACCGGGGTTGGCCATACTGCGGTGTATGGCGGCGAGGTCCTTCCGTTTCCACTTGTGCATCTCCTCCTCCATCTTGTCGATGCGTGCCAGGTTCAGGGCCCACAGGCAGCCCTTGCGTGAGGAGCCGCTGGACTTGGTTTCCACCTTCTCGAAGCACTTGTTCAGGGACAGGTTGTGCCTCACTGAGTTCTTCCAGCCGTCAGGTGCCGTCTGCAGGGAGACATGGGTACCCAATAGGTGCCTCAGGTGACACTGACTAGCGAGTTTTTCCCTGCCTGGGCACACTCACACTCAAGCCTGTCGGGGCAGGACCCAAGGAATTCTGTCTACAATATAAACTGGGAAGATGAGAGGGAAAGGTGGGGACTGCGGCACACAGGAGCCCCGCCCTGGTGGCTGCGGATCTGTAGTTGGACCATAGTCCAGGGCTTCAGAAATGTCTTTTCTCATCCCCCACTGGACAGGGTTCAGGGGAGACTGCTGCCAAAGGCTATGGAGCTACCTAATAAGTTTGATGCATATCTCTTTCTTTCTTTTAAGATTTATTTATCTATTTCATTTATATGAGTGTACTGTTGCTGTCTTCAGACACAGCAGAAGAGGGCATCGGATCCCATTACAGATGTTGTGAGCCACCATGTGGGTGCTGGGATTTGAACTCAGGACCTCTGGGAGAGCAGTCAGTGCTCCCCTTACTGCTGAGCCATCTCTCCAGCCCTCAAATCACTTTCAAATGTTCATACTTCATTGCCGGATAACCAGATACTGGGACCCAGCTCACCCCACCCATGTGTCCCAGCATTTCCACCTGGGATACTGTCCAGGCCTGAGATCCTGTGATCCAAGATGCCTGGCTGCTTGTTGGTCTTTGGGGTTTGAAGTTTACAGGCTGACTAATGGTCAACCGCACTCCAGCTGCTGACAAGATCTCAAGTCCTCTGAACCCACCATCAAAGGCTGAAGGTGGGCTCAGCATCTTGCTGTCTGGCTCTGTGCTGAATAACTAGGCCAGCCCCTCCCTTCTTTCCACCCCGAGATGCATGAGGAGCTTTGCTTCCTCCATCCGAGCCCAGTTCTCTCTGTGAATTGCATCTGTGCCGGTGTATTTGCACCTGACCTGCCTATTGGGCATGATAAACCTGTGAGGCTGAGATCATGGCTGGTGTGGTACAGAGGAAGCCAGGAAGAGGCAGGGTGGCTTCCGCACCCCACGCTGGGTCAGAGCCCTCACCTTGAAGTAGGGAAAGTGCTCCTTCATGAAGCTGTAGATCTCACTCACAGGCAGGCTGCCGGTCTTGCTGCTCTTCAAGGCCATGGCGATCAGACAGCTGGGGCCAGAGATAGGGACAGAAACAGGCCTCAGGTGACAGCGGAAGGTCCCCTCTTGCCAGGAGTTCTGCCCTGCTTGGTACCAGTCCCTCCACATCCCCAGAGTTAGCTCCTTGTTAACACATTTCCGTGGGGGTCTGTGCCTACCCCTCCCCCACCCTTCTCTTAGCTCAGCCGCAGCAGAAAGCAGAGAGATCCCACTTGCCCTTTGACCCCACTCCCGTAGCCTTTTAGACTTCATCCAAGATGCTCCCTCCCCCAAAGCCTGAGATACACACTGCCATTTCTACAACTGACTTTTTAATCTGAACAAACAGGCTCTAAGAGACCAAGCCATAGAGTCTGTAACCATGGAGAACCAGTATCTGATACAGAGCTGCCAGTCCCTCCCAGGAGTGGGTCCCACTTGGGGGTTCCCTTGGGATTCAGGTCACCTTTCCTGTCTGTCTAAGATGCCCCAAAGGCAGCCCTGTTGCTTCCTCCTGGGCAGTCAGATCTCACCTGTAGGAGTAGATGGGCTTGGGGTAGTGTTTGGGGTGTGGCTCTTGAGACGAATGCACTGTTATGTGGGCCTGTGGGTAGGAAGGCCGGGCTGCAAACGGAGAGCCATAGAGGCCGGCAGGAGGGCACTTCACAGAGAGAAGAGGGTTGTGAGACAGGCAGATGGAAGCTACAAGCCCCAGCCCAGTTTCTAACTGCAAGGACATTGCTCCTATGACCCCAGGGGGCGAGGAGGGCATCTTATCCCCGGGAACCTGAGCAGTACACTGGGGTTCTGATGTCCGGCTCCAAGCCTACGGTACCTGCTGGGACCCTGGAGGCAGAGGGAACTGGATTTGGGTAGCTGGGGCATACAGCTGGGGCATTTCCTGTAGGCCCGATGATGACTGGCCTCCTACGGGGAACTGGTTCATCTGCTCAGCCTGGAGAGAGTAGGACAGAAGGTCAGGGACGGACAGACACCCTCCTCGTTCCCAGCCATATCGTGGCACTTACACTGGTTCTGTGGCTGCCTATGGGGCCCAGCATGCCTCTGGGGACCATGGCAGTCTGGCTACGGAGCAGGGGACGTGGGGCCGCACCTACATGCAGGTCTGCCGCCCCAGCCAAGGCACCTGTAGGAGGAAGGCACAGAGAAGTCGCTCTGCTGGAAATGGTGGCCACAGCGGGGGAGGTCCATCACACATCACTAGAGTACAGAGGCCGTCGTCCACCCCAGGACCAGGCATGCAGGAAGTGCTTCCAGATCACTTTTCTGGAATGTGGTGGTTAATTGTGGGGAGCCTATAACCTGTGTAACCTGGCCAACCTCAGCGCCTCCATTTCTAATTACCCCTTACCTACTTACAAAGTTGTGATGGTTAAATGGTATATTGCCAACCAAGTGCATAGCACGTGATTGGGTATGTAATAAAATCTCTATTAATGTGAGCTGATGATGACAGTGATGATCAGTTTGGTTCCTGCCCTTTATGAGCTAAAATGGCAATTTAGGGTTCATCTCCTAAAGCTCCTTGGGGGTCTCTAGATTAACATACAAGTGCTTTGTCCTCCTCTTCCTCCCTGAAGCTCTGCTAGTCTGTCTGCCAAGATTAGCCCAAGAACAGCAGATGTACATCTGCTTCCTGGGCCGGACCTGTGACAGACATCACTAATCCATCACAGATTCTCATTGCACCATCTTTAATCAAGTAAACGTGACCTGCACTATGCTGCTAGACCCTGCCTTATTTTACAATGTATCAAACTCCAACTGCTTTAAGATGTCTCCCGGATGGACCACTGAAAATACCCTGGACGAATAGCTCTGTTCACTTGCCCTGCAGATAAGGAAACTGACCGGAGGGGCAGGCACATTCCAACGCTGTATAGCTGTCTTCCAGGGCTCTAGATTAGAGTTGGGAAACTTATCAGCAGGCCAAACCTGGCCCATAGCCTGATTTGTTGAAAAAGTTTTATTGGCACACAGCCAAATCTATTCGTTTTCACACAGTGTGTGGCTGGGTTTTCACTGTCAACATCAGTACTGAATAGTTTGGGTTTAGACTTTATGAATTTAAAAAAATCTAAAATAGCTTTTTCCAGCAAAGGCACTGGCAGAGTGTGCCTGTAATTCCAGCATTCGGGAGGCTGAGGCAGGAGGATCAGAATTCAAAGCCAGCCTGTGATAGTTAGGGAGATCCTGTCTCAAAAGCAAATAAATATTTCCTGGTTCTTCATGGAAGACGCAAGGTCAGTCGCAGTGGACTTTGCTCAGAAATGGCCTGCCCCAGAGCCATCCTGCCAGACACCAAGGTCTACCTCTGTCCTGGTCTTGTGTAGCAGTGCCATCTCGGCCACCGTTTTCTGTCAAGGCTTTCTGCAGTCTACTTTCTTTGGTTACAGTTCCCTGTCACTTATGGAGCACCTACGAAGTCCAGGCTTCTCTCAGAACCTTCTAGAACAGAGAGCGGTACACGCGTTTTCTAAAGGGTCAGACTGCAAAGGCTTTCGGCCTTGGCAGCCACCTGGCCTGCTATCTTTATTTTCTCACCGTCTCCAGAAAATCTAAACCCTACTCTTAGCATGTGCAAAGACGGGTCTCAGCTTACATTTGGCCCAACGCGAGTTTGCTAACAGTGTGAGGTGTTTGAGAAATCCCAGGGTGTCTTTTTCCCCAGGGCTTGGCATATCACTAAGGTATGGATGGACATGTTCCCAGAAAGAGAGGACTCCTCCCACTTTACAGGTATGGACAGAGAGGCCAGAGAGACAGAAGGACCTCCCTGTGGCAGGGCCGGGGTCACCTCCTCCCCTTGAACCTACCTAGGTGCGGATGTGAGACAGTGGGGCTGCCCAGGTCTATCCGCCCATTTGCCATCTGCTGCAGCCGTGGCACGTCCACAGCTGTGAGCCATGACAGTGACTGAAGGTCCCCAGGGAGGTCATCGTCACCCGTGGGAGTCAGGAACCTGTTCCAAAAAACAAAACCTCAAAATTCAGAAGTTACTGAGCTGGTCCATGATGCCACCGTGGAAAACCCCACACCGTGAATCATTGGAAGGGTCGCTGTAAACGCTAGCATACGTAAACCTCTTCACGCTGTGGCATGTGACACACGAGACACCCGTAGTCTCCGGTCCCTCTGCAAACATGGCTCATTGTGTGTCCCTGAATACTCCCCAGAACTCCAAATTAAAATTCAAAATGCTTCTTCTGGATAAGGTATATGCATACTGTATCCCCTTTCACGTGGGGTAAACGGAGGCTCAGCACGAGTCACTTGGTCAAGGTCATATAGCACAGGAAGTGGGGGTTCAGGAGCAGGTGGTGCAGCCTGCAGCTCTTCCTCATGATCCAGGCAGCCCCTGGAGCCCGACCAGCAGGCTAACAGACACGTGTGTCAAGTACATGCATGGCTTTCTACAGAAAGTGAAAGACTATCAGACAAGACCCCAACCAGGGAGATGACTCTGGTATCCATCCCTGAAGTCCATGTGCCCTGTGGCACTTTGTGATAGCACCTTGTGTTTGCTGTCTGGGGTACCCTATCACAGCACCATCTCTTCCGTACCAGGGGCTGTCTGCGCTGTTGCCAATTGGTCACAGCCTACACCCTACTCTCTTGAGCTGAAACCAGTGTTTGACAGGGTCCCAGAGAGGAATGAGGGGGACTCGTGCCCTAGAACCACAGCCTCTAGGTCCCTCCTGCATCTGTGGTGTTTTCCGTGTGGCCTGCCTTTCCTTCACCTGACATCTCTGCTGTCTGTCCTTAGAGCCACAGTTAGTGTCCCCATGACCACTGCTGCTCAGTCGTCACAGGTCCGGGCTCATGAAGCCAGTATCAGGTGACTATGAGCTACCTCGGCCATTGGTGGCCTCATAGGAAAACACAGCGCCTGGAAATCCTTGGAAACTGGCTGGTCCATGTCAGTGGCAACAGTTGGCCAGGCTGCTGTCCCCTGGTGGCCCATTGTGCCACAAACGACTGTTGCCCCTGCGGCACGTGGCCCCATTGTTCTAAGACTCAATGCCATCAGTTCTGTGTTTCCTAGCGGCCACCCCTTTGGCCTGCTTACGACTCATCCATCTGAGTGACAGTCCTGGCCCTGGCCTGGCCCATGCCATCTGTTCCCTAGGCCCCCAGAGACTCTGGTGTAAAGGGGAGGGGTTGACCCCACTCTCTTGGCCTCACCGCATGGGCAGCCAACCTCCCAGGGATGCTGGTGAGAGCTCCGTCCTTCCCCACCGCCCTTGATGCTTGGTTTCAGACGAGGAGCATACCCAGCAGTTGGGTTCCACAAGATGGGAGCTCTGTGAGGTTTCAGGGCACCAAAGTGGACTAGAACCCGTCAGAGGCAGATCCAGGAAACAGTTCACACAGAGGCAGAGAGGCACAGGGGCTCAACCCTGGTTTCTGATAAGTCACCCCCTTAACCTCTCGGAGCCTCGCTCGGCTTTTTGTCTGTAAATCACAGACAACTGTCCCAGTCCTGGGTCGCTATGAGTATCAGACTTATGAAACGCGGAGCAGCACGTGGTTCTCATTACATACGCTGTGTCATTTCTTTAACAGGGGCCGTTAATGCCAATATTAGGGTCACGATAAAGGACAGCCAGGCTCAGAGCCAGCAGACACACAGTCAGACCACAGCCACCAACCACTTCCACTTACTGAGATGCCCTTAATTTAAGTCAGGCCCTGAGGGGTGTGCTGTCCTCCATCTTACATATGGAGAAACTGAGTCCCTGAAGGTCCTGAACTGCTTCCCATAGAGTAAGGACCGCAGAGATAATTCTTAAACATGCTTCGCAGGTGGCGGGGTGGTGTTGGTGCTGTCCTGATGGTGACTCCACTTTCCCAGTATCCCTCAGTCCTCCTGTGCCTCCTGCAGCTGAAGCAAATGCAGCCTGGGCCCTGCCCAGCCTTCCTCCTCCTCCTCCTCACAAGGCGACAGCCACATTGAGGTCCCGGTCTTAACCAGGAAGGGGCAGGATCATTAGGGCTCTCCCCTGAGGGGCGTCTTCCTCTGCCTGTGAGCTGCCAGGCCACCCGTGCTCCAGCTCCATCCTCCTCCGCATTGAGTGCTCCCCACTGCTCCTCTGTAGCCCACCACTCTAGCCTTACCCCTGTGGGCTCACCAAGGACTTTTGCTGCCGACATGGCTGGTTGAAACAAACCAAACCCAGGTCAGGGACCACAAGAAAGACTTGAGCGTGACTGTCAGTCCGGCCCTGCTAGAGTTGCCCTCTGATCCCTGAATTCCTTGTCTGGGAGCAGCAGGAGAGCTATGGAGAGTGAATGCCTCACTTTACAGATGGGGAAACTGAGGCTAGTACAGTAAATGTCCCTTTGCAGGCAAGCAAGACCACAGGGGCTCCAGGCTGGTCTCTGCCATGTCCTGATGCAGACTCGGGTGACAACCCCGACCTGAATCCAGAGCTCTCAGCCAGTTTGTAGGAACACAGGCAGGAGAGTTACAGTGCCAAGGGTCCTGCTTGAGTGCTGGATCCACTCTTGGAGATGACCCCAGCCGGTTGGCACTTGACAGGTCCCTGGGACCCTGAGCATGTGACCTTAAGCAAGTCCCTTCAGGCCCGAGCCTCGGTCCCCTGAGCTGCTGTGAGCATTGAGACAGTGTGCAGTCACCTTTAGTGCAAGCTGGGCCTGTTCTATATCCTTGGGGTTTGCTTTCACTTCAGGGGTCTGTGGTCTTCCTGCCTCGGCCATGCCAGAAGAATGTCTGTCTCACTGCGCCAGCCCTGCTTGGCTCTGCCAACCCCACTGTGCTCCCGTGATGGAGCATAGCTCGAAGCCCTGTCCCCTCCTCCCTTTTCCACACAGGGACTGGTGACTGAGGCACAGGACAAAGGAGTATGGACTGTCCTCACTGTCCAGGCCAGAAGCACGCCAATGCACTCCTCTGCACAGCTGCAAAGGGCTCACCAACTCGAGCATCTCTCCATCCAGAAGGCACCCATGAGCAGCCTCGCTCCCCCCCCTACACATCCCCAGCACCTCATAGAGTATAAACTCTGGGTCCAGGACATCGCTACAGGAAAGACTCCTGATTTCAGGAACTACTCTGGCTTCCTGCCCTCAGAACAATACCTAATCCCCAACCTTGGTTTTCCAGTCTGTAAAATGGGTATGAATGAGAATAAAGGTGAAGACACCTCAGATCCCCCCCTCCCAGAGATGGTTTCTAGGGTGGAGGAGAGGTGGTTTGAGATCTTTCCTGTCATCATGAGAGGGACAGACAGACAGAGAGCAAGCACCTATGGCAGTATTTACAGTAACTTTTTACTCTATGGGACACTTGCAAAGGCAGTGAAAATCTGGCCTGGCTCTGGGGCCTTGCAAGCCTGTTCCACTCACTGTCTGTCCTTCTGTCCCTCAGTGAGGAGAAACCATATCCCCGATGCCCACATGCCTTCGACCAGCTCATCCCATTTGCACCCCTCCCCCCACTCTCCGTTCTGCATCTCCGCATCTGCGGCTCATCTGTCCCTGGGACTGACAGGCTCTGTGATGAAGTCCTGGCCGCCTCCTCCTTATTGGAGGATGTTGTGCGCTTCTGAACCCTTCTAAGCCTCAGTTTCCACATCTGCATAATGGGGATAACAGCCTCCAAGGCAGCGCGACCTTTCCCTCCTCTAGGACCCGTCTCATTCCCACATAATCGCTATCCCTCACCGGGCTGCCCGTCACTGTGCAGGCTTCCTGCAGATGCAACTCCAGCACCTACCTGCAGTTGATGCTCACCCCATGCTCAGGTGACTCCCACACGAGTGTACTGGGGCATGGAGCTGCCCTCTGGCTGACTGGGTGGTCTGACTCTGACCCAGGAACCGTGTGCGATGAGTCCTAAGGCTTCAGGGACACCATGGGTGATATCACTGCTGTGGCCTCCAATGACCTCAGCTGTGGTTTCTTGGGGCCCCGCGCCTTCTGTTCACTCACGGTGTGTGCCTTGACTTTTCCTCTCCCTGTCAGGCGCCCATTTCTCTGATCCCCGATAGTCCGTCCTGTCATTGTCTACAAGCCTCTGTTCTCTTGAGCCCTGCAGGCACACCCAGGTTTCAGGGGACCCTGAGGGTCAGGAGGATCGACAAGGATAAGACAGGAGCTGAAACCTCCTACTGGGTGCAAGTGGCCCCAGGAGCCCCCACTACTGAAGCAAGGGCCTTTGCCTCCTCTACAGGAAGAGCCCAGAGCCCAGAGCCCAGCACAGGCCTCTGTACACAGTTGGTGCTCAATAATCACAAACGCACCCCACTTTCCAGATGTTCAACCTCCACTCTCTTGGGGCCAAGCTGGGGTAGAAAACTCAGGTGTTCCCCGTGGCTACAGTTCACCTTGCTCAGAGAGTCTGAGTGGGGATGGGGCTAGCCTGAGCATACAGAGGGGCTAGCTGAATAACCAGGGGGCTAGCCTGGGAAGGTAGGGGGCTAGCCTGAGCAAGCATGAGGCTAGCTTGAGCAAACAGGGGGCTAGCTTGGGCAGACAGAGGGCTAACCTAAGCATACAAAGGCTAGCTGAGCAGGCAGATTAAAGTACCAGTTAAGGGGTCCCTGGGGTGACCCCTAGCAGTGCATCCTTCGTAGACCTTGGGGAGTTGTCATTCACAGGAGCCATCATTACTCCCAGAGCTCCTCTGACTCTGGCTTTCCAGCGAGCCCCCCCAACAGCACATCTCCCCGGTCACACACAGCACCAGGCACACTGTTCCTTACTGACCCCCTCGCCGCCCAGACCCCTCTCACTTAGGGAAGATGGGGTCAAGCCTGATTCAAACCCCATACACCCAGACTCTCAGCATCCCTGAGACTTGTCTGTGAGCGTCTACCTCTCTGTGCCTTCGTTTACCCGACTGAAAAATGGGCGCACTCGTGCCACACCCTGTCTCTCAGGCCTGGTGAAGATCAGGTGGCAGGGAAGAGAGACGCTTCCTGCAATTGAAGGTGCTCATGGGATGGCTCACCCTCTGAGGAATATGAACTCAGCGTGAATCGGGTCACTAACTGTCCGACCCTTAGGGGGATCCACGCCAACTCCACATACCCCAAACGGGCAAGCTGACTTTTCCTACATCTAAGAGGGGAGGCTTCCTAACTGACCCTGGACAGCCAAGGAGGAGAGAGGCCACATACCTGGTGGCCCTTCAGTCTGCATTTCCCAAGTCCTCTGGCAGCTAGGAGGAGGTGACCTCTGACCCCCAGCTCCCAGGCAGCGTGCCTTGGGAGCATGGCAGGTAGGCTGTGGGGCTGAGCTGAAGGAGAGGCCGGTGCCCTGCAGCCTCTCCCGTGGCCACTCTGCCCACCTGGCTGAAACCACTGTTAAAAAGGTTCCTGTTGCTGGGGTCCCCATGGAGACGCAGTCTCAGTCAAGGGACACTTTGGGACACCTGAGCTGGCTATCCTGGCTGCTGCGGGCAGGAGGGGGCGCTCTCCTGGGGAATGGCTTCTCATCTGCCCACGTGTTTCCTTATGCAGTCTGGACTCACACTCTTCAGCCTCCACACTGGCTGTCTCCTCTGCTGTGTGCTGCTTCGAACACTCACTC
This sequence comes from Uromys caudimaculatus, assembly GCA_028551405.1. Taxonomy (NCBI): domain Eukaryota; kingdom Metazoa; phylum Chordata; class Mammalia; order Rodentia; family Muridae; genus Uromys; species Uromys caudimaculatus. Next base: position 36,597,993 of record CM052721.1, read on the forward strand.
TGGCTCTTCCCATGTTTGCTGCTCAGAGCCACCCAGACTCCGAAGCTGGCCCGGCCATGCGGACCCTCCCCATTAGGACTGCTATTTTGGTGATAGGTCCGCAGGTTTCTAGCCTCCTCTTGCGTGAGGATAAGGCCTAAGAAGGCTGCGTGTTCAACACTCTTGTATACCTGCCCGCGTGGGAAAGAGAGGCGGAGTCAGCAGCCGAGCTGGTGTCAGACCTTCCTCAATCTCTACTGCCAACCCAGCTCTTTCCATGGTTCCTCCATGAAGCCCTCCCAAACCGTCTCAGTGTCCCTGAGCTCTGTCCTGCCCCTAACATTAATACTGTATTTAGTCAAGCTCAGGCAGCCGGGGACTCTCCTGCCGATTTCCAGGAATGTCTGTCTACTTCCTTCTAGTCTCGAAATGCCTAGATGGCAAGACACACAAGAGGAGCCGACTCAGTCTGCCGTTCCTTCACATGACAAATATTTGCCCACCGAGGTGGACTGGACTCCACAGCATTGATCCGTGTCGATGCTGCAGTTTCCGTAAGGATCTCTGTCCGCATGGCTGAGTCTGAAGCCCAGGGTGGGCAGAACTGGCACTGCCATCGTGCAGGAGAAGGCACAGCCTATTTGAGCTCAAATTTCACCCCCACTTCTTTGTAGCTGTATGACTTCAGCAAGTCGGTTCTTCCCCCTCTCTGTGCCTCAGTTTCCCCATAAAGAAAACGGAATCGTGATTCTCGCTGCAGGGCAGACGTGAGGCTAGAAAGGATGGGCACAGAGACACGACAGGCATGGGCGTTGTGTGCCCTAGCAGCCATGTTCTTAACTTTGCTCCCTTGGGTGAGCCCCAGAAGGGGTGTGCCAGCGAACACTGGAGGGAGGGACTGACTTAGAGCCACCCCCATCTTGATGACAAGGAGGTGCCCCACCCTCCTGGATTGTGGTTGGTGAGAAACTGTTGCAATTCCACAAACCGTTCTTGTCTCCAGGATTAAGCCTCTGAGGGCCGTGTTTACCCAGCTAACATGCTCTTTGTGATACCTTTCAGAATGGTTCACCGGGGGGGGGGGGGGGGGGGGGCCGGGGGGACACATGGGGGAGAGACAGTTAAATGCTACTTAGCACGCTCAGAAATTCCCTGCAAGACAGAGTGGGTTACCCCATGAAATGAAGTGATTTGTGGGGAGTGGGGAATGTTGTTACTATCTAGAACAATGGCTGTCTTGGGACTCTCTCTCTTTTTCTCTGTGTGTGTGTGTGTGTGTGTGTGTGTGCGCGCGCGCGCGCGCGCAAGCGTACTTTGCACGGATAGCATGACTGAACCCCAGCAAGGACACCTCTCTTCCTTCTCTATATAGTAGCTGGGGTGCTAATCAATATTCTGACCTTGAAAATGGAAGATGGAAAACTTTAGTACCCCTGTAAGTCTACCCCAGAGGTTACAGCTGGTGGGTGGTGCCTCCCTTAAGAGTTTTGATGTAGCCTGGCAGTGGTGGCGTACGCCTTTCATCCCAGCACTTGGGAGGCAGAGGCAGGCGGATTTCTGAGTTCGAGACCAGCCTGGTCTACAGAGTGAGTTCCAGGACAGCCAGGGCTACACAGAGAAACTCTGTCCCGAAAAACCAAAACAAACAAACAAAAAAAGAGCTTTGATGTTCACCTCACACAGTGAGGGGCTTTTGAATAGTTTTCCAGGCAGGACTTGTCTGCTTACCCATGCATCCAGTCAACACTGAACTAGCCAGTCTGCCTGACCCTGAGATTCACTGAAGGAAACCACCGTGGGACATAGGGGGATGTGGGGGCTCTCTTCCCAGGACCCCTTCCTTTTTTAGGGCAGACCCTGACATTTTGGGAAGTCAACGATGGGGGCAAGGACTCTCCGTGGAACACCACGGGAGTGGGTGTGGGCCTAGAACACACAAATGTGCCTTCTTTGCTCTGGAGGAAGGGTGCTGGGTATGATCTCTGGGAACTAAGTTCCAAAAGTCGAGGCAGCTGCTCAGAATTTTTTGTTCCCCTTCCTCTCCCCACATCTAAACCTGTGGGCAAGCAAGGTCCCTAGCCTCTCCTTGTCTGCAGATGGGGATGAAGCCAGGGTCATCGATGTAAGAATAAGATGAAGAGCACACTTGCTGGGACTGAGCAAGCACTTAGCACCTAGTACCCAGCAGGTACTTAGCAACTTCCCTCCCACCCTCTAAGCTAAGAAGAAACCCAGCTAAAGCCATCGAAGCTCAAGGCTGCAGATACTGGAGGCTGGCTCTGGTGTCAGCCCCTGGGAGGAGAGAGTAGTGACTGACTGCTCCCTGTCTGGGCCCTCTCCACTGACCCCTGACAGCTGCCCCAGAACTGGGTGGTTGGCTGCAGCCAGCAACGCCCTCTTGGAAAGTAGGCATTGAAAGTTAACTAACGGCTAAACTAGCCCCAGGGGGATGGAGCACCAGGCAGCTGCTTGTGGCCTGAATGGGGGCCCCAGTGGTGGCTGGACTCACAGCCTACTGGATTCAATCCTTGGAGCAGCCCCTGGAGACACGGGAGTGCCAATGAGAAGCCATAAACGTCTCCTGGGCTATTATTCTGGGAGAAAAATGGGAGTGTTGAAAATAATTATAAAATTTCTCTTCCAGGAGCAAGCGCTGTCCTGGGCTGGTGAATGCCTTACCTGCTGTAGGCATAAAACCCTCGTGGCCAGCCTGTTGATTGGTTTTCAGAGATTTCATTTCACAGAGTGGGTCAGAGAGGGCAATAACTTGTCTTGGGGGGGGGGGGAAGGCGCTGTCACACAGTGGTGAGGTAATGTGTGACCCTTACCAGCGGGGATGGAGGGTGAGACTAGGGGCACGATGATCTCAGGGTGTGTGGCAACTTCAGGTCTGAGGACTCTAAGCATTGACCCTGGCTAATCCCCGAACTCATTCCCTTACCAGATTGTCACAGGAATGCTATGCTCAGGATGGTTTGAGGGCAGTTGGTCACCACTTATCCTGAGAGTCACCATTTATACCATAAGAGGCGGCAGCCCAAGGCAAAGGCCCCCAGGGGCTGCAGCGGGAGGTTCAGGGTTTTCTGTCACCTGGATGCTTTAACTACCCAACACATCGTGGCAAAGGTACGCTGAGCCGGGGTCCATGTACCTCCCCAACCAGCACAGGGCCTGCTAGTCCCGAGTCACCAGCTGGTCCGTGAGCAGGATACACCTGTCATCCCCTTCACGGATGCTGCTCTCTGTCTGCCCTCCCCTGGTTTTAGAGCCAGGCAGTGCTGCAGGCAGTTTCTGGTTTGCTTTGGCCTGGACATGCAGCCCAACCTCATGGGAGCCTCCATTAGGTGGCAGATGGGCAGGTATCCGGATTCGGGGATCCCACCCCACACTCCCCGCAGGCTCTCTGTAGTTCTGACTCCCACACATTCCAACATGGCTGAGCTGAAAGCAGCAATAACAAAGCTAGCTCAGCCTCCTGTGCCCTGCCAGCTTTGGCACGAATCCTCGTGGGAGCCTAAGGGTGCTGGTTTACAATTTTTTTTATTTTATCATGGGTGGAGCAGTCATGTCACACGCGTAGAGGCAGAGGACAACTTGGGGAGTCACTTCCCTCCTAGTGCCTTTTACATGGGTTCCAGGGATCGAACTCGCTTCACCAGGCACGTGCCACAAGCACCTTTACCCACTGAGCCATCACACTGATAACAGTAGAGCTGCCCTGGGACCATGCCAGGCCTGCTGGGTACCTGTTAACTTTAGTTTCTCTTGTCCATTGTATTAAACCAGTGATGCCTCAGAGACCACACCACCAGCAAGTGGCTGAGCCAGACGTGGCTGCCCGGTTACCACAGCAACCCCATACCCCTGGGACCATTTACAGATAAAGAAACTGAGGTTTAAGAAGTGCCACACAGCCAGAGAAGCCAGGCTTCCCCAAGCTGGAGATGTTCACACATAGCAAGAAGGAAGCCCAGAGGTCCTAGGTTGGGTAAGGCTGGCCTCAGTTTCCTCACCTGAGTAATGGGCTCAGCAGAGGCCAGGGATGATGAAATGATGGGTACAGCAACTGCTTTTGCACCTGGGTCAGGTGCTGCGCGCGCGTGCGCACACACACACACACACACACACACACACACACACACACCCCAATAAGATAAGCCCAGCTGTTTGAGTCCTTGGCCTCTTTTGTGTCCAGAGACAGCCTTCTAATTGGATGCTGCTTGTAGCCTCTGCAGGCACTGTTGTGGCTACAGCAGGCCTCCTGAGCCAGACAGCCCCTGGGTAAACAGGGCTGATCTGAGATGACAGCCTGTCCTTCCCAGGGCAGCCCCCATTGTGGCCCCACTACTCAACTAAGACATGGTGCTGGCTTTAGAGCCCTGGGAATCAGGTCAGGACACTCCATCTCAAGGAAGAGAGGCTAGCAGGGGAGCCTGTGACTTTCCTTCTTCTCCCTCCCTCCCCGCTGCTGTGTGCTCCTCACTGAGCTCCGCTCTGGGCTTCAGTGCTCCCACCTGTAAAGAAGGTTTTATTTGGGTTTGATTTTTGGCTGAAGCCCCTAATGGCTTACCACAAAGAGGGAAAGTCCATAAGCCCCCTCCCCTCCCCTGAACTTGCAAGAACCATTCTACTTGGCCTTCACTTTGAGGCTTGCTGGCCCTTAGAACTCAAAAGGAAACCCTGAGGTCATCTAATTCCCGTAGTATCATTTATTTATACGAGGAGAAAACCAGGTCCGGAGTGGGCAAAGGACTTGCTAAAAGTCACACAGCCCGGCTAAGAACTCACAGTTGTGACCTACAACTTCCCAACATCCAGCTTTGGGGGATGGGGAACATTTCCTAGAGCCCCTTCTGGAGTCACTGGCTGGGGCCACAGGGCTGTGGCCACCAGGCTGCTCACAGTCTGTAACCCGGGAGAGACACTCCCTTAGAGGGGACACACAACTGCAAAGAGCCTCTCTGAAGCTCACACTTTCTAGCCCACGCACGCACGCACGCACGCAGCAGGCACCCCCACCGGCACGCAGCCCCGCCCTCACCTGTATTCCTGCGGAGAGCGGTGGTGGCTGTGTCCCGAGCTTCTGATCATTCTTGACATTCTGGACCTGATATCACGTTCTATCATTTCCTTAGGTGGAAAAAAGAAGTAAAAAGCACAAAGTTCCCATCAGCAACCGATACAGGCAGGGCAGAGACGCCCCAGTTCCCCACAGGTCAGAAGCGACCCACAAAGGGTCGCGATCTCAGGAAAAACCTGCAGGGGTTGAGAGCCAAGGATGGAGAGTGAGTGAAATTCCAAGTTCTTTCAAATTCAAGGGGAAAGGGGGAGGGGAAGCTCCTAAACGGAACCGGCAAGCTCTGGAAAGCCCGGGCCAAATAGAAATCCGAAGAACTCTATTCGGTTCCAAGCCCCATTCTCCACCACTCTTCAGCTATGAACGGCTTGAAAATGAAGAGATCATCAGAAAAGTGGGGCTTGATGGGGCCCGGGGAACCATCCCCGGGGCTCCCGACCTGGAAGGAGACCCCCACCGGTTCTGAGAAATCAGTTCATGCACTGCACCACCCACCCGGCCACCCACAAACACGGAATTAAATAAGACTCTGGGGGCGCCCCTAAATCCTCCAAGCCAAGCTTGAGGCAGGTGTGGGAAGCCTCCAGCCCCGGTGGGGCTCCCGCGGGTCGGACGGGGCGCGCAGCCTGGGTTGCACCGTGGTACCTGGAGCGGGTCCTGGGTTGGCCGGGGGTGGGCGGCGCTGCGGCAGGGGGACGCCCTTGCACTCGCCCCTCGCTGTCTGCAATTTGGCCACCGTCGCAGCTCGAACGGTTTTTAAATTTCCCTCTCTGGAGCTGTCCAACTCTGAGCATGCGCAGTGGGCGTGCCGGGTTGTTGGGGGTCCTTTCCCCTCCTTTTCCCTAAGGGTCAGTTACAGGGCAGGGTCAAGGAGATTTCAGAGGGCGGACCCCAGCAACTCAGCCTCGTGAGCCCCGGGCTCCCGGCCCTGGGGTGGGGCAGTCACTGTGGGAGAGACACCCTTTTCCAACTTTGCGAGCGGGCGAGCGAGTTGATGGGCAGGGCTGAGATGTAGATGCTGCAGGGGACCCGGGGGGCAGAGGAGCAAGAGGCGCAGGCACAGAACCAGTACCCCACCTCACCCCACCCCCTACACACACCCCGGGAACACGCCCGGGCCACCTGTAGCTCTGAGAAAGTTGAGCCCGCGCCACGCAGCGGGCCGCGACGGGGTCCGTGAGCACCTAGGGGAGCGCGGCTGCGGCAGGGACCTGCCGCCCTGGACGTCACAGGCCGTTGGGGACCGTGACCCGCCCGGGCTCCCGCGTTGCTTCGGGCTCCGCCCCGCTCTCGCCGCGGGAAAGGTGGCGCGTAGCACGAGCCTCCTGGGACTGAGGCCCCGCAATTCCACAGCTGGCTCTGCAGCTCGCTACAGTGGTCAAAGGCTTCAGGGTCCTCTCCACCGGGATGCCCCCGGCCCCGCGCGCCCCAGCCCGTCCCTCCTTCTCCCGGGTCTCTCCGGCTTCGCATGGGCTCCAAGGATCCTGATGCCCACCGGGCAGCCGCACCTTGCCCGCCTCTGCCCAGCCAACCCAGGGTGTGTCCCACGCTGGGTGTCCCTCACTGTGGCCCGGGAACCCTTAAGTGCAGGCAGAACCCGGGCTTCCAGAACTGGGTGCGTGTTTCTCAGACCCCCATGCCACGCCCCTAGGTGGTTCTGGTCTTAGCGGCTAGCCAGGGCCTCCTTGTGGCACCTGGGCGCCCTCACTTCGTCATAAACCCATCATCTCGGGCTTGAGTTCACCTGGGAGAAACGTAGATTATAGATGTTGATCCAGGCTGTGGCTGGAGAACGTCTCAGTTTCCCTTTCTCTCCCCGACTGACTTATGTTTAAAATCCGGACTTGGGCTGGTTACAAAGGTGGATGAAGACGTTTACGCGGTCTGTGTTACTTTGAACGTCCCCGGATGGCCCGGGACTAATTCACCTGTTTGGTTATCCCTAGCATTTGTGGGTGTTTTAAGTTCTCTTTGGAAGAACTCTGATATGGCGCCTGGGCTGGGGGGAGGGGCG